>JAFIRS010000379.1:122500-772814 GCA_018342105.1 Gonioctena quinquepunctata | reverse complement strand
TGTATTTTGTGCTGATTTGTTTTCCCATGCAGCATTGCAGATAACTAAAATCTGAAATAAGAATATGACGAACTACAAGGGAAAAAAAAAGAATCATATACCCCAGAGCTTATTTCGAATAAATACGTAGTTGAGGAACAGTTTGCCAAATAAAAAATTTTTTGTTTGTTAAAAAGGAATCATAAGCCAAAAAAAAAATCAGCCGTTTTTTGTGCCAACCGTTCGCAGGTTTGTAATTTATTATAATTTATATTTTTGAATTGAATGAAAATGTGGGGAGGGAATATTTTTCCAAAAGTTTTTTGTAACAAATATTTTTTTTTTTGCAAAAGGGACAGGTCAAAAAGAAAATTTTGTTGAATCAGTTGAGAACGAGACCGAGGAGAAATTGCCCGTCTCCAGGAGAATTTTCACGAGTTAATTTTGGGGTTTTTCCCAAATTAATTGATTTTTTAAAAAGCAAAATTTTTTTAGAGTAATAAAATTTTTTATGAAAACTATTATAATCCAAAATCCCGGATGCGCTTAAGCTGCCGGTCCGATTTTGCATCCTAGGCTGGGTTAAGTGGTGGCGCCACTCACCAAGGTCATTGCTGGTGTTGTTTGACCTACCCTGCTTATTTATTATTATTATTATTATTATTATTATTATTATTATTATTATTATTATTATTATTATTATTATTATTATTATTATTATAAACTGAAACATGAACGTGACATTGAAGCGAATAGAAATGTAACGTTTTTCTACTTTCATCAAAAACACATGAATTACAAAAACTTCGAAAATTGAGCTTTTTTGGAAAAAGGATGATAAGAGAATGCTTCTTGAACGCATTTTCTCATCGAGAACGTGAAATTTTCCGTAAAATCCGGGCACCCTGTTGAACCTATATATGTTGATGTTTTTCCCATCTATTCCCAAATAAAAGAGTCAACGATAGCCAGCGGTTATTTGAACTCAATTATCTCCATGTTTACTCTTTCCATTTGCAATTCGCATGTGTATTTTGTGCTCGATTTGCTTTCCATGCAGCATTGCAGATAACTAAAATCTGAAATAAGAATATGACGAACTACAATGGAAAAAAGAATCATATATCCCAGAGCTTATTTCGAATAAATACGTAGTTGAGGAACAGTTTGCCAAATAACAAATTTTTGTTTGTTACAGGAATCATAAGCCAATAAAAAATCAGCCAGTATTTTGATGTGCCAACCGTTCGCAGGTTTGTAATTTATTATAATTTATATTTTTGAATTGAATGAAAATGTAGGGAGGGAATATTTTTCCACAAGTTTTTTTGTAACAAATATTATTTTTTTTGCAAAACTGGACAGGTCGAAAAGCAAACTTTTCGTTGAATCAGTTGAGAACGAGACCGAGCGAGTACTGCCTCGTCTCCAGGAGAATTTTCACGAGTTAATTTTGAGGTTTTCCAAATTAATTGATATTTTAAAGCGAAATTTTTTAGAGTAATATAATTTTTATGAAAACTATTATAATCCAAAAGTGGATTCACTCTCTTGAATATGAGAGTGGCATAGATTATATCATCACAAATATTAATGATTATTCAACATATGTTGTGAACCCAGGATTCATTTGGGCCAAACTTTCAGATGGAAAATCACCACCGTTTCCAAAAAATATGTTGTTAGCACACAGGACATAAATAGGTAATGAAGTGTTTAGAATGTGTGGCAGTGCTGAAATAACACCCGATTGTCGACCAGGTACATCAACGGCAGTTGTGTTCATGGCCGAAAAAATATAATTTCAACACAAGAAAATTTGACCGTTGTACCGAATAGTTCAAGGAACATGTCATTCATGCAATGCACATTTAATAATTGTGCTTTTGATATAAAGGAAATGTAACTTTTGTATAATAAATATTCTAAAATCAATACTTTACTTTTATATATATTTTTATATATATATATATATATATATATATATATATATATATATATTTATTATATATATATATATATAAATATATTTTTATATATATATATATATATATATATATATATATATATATATATATATAAAAATATATATATATATATATATATATATATATATATATATTTCGAATTTTAAATAGAACATTGGTGTTTTTTATAGATAATAATAATAATAATAATATATTTACCAATAACTAAAATAGATATGAATAATAAAATAATATAAAATAGCGACAACATCAGTACAGCAGGTAAATACAGGTAACCCACAAAGAGATGAATCCCTGTGCGTGGGTATATAGATATCCTAACATACACATATATTACACATCCATGAGTATATACACCTATATAAATATATACTAACATTCATTCACACATACGTTATACATATATAAAACAATTTTTAAAAGAATTTGAACATAACATATAGGTAGGTATGAGTGGACCGAGGCAGCATATATCACATCAATAGCAACTATCAGAAGGATCAAATGTTATTATATTATTTTTTTTCCTTAGTGAATTCATAAACTATAGGTATTTTTCCTATCGATTAAGCTGTGAATTTCTTCTCTAGGGACAGACTGAAGCCAAACAGTGAATTTTTTTTGAATAGACCGTACGCATTAATTCGTGTCAGTTCGGTAGGAATTTTAGCATAAAGGATGGGACCAAGGTAATTATAGCACCATTTCTCAGTTAGCCAACATTTCGGCAATATATTTCGCCATCCTCAGGGCTCTAAAATATAAAATTATGGACCATTACAAAAGAAAAATTGCACAAGAACAATTTTCATAAGAGTATTTTTACTTTTACTTTTATAAAAATTTGTAATGGTCCATAATTTCGTAATTTAGAGCCCTGAGGGTAGCGATATATATTGCCGAAACGTTGGCTAACTAGGAGATATTTTCAATATACCCTGTATAATATTCTTCACTCATCATTCATGTCCATCAGATTGGTTGAAGTAGGTCCAACGCACTCTATATACAAAAATTAAAATGCTTCTGAAAAATCAAATGTACCAATTTTCATGTCATAAATGGGTTGATTGAAAATAATTCCAATTTTTCAATCCAACACCCCTGCCAACTTTGAATCTAATACCCTCGGAACTCTGGAAATAATTGCTTGTCTGAAGAATACGTTAACACCCGGTATATTATGCGATTTCTTCGCAATTGGAGAACACCTTGTATATAGAAACTTGAATTCACGCCAGCAATTGGAATAAAACCGACGAAAGAACTATATGATGAATTATGGGCTCTGTTGACATTTCGAGATTGGTCTCCAACAATCTGAAAGCCCTCTGGCGATACCCTGTACACCCTTTTTTCCCGAACAAACACCAGGAAATTCAAAAACTTTACGCTAACAGTTGAAATTTTATCGCAAGATTGAAATACCGCCAGCTTCTCCGGTTCTACCGAAGTGAAAAGTTATTTCCACCCGGAATATATAACTAATCGAAAACTTGGCAATAGTCTGTAATAATAAATTTCGAAAACTTACGGTAGATGTCGAGGTAACTGGCGTAACGAGATCATTGAGATTTTCTGAAAAGCTTTAAAACTTGGAAATTGGATGAAAATATGTATTGGAAGTGAGAATTATGAGTTGTTTACAATTCTGATAAGGCAGAATAACAAAACTTATACAACAGAAAAAGGTAAAAACCTTTTAATTTTTTTTCAGTTCCCTGATTTTTTCTGAAATATACTGCAGTCAATGGGACTGAAAAAGGCATCTGCCCTACAACAGTTGGGGTGGGGTAGACATGATTTTGATATACAGTGACACACATAAAGTTCGCAACATATGGAAAACATTTTCATTAATAGATATAATGGAAAATTGACTACGCAGTTAGTCTGTGCTTGAGAAATGAGTTGAAAACAGCCTCTTTCCTTTTGTCATGTGCTACTTTAAACCTGTCAAATTTGTTTTTTTTTCAAAAATCCTCAAAAAATCAGTTTTTTTGGAAATTTCGAAAAATGCCAAAGAAAAAAATTGCTTAGTTTCAAATTTTATATCTTTCTTCCAAATTCATACTCTCTACTGTAACTTCGACTTTTTCCCAATTTTTTTAATTTTTCGAATCTTTCGCTCTACCGATTCGAACGGAACATGATTCAAATTCCATATCTTGTCCAGAAAATACCCACATTGGCCTGTTACCAGAAAAAAAAATACACCTCTAGAAATTCGTCTTTGTTGTTGCAGAGTTCATTTAGTTTCTTCCTTTCATTGTGAAACTGATTCGGATTTTCAATGTATGGACGTTAATATGTCAATAATCGACTTAACGATTTTTCTCTTCATTTTTATTATACTCGTATTTCTTTTTCTAATAGATTCTTATCCAGTTTGATTATTTTTCTGACCAATTATTCAGTTTTAAACAAACCCGAAATATACTTTTCTGTAAACTTAACAATGACCTATAGTTTCATATCTATTCAAAAGTCTTTCGTTCCAACGATTCGTACTAAACATGAAATAAAATTTCGTGATTTTAAACAATACAAGACTAATGCAACATCTCGGGAAGAAAATAGTACAATTGATTGAATCGAAATAAAATTTTCCCTCAGTAGGATTTTGAAACAAATTTTTAGTTTTGGTTAATGTTAAATTATTGCGTCCAATAAATCGAGTTGTTTTGTGTATAAATTTTCGTTCATTTATAATTCACACATAATTTGTATGTACAATTTTATCCGACAAAGTGGAAATCGTTCTTTCATGTGGTGAGAATGTGCCATATCGAGATGTTGCTTGTATTATCAATCACCGTCATCTAGGAAGAAATATTCACTTTAGTACCGTGGGAACGATATTGAAAACATTCAAAGAAACTGGCTCTGTGGACAATCGTTTCAAGAAACCACATAATCCAATGAGGTAAAATGAAGAAGAACAACTCGATGTTTGTTTGACTGTTGTTGAAAACGGAAAAAAATTAGGAGTAGTAGTGAAAATAAGGGAGAAACTGTGAGAAGTTTGCACAAAAATAATTTCTATCCCTATAAGACAAAGTTCATACACACTCTTGAAGGAAGAGATTTTGATATTCGAGGAGGATTTTCATTTTGGTTCGAAGGTGAGAGAGAAAATGATATCACATTTCCCTACAGGATTTTATGGACAGACGAGGCAACTTTCACGTCGAACGGAACATTTAGTTCCCAAAATTGTCGCTGGTGGTCCAACAATAATCCAAATTTTGTAATAGAATGCCGTGACCAATATTCATTCAAGACAAATATGTGGTGTGGTTTATTACATAACCAAATAATTGGACCATATTTTTCTAGAGAAAATTTGAACGCAGACATGTACAGAAATTTCATTATGAATCAGTTGTCTGAAGTTTTCGATAATCTGCCTCTAAGTGTTAGACAAATTTGTGGTATCAGCTTGACGGGGCCCTGATCCACCAAACGGTAGAAGTGAAACAGTGTCTCAGTCAGTTGTTTAGGGGCAAAGTGATAGGACGAGATTGGGAAGATTATTGGCCACCAAGATCACCGGACTTATCTCCAATGGATTTTTTTCCAAGGGGTTATCTGAACCAAGAAGTATATGAGCACAGGCCATTTGCAAACAAAGAACATTTAGAGAATACCATTCGGGAGTGTTGTGCTAACATAAATCCCCTACTTATTAAAAATGCCACGAAGTCTGTGAATGAAAGGACTATAATTTGTATAGGACAGGAAAGACGACATGGTGAATGATCAATTTGGGTTCTTTATGAGCTTATTGAGATAAATCAATGAATGTTACGATGTTTTGTTGTGAATTTGGTTATAGTTATTTTGGTTTGATGTTTTTTACACACCTAATGGTGAAAATAAAGAATATGAGATTTATGAAATTAATTCAAAAAACGTAACCAAAAATTATTATTTGCTTGAAAATTACATCAAGCAGTTTACATTCAAAAGTCACACTTTTGGGTGTAAACTACATCAAAATATTTCGAACTCATCTGCAGCTAACGGGATACAAATCTATTAAAAAAAGAAATACGAGTGTAATGAGAATGAAGAGAAATTCGTTTATCCGATTACTGACATATTAACGTCCATACATTGAGAATCCGAATCAGTTTCACAATAAAATGAAAAAACTAGACGAACTTTGCAATAACAAAGACGAATTTCTGGAGGTGCATTTTTTTTCAGGTAACAGGCCAATGTGGGTATTTTCTGGGCAAGATATGAATGACATTGATGTCTCATATTCATCAAAATTATGAGATTTGAATCATGTTTCGTTCGAATCGGTAGAGTGAAAAATTCGAAAAATTAAAGAAATAAAAAAAAATGAAAAAAGTCGAAGTGACAGTAGAGAGTCCAAATTTGAAGCAGAGGTATAAAATTGGAAATTGAGCAACTTTTTTTTCGGCATTTTTCGAAATTTCCAAAAAAAATCTGATTTTTTGAGGATTTTCGAAAATAAGTTCAAATTTGACAGGTTTAGAGTAGCACATGACAAAAGGAAGGAGACTGTTTTTTACTCATTTTTCAAGCACAAACTAACTGCAAAGTCAAATTTTCATTATATCTATTAATAAAAAAAACTTCCATATGTTGCAGAAACTTCATCGCCAATATATCGATATAAATTATATTCTATGCAAAAAATGAAACTATGGTAAATTCCAACGGAATTTTTGAACCTTTTCATTTTACTGAAGAATTGGGGATGCTGACTAGTGTGGTATTTTTAGTCAACACCTCTCACTGAAAGTTCTGGCCAGTTTCTGTAAAAACCTGACCGATGACGAAAAATGTATCAATAATAATATCAGCAGAGTATAAATCAGTATTTTTTCATATACTTACGGTTGATATTGAGCGTCACAGAGCTCGAAATCGGTGTGACAAGGTTATTATTGGAAGCCTGGCAGGTGAAAACCGTGTGGAGATGTTTCCTTTCAAGTTTTTCGATGCGGAGGACGTTTAGAATTCTTCTTTCCGAGAGGGGTTCGAAAGAATCATCTAGTAGGGCATTTTCCTGCCACCAAGTAACTTTTGGAGGTGGCCGTCCTACAAAAAAGTAAAGTACATATACAACGCAATCCGTGAAGCTTATCATGTGGAAATGCTCTTTATAACCAGTTCAGCAGAAATCCACTAGGTAAAATTATCTGCATGCAATTAAAATTGTTACTGATCTATCGAAATGGCGAAATATTATACTGGGTGTTCCGAACTCTAAGTGACAGGCAGAAGGAAACTGATTAAAATGTTTTCAACAAAGGTTTCAGGTTTAATAGGAGCTAAATTTTGATATAATTTGAAAGGTGTTTGGTATAGGTGGTATAGACCAAAATATTATTTTTATTGGGCGTAATATTACTGCATTTTCAAATCAACAAAATCAAAAATAGGAGTGGTGAAAACAATATATTTTGAATAACCACATAGGAAAACAACAAGTGGTGATAAATCTGGGGAAAGAGTCGGCCACAGAAGTGGGGCTTGATTACCAATCCATCTATTTGCAAATGTTCTATCCAAATGTTCAGTGGCAACCTGTAAATTATAAGGAGTAGTACCACATTCTGTTGCCACCAGATTCCTTGTCGTTCTACTACGGGACGATTTTCCATCAATTGGACCAAATCATTTTGTAAAAGATGTATATGCTACCGACTGAGATTTTCATTGAAAAATTGAGGTCTGATGATGACATACTTTAATACCCCACATTGTTTGAAAATTACTTTCGCGGACCCAGTGCGAATTTTCTTGAGAACAATAGTGACTGTTATGTCGATTTACAATCCATTAGTTTGGAACTGCAATTCATAGTTCCATAAAATGTTATTGATTATATTGGGATTATCATGTATTATTATCATATCTGTTATCATAGCATTAACAAGCATAAGCTAAAAATTTGTAATGCAAAGGTAATAATGTATTATCATATTGAACTGATATCGTTTGAGAAATCGCCCAATATCTTTGAGGTGAGAAAACGTGGTTTTCATTCAGTAGGATGTTTCCTTTGATATTATGAAAAATACAGACAGGATATAAAAATAAATAAACTTTACATTTTCAGAAAAAGTCCAATATATTTTTTTTTCGGGAAGTATAACATCTGCACTTTTTTCTCTGCACTAAAATGACTTATGAGAAATATAAGGTGAATGTGAAAGAGAAATGATGGAAGATTGGACATCGAAATAATAATTCATAATATACACTAAACTGAATATTATGGACTCAATTCAAGTTGAAAAAATGGTTTCGTGTTAGAAATCAACGACATGGAATTTCAATCCAAATTGAAATCAGTGAAGTTTTCTTCCCATAGTAAAGTTACTTAACAATATGAACAATGGTTATATTCAGGTATGAGATTTGGTTTTTTGTATTTTTGGTAATGCTTCCCATGATACCTTTAATCTGACATTTCAGATGATTTTTGCTTTATTATGAGAAGCATCATTATTGATCATTATCATTGATGTAATGTTATTGGGTATGTTTTTTGGATATAATTTTCTAAACATATTTGAAGATAAATAATTTCAAATAATCCGCCAAAATGTAAACAGTTTTGTGAAAAAACCCAAAATACCATAAATCGGGTATATTGTTAATGATTTTCCAGGAGCAGTAGTATCGAATGCTCCCCAATATCTGGAAAAAAGTTTTTTTTTACAAATGTTTACTCATAGTGTACGTTACTTCAGTAATGTTCAGCTGATTTTGATAAATAACATTGGTTCATAGTTATAAAAATTCATTTATATCCTATACATATATTGGTAAAATTCAAAATGTTTTTGATACTTTACAAGAAAGTCTGAACTTATATTAAACTTGTCAGTTCACGTAGAAGAAATTTGTTTTTTTATCTGAAGAATACTCCCAGAAGTTTGAATTCGTATAATTTTTTCCAACAATAGTTTGGAATTGGAAAATAACATTGTTTGTTGAAGACAAGCTGAATTGAATTTGGAATGAGTTACAACAACATTTTTTTAATGTCTACCCACGACAATTACTCCATATTGGTAATCAATAATTCCGAGGACATTGTTGTCTATCTTTGAAGGTAAGAATAATTCACTTCCGAATCGATATGTTATTTTTGTGAACTCTGAAATTTCGCGTTTTCCAAAGAGTTTGCAGTAGTACAGAGATTTTTATTGGGAATAATATTTTCCGTCGAACTGATTTTTAGTTTTTATATGCTACGGACAATTTTATTGATTTTTGAGTGACTGTATTTTCTACAATACTGATCTTTTCATCTATTTGGGTAAAATAATATTACCTTTTTATATTTTTCCAAATATTTTATGGCGGCCATTTTGGAAAATGGCGGTCATTTTGGAAAATGGCGGTCATTTTGGAAAATGGTGGCCCAGCTTAGTTTTTCTGAAAATTATGATGGAAATATCCGCTATTTCATCGATTCACAACATTTCGATATTGATGAAATGTTATAAATTTCGGAGCTATGGATGAACTTATATCAATTGGCAATTTGTAATTACACACTATATTGAAGGAGTGGTTGAATCAGCATTGAAGTTAGTGGAACCAGGACCAGTGAATACCATATGAATGCACTCTCTAGAAAAAATATGGAAAGGCTGCAAGGATTACATATCGAACATCATTTTCAATTCTAAATACAAAAAAAAAATGTTTTTCCATATTTGCTGAATTGGGGGCTTTTGACTTCTGAGGTGAATTCATATTCATGCAATGTCTTGTGAACGGTTGAAAATGCATTTCACTGTTTCATAAAGTTAAACATTCTCATGATCATGATTCCTAGAGGGACGGTAATAATTATATTGGATTTTTCATTTGAAATTCAGTTCCTATCAACTTTTACTTGTACAATATTACGAGGTATTGTTGATAACTGGGAATACTGAAGGAGATAAGTGATAGCTCGGCAGTTTTCATGCTACATTTTCAATCAAGACTTCATTACGAAATCATAATTCAGCACTTTATGGAGTCTGAAATCCATATATAATCCCAGAAGGAGACATGCATTGCGGTGACAGCTATTAACTTTGAATATTACCACGAAAACTGTGATGGAGAAACGAGCCAACTATTCAATAATCTCAAACTTCATTAAACGATCATCTTCCAAGACAAGGGCTGTTGATTATAGTGGCGGTCTAACTTTCTGGAGACATCTTTGTCACTTTCGAACTTATCATTTCACTATTATCCTCAATTTTCATGACATGACTTCACCCAAAAGAAAAGTCGATCGTATTGATTTGCTCACTTCAATTGATATAAGTAAATATTTTAATCATATATTCGCAAGCCACGAAAGTTTCTTGGACACTTTTTAGTTCCTGAGGCATATATTTGGAAATATTTCTCGTTCTCTATATATTATATGAAAAATCAAGAAAATTAGGAAAAAAAAGTAATTACAAATTTTTTGTGAATACATTTGACGAAAAATTTAGGAATTTCTGAATTAATTTCAAGGACTCTCTTGATCAGTGTATTGCTACTGAAAACTCAATTTCACATTCACAACCACAATCAATTTGGGAACTATGGAAACAGTAAAAAATAATTTCAACTATAGTTCAGGAAAGATATATTCCACAATAAATAATCCAAGGAGATTTTGAAGTGATGAAAAAAGTATATAAGAGCTGATTCAAGAAAGCAGCAGAATTAATTGTTAACGTACTCTGCACATCTATGATCTTGTAGAGTGTTTTTTTTCAGATGAACAATCAAGTTCAATTGTTTCAAATATGAATAGGATGTGGAAGAATGTATAAGAAGTGATTGACATTTATCAAGGAGGTGTCTGTAGAAAACGTATTTCCAATTATAGGTTTGATCTTCAGCGAAAGAAATCCAACGAAGATCTGGTATTTGAGTAAATATTGAAAATTGTGTGTTTATTAGTTTCGAGGGGACTCTCTGTTCAGTAAATGAATACAATATGAATACTTCATCTTGAAAATATTTCTTCAGAACTAGAATACTCTCAATAATATTTCCAGGTATTTAAAAAAAATCAGAACTTCATAGCATATGGGATCAGGAATGAACTTCTCACGTTTGTTGTTTATCTTACTGTTTCCACCTGTGAAATCAGACAAAACTCCAGGATATCTAACTCATGTTTATGTCGATTTATTATTTATACCGGGTGGTCCACTTACGACTATCCACCCTCAATAACTCCCAGAATGATTAATTTACAAAAAATCGCCGAGATAGGTCGATTTTTGTTTGGAGGGGTACACCATTTGACGAGAAGAATATATGTTATACTTCAACCCCCTACTTCCCAGAGCAACCCCCTCTATAATTTCAATAGGGAATGAGGGTCGTGTCATACATCATTGTGAAGGTAATTCAATTCTGATACCAGCAGTGCAACATTTTCTCAATTTGAAAAAGGCGTGCTCGAGATATTCGAGTTCAAATGTTGGAATTAAAAAATTAAATAGATTATCAAAAATTTTTAATTTTTTTTTGAATGACTCCATTAACTCCCAGACAGTATTATTTTCGAATGCCTGCTGCACCTTTGAAACTGTTTCTCTGGTAATTGCCTGGCATTCAGATATAATTCTTCTTTCCAAATCGTTCAGTAGGTTGAGTTTCATAACTAACGGATTCCAAATGACCCAAAGGAAAAAATCCTTGGGTGCCAAGTCCGGTGAGCGTGCTGGCCATGCTATTGGACCTCGACGACCTATCCTTTTGTTTGGAAAAGTTTGGGATAGCCATTCTCTCACCTGTAATAGAAAATGAGGTGGTGCCCTATCTTGCTTTATGTCGATTTATTATTTATACCGGGTGGTCCACTTACGACTATCCACCCTCAATAACTCCCAGAATGATTAATTTACAAAAAATCGCCGAGATACGTCGATTTTTGTTTGGAGGGGTACACCATTTGACGGGAAGAATATATGTTATACTTCAACCCCCTACTTCCCAGAGCAACCCCCTCTATAATTTCAATAGGGAATGAGGGTCGTGTCATACATCATTGTGAAGGTAATTCAATTCTGATACCAGCAGTGCAACATTTTCTCAATTTGAAAAAGGCGTGCTCGAGATATTCGAGTTCAAATGGTACATTGGTGAATTGTGAGTAAATAAATTATACGAAATAGATTATCAAACAATTATTTACAATTTTTTTTTGAATGACTGCCATTAACTCCCAGACAGTAGTATTTTCGAATGCCTGCTGCACCTTTGAAACTATTTCTCTGGTAATTGCCTGGCATTCAGATATAATTCTTCTTTCCAAATCGTTCAGGTCAGTAGGTTGAGTTTCATAAATAACGGATTCCAAATGACCCCAAAGGAAAAAATCCTTGGGTGCCAAGTCCGGTGAGCATGATGGCTATGCTATTGGACCTCGACGACCTATCCTTTTGTTTGGAAAAGTTTGGGATAGCCATTCTCTCACCTGTAATAGGAAATGAGGTGGTGCCCCATCTTGCTGGAAATAAATGTTATCTGCCAATAGATTTGGATTACCATCATCATCAAGGTCCTTGTCAACAGCATTCAGAATGAGTGGTTCAATCAGATTCTGCAGCATATCCAAATAAACCATACCATTTAAATCACCTTGGATAAATATTGGGCCAATGATTTTATTACCCAGAATCCCTGCCTACACATTCAACTTTTGAGGCCATTGTGTATGCTCTTCTCTAAGTGGGTGGAGGTTGTTCTGACTCCAATAACGAGGGTCGTGTCTGTTCACTAACCTGTTAAAAAAAATGAACACTCATCACTGAAGCAAATTTGCTTAATGAATCCGTGGTTCCTCTGTACCATTCTTGTTACATTTTCGCGAAATTCAGAACGTCTGTGGTAGCCATCCTCATTCAGTTCATGGTGAAGATGCAACTTATACGGATGAAATTTGTGCAATTTTAGCACCCTCATTATGGAAGATCCAGTTGAGTAGCCGTCGAGGTAACACGTGTTCGCACTGAGCGGTGTAGACAGTGAATAAAATGACTAATCGAACAAATCATTCGGGAGTAATACGTGATTTCCTGAAAAGTAGTGAATTTAGTGATATTATATCTTCATTGATAAAAAGAGATTCAGATAAACTGAAAGAAAAAATCGACGAACTCAAAGAAGAAGTGACAAATTTGAAAGAAAGTAATATACAATTAATTCATCTTCTGTGCAATGGAGTGCAAGCTACTGATGAAAAAAGAAAAACAATTGAAAATATTTCCGCTACCAACAATCAAGACCAACGAACATAGAAAAACAAAATCCAACAATGGGTAAAAACTTTACAAATAAACATCGTCTAAGGTCCACAACCAAGCAAATACCAGATAAGCAAAAAACGATAACAAAAACATCAAGTACGACGTATATGGATTCAGGTGACAAAGCAGATAGAAATGAAAATAACGACGGAGAATGGCAAGCTCAGAAACCAAGAAGAAAAATAATATAATTTTTGGCAGAGCAAACAATAACAACTCTTTTGTTGGTGTAACAAGATACATCGACTTTCACGTTTTTCGATGCCCTCTAGACATGACCTCTGTGGAACTTGAAAACTACCTAAAGACAAAAAATATTCTAAATACTAAATGTGAAAAAATGAAATCGAAATATCCAGAGATATATACTTCATTTAAAGTATCTGTACCAGCGAACTTTACCAAACAATTTACCGATCCTGAAATATGGCCAGAATATGTGGGGGTGAATCGTTTCAACTCCCGTTTTTTACGACGAGGCCCAACTATAACCGAGGAGCATGCCTAGGACCCCAACAAAATAGATACAAATCGCAATCGAATATTATTGTTAAAGATGTGTTGTACTTAAATTGTCAAAGTCTCATAGCGCACTATGATGAAATATCTCAATTAGTTTTTGACGAAAATCCCTTAGTGTTGTGTCTGTCTGAAACTAGAGTAACCGAAGATATTTGTGATGTAGAAATCTATATTGACGGATATGAAATCGTTAGATGTAACTCAGTAAGTAGACATACTGGAGGGGTTATTCTCTATGTTAGAAGAGGTTTAAAGTATATAGTGTTGAGAAATGAAAGTTATAAAATGAATTATTGGATAACTTCTATTAAATTAACTGTCGAAAAAAAGGTATGGCAGATAGCGTGTGTATACCATTCTCCAAATGCGAGCCATGCCGAAATTTGCACATATTTTGAAACAATTTTAGAAGAAATTGATTTTAATCAAAACTATATATTTCTGGGAGACTTTAATATTCGCTGGGATATCCCAAATGACATGTATACAAAGAAATTAAAACAATCTTTCACACTATACGGTTTCAAACAGTTTGTTACATTTCATACCAGGGTCACAGAACGTAGTGCAAGTACGATTGATCTGGTCTTTTCTAATAACTATGATGTGGAAGTACATAAACTAAATAATAAAATTACTGACCATGAAACATTAACATTACGCATACAACAACATGAATATAATATTACCCAAGAATACTATCAATTTAGAAAAATTGACTACCACAATTTAAGTCTGAAATTTATCGAAAAAGAATGGCTCTATAACTCTGTCGACGTAAACAAAGTCTTCACGAATTTTATGTCAAATATAAAAGAAACCCTCCATAATGAATACCCCCAACAAACCAGAAAAGTCATAAAATCAAAAGAATGGTTTAACGAAACCGCCAAAATGGCTATATCTGATCGTAACTATGCTTATAACAGATTCATAATCTCCAAGTCTAAAGATGATTGGTTGGCATATACTCAAAAAAGAAATAATAGTGTTATGGTAATTCGTAATCTCAAACAATCATATTTTGAAAGTAAAATTGATAATGTCAAAAATAACTCACAATTACTATGGAGAACTTTAAAATCTTTAATAAAAACAAAACCATCCAATCAAATTACAACTATTTTCAAAAATAATGTTGAGATATACGAAAACATAGAAAATGAATTCAATGACTATTTTATTTCGAGTATTGAACAAATTGTCAGCAACCTAACGAGTGTTGAATTTATTATAAGAGAAGCCTCCTATTTTGAAAATCGAGCGGTAAACCCAAATAAAAGACTTTTAAAAAGAAAATCGAGCGGTAAACCCAAAAAAAAAACTTTGAGCAGCAGAACAAATTTTCAGAAGATGAAATAGACTTTAAATTAATAAAAAATACTTTTTATGTCATTGGTTATCCTCTCTTACACTGTATTAACACCTCTTTACAACTTGGAGAATTTCCCGATAATTTAAAAACCTCAGTTGTAATTCCAGTACCAAAGGTAACCAGCACTAAGAATATTGAGGAACATAGACCTATCAACACCTTACCTTGTTTGGAAAAAATATTAGAATTGTCAACCTATAAACAATTCACAGCATATCTTGATACTCAAAAACTACTTAACCAAGACCAGTCAGGCTTTCGAAGCGGTTTCTCGTGTGAAACAGCATTGCAAAAAGTAGTGAATGACTTTAAATATGCTATGGACGAAGGTAAATCTATTGTAGCGGTGTTCTTAGATTTACGTCGTGCATTCGAAGTTGTAGATAGAACAATCTTATTAAATAAACTTAAATATTACTTTGGAGTAAATGCATCCTCATATAAATGGTTTGAGTCGTATTTAGAACATAGATATCAAAAAACTAAAATCAATAATAAAATATCACAAAAAAGAACTGTTTTAACTGGAGTACCACAAGGAAGTGTATTGGGCGCCATACTTTTCATATGTTTTATTAATGACATATTAGATCTGGATTTGGGCGAATGTAAAACACACCTATTCGCAGATGATACCATCGTCTACATTATGGGTGATAATATTAATAACTTAATAGGAAAACTAAACCAACACCTTAAAAAAATTCACGACTGGTTTAATAATAATAAGATCGTTGTCAACGTAAATGAATGTAAATACATGATAATCAAAAACAAACGAAAAATGCAAGAAGTAATTGATTGCAATGTTCAATTTGACGGAAGAGATCTAGAACATGTGAGCCATATTAAATATCTAGGTATAATTATTGATGAAAAACTCACCTTTAGTGAGCACATTGATTATCTTTCAAAGAAAATATCTAAAAAAATAGGATTTGCATATAGGATTAGCAGAACAGTAACTCAATACACCAAACAATTAATATATAATAGTATAATAAAACCCCATTTTGATTACTGTTCCTCTATACTCTTCATGTGCAATGAATCAGATATTCATAAACTACAGATTCTGCAAAATAGATGTATGAGATTCTTACTAAATACCAACAGATATGAAAATGTAAACAGAATGCAAATAAAGTTAAATTGGCTGTCAATTAAGAATTTAATTAAGGTTCGTACAATGATTTTTATTTACAAACTTATAAACAATATGTTACCAGAATATTTGTCTACAAATAAAAAAATATAAAATTTTTTAAATAGTAATATAAATATTTTTAAAAGTAGTCAATATATATTAAACGATCAATTTCAGTAATTAAACGTCACATTCTATAGAGCGATCTAGGCTATTCTTGTTCTCAGAATTGTTCAGGTATAGGGATTTCTCTGTACTTTTTAAAACTATGTTATATCATGCTCTGATGCTAATAGAGCTATATTTTAATTAACTAACAATTAGCGTTTTACGTTTCTACTAATATTTATTCATTGATGTCTCTTATATATTGTATTTATCTGTACTAACCCACCTCATCTCTGTATCTTTGTGATAAAACGATATTGTATTAGCAATGCTAAATAAATAAATAAATAAATAAATGCCTGTTATGCTACTGAGTTGCCGTGTAGACAACGTTGGGTCAAATGCAACTTGTCCTAAAACGTCTATTTGATTGATCTCATTTGTAACAGACGCCATCCTATTCTTTTTTTTATTGGCGACTGATCCAGTCCCACGGAATTTCACCACAAGATCCAAGATATATCTAAAATGATCAAAAAATACCGAAACCTTTTTCTATAACCATTTTTCCTAATACTCACTTGTGAGTTACGTTTCTGTTTTCGTGTATCCCATTGAAGATCCGAGCTGTTGCTCGTGCACACTCATTTTGAGCAGCAAAAATATAAATCATTTCAACTTTCTCGTCTTTTGTGTAAACCATCGCGATACAAGTAGAATTGTTGAAATACGTGGTCAATTTTCGATTCTACACTATCACCATTTCACAAAAAAATGGTTCCCAGAGATTAGTATTTTTTCTTTGACAATCATGTTGACAATAAAAAACTTAAACGTGTACTCGGTGAGCAAATAAAATAAGACAATCGGTGGATAATTACGACTGAACTGTACTAGGTACTGTCTGGAAGACAATAATAGAGATCATTTTGAACATTTGAACTCGAATATCTCGAGAACGCAAATTCAGAAAATTTTGTACTCAGAATCGGAATTGAATTACCTACGTTCACAATGATGTGTGACACGACCCTCATTTCTTATTAAAATTATAGAGGGATTTGCTCTGGGGAGTAGGGGGTTGAAGTATAACATATCTTCTTCTCGTCAAATGGCGTCATCCTCCAAAACAAAAATCGACGTGTCCCAGGGATTTTTTGTAAAATAATTTTTCTGGAAGTCATTGAGGGTGGATAGTCGTAAGTGGACCACCCGGTATACACAGTGCGGCTTTTTATAGGGGGGGGGGGCTATAAACCTGTCAATTTTTGAACGGTACGACAAAGAACAATGGGACAGAATCCGTTTTGAATGATATCACCGATACTACTTTTTGAAATCAAAGACATTGTGATTGCTCGATAGATGGCGCGGGAGGCACATAAACTTAAAAATTTCAAATAGCATAGGGGGTCAAGGGGCACATGGTTGAAAAGGTAATTCAATTATCTGTTTAACTATCTACTTTTTTGTCAATTTCTTTTTTCACAATATGCATTCCTAATTTTGTTATACTTGACATTTCAAATGCCTATTGTGAAAAAATGTATTAACTCAACTAAAAAAAAAAATCTAGATTATTGAAAAGAGAATTGGGTTATCTTTTCAACGAAGTGCCACTTGACCCACCATGCTATTTGAAATTTGAAAAACGGTACGATAAAGAAAATGGGAAACCGTTTTGAATGATATCACCGATACTACTTTTTGAAATCAAAGATATTGTGATTGCTCGATAGATGGCGCGGGAAGCACATAAACTCAAAAATTTCAAATAGCATAGGGGTCAAGGGGCACATGGTTGAAAAGATAATTCAATTATCTGTTTAACTATCTACTTTTTTGTCAATTTTTTTTTTCACAACATGCATTTTTAATTTTGTTATACTTGACATTTCAAATGCCTATTGTGAAAAAATGTATTAACTCAACTAAAAAAAAAAAAATCTAGATTATTGAAAAGAGAATTGAGTTATCTTTTCAACGAAGTGCCACTTGACCCACCATGCTATTTGAAATTTTCAAGTTGATGTGTTCTTCCGCGCCATCTATCGAACAATCACAATGTCATTCTTCTCAAAAAGTAGTATCGGTGATATCATTCAAAATGGCTTTGTCTCATTGGTCAACGTCGAACCGTTCAAAAGTAAACAAGGGGTGAGGGGGGTATAAAAAGCCGCATATATACAACTTTGGTGGAAGTGAAATATGGTGGATCAAGATAATCGAAGAACGACCAAGCGGAGTGTCGAGAATTTTTCTGAATTTATAAATGGAGTTAGTATTGTAACGAACCTAGGCCGGACCTGTCGCCTCACATGTTGCCGTCGACAGCGATGAGATCATCCCCGGAGATATTCGAGAACCATCCAGTCCCTCTTCCGCGTAATGCAACGGTCAATATTGGAAACAATTGGAACATGCCGTCGCCAACTGGAAGAATTCGAAACATCGAGAATGCTGTATCGGAGATAAATAGAGAGCCCTCAAGAGGGAGTAGACAGTCTGAACGAGCCCATACGATCGAGCTATTCAGTAGCGTAGTAATATAAATTAAGTTGTAGATTAAGTGTGAAATAAATTATTTAAACCAAGTTAGGTTTATTTACGTTACAATTGGTGTCGGAAGCGAGATTTTGAAAATAAACAAGTGATCGTGGAGTGGATAGTCAGAAAAATAAATTGATAGACCTTTTTGTACGTCCAAAATAGACAATGGCCCGGTTTTCGCGAAGTGGACAATTGTGCGTGGGAATATAAACTGATACACTGTTCGCGTGAAACAGACAATAGACTGGTGGCCCGTGGAAAAGAATTCGTGAAGTGAATTTTTAACAAACTGATAAACTTTTCGTGTAAAACAGACTGATACTCGTCAAAGACAAAATGTGTTCAAGAAAAGTGGCCTTGCGGATCTGAAGGTAGCGGAATTGAAACAGGAATTGGAGGAAAGGGAACTGGAAACAACGGGTAAAAAAGCAAGTACTCCAGGAAAGACTTGCAGAAGGACTCTATACAGAAGGTGAGGACCCCGAAACATTTTTATTCGAAGTTCCCGGAGGTGATTTAAGTTTGGTAATGAATAAACTCGAAGAAACTACTAAATCCGTGAAAGAAGAACTGCAACAAAATTCTATAAATCTGGAAGCGAAGCTTTCTAGAAATCTGGAAGAAAATGCTAAAAATCTGGAAGAGAAGTGCTAAAAATTCTAGAAAATTCAAGAAGCCTGGAAGAAAATAGCTAAAAATCTGGAAGAGAAGCTTGAAGAAAATTCTAGAAATCTGGAAGAGAAGCTTCAAGAAAATTCTAGAAATCTGGAAGAGAAGCTTCGGAAAATTCAAAAGCCTGGAAGAAATGCTAGAAATCTGAAGAGAAGCTTCAAGAAAATTCTAGAAATCTGAAGAGAAGCTTCTAGAAAATTCAAGAAGCCTGGAAGAAAATGCAGAAGCCTGGAAGAGAAGTTCCTGGAAACACAGAAGGCCCAAAAAAAGAATTGTGTGGTGGCTAATTTTCTAGAAGGAAGAATGGGAACCGTTGAGACAGAAATGGACAAAATAAAGGAAACGATCAGTAAGCTGGAAAACGAATTAATAGTGCGCCCTCAAAGAGATGGTTAACGAAAATGCAATGTTGGACTTGAGTTTGAACTTGGATAAAGTTCAAGAGGGTATAAAAAGATGTCAAGGTCATTTCAGAAATAGAAGCTTTCCATGAAGCCGCCTCAGTTCGACGGAAAACTCCATGGGCAAATTACCGCCGGCAGTTTGAAGCAGCGGCCAAAGCAAACGGATGGAATGCGGGAAAGAGCTGTAGCACGACACTTTGCATTACGTGGAGAAGCGACAAATATTCTACAAACTCCACCGCCCAAGAACAGGAGGACTATGACGGATCATGATTAAACATCTAGAATTACGATATGGCTACGCCCATTTGGAACACGGTACCACTCCCAGCCGAAAAATCGCTGCAAAAATCGGGCGAATCCTACAAGAATTCGAAGCTGACTGCACGTTTGGGTCCAGTCCTCGCATATCCAGCCACACCGCAAAATGTAATGGAGCGATTAGCGGTTCAGGGCATTCTTGGATGGACCCTGACCAAGAAACCAGACAAGCGTTGACATTCGCTCGCCCAACACATCTCTTTAGACGCACTGGCACGCGTTTTGGGAATTTGAGGCAGCAAAGCAACCCCTGCAAAACCAAGCAAAGTTCGATGTATTGAAGAAGACTACAGGAGTAGCTGACTTAAGCCGCCGATGAAAAGTGATAAGAAGCGTTCCCCTGAGAAAGACATAAAGATGCCGGAATTGTCGCAAAATTTGGGACGGCGAGCAATGTCCAACATTCATCGACCCGATGCAGGAAAACTAAGAAAGGTCGATGAGAAGGGGCAATCGTCGGCATGTGTCCGGCAAGCCCCGGTTAACAACGCATATGTCGCTACGCTTCAACGACAGAACAAGGGTGTCTTCGTAGACGGTCCATCAATAACGAGCCTTGCACCATGCTGCTAGATACAGGTGCGACTAGGACAATTCTCGGGCCTTCCTTTGCTGTAGAACACCGGAACGATTGAACTGAAACTTGAAGCTACGCACAGCAACAGGGGAGCCAGCTACCGTATATGGCGAGCTACCGATTGAAATAATTTTGGGCAACACTAAAAGGAAACATCAGGCACTTGTAGCGGACATCGAAGACGATGCAATCATCGGAATGGACATCATGAATTCCAGAGGGTGTGAATTGGATTTCAAAGACGGCGTCCTACGTGTCAACGGAGAAGAGCTGGTACTCATGGGAGAAGTGAAGAGTTGATCCGTGCTGTTGGCTGAAGATGTAAGCGTACCTGAGAGGGCTGAAACCATCCTGGAGGCTCGCCTGGACGGGAGTGCGAGCAGTGGAGACGGGATGATGTTCGAGCCCAAACTTCATGATGAGAAAATTGACGAGGGATTGCCCTAGGGAAAACCCTGTTACGTGCTGAAAAAATTTGTCCGGTAAGGGTCATGAATGTCAATTACTTTCCAGTGACCCAAAGAAAGGAACAATTTTAGGGCACTGCTCTCAAGTTTCATCTGTGATCCAGGTACGAGGTACGATTAGCCAACCCAACAACTTGCCCACAGAACTAGAAAAATAATAGCTGCCATCTCTTCCAAAGACATAAAACCAGCTCAACAGCCCAAACTAAGAGATTTAGTCAAAAAGTACCAAGACATCTTCGATACCGGACAAGGAAAAGGGGTCGAACCAGTGGTCCAGCACAAGATTGATACTGGGGTCCCGACCGATCCGGCAATCGCAAGAAGACTTCCCTCTTGCCGAGAAGGAAGAGGCTGACAAAATAGTCAGCGATAGGGAAAAGAAGGAGTTATCGAACCATCTGATAGTCCCTGGTCCTTCCATCGCCGGAAGAAAAGGATGATCGACACGTTTTGTGCGACTATCGCCAACTTAATAATGTCACGAAGAAGGACAGTTCCACCCCTCTCCCGAGAATAGATGACACCCTAGACACGCTGGCTGGTTCCACGATTTTCTCGACCCCTGATCTCGAAGAGTGGATACGGCAAGCAGAACTGGCTCAGAAGATCGAAAAGACTGCTTTCTATCGGCCAGGATTGGGCAGTTCACCGTTTGCGCTTCTGGCTCTCGTAATGCCCCGCCACATTCGAAAGATTATAACAGTACATGAAGGGGACTCCGTGGAACACGTGTCTAGCGTATCCGACGACATAATTGTGGTCGGTAGATCGTTTGAGGACCACGGAAAAACTTGGAGGAAGTATTCTGCGACTGAGGAACCCGGATTGAAGCTGAGCCCCAAGAAATGCCATCTGTTCCAAAAAGAAGTTCGATACCCGGCCACGCCGTCCTGGGGAAGGAGAGTAGTGGATGACCAGAAGATCAAAGCTGTTAAGGATTGGCCCATCCCAAAAGACATTCACCAACTTCGAAGTTTCCTTGGTTTTATGCAATACTCATCGCCGATATGCTGGGATTCGCCAACATCGCTAAACCACTGACCACTCACGGAAGGCCAAACAAAGTTCCAGTGGTCCGAAGAATGTCAAGACTCATTCCAGGAAGCTGAAAGGAGCTTTGATCAACGCACCTATACTGAGCTATCCCCACCCAAAGGGAAATTCATTTTGATACGGACGCCAGCAACGTGGACTTGAGCCGTCCCATCTCAGATCCAGGAGGGACAGGAGAAGTCATTGGTTATTTCAGCAAGACGCTTAGCAAAACCAGAGCGCAATTACTAAAGTCACCAGGGCGAGAGCTGTTAGCTGTTGTAAAGGGAGGGAACACCTACAAGTACGTGATGGAAGAAGATTCCGCTGAGAACGACCGCAGCTCCTCAAAGGCTCTTTACAGTTCAAAAATCCTGAGGGTCAGTAGCACGTTGGATCGAGAGACTCCAAGAATTGATTGAGATCGAACATCGAGCCGGAACTAGCCATAAGAATGGATGCCTTGTCGCGAAGACCATGTCCAGATGATTGCCTCCATTGCCGACGAGCGAAGAAAGAGAAGGCAACACCCTTGTAGAACCGCGGCAATGGGACAACTGAATGCAGAAAGTATCCAGAAAGACCAAGAGAGAGACCCCTGACCTGAGCTTACGTCAGCTGAAGAAGGGCAACCGAAGACCATCAGTGGCAGGAAGTCGCAGGTTACCCGCCGGCTGTTAAGTCCCATTGGGCACAATGGAACCCTCTTATTCGGACAAGGATCCTGGAAACGTGTTGGAGGCCGATATTGGTGGGAAGACAGACGCCAAATAATTGTTTCCAGAAACAGAAGAGAGGAAGTGCGGGAAATCCATGATGGAGTCGCCGGAGGACATCTGGGAGGACGAAGACCCTGCAGAAAGAGGCAACGTTTTACGGGCCAATTCGTCAAGCCGACGTCCAGGACTGGGAGGAGTGCGCCAGTGTTGCCAGCAATGGACCCTGAATACGACCCAAGGCCCCGATGCGTCAGTACAAACGTAGGCAGCCCGTTGGAGAGAATCGCCATGAATGTCGGCCCGTTTCCGATCCGACCACGGGAATAAATACAT
Source organism: Gonioctena quinquepunctata (assembly GCA_018342105.1). NCBI lineage: Eukaryota > Metazoa > Arthropoda > Insecta > Coleoptera > Chrysomelidae > Gonioctena > Gonioctena quinquepunctata. The sequence continues at coordinate 749,302 of JAFIRS010000379.1, read as the reverse complement.
CCTTGTGGCAATGGACTACTTCAGTAAGTGGCGGAAGCCTGCGCCCGCCCAACCAGGAAGCCATCATGTCGCCGACGTCTCTGCGGAAAGAGTGGATATGTCGATCTGGTATTCCAATGGAGCTGCACTCGGATCAAGGGCAGAAATTTCGAATCCAACCTTTCCAAGAAATATGTCTACCGCTGAACATCCGCAAAGACAAGAACCACGGCCCTACATCCGCAGTCCGATGGAATGGTGGAACGGATGAACAGGACGATCAACCGCCACTTGTCCAAGGTTGTCTCTGACCATCAAAGAGACTGGGACCAGTATCTCACTGTTCCTGATGGCCTATCGATCCGCAGTACACGAGTCAACCGGTCAAACTCCGCTAGTATTATAATGGCCGAGAACTGCGACCGCCTTGTGACCTGAAGTTTGGGATACCGCCAGGACAAGACACTGCGTGAGAGGACTACGTCAGCAAAACCGGCAGAGAATGGACGACATCCACGAACGAGTCCGGTTGAACATCCAGAGTGCCAGCGATAAAATGAAGAAGACCTAGACATCAAGGCCGACGCTGGAGGGTTTAAGGTTGATGACCTGGTTTGGCTGTAAACCCCAAACGTCGTCGGGCTATCACCAAAGTTGCGGAACTCGTGGGAAGGCCCGAAATCGTGAAAAGGATAAACGACCTTTGTGTACCGAATCCATAAGCCACCCCGAGGGAAACCAAGGGTCGTCCATTTCAACAGGTTGGCCCCTTACGCTGGAAACCATGACCAAGTCGCACCCTCGCCACCGGAGGATGATAGTGACGTTCGAGAAGTTTATGGTCCTTGTATTCAAACGGGGAAAGTTCTACATGGGGTTACTAGAGAGGAGTCACGAGACCTTTTCGAGGTGCCTGGTTGACTACGCACCAGCGCACGTGTGGCAGAAGATCTTCGAATGTCCAGGGCATCGCCGTAGTGTTCTCCAAGAAATTTGGTCAACTCCAAACACTGCGGGAGCAGAATCCAGAAGTTGGTGGGTGCTACGTTGAAGAAAGGCCAGAGAAACATCTATACCCAGTTACGAAGAGGCATTCCCAAGATAAACCGTCCCATGAAGATGTCTAAGGTCCCACCAAACTAAGAGATACCATGGTGACAGAATCTGCGGATCTAGCAATTCAAAATTGTCCGGATTGATGGGTTGGACTGAGAGTCATAAGAAGTAGCTGGAGGCGATATTCAGATCCAGTGGCGTCAAGATTTTGGTTTGCTGAACCCTTCCACGACCGATCATGAAGACCGTGGAGCGTTACCCATCGAACTTCACGGTGCAGATATGGGAAACTGGGATATAAGTCACACCCAAGGATGAAATTTCGACGAAATGTCTCAAGAAGGGGCAATGTAACGAACCTTAGGACCTGTCGCCCCACATGTTGCCGTTGCCGAACAAGCGATGAGATCATCCCCGAGATATTCGAGAACCATCCAGTCCCTCTTCCGCGTAATGCAACGGTCTATTGGAAAACAATTGGAACAACGCCGTCGCCAACTGGAAAAATTCGAAACATCGAGAATGCTGTATCGGAGATAAATAGAGAGCCCTCAAGAGGGAGTAGACAGTCTGAACGAGCCCATACGATCGAGCTATTCAGTAGCGTAGTAATATAAATTAAGTTGTAGATTAAGTGTGAAATAAATTATTTAAACCAAGTTAGGTTTATTTACGTTACAGTATTTGTTGAACACAGCGGTATTTGCATTTGGTGATCATAACACTAATATTTCATCTCCAAAACCATTGCAGCTTCCCAATACGGATTCATTTCTATAGTTTTTGATATTTTCAGTAATTCGTAAAGCATTTTTTTGTTAACGCAGTTCCAAATTTGATTCCTTATGACACAAATTTTCCTGAAGAGAAGTCACGTCAGCTTAACATGGATTTGATCAGTCTAAAAGACACTACCAGCCGAATTGAAATGGTTGGAAATATATAGAACAAACTGAAATTTTGAAAGAAAACTCCACTCAAATATGAAGCATTTGTTCTCCATCCCGTATATACCAAAACACGGATAGATGACATGGAACATAATGGATATTCGTGATGACGTTGAAGGGATTATTGTATTATCTTACCTCCTGTGGCGACACACGTTATATTAATGGAGGATCCTTCATTGTATGGTCCGAGAATATAGTTCTGTATGTGGACACCGGTCTCGTCCAGAACGCTCAGTTTTTCCGGTGGAACTGAAACAAACATTGCATCATTAAATTATGTTTGGGAGTTTATATAATTATAAAGAAATATAAAAACGAAGGAAACAGAAGGAAACACTTTATTCTTCTTTTGTTGATTGATGTAGGAACTGTCAAAGACAAACAAAACGAACAAAAGGCATACGTGAGTCTTGTTAAGTTCCATTGTTTTTTCGTATCGCGGATATAAAGTACTGTGATAATTAAAATACATTTATAAAAGCCATATAGTAATTTTTTTCGACTGATTTTTTAAAGATATCGTTGACTTGCAAAAATATTGAATATTCTAGAGAAATGAATTATTCCGAATTGTTCTAATCCTTTTGGTAATCATTTTTTTCGCTACGAAAATGGGGAAAACACTGTATAAATTTGTGTTGGTTATATTTGATTATGCTTTATATTTCAACGAAACCAGTTTATGCCCCATATCACGTTCATTTTTGAGCAACTACAATTTAAGAACCTCTTAGCTGTATCGTATATAAAGCCTAATTCGTTAGAGGGACCCCTTCCATCTTAAATCACCCCGGAACAGCCGGAAATGAGAGAAAGGGGAACATTATTCTTTGAGTTATGGATGAGATTACCGGTCTCATAGTAGATATAATGGAAAATACGCAGGTGAGATGGATAAATCAGAAAAAATATTCTGTGCTGTTTTTTCCAAACTTCAAGCAACCAATTTGATCATTCTTGAATTATTTTTTCAATTTTATTTTCAATGAAGAGATGTATAAAACATTAAAGACAATATACTGTAGAATGGAGGTAAGATAAATGAAAAATATATTAATTTATTTGTTTATTGGAACAAGCAGGGGACCAAACACCCACTGCTTACAAACATGTCTTTTTTTACACGCTTTCTATGAGCTTCACTTGTATGTTTGTTCGTTTGTAACCGACTCCTTTGGGCGAGATTTTGACCCACTTTTAGACGTACGAATGATTTGAAATTTGGCGGGTGTACATAATTCCGGTGACAATGCATTAAGAAATTTTTGTTTGAAAAAAACAACAAAATGGCGGCTCTAATATGGCGGACGAGTTTTGTTATTATGGTCCGATTCGCTTCAAAATTGGTATCTGAGGGTTTTCGTGGACAGAGATTATGATTCTCTTGTCAAAACTGAAAAATTCAGGATGGCGGCTCCAAAATGGTAGACGAGTTTTGTGATTATGGTCCGATTCTATTCAAAATTGGTATGTGGGGGTTATTGTGGTCCAATATTATGATTTTTTTGTGAAAATTAAAAAATTCTAGATGGCGGCTCCAAAATGTTGGAAGAGTTTTGTGATTATGGTCTAATTCTATTCAAAATTGGTATGTGGGGGTTTTTGGGGTCGGAGATTATGATTATTTTGTCATAATTGAAGGATTCAAGATGGCGGCTCCAAAATGGCGGACGAGTTTTGTGATTATGGTCCGATTCTATTAAAAATTGGAGAATAATAGTTAAAAAAAATAAATAACAATAATAATAGTTTGAGAAACTAAAAAACACGCTTCAATAGAAAACAAAACTGAGAAGTTGAAAATAAATAATAGTTTAAAAACTAAAGAACACGCTTCAATAGAAAACTAAACTAAAAAGTGGAAAATAATTTTAAATGAGTTCGAAATGAGAATACAGTACAACAGTACAGTACAACAAATTTATTTCATCGTAAAAAAGCGTGGGGTGCTTTTTGAGATATTTTCATAATGATTCTACTTTTACCAATATCTGTCCAGGAAATATCAACAACAATATCAGGCACCCCACGCTTTTTTACGATGAAATAAATTTGTTGTTAATCACTGTATTCTTATTTCAAACTCATTTAAAATTATTTTCTACTTTCTAGTTTAGTTTTCTATTGAAGCGTGTTTTTGAACTATTATTTATTACTGATTCGAATTGTTTGTAATTGTAGAAATTCCTTTCAATGAATGCATCGTAATAATTGAAGAAGAATAAGCAAAATCATTAAAAAAAATGAAAAAATTCGTACATAAAATAATTAGAGTAACGGTTCAAATTAGGATTCTCCTAACAGCAGATTTGTAGCGACTCATGTGTGAGTTGAAAATGTCGATTTCGATCGACATGCTGTTATGAACTTCCATGGATTGGAGAATTTGGCCACGGGTTAGTTTTTTTTTATTGTTCTATTTAACGTCGGCCTATTTCTGCGACCATGGCTAAACACCGACGCCGGTGAGCACACTCCCCCTACCCGGAAATTTCACCTCTGTTGTTTCAGAAGTAGGGTTCTTCAGCAAGCTTAACACTATGAACTCGGGACCGCCATCTTAACGCCCCCTCCGAAGGACGCCTTATCTATCGTCCTATTCCGTGCTCATTGATATTAGGCTACAGTGTTAGGGCATTTCAACGCGCACCTTCCTTGTCAGGTGGTCACCCATACAAGTACTAAACGCGCCCGACGTTGCTTGGCTTGGATATCGATGAGACTCTTGTCGACCTGACCAGCCACCGGTGCCCATCCAGAGTTGGTTCCAGAAAAAAAAACAACATTACCCAAATTTCTTTGTGCTATGAACAAAGTTAATTTGGATAATAATTGAGTAAGATGCCTAAAAACCATGGTGTATTCACCGATTAGATTTTGTTTAGAATTTCTGGGGGACAACAAATGAAAAACGTTGAATTCTGCTTAGAACTTCATTAGTAGATGGCGCGGTTAAGGAATGTTTGTTGTTTGTGTCACGCAAAATGTCAAACTTCAAACCTATAAAATTTTCTTTTTCTGTCAAAATTATTTCATGCAAAAAATTGTGAATTGATCACAAACCCTATTTGGTCTGTGGAATTGATCGTTTACAAGGATTATAGTTCTACGAACAAGATCCCGCTCAGAACAGTTGGCGCGAGAATGAGATGAAATCGTCGAAACTTACAAAGTTTACATCTGATGGTCAAAAATCATATTTTTCATGAAGTCTACATGGCGAGTTTTTCAAAGTAATTCCTTCTCAAAGGGCATTTTTGGGATGATGGAAACTTCCTAGAAGTAATGAGAAAAGATAGGAGAGTGGACTGATGTCTCTAGAGATGAATTAACTTGAAAATTGACCAAGCCATTCACTGCCCATCTCTGCCGGACTATTACCTCTCTGATATGAACAAAATCAGAGAGTTCATTGTAGATATCATAAAATCTGTTGATGAAGTTGAGAAATCGATGAATCCTGGTGTGCGGCAGTCTAGGCTGCTTCCAGCTATCTTAGAATGACTTCTCAGGAGAAGGTGAGCCCTACTAACAAAGGTGAGGGGAGAAAACAATAATCTTTTATTTTTCAGTAACACCCCGCATGAGATAATCGGAGGAGGAAGGCGATCTTAACCAAGCAGTTGTTCGGAAGAACAAGGCCCACTCTCAAGATCGATAAGGCTAATGACTGTGATTAGGATAATTATCACTTTTTAATAAACACATGAATTTCACAAGTAAGCGTGGACTTTCCATTCTATGAAGATATCTTGATTTTGGCTAGTGAATTCCGAACCTTTAGAGAGGGTCCCATGGCTCTTTGAGAGAAAATATCCACTATATTCAGAATTTTCCAATACTTTTAGTCAGAAGATTGTCATCTCATAGGAAAAAAAAATTATACAAAATATATATAATATAAAAAATAAATATAAAAGTAATAATACAATTATTTGACTTGCTAGTTACTAGATACATTACAATCACAAATGGAAAAAAAATATTACTACGGGCAAAGATAGTTCAGAGAAAATTCAAATTAATTTATACATATACGAGTCATTTTACCAGTAGTGGAGTAATATTAGATTTTAGCTTCAGAAAGTTAGGGGACTGTGGGAACTTTTTATTGTACATTAGCGATGATGTAAGGAACAACAAATAAGAAGTTACCAACCGTAAAGTGTGGCTTAATTTATTATTTAACAAATAAGTTGAAAAATTACATTGTTTATTGAATATCTTGAAAAATATATAAATTAAAAAAAAACTGATACTGACATTCGGAAGAATGGAAGATTTCATATAAAAAAGGGATATAGATATTTTTCTCAAATGAAAACTGTAAGCTGCAGATTTTTTTTTCTGACGTACGAAAACTTGAGGTAGCGACACTGAAGTTCATCTCTTGAGGAGCACGTAGCCACGAGCGCGCTTCACTTAATTTGTCAAAACTTTTGATCTAATTAATAAAATTAGGCTAACAAAAATTTAAATGAAAGAAGGAACAAGCTAACGAGATGTCTTGTTTTCAAATGTAAAAAAAAAAATGAATAGGAATAGTACATATATATGAAGTTACCTCAAAGTAGATTTTTTTATAAAATCAATTAAAGATCTGCCATTCTTTGAATTTTCAAGATAAACTTCTAAAATTTGTACAGTTTAGTCCCAAAATGACACTTGAGGAGGTGTGCGAATGAAAAAGAATCATAAAATATTATTTAAAAAATTACAATATTGAATAAATTCAAAAATGAATGAATGCATTTTCAGGACATGCTTCAAAAACCAAAAACTTTAGTTCAAAATTGATATCAAGATTTTTCAATAGTACTTTCCGAAGCTTGTTATCTGTACTCCAAGAAAGTTTGATTGGTTTTATTAAAAAAATTGAATTAACAATAAAATTTCGACAAAAATAAACAAATGTTGCTCCAAAATCCTTGAAATTTTTTGTTAAATAAAATTTAATAACGTTTATATAGAAAAAAAATCAGTTTACCCAACCAACATATATTTATATAACTACTATATACTAGTGGAGTACTATTAGATTTCAGCTTTTAGAAGTTGGGGGATGATGGTAACTTTTTACTGTACATTAGTGATGATGTTGGGAACAACATATTACCGTAAAGTGTGTGCTTAATTAATCATTTAACAAATAAGTTGCCAAATTACATTGTATATTGAATACTGAATAAAATGAAAATGCCAAAAATGGAAAATTTTATTAAAAAGGTAAATACAATTTTTTTTTTAAATAAAAACTGTAAGCAGCAGCCACGAGCGCTTTACACTAAATATGTTATAACTTTTGATCTAATTGATTAAATTAACATAACAAAAATTTAACTGAAAGAACAAAAATGCAGCTAACGAGAAGTCATGTTTTTAAAAGTGAAAAAATATGTATGGGAATGGTACGTAAATGAAATTACGTAAAAGAGAATCTGTCTAAAACTTTTTTTTTTTATTTTCAAGATAAACATCTGAAATTTTCACAGATTAGTCTCAAAATGACAAATAAAAAAAATACAATAAAAAAAAATCGGAAAATACATAGATCAAATTATTGAATAATTAAAAAAATTACAAATTTGAATTTTGAGGCCATGCTTGGAAAACTCTAGTTTAAAATGTGATGTTGAAACTTATATATGGGATATAACGAAATTTGTTGAGTGGACGCCACATTTTTCAACTGAATGAAACAAAAATACCTCTCATGAATACCTCGGCTAATTTCGAAAATGGTCCAATAGTCTCAAAATGGCAGCTGTTGAAAGATTTATAAAACTTCGAAATATTTCATTTCCATACCCAATATCGGAGTTGTTTGATAGAACTTCATTAGCTCCACAACTCTTACCCGAAATTTTTTTCTCCGAGATGGACACAAATAAAAATATGTAGCTGTTAATTATCATCCATGAAATCTACTTTTACGACTGGTCACGCCATAGTTTTTTCAATGTCATATTCTGGTTCAGCGACCTCAAAAACCCCTATAGCATCAATTTGGGTGAAATTTGCCTAACAAAATTGTTTTTTAAACAATTAATAAACAAGCAGCGCACGAATATAAGTTTATAACTTTTTTCTGCAAGCAATTTCTAAGTAATATAAGGTTTTAGGAAAATCCATGGAGTCCTCCAGGATTTCAAAATAATGCATGATTTTAAGCTATTTTCACTCCGCTATATGAAGGTTATTTGAGTTCTTGTGATAACGTAGTCGTGTTGTCTGCCAAAATAGTAAACACCTCTTAATTTGTCCAAAAACTGAGAGGTTCTTTCACTTAGATAGGATTCGAACCAAGTGAAGCTTCGTCCTCTGAAGCTGTAGAGTAACAGTCAGAAGCTTTAGATATGTCGCAAAACACTTCCTTCAGACTACAATATACCTAGATTTTTCAGAAAGCGAAAGAGATTGCATCTCCCGTACTTTTATTGGTTTGAAAGCTAAATTAAGTAATTGTATGTAATTTACAGCACTTCATAAAATCATTATCCGCTCCATAATAAGATTTTTATAACGAGCAAACAGGGACAGGAATACATAAGTACCAACTCGGTGGAGCCGTATCAATAGAAAATTAACCATACAAAATAAATTGGTACGGTTCATAATCATTATTATTCCGGAACACCTCTCGAAAATTCTATATAACACTGACATAAGTACATGGAATAATTTGTCCTAAAATATGTTACATCGATCGATCAACCTCAAAATATTTCACGAGGAATTGACACAACCTTAAAGGCGACAAAAGCACAATCACAGAACATCAGAGACACAAATCACAAAAACACCCTGTGTGATCTGTAATTGCAGTTTACTGAATTATGACAAGAAACGACGTCGGCGCCATCTGAAACTCTAGATAACTCCCTTTTTCAAGTGGGCTGGTGTCCCCCAGTTTGTCCCAAAATTTTACAGGTATAAGTGAATATACCATGATTTTTAGACATCTTATAATTGAGTCATGTCATTTTGTATCCTATAGTTTTCCTCTGATAAGAAGTTGTATTTGATTCCAGCTGGTTGGAAAGTTATATTATAGTTACCGTTACCACATACCTTAAAATTCAAGAATTTTACAATTCGATTTTGTACATTCTCTCATTGGTTATTATATACATTTTATTTGGATTCCATATCACTGAGACAAAATTCATTTTACTATGTAAAGCTATTTGCTGGCTTCAGTAGACCAGAAGTATTTACATGATCTGGTCAAGAAGCTCAATATTCTATTGCATTAAATTACGGGACTATCGATGTGTTAACTAAATTTAAAATTGATTGCCAAGGTTAAGCTCGAAATCTTGTATTGCTTCTACAGACTTCAGAATACTGTTGTTGAACTGGTAGTCATATGAAAATATTTTGAGATTTCAAGGAAAGTATATTCTACAGCATTATTCAAGATTCAATATCAATTTATTGTCAATACAAAATTTGTATAAATTGTTGAGTTATTCTTGGATCAGGATATAGTAGGATACTTTATTAATGGAATCGAAAACTTTACGTCGTCACCTTAAAGTAGGAATTCACTGGATTGAAAACAATGACTTATCTCATTGATTAAAATACTAAACAACAGATATCCTAGATGAGATCCCTGTGGGACTCTCGAATCCGTTAACAATGACTCTCTGGAAGGAACATTTGATTTTGTATATTTTCCTATGGACTTGGAGCATGAAGGAGGAGCTTTAACGTGCAGCGCCGCGGTGGCGAAATTGGAAACACTGATCCAGACAGTATCACTTATCCCCATTTACCGCTGTGATTAAAAGGTTGTGTACAAAGTGCGATAGTTCAATTTTTCGGTCGCAAACGTCAAAGCGGCATTTGTATTGTGATTCGCCGCGTAAAAGCTTCCTTTCAAACAGAGGGACGTGTCCAAATTGCGCCTACTATAAATGAATGGCAATAAACGAGTCGGCCGCAAAAAAACCTCGAATCAAATGTAAATGACTGGTAAGAAGTGGTCGGGTGACCACTGCTGTGTTGTAGGGTGCACAAACACGCGTTTAAATTCACCCACGAATACGAAGTTTTATGGTTTTTCTACTGTGAGTACAAACGTGACGAAATGGAAAAATGAATACTGGCAATACGAAGAGTGAAGTGAGTGGAATGTCTGTTATTATTGTACACTAATAAACAACTAGTATTACTTCTTTATTGAAAATTATTGACAAATTGCAATGAATGCAGTTGATATTCACTTTGTATGGTATATACCTACTTGGAAAGTCAATTAATCATTACTTTGCACCTATTTGGGTAGAAAAACATTGATAAAAAATTGTTCATATAGTTCCGATGGAAGTCCATGGCAACCAGGTAGGCGAAAGGAAAAAAGTCAATTGACAGATTTTGCAAGTTTATATGAACAATTGAATTTTTGTATGATAATAATAACATTAATCTAAAAAACACGCAAGAACACATATTTTTATTCATGTAATACACATTCAGAATAATTTTCTAGTCAAATTCTTACGGTAAACGAACAATATGAAAAATGTGTGAAAATGTATGTATGTAGGAAAGAAAACAATATTTCCACATATTTTTTGAATATTTCTTCCATATTTAATGATATCTCTTCATTATTTTTGTTTATTAGTGCAATTTACTCCTACATCAGACATGTAAGTTTTAATTAAATTTAATCAATTATTTGTGAAAATATCAATTCACCTCTAATTCGACAGAGTACTGATTTGTTAACGCTTCTGCTTGGCTTACCACTTTCGCATGTATGCTGGAATAATCAATTCTGAGTGTCAAGGTCTCAGGTGATATTTTTGTGTTTATTGATCCTCGAAGTGTATCCTGTACAGTTCTTTCAGGGTATCTTTCCCATTCTGCGTGTAGACTCCTGACTCTGGGGGTTCTTTGGAGAGTATGTGGAGTCTTGCAGCCCCGTGAGTGCCTTCCAGCTCCTCACAGTACCTCCTCCACGATTCTCTTTTGGATTGCCTTAGTGCTTTGTTGTACTCGATGAGGGAGTTCTTATATCTCCTCTGGTAACGTGAGACTTTGGATTTGTTAAAGAAATTCCTGACCTTTTCTTATCAAGTTCCTTATTTCACCAGGGCACGTTTTTTTACTTCCGCACCTGACAAACATGACCCGAATGCACCAATGCTGCTCCTTTTTTCACAGACTGATTCTCGAAAATGATGTGACTTGAAATGGGTAAAAACCCAATTGCAACCACCACTTGATCCATCACGAATATAAAACTTTTTTCAATTTGACAATAAATAACATGTAAACGCTACGATGACAGGCGAAGTACCTACGAAGTGCACGTGTTCAGTCGGTTAAATGCGGCTCGCAGACTACTGGTCTCAATCTGCATTTTATTAATTTCTAGGGCAATTTCCGAAACCTGGGCTCAATTTAATTCAAAGGTTGTACATGCCAAATCACAATGCATCCGCAGTTTTCACGTTTGCAACAAACAAATTTAAACTGTTGCACTTTTGTTGTTCCTTTTGTTGAAAATACCACCTCTCGAAAATTTTGATTCATCAGTACATATTATCTTCTTGAGAAAATATTCGTCTACTTGTGTACGCGTCATCAACATTTCACGTTCGATCCTTTGTGGAGCGTCTTGGGGCTTAAGAGCTTGCACTTTATGAAATTTGTAGTCATGCATTCCATATTTCTTCAGATTCAGAATCCTATGGGTCGATGAAAGTTGCAAACCTAAATCATGAACTGCACTACGAGTGGAAGGGGATTTCCGTAGAATATGCCAAAACATCATTGCGTTATCCTCATTACCTGTTACAGGTCTTGGTGAGTTTCTTGTTGCTTTCAAAGATGATCCAAACATTTCAAAATATTCTACTCAATTAATGAATTTTCTCAAATCCATTCGAGGTGAATCAGGACACTTTTCATTGAACTCTCTGCATGTTCTGCTGATATTTTCCTAACATTGACCATAAATGATGAATAAATCCATCAAAACCATAATTGAGTAATTATTTTCTGCCATTGTGCTTTCACACCTACGGATGACATGAAAGGATGACAATGAAGGAATGAATCACTATCCAATAATTAATTTATTGAAGACAATTTCATAACATAAATGATCATAAACTGTTATAGGAAGTTATTGGAAAAGTAATTGGATAGAAATATGTAAAAATGTCACAGCTTTTCAATAAGTAATAATATACAAGGTATTCTGTTGAAGACACGAGTTTCAGTCATTGAGTCAATGAGTCTCCGGAAGGAACTTACTTTTGAGCCTCCCTGTATGCTGAAACTGAGATTTGGTTCAGCCGCAGAATACTTGATGGTTTTATGCAGCTATGACCCAAATTGCAATATTTTGTAAATTTGCATTGTGAAACATCATTTATTCAATGGTCATGTTTTGGAAAAAAGAAACCCGCACTAAATAATGGAAAAATGGCTCTTGCCAATTTTGAATTTTTTTTGGGGATATTTTGGTCACTATGTCTAGTTTTGGAGATTGAATTTTAAAAATCATAAAAATGGATATTTTACCAAAATGTAGTAAGGTTCACTATCCAAAAGTATGTCAAATAACATGTCAGTCAGTCAGTGGTTGAGACAAAAGGGTCAAAAATAGCGACAATTTAGCATATTTCGCCAATCTTTATCATTGGTCCCTATTAGCGGGACTGAGCATTTTTATTCAACCATATCTTTATAGAGAGTCTTTGCTTATGACAAAAATATTTTCTTTGAAAGTTTTAACTTTCTTCCAAAATACTAATTGTTTCAAAAAATGTTTGTTCTTTATACTTTGTTTTTAACATTAATCATTTAAAACAGCCTTTTTGAGACAATAAATTCGCTTTGAAGCCAAAACTACTTGACGAAGACTAAGTAATTGCTCAATATGATTAGTTACAAAAAGCTTCAATCACATTTTATGGTGTTTACAAATATAAGTTGAAATTGGTTTTGCACCTAATATATATATATATATATATATATATAGTTTGTTATTATTCTTGAATGGGCCTGTCAATTTGAATCATATTTTTCAGTTATACTTCAAAGTAAATTACCTACACTCTTGTAGGTTTCATAAGGTTCCTATGTCTGGTTTTTAAATATAAATATTGGAAATTGATATTTTATAGAAAATATTATCCAATCTCATTTCTTCTTGGATTTCATTTCTTGATGAAATAAATATGAACTTGCAGCGCAAAACAATGACCATAAATCGTGTGACAATTAACGGCGTGGCTATTGACACGTTGGGAAGGGTTCATAATTACTATTTATAGGTATTCGTGGAATCGTCACGAAGCGTAGAGTACGACTTACATAGATCTGGACATCGAATTTTCGTAAAGCAGGTGGAAAACCGCATACCAACGTGTCAATAGCCACGCAGATAAAAGTCACACGGTTTATGGTCTTGAGGTTTTCAATTATTTTGCGCCGCAAGATCATATTTATTTCATCAAGAATGAGGTTAGATAATATTTTCAATGAAATATCAGTTTTTAATATTCATATTTCAAAAACCAGAGATAGGAAATTAATGAAACTTACACTAGGGTAGTGTTATTTACTTTCAAGTATAACTGAAAAATATGATCCAAATTGGCAGATCCATTCAAGACAAACTTATATATTAGGTGCAAAACCTATTTCAACTCATATTTGTAAACACCTCCCCCCCCGTATGAAATTTGATCGTAACTTTTTCTAGCGTAGCGTAGCGTAGCGTAGCATACCAAGCAATTACTATAAGTCTACCTCAAGTAGTTTTGGCTTCAAACCGGATTTATTGTCCCAAAAAGGCTGTTTTGAAAACATAAAGAATAAAAAACAAAAAATTTTAAAACAATTAGTGTTTTGGAAGAGAGTTAAAACTTTTTAAGAAAATATTTTTGTCATGAACAAAGATTCCCAATATAGATATTTTCAATGAAAAATGTTCAGTTCCACTAATGGGGACCAACGATAAACATTGGGGAAATATGCTAAATTGTAACTATTTGTGACCCACCCTGCGGCTCCTTCTGTCTCAATGACTGACTGACATGTCATTGGACTTTCTTTAAACCAACAATGCTATTATTTAGTTAGTAATTATGTAAGAAGAAATAATTTTGGATAAGTGAACCTTACTATGTTTTAGTAAAACAGACATTTTTATGATTTTCAAAATATCATATCTCCGAAACTAGACATAGAAACTAATTTAAACTTGCACGTGTAACTTCTAGTGACTTGTACAACAATATCCAAAAAAAAATTAAAATTTGGGCTGAGAGCCATTTTCCCATGTATTTGGTTAGGGGTTCTTTGACAAAATATTTTTATCACGAAAACTGTTACATATAGGTATGGGGAATTATCGAGAAAAATCATGAGTAATCCTATAGAGATTTCAAAAATGATATAATATACGGGGTGTTCTATTCGAAATAACAAGGCGGCTACCACTTTCTGATACAAGCGGCAACACTGTATTGACTGATAGAGCATGTTTGATTATCCACGCCCACAATCAGAATTTTCGGAATGATCTGTCGTTTCGTTCTCCAGATACTTCTAATGTTCCATCCACCGTGAAACACGCTGTATATTAATTAATCAAGTATATGAGGATAGCCAATGCCAATGTGACCAACGATTTTCATCTGCTTACAAATGAACGAGCTTGCGTCAAGAGAAAACCATGTTTCTTATCAAAGACGCTATTTTATTCTTCCATCTCGTTCTAGTAGTCAATATTTCAAGTGATAAATTATTAAAACTGATCCAGTCGACTGGATCATTCACTAGTCGAGTAACAGGGGATTTTTCAACGAGCCTAAATAATTCACGAAGCCCGTGGCCATCAAACGGCAACATCGGCATTGAAACTCCTTTCCCCCTTTTAATACTTTGTTAGTAACACGGTTCTGTTGACGTAAATGATTCAAAGTGCTCGCTGAAATTTATATGGGCATTAATTCTGATTTACGGGAATTGCTGAAACTCGCTTAGTTCCGACCCATTTCTCATCTCGATCCATCTATTTGTCGCGTTTGCGAAAAATGTCCACAGTGCTCATGCTGCCGCGCCGCGTGCGTCCTATTTGTGCAACTCGGGCGATCAGATGGAAATTATCCCATCACGCCATTCCGATAAAAAAATCCACATCTGGGAGTATACTGCGAAATCTCGAATATATGTCGCATGCGACACTGGTGAATTCTCATCCGGATATCTATTCAAGCATAGTATATGAGAATTGTTTATTTATTTTTTCTTTAAATGGTTTCTACCCCACAAATTAGGAGAAACCCAATGACAGGACAGGATATCCTTAAAAATGAAAAATGTCTTATTCCTCGAGACAGCTGCCTACCAAAACTTATACACTAGGTGTATGTTGGCGCATATCCATAAAAAAACAACTACTTCCCTGGCTAATGCCTCGACGGACCTTGAATGACATCCGATGGATAAACGTGCAAAGTCCTACAAGGTACTTAGCAAATGTTTGTTGCGAAATGGATCAATATTAACCACTTCACTCAGGCTAGTGTTAGCTAAACATCGATAGTGTATAGTGTTACACCCGAAGGTTAGTTCATACAGTCTTCTAATTGGTTTTTGAATGACATTGAATGATGAGTTTTCATTCAGCAGCCAATCATAAATTAGTGTGATTTTAGGCTATGTTTCGTTTCCAGAATTGGTTACTTTATATACATATACAGGGTGGGGCACCCCATACAAGACGGTCCCTGTAAACCAAACCATTAATTTTTTCGGGAATTTCTCAATTTTATTATATGTATATTGATTGAGGCTGCAGAAGGAAATTATTTTGGAGTCTACAGGGTGGCTGAAAAAAGTGTTACATATCAATGTTGTGTTTTTTTAAATGGAATACCCCGTATTCCGTTACACTTTCAAATAGGTCGAGAAAAAATGATATGATTTCATATGAGGTACTATGTACCTATCTATAACCGTTCTCGAGTTATTGATTTTCTAATGAAAATGCTAGGTACAATTGGAAATTAAATAACATCGAAATGTATAGAAATGTATGAAAGGGTTTTGGGCTATTGATTTCAATGAAACCCGTTTCTCAATATTATACAGAATGTTCAAAAATCATTGTCACTTTTTTATAATTTCGGACAAAGATAACTTTGTTATTTGAAATGGTTTTTTTGGTCTGAACAATAAAAAAATCAATTATCTTTCATTTTATATTAGGGTTCCCTATATCTTACCTGAATAGTCTTTCAGATATTGGCTTTTTCAAATAGTAGTTCTTATTTCAATGCATCTTTTGAATCGAGATAGCTTTGAAACGATATTTATTAAACTTGTTCAAAGAATTCTTATTGACAGTTATTGTGTATCATGTTATTCAAAACATTCACTGAATTATAAGCGTCAAAATGAAAACTTATCCCATTCAAGAGCGGATAGATATGATTTTAGCGATGGTGATGT
The DNA here is from genome assembly GCA_018342105.1 of Gonioctena quinquepunctata. Classification (NCBI taxonomy): domain Eukaryota; kingdom Metazoa; phylum Arthropoda; class Insecta; order Coleoptera; family Chrysomelidae; genus Gonioctena; species Gonioctena quinquepunctata. The sequence continues at coordinate 732,827 of JAFIRS010000379.1, read as the reverse complement.
TTAGAGAATTGCCAAATAGACCAAAACCTATCATTGGAAATGAGGAAAATGAATTTCTTATTATGGGATCAATCACAAAGAACCCTCATACGAGTCAACGGGAAAGATACAAGGATAAGCAGATGGAGCAATCTAGGGTAATGAAAAAAATACAAATTTCACCCGTACCGTATTCAGATGCACCAGGAATTATATGAAATAGACTTCCATCGACGAATCGAGTTTTGTCTATGGGTTCTGGACAAGTTTGGTGAGGATGAACATTTTTTGGATTCCATTTCATTTTCTGATGAATCTACTTTTCATAACAATGGCTTAGTGAATAGACACAACTTCCATTATTATAGTGATGTGAATCCTAATATTTTCCGCACTCTGGATCACCAGAATAGATGGTCTGTTAACGTGTGGGGAGGAATTATAGGTACACAAGTTATAGGACCATACTTTTTTCATGGAAACTTGAGTGGTCAAATTTGTTTACAATTTTTACGAGATAATCGTGGATTTTTCAATTCACAGAAAAATCTTTCTATCAATATTCAATTGAGAATGTTTCCCTTTTGAGCGCCGCTAAATATTAGACAACGGATGTGGTTACAATTGGAAGGAGCACCAGCACATTTCAAATTCAGTGTCAGACAGTTTTTGAATATGTGCTTTCCGAATAAATGGATTGGTAGGAGAGGACCACAAAATTGGCCAGCGAGAACACTAGATTTGACTTGCCTCGATTTTTTCCTATGGGGATACTTGAAGAATGAGGTTTACGACACTCCCACAACCACACTGGAAAATATGAAGGAGAGAATAAGGGCTGCTTTTCGAAGAGTGAAGCCTCAAATGTTATTAAGTGTTAAGGAGTCTTCCATAGAGAGAGTGGCTCTATGTATTCAACAGGATGGTCGTCATTTCGAGCACCTACTTTGAATTAAATACATTTGTGTTTCATATTTTGTTGTTGTTTCAGTTGAATAAAAAAAAAATTATAGTCTGTTTAATGAACTACTGTCAGAATATGAATGTAAATGATAACTTCATTTTAGTGAATTTTCGATAAAGTGAAGTATAACAACTGTTAATAAGAATTCTGTGAGCAAATCAAATAAATGTCGTTTCAAAGCTATCTTGATTCAAAGAATGCATTGAAATAAAAACTACTATTTGAAAGAGCCAATATCTGAAAAACTATTTAGGTTAGGTATAGAAAACCCCGAAATGAAATAAAGGATAATTGAATTTTATATTGTTCAGACCAGAGAAATACAGGGTGTTCTATTTGAAATAACAAAGTTATCTTTGTCCGAAATTATAAAAAAGTGACAATGATTTTTGAACATTCTGTATAATATTGAGAAACAGGTTTCATTGAAATCAATAGCATGAAACCTCTTTCATGCTTGGTCAGAATTCGAAGGGATGATTTTCATACATTTCGATGTTATTTAGTTTCCAATTGTACCTAGCATTTTCATAAAAAAATCAATAACTCGAGAACGGTTATAGTTAGGTACATAGCACCTCAGATGAAATCATATTATTTTTACCTGACCTATTCAAGAGTGTAACGAAATACAGAGTGTTCCGTTTAAAAAAACATAACTTTGATATGTCACACTTTTTTGAGCCACCCTGTAGACTCCAAAATAATTTTCTTTTGCAGCCTTAACAATATACATATAATGAAATGGAGAAATTCCCGAAAAAATTAATGGTTTGGTTTACAGGGACCGTGTCGTATGGGGTACCCCACCCTGTATACTGGTTGAATGAATCGCTTGTAGCTGGTTATTTTCGGAACGCAAGTCTTGCAATATAAGTCATCAATATGTGAACAGAACCACCGAAAACGAAAATCATCGGTAGTTCAGTTACATATTTGGTTAACCATTTTTGGATACGGACACAGTATCCCACCTAAATATCCCTTCGCCATTCATTCATTACATTCCGGGTGCGTTTTGATTATTTTCATTCCTAAAACTTCTTCTGACATTCACCAACTCCAGTTCCGTGAAAAATATCTGAACGCACCTACATTATATGGAAACTACCAATAAACATAGTTTTTTTTTCAAATCATCGATAGTTGCAACTATCGATGGTTAGCTGACACTAACTCAGGATGACCACCTGTAGACTGAAACAATCAACATCAATCCATTTCAAAGCATTTGCTGAGATTGAATTACAACTACTGCAACTAAAACATTACCAACTTCTAATATCATCCTGAATCCCAGGGTAGAAATATCTGCTATAATAGACAGAAATTTATCCTCAAGACATGTTACAGATTTCTGTCTCTTATTGCAAATAATGATATCAATTGCATTATTAAGTTTTTAGTTGCAAGTACAAGGTAATATTGATTATAATAAAAACTTCATTAATTCGTGCCAGAGGAAGAGTTTGGGAGCTACTTCAATTGTTTTTTTGAAGAATTTGGAGCTCAGGTAGAAAATATTAATATCAAAAGGTGAAGTACAGGATGTCACAAACTCCCCTCTTTGGAATGGTACATTAAAGATAAATTTTTCAACAATATTTTTTGATCTATTACTGCCAAGTCCGACATCACCCTAATCAACTAACATGTGATAAAAAACAACAAAAAACGAGAAATTAAAAATTTATAAAAAAGGTTAAGTTCAGGTTTTCACTCTTTGGATTGATACATTAACGAAAAATTTTAACAATATTTCGGACTACTTGAGAGACCTGACAGTAGGAACATATCAATCTTTTCTCTTCGTATATTCAAGACAAACTATTAAGAGATAACGACAAACAACTCTAACTTGACAATCATGTAAATGAGCCCGGATCCTTGAGAGTACGTGTATATTCAAGATTTCGCAATGCCACTGAGCATCAACTTTTCATAGCTTACAGATTCGATGATGAAAATATCCAGAATCATGGCGATAATGACGACGACGTAATTCTGGGCTACTATTGTACCTGCCAAAGTGGAGCTCGCGCACTATGGACATGTGCGCATGTTGCTAGTGTCTTATGGTATCTAGGATATGGACGACATCAACAAAATATTAGATACCCTGATGATTCTCTACTTAATACAACACTAGATGCTGCAAATCGTGTAGTACCAAATCTTGGTATCGAAATAATAGATGAATAATTAAATAAGATGCACCTACATGCCGTACAGTAGTCAGGAGGGATGTACGTAATGTATATATACATTTTATATATATAATAAAAGCTTCAAATGATTGAAATAAGGCAATTGAATAATCTTTAACCTTGAAAGTGTGTATTGGGGTGTTAATGAAGGGTTGAGCGGGGGTGAGGGCGAGGTGTGGTGAGGGTAGAATGTAGGATTTGGTTGGAGAAAGGGGTGGGCAGTGAAAGGAAACGCTTTGAAGATGAATTGAAACTGTTATGCATTAACACACCGGAAAGTGTACTTTGGGGGGTTGTAGGGGGTCTGGGGTTGGAAATGGAGGGTTGTGTCTATTGAGACATTTGATCAGCATACCGAAAACTATCTTCTTGTAGAGTTTCAGAGAATTTAGCCGAGAGCCATTTTCCATAAGGATTTTGCGGGGTCCTTTGGTATCGTACCCGTAACGGGGAATTTTTGAGTCGTGCACGATTTGATAATGCCCAATTCGTTCTAGGGTGCTTTTACCTGCATAAAATAGAAGCGTATATTTTTAAGCTTCAATATTTTCGTTCAATATGGTATTTAAAAATTCGCTCAATTTTTATGGTGAGGTGCCTTTCGTGATTCATGATATCACTGGATTCCGTTCTCACTTTCCAACACTTCAACATCGATCAGAACCTCTTATTCTAATGATCAGTATCGATAGGTCTTCATTTCGGTTCATGTCCCACATGCCAATTTCTGTCGACGCGACGATTCCATCTCGCTGAATATTGAAAGGGTTGGGAATCTATGCTCCCCGATTCCGATGCAGGAATCCTTGATTCACTTCCATATCGACCCGCTGGTGTTTCATCCCCACCTGTCATAAGGAACCAAGCGAAAGATAAACTGTCGACTATGTCGGGTCAGGAACAGATGTAATCGCGAACGGAAGCAAGAATTCAGTGCCGAAAATTAGTTGGTTAACGAGCGACCAATGATAATTCTTTCATTCGCTACACGATAGAGATCAGTGGTGTAACTTCAGATGTTCCCAGGGGATGATCTGCGAACGGGAAAGTTTGAGAAAGGACAGGTCCTCGGGGAAAACCCGGGAGTCGTGATAGATCGTCAATCTCTCCGTTCACTTATCGATTCATAAGTGGGACCGACAGTTTATTAATCAGTTAGTCCCTTCGGACGAAAATTGCGATATAGTTCAGGCGATGAGGCTGTCTATGAAAATTTGTTGAATAATAACGGTAGAAAGTCTCATTCACCATGAATATAATAGAAGATCAAGTAAGATGAACAATCTTGAATAGACGAACTGTCGGCATCAGATGTTTTTTACTCGATCTCAAGGGAAAAAAAAAACACGGCCTGTCGAAAAGGTAGACTTTAGAATTTATTTATTGATTCTGAAATTGTCATCCCATTATTCAAGCTAACTAATCATGCGTCAGAAAAAATGGGACATATTTCCATTGAAAAAAACAATATACCTAGTTCTTGTTGCAGAAGGTATATTGGTGAGACATAAGACCTTTGAAAGTGCGCACGGACGAACATCGAGATTATATTGAGAATCCACAGATCACAGGTTCAAAATTATGGGAATATATTTTGAAATCCAATGCCGACCACATAGTAGAATGGAATAAAACAACAATTTTAGCCAAAGACCCCATAACAAGAGGAAAAAACTAAAAGAATCCCATTTCATTCTACTATCTGGTGGAAATTGTATATCAACTAATTCTTCTGATATGGATCACACGTGAAAACTCTTACTGGAAGAAGATCTTGCATTTGGCAGAACGATAATGGATTGAATCCATTGTCCGGCAACACTCCATACATCAAATGAACAAGACAATGTCTCATCATCTTTTTGACATTAGTAAAAAAAACACGTTCACAACATAATGCAAGAAATACAGCGAAAAATGGAAAATTTCATTCATATTGAAGATATTTTTGAAAACGGGAACGGATACAGTTGCTGAAAGGTCAAGAGTATATACAGAAGTATGTTTTAAATTTTTTTCTCTAAGTGAAACTTGGAATATGACACCAAGTTAAAGATTAATGAAATATTTTTCCATTCGTGAAAAATTATTTGGTGTACGCAATAACTAATCTTGCTAAGTAATTTTTTGCTGCTCTTCCAAATTCACCGTTTTTTATATATATATATATATATATATATATATATATATATATATATATATATATATATTCATGATTGAATGAACGTTCATTCAATCATGAAACATGAAATGAAATGAAAGAATAATGTTGAATTATATTTTTACCTGAAGATACATAAACAATGTCGAAACGTCGAATGAAATGAAAAATATATAGACTGACTAAGGCACTTATTCCGAGAAATGAAGAATATAAACATATGTGGTCAAGAAATTGAGAAAAAAAAAATATATATATATATATATATATATATATATATATATATTGTTATGTTATGAAAAACCAGTTATATATTTTAAAAGGAAAAAAGGAAACAATTTCATAAAAAACCCACAAAAAGAATAATTACTTAATAGCTATTAGTTCAAGAGATATTGTTTTTACATAATTTTGAAATTTTATTTCCTTTATGAAGCCTTTGTATGATATTAATAGATAAAAATATTCAAATACTATAATACAATCAATTTCATACACTGTTATAATGATTATAACACATAATTGTTCAAAAGACAACAAAAAAGTTTAGATTTACAAAATCACCCTGAATAAAATGTGATCAGCAAAAATTATAAGCTTGAAACATACAGTATATGAAATTGTATCTAACTAAAAATAGCAGATGGGAGAACAACAAACTTCTAGATGACAATAGTCAATCAGGAAACAGTATGGTCAGATGTAATATTTGAAATTGTGAGAAAATAAGAACGGAAAAGTGTCAGAGACAATTATCACTGAATATTGTACATAGTTTGTAAGAAAGGAAAAATAATTGTATTTATAAGTTTTGACAAATAACCCCAAACAGTGATAATGTGACAACAAAGTGTGCGAATTTGAAAATTCAAATGATATGAAAAAAGAAGAAATGGTATCCAGGTGATAAAAAACAAAGCCAGGAGAAGATTGAAAATAATTTTAAAAAAGAATGCCACGTTCTGGTTTTGAGGAAAAGAAAAATTCTATAACTTCATCAATATAAGCAGCAAACAACATCACCTTGTATGTACTCCATATAAAAATATTCCAAAGCTGATTTCTGGATTTGTATGGTTCCTTTTTGGTATTGGAAAGCCTGAGAGCAGTGGATTGAAGGGGGATTCAAATTCTTGGTGTGTATTGAAACAGCGACAGTTCCAGCGTCAGGTATAAACTCTTCTTGTGCACATCACAAACTGAATAACCTCACAAATAACTCGTATCATATCAGAAGAACTCTATTTCACTTTGATATTGAATTACTATAGAATTTTCAACCTTCAAAGTGAAAAGTGAGGTTGGGTATTTTTTTTATTCATCACCGTTTCTCATTATTCTCTTTGAAAATTTGTAGAATGACCATAGTATAAGTTATCTTCCGTAGGCCAGGTTAATTTAAGTTTTCCTGAATAAAGGAAATAATTGCTTTCGACATTTTCTCGTTTGTTTTCCACAATGATCTGCAATCGTACTTGTAAACATTGAATAGAATGGATTTGACATCAAGCAGTGGCTCTATTGCCTGAACCGGCTATCTGAGACAAAAGGCGTACCAACTGAGTTCAGTCGTGGTAGGAAAAGTGATAACAATTGGCAGCAACGTGACGTTAGCTGGCAATTATTATTACATTGCAAAATATAGTATACAGGGTGAAAATAATTTATCTATCATATCTATTTGAACCCCAAGAGGGACAAAAATCAACAACAACATATTATTTTTACAAATCACATTTCATAACAATATATATATATATATATATTATAGTCTGAGAAATCTTTGGGACACAGCAAACGCAAGTGTACTCTATAACATTATATTTCCAATATTTCGAAATGAACATTGTCATCATCAGGGAGCTACAAAGGTGAATATACTATAATATAATTGATAAATATACAAATTTAACCTTACTTACAAAGTAAGTGAGAATAGTCGTTTTTTGGTGATATACAGAAAGATCTACAAGACAACATTGAAAAAAAATATGTAAAAACATGGAGCAATAAATAGAGTTATATGGAAAAGTATTTGTAACAAATCACTGGTAAGATTACTACAATGCCGAGAACAATTGTGATCAATTTTTTTGGTAATGAATGTGAAAGTGTGGGAAAACACGACATAGAGGTTGGAAATAACATAACCTACAATGTCAAAGTCAATTTGTCAAAATTATTGAGAAGAAGAAGAGGCAGTTGGTCTTAGCTGTCTCTTTTTCTTTTCAATTTTGGTTTATATCAGCTTACTCTGGAAGTTCTTTTCTTTGAGAGTTATTTTTTTTGGCATTGTATATCTCAAATGCATTGGTGTGAATTTAATAGTAATTTTAACATATATTCGAACAGCTTTTCAGTTGCAGACCTATGTTATTATCCCCAAAAAAAGTGTCAAGAATACGAAACTTTTTCAAACAATATTCATCATACACCAATGTGGTTATCATTTTCAATTACACCACAATATGATACACTATACACAGACAAACAAAGGGACCACCGCTGGATACCATTCATCTCGTGAATCTCATTCTCTCCAAATTACATACATGTCGGCATCCCATATAACCTATTTATTTCCATTTGCAAATTTACATATCCTAATGAAAATGTACAACGCTGCTGAAAGCAAATAGCGAAGTGGTTACGAATTATCAAGAAGCCGTGCCGGAATTTTCGATTAAAGACAGTTTGTTGGGTAACTGTAAACAAACAACTGATTTATTTGTCAAATGAATAAACCAGGTAGGTTGGTTGAAGCCGAAACTTCCATTACGATATTGGAATTGAGCTGCAAACCTACGAATGAACCACGGTGGAGACAGTTTTGTTTCTGGAGGCTTGTAATAGAAAATGCAAATATGCTATAGATCAGCCACTCTGACAAAATGAATTATGGAGATGTTTGTGGTGGAACTCTTCTTCCATATTCATGTCCAGAGATTACTTGAAGGAAAACAAAAACTTTTTCAATTAATACGACGATCACAACTTTGTGGGTGGAACTCTAGTCAATTCAACATCTATAATTATGCATACAAATAAAAACTCTTCTTATTTCAAGGACGGAACATCACCGACATTAACTACAGGAAGAGCTGAAGATCAATGGTTTGATTGCCGTAGGGACCAAGTTCGGAACAAAAACAATGAAAATACCATTATCTTTAGAAATCTCGAAACTTAGGCAATTGACAGTTTTCTGATGATCATAGGATAATCTATTGGATAAAACTGGTAAAAACTTTCAAACCAGAAATTAAACCGACGAAATACGGAACTGAAAAGTAAAAAATTAAATAAACCTTCTTAGTGTGGATTTATGCAGCACAAAATAACAATTATCAAATGAGAAATAACAAAAAACAATTATCAATTAACAAGAATTAAAGTAGCATTCATGACTCAAAATAACAATTAAGAAATAAAAAGTAAGCATGCGCACAAGACGGAGATCCGAGGCATTTAAATTAGGTAATCCTCTTTTTCGAAATTCCATGTCCCCTCGATAATAAGAAACAAGTGAAAATTCAAAATGTCCAATAAACAATATAAAACAAAAACAATAGCTCAAATATTAAAAGAAGTGAGGTTATTTTCATCATCGGTTTGACCAATTCGCGGTCATCTGCGTACTATTTGCGCACTCGAAGAAAATTTCGTTAAACTAATGTAGAAAAATAAAAGTTGGCCAACTTCTACATGTTATTTCTTGAATGATAATTGTTATTTGTCTGCATGAACATAGTCATTGAAAACTATAGAGTTCAACTTATATTGCTAAATGTTACTTCTTATTTGTTATTTGATCATTGTTATTTTGTGTTGCATGAATCCACACTTAGTCTCAATAACTAAGCTCCTAAGCTAATGTAAGTAACTAATTTTGAGTCGGCGCCAAACAAACAAGCAAATGAATTAGGTAAGGCGTAAAATGATGGCATCGAGTTGCGCGGTGACATTCTGATAATTTTTTTTAAGTTATTTAATAATCTTCGTTGATTGTTCGTTTGGCGCCGACTCAAAATTAGTTACTCACATTAGTTTAGGAGCTCAGTTATTGAGACTAAGAAGGTTTATTTATTTTTAACTTTTCAGTTCCGTATTTTGTCGGTTTAATTTTTTGTTGAAAAGTGTTTATTTTTCAATTTTCTGTGGCTAAAATTACAAATTACTACCTACTTGTTTTTTGATAACTTCCAAAATACTTACTACCCACCTACTCCAACTATCACCAGTTAAATAATATGATTATCTATTTTTACTATTTGTTGTAATATAATTATTTTTGTTGTTCTGGTTATTATTTCATCATTTTATATCATTCCATCCTCCCATATAATATAATTATTTGACGGATGTGGAATAATGACAGTAGCGATCTGTCATTGTCAACTACATATGTGTGTGCCAATATTCACAAGTGAAAAATCAATTATCCCCTATTTGTCCACCCGTAAGGGTGGATAATTTCATCCGAAATCCAAGTATGAGGTATACCCTATCTATTAAAGAAAGAATCATCCAAACCGAAGAACCCAGTACAAAGTTATGCCTGATAGAATCGGTTAACGGACCAGAAAGAATTCAGAGGGTGAGTGATCAATATCCTTCATTTTGCTATTCTTAGAGGTGGATTTCATCTTTCAATTTCGAATGGGACCAACTTCGAAGTACACCCTATCTACTGAAAAAAGAATGATCGGAATCGGACGTCTCTGTAAAAAGTTATGCGAGATCATATATAAAAAAAAATAAAAGAAATCAAATATACGCTAGAAAACCTCCTCCTTTTTGGTTTTTGTCTATTGAAAGGTCTAAAATTATCTATTATATGCAAATCAAGAAGCCATCAATCCCGGAAAATATGTTTGATATCCCGGATAGTGATCGGCGATTGAAAATATGTATTCGGTTTTATTTTTGATATCAACTAGCCATACATTCCTGGACCACATTTATGGATAACCTGGAATAAAAAAATCCGTAACGTTGAATACAAATGATCATCAAACGCACCGCAGTTGGATTGAAATGGAAACGAGTATCAAAATAAATGAGAAATGAATAATCAAACACATTCAGTCGATGGTGGATGTCGGTTTGATTGTGAAACAGTAGGAAGCCAACACAAAAACAATAATTTCCAGTGAATAATTGTCCATAAAACGACCGGAATGCAAACAAAAATATGTTGGGGATGCGAAAAACAGGCTGTTTCATAGAAATGACTTCAAATGATATATTTTTCCTTTGCCCCAATTTCGTGGAACAATTGATCTCATACTTGCACACAATCGGAGAAACGAAAGCTATTGGAGTTACTATTAGGGAATTTGAATACGAAGCTACAATTACTGTTATATACAGATCTCCTAATACATGTCCCAAAGTTTTCAACTCTGAGTTCGCGAACTACCTAGCACTCAATAAAAAACAAAACCACATTATTATAGGCGATATCAATATTGATATTCTCCAAGAAGATGATTATATTGAAGAATACAAAAATATACTATGTTCTTCAAATTTCATTTCTTGCCTAGATCACTTTTTCATTAGAAGCAATATACAGATAACAGATAAAAACTTTTTAACAAAAAATTAAACCGACGAAATACGGAACTGAAGAGTAAAAAATAAAATAAACCTTCTTAGTCTCAATAACTAAGCTCCTAAACTAATGTAAGTAACTAATTTCGAGTCGGCGCCAAACAAACAAGCAAATGAATTAGGTAAGGCGTAAAATGATGGCCTCGAGTTGGGCGGCGACATTCTGAAATTTTTTTTGAAGTTATTTAATGATCTTCGTTGATTGTTTGTTTGGCGCCGACTCAAAATTAGTTCAGGAGCTCAGTTATCGAGACTAAGAAGGTTTATTTTATTTTTTACTTTTCAGTTCCGTATTTCGTCGGTTTAATTTCTTGTTAGAGAATTTTTATTTTTCAATTTTTTGTGGCTCAAATCTACTAATCACTAACTTCTTGTTCTTTGATTACTTCCAAAATACTTACTTACCCACCTTACTTCAACTATTACCAGTTAAATAATATGATTACCTACTTTTAGTTTATTTCATTACTTTGTATATCATTCCATCCTCTCATAGAAAATAATGATTGTGATAATCACACTAGCGATCTGTCATTGTCAACAACATATGTGTGCCAATGTTCACAAGTAAAAAATCAATTTTCCCCTATTTTTCTACCCGAAAGGGTTGATAATTTCATTCGATATCCAAATATGATCAACTATGAGGTATACCCTATCTGATAAAAGGAGAATTATCCAAACCGAAGATCCCAGTACAAAGTTATGCCTGATAGAATCGGTTAACGGACCAGAATTCAGAGGGTGAGTGATCAATATCCTTCATTTTGCTACCCTTAGGGGTGGATTTCATCTTTTAAATCCAAATGGGACCAACTTCGAAGTACACCCTATTCACTGAAATAAGAATTATCGGAATCGGACGCCTCAGTAAATTATGCGTGATCATACATAAAATAAAATTATAAAAAAAAATATATACAGTGCTAGTCAAAAGTCCCCTCCCCCCCTCGTATATTTTGAACGGGTATACTTATAATAATGAAATTTGGAGGGTGGAAATAAACGGATGTAGGCTTCTCAACTGGTCATAACAGGTGAGGCAATAGTCATAAATGACGTCACAAGGCCACTGTGACCAATAATTTTAAATGGGACCCTATGGCAAGTGACAGCTCGTTTGAAAGGTATTGAAAATACCTATTCAGTCATACCAATTTTGTTTGGGTTTCGGCTGATTTTGATTGATAAATTGAAGAAATACGAAAATTATAGTTTCGCATTTAATTAATAAAGATTTTAAAGTACGCCTCTGGTTAATTGTCAAAAAGGTTGACGTTTTTGAATTCTCTACTTGTCAAAAGTGTTTATACCTTGAAAATTTACCTAAGCTATTGTTTAACGAGACGTTTAAGTGTTTACATAGGCAAAATGGTACGTACTGTAGCCGACAAAGTAGCAGCTATCTTAATAATTGGTGAATGTAGAAACAATTTCCATGCAGCGGAACGACTGTTTAATGAGAGGTACCCCGATCGCCCTATATCGAGGGTTTATTTGAGGGAGCTTCTTCGGAAGTTTGAAGCATCAGGTAGTGTTCAAGATGCCAAACGATCTGGTCGACCAACAATTAGTGATGACAAAAAAATTGACATAATTGGAGAAATGGTAGTAAACCCTACTTCTTCCACAGCCCAAGTTGCGTCTATCTGTGAAGTCAGTCAAAGGACAGTACATAGGGTGTTGGCTAAAAACAAATTTCATCCATACAAATTAAAATTGGTGCACCAACTTTCAGATGATGACCCCGACCGAAGACTAGAATTCTGTGAAACTATGTCCAATAAAATGAACCAACAACCAGGCTACATATAGACAATTTGTTTTAGTGACGAGAGTACTTTCTTTCTCAATGGAAATGTTAACACTCAAAATGTGAGGTATTGGAGTGACACAAATCCTCACATCTTTCGTGAAAAACATACTCAATTTCCAGAAAAAGTAAATGTTTGGGCAGGTATTTCGGGAAACCACATAGTTGGGCCTCTTTTTCTCAATGCTAACTTAACCGGTGAATTGTATCTGGAGATACAAAATGATATTGAGGCGTTAATTCTTGAAATTCTAGAAGATAATCCTGATGAATTCGACAACTTGGAAATAACGTTTCAACAAGATGGTGCTCCTGCACACTATTACGGTGCAGTAAGACGTTACCTAGATGAAGAATATCGTGGTAGATGGATTGGACGACGAGGTTCGATCGAATGGCCAGCTCGGTCACCGGACCTTACACCATTAGATTTTTTTCTATGGGGGTACTTGAAATCTAAGGTTTACGCTACAGCACCTGACAGTATTGCCATTCTGAAACAACGAATTGTTGAAGAATGTAGGGCAATTTCCGCTGACACACTGGGACGAGTACGACAAGAGTTTAGCAATAGGATGCATTACTGCCAGGAAGTAGATGGAGCACATTTTGAACACTTATTATAAGAACTGGTTCTTAAATCTTTATTAATCAAATGCGAAACTATAATTTTCGTATTTCTTCAATTTATCAATCAAAATCAGCCGAAACCCAAACAAAATTGGTATGACTGAATAGGTATTTTCAATACCTTTCAAACGAGCTGTCACTTGCCATAGGGTCCCATTTAAAATTATTGGTCACAGTGGCCTTGTGACGTCATTTATGACTATTGCGTCACCTGTTATGACCAGTTGAGAAGCCTACATCCGTTTATTTCCCCCCTCCAAATTTCATTATTATAAGTATACCCGTTCAAAAGATACGAGGGGGGGAGGGGACTTTTGACTAGCACTGTATACGGGTCGACTAGAGAACCTCCTCCTTTTTGGTTTCATCGGTTAATAATATCGAATCTTTCATATTCAACAATATGATAACTGACCATTATCCGCTAGCGGTAACCATCAATAAGTACCTCCAAAAATTACCCCAATAATAATTATAATTTTTTTATAAACTATAAAAACTGAGATATGATCTCAGCTCACAAACCTGGAATTCTATGTACGAAAAACATGATGTACATTCAATGGCTAATTCATTCATTGATACCCTTACAAAACATATTGAAAAAAACAAAAGACGAGTCAAAACAAGCAAAACCGGAAGAAATAAAAAAGCAGGGATTACACCAGGCCTGGTAATATATATCAATCAACAAAAATAAACTATACAAAAGATTACAACTTGATCCTCATAATATCACCCTCAAAAAAGAATATAATATTTATAAAAATCAAATAAAATATATGATGAGTCTTATAGAAAAAAACAATAATACATCCGAAAATCTATGGAAATGCGTCAATGAAATCTGTGGAAAAATAAGACCTGAGACTAAAATTGAGAAAATCAAAACCTGGGATAGCATGATAAGTGACAAAACTCAAATATCTAAGGAATTCATTAATTTTTTTAGTGATATAGGCAAGACTTTGGCTGCAAAAATAAGCAGCCTGGACAACTTTGCGGAAAATATCGATGATGTAGATCAAACAACAAATGAATCTGAGGTCGTAGAAACAATTTAATGGCTGAAAAATTACAAATCTCCAGGTAAGGACAATATAAGAGCGGAAGCGTTGAAAAGAAATTTCTAACGAAATCGCTGCCCCAATGAGCATTTTAATAAAAAGATGTTTCGACACTGCATGTTTCCCCAATGTTTTAAAAGTAGGACTATAAAACACTTGTACAAAAATGGCGACAAATCAGAGCTGGGAAACTATCGACCAATATCACTTATTTCTAATATAGCAAAAATTGTGGAAAAGTTATTGAATGAAAGAATTGTAAACTTCCTCAATAAGTCTGAAATTATTTCAAATAGTCAATATGGCTTCAGAGAGGGAAGGTCAACGGAAGATGCAATCGGTTCTTTAACATAAAAAATATATAAAGCAATAGATTCAAAAACCCCAGCGCTTTGCATTTTCGTTGACCTTCTAAAGCCTTCGACACAGTCAGTCAAAAAATTTGTTGAAAAAACTACAACTCTATGGGATCAGAGGAAATGCTTCTCTATACTGCAAAGTTATCTTTCAAACCGGCGACAACAAGTCTATATTGATGGTACCATCAGTGAAATGAGGAATGTAACCTATGGCGTACCACATGGTACAGTGCTTAAAAAATTGGGAAAAATTTGGGACCATGACTTTCAACTATATATATATATATATATGATCGCTAGTATGGCAGAAAATTGAAAAAAATTGCTATGAAAAGGCGAAAAGTGGGGTAAGATGGCAAGATATCAAACAAAGTTATTTGAAAAAGTTCCCCAGAATTTTATGCACATAATCGGAACTTCAAGAGATAATTCAAGAAAATAGCAATTTTTTTGAAATATTTTCCCATCTATTCAAAAATATCAATTTTTTTTCCTATGAATAGCTTGACTATAATGAAACATTTGCATTTCAATGATAATGACAGAACTTTCTCATTTTCTCCTCACCAGAGGGCACTATATTTAAAAATAGGATTTTGTCAGAACCCTATTTAATTTATCGCACTATCAATCTAAAATATAAATTCTGATTATTTTCATAGTTTTTCAGCATTGATCAATGGCTAATTATTGGTGTTAGATATAAATGTATAACTAATTCAAAATGATGACATGTGGTCCTGAAAAGACTTTCTGCAGAACAGGTTTTTTTATTCAATCAAGTAATTCAAATATTCTATAAACAAAACAACAAATTTTCAACTATTTCTATATAATAACAATTCATATCTCAATATGCCTACCTCCTCTTTCTATACATAAAATCGTTTTATGGTATATCTCTTTTCGAACGTTAAAAAAAAATTGGAAAAATGTCTGCTGTTCAATATTTCGAAAAGGTCTAAATTTGTAAACAGTATTTTTTGAATAGCCCCACAAGAAAAAGTCACATGGGGTCAGGTCAGGTGAACGTGGCGGCCAAGGAATTTCTGAAAACCTACCTATCCACAGCAAATTACTTATTGCCGAAGTACTATGGATGGGAGCCCCATCCTGTTGGAAATACATTTTTCGCCTTTCTTCTGACTTAAATTGTCTAATTCATTGTAGAAATCGTTCCTCAAAAAATCCAAGTACGTTTTAGCATTCAAATTCCGACGAAAGAAAAATGGTCCAATTATTCTGTCATCAAAAATCCCGCACCAAACATTCACTTTAAATGAATAATGCTCACGGGCTTCTACTGCAAAATGTGGATTCTCATCCGACCACCATCCACAATTTTGAGATGGAATAACACCATTTGAAGTAAAAGTTGACTCATCATTATATAAAACAAATTTCGTAAATGATATATTTTCTTCAATTTGTCCCTGCAGCCAAAAGGAAAAATATTTGCGTAGATCGTAGACTCTCTCCTTAAGCGTGTGATAAATTTTGATTCATAAGGCTTGAATCTATTTTTTTTAGCAATCTTCGGATGAAAGTTGAAGATAAACCCAAATTCCCAGACAATTTACTAATTGATGTTCTTGGAGTTTCAACTACACTCTGTATAACTTCAAACTCTGTTTCCTCAGCAGTAACCCAGTGCCTATGTTGTTTTCTGAAGAAGTTTTTCACGGACCCAGTATTTTTGAACTTGGAAACAATTCTTCCAACAGTTACATGTGAAATAATTTTATTGCTATGCCTCTCGTTGAAGATCGGTGCGACTTCTCTATAGCTTTTGTAATTTTCCCCAATCAAAACAATTTCGATCTTTTCTTGCTGACTCAACTCCGACATAATCAACCATTAACTTACTAGTATCATCAACGTCACTATGTATAAATATGGAGTTCTCACATATACTTTTGTTGCAATATGTTTACGTATTTTCTGTCAAATGAAATCCATGGCAATCTTGTGAAATATGGGTGAAATTTTGATGCAATACTTAAACACTGACTATTTTCAAGAGATCAAAATTTCATGTTCTGGTGCATTTCATACTCAAGAAAGCATGTTTGGTGTACTACATTTTGATTTCGTGGAAAAAAAGGAATTTAACCATGCTCTTCTATTATATAATCCTGATGTGATAAATAAGTAGGTAGGTAGGAATTTCTTTGAAAGGCACACGAACTAGTATTTTGGAAAGTGAATTTTGTGACACGGACACGGACACGGACACGGACACGGACACGGACACGGACACCGACGTAGATCACTGAATGAACCTGATTTCATTCCAGTATGGTTTATTTTCGATGTTTATATTTGCCAAAAAAATTGTGAAAAGATTTCGAATGAAATAGTGAGTCAAATTTAAGAGACTTATAATTTACATGTTCATGTGCGAAGTGAAAAGCTCATCCACGATTATCATCGGAACTTGATAATAATCTGGAAAACACCATCTTTCTGGAGTGTCATGTCATCACAATTGTCGTGGAATTCTGATATAACTGTTAGATACGAACCAATGTAACAGCAAGGATTCTGAGAAAATCCTATTTTTTAAATATAGTGCCCTCTGGTGAGGAGAAAATGAGAAAGTTCTGTCATTTCCATTGGAATGCAAATTTTTCAGTACAGTTAAGCTATGCATAAGAAAAAAAAGTTATATTTTTAAATAGATGGGAAAATATTTCAAAAAAATTGCTATTTCCAATTTCGAATTATCTTTCGAAACTTCGTTATTGTGTATATAGTTGAATTCTTAGTAACTTTTTCAAATAACTTTTTTTGATATCTTGCCATCTTACCCCACTTTTCGCCTTTTCATAGCAATTTTTTTCAATTTGCCGCCCTACTAGCGATTACGTGACATGTGTCAACATCGATTTTCATATATATATATATATATATATATATATATATATATATATATATATATATTCATGAATAGCCTACTAACGATGAATATAGAAGGTTGCATTCTGAGTTTCGCTGATGACACCGCGATATTTTATCAGTCAGAAAGTTGGAACAACGGGGAAAAAGTAAGTTGAATCAGACTTTGAAGTCATAAAAGATTGGTTCGGGTATAATAAGCTCACTCAAAATATAGAAAAAACCAAATATCTCCCTTTTACTTCATACTCAAACAACTTGCCCAACTTAGGATCCTTGTATATTGCACGAGAAACTGAGATACCAGAAGGAGAGTCAATCAAATACTTAGAAATAATTATTGATAGGCATTAACGATGGGATTTACAAGGGATACGTATTAAATTTCTAAAGGGTTTTTAGATACATACCACCTGAGAATCATGAATTATTCCCTTATCGAATCTCAACTCACTTATGGTATCTTAGGCTGGGGAGGAGTAAATGACTATCATCTTGTTGATATCAACACCTTACAGAAATAGATTACAAGAATTATATATGACAAACAACCAACTTACCCCAATAATTTACTATATAAGGAAAGTGGATTTCTTGACCTTCGGCAACTTTTTTCCTAAATATTCATAAAGGAAAACTCAAGTTAGAACCATTCGAACATGCCTACCAGACAAGAATTAGTGAAAATAACGTTACAATACCAAAATGCGAAAAAAACATAAGGCAACGGAGTATGGAATTTTTGGGACCAAAAATCTCCAACAATTCACCAGATTCACCAGATATTGTGATTTGTAAACTTGAATTTGAATAAACATTATTATTATAATGAACATTATTATTATAAGTTGCAAAATATTGCAGCCAGGCATTCATCTGCATCAATAAACTTGGCAATTTGTTTGTAAAACGAGTACATTGCCGTAGATGTAGACATTCCGGAACAGAAACCATATTGCTCGTGGCTAAAGACATCTTGTTTTTCCAAAAATGATGTCAATCTATCCAAGAAGGAAAACTCAAATACTTACGCAAGGCTGTAAGGCACAGTCACCGGGCGATAGGTCTCCAACATAATTTGGTCTTTTTTCTCAAAAAAGCGAACAACTTTACCAAATCAAATGTTTTGTAGGAAGACTCCGCCCTCAAAAAACTTATTCACTTTAATTCTCAAAGGCTTTATAATCATCTTCAACACTTTTTTTAAGACGTTCGAACCTCATTTAACCTAGCAGTTTCATTCATCATCATGTTATATGCTGTAATAATTGTATTCGTTTCTAGTTAGAGAAAAATTAACATCACAGATGTCATTCAGTAATTTTTAAGTGTCTATGAAAAAATCATTGAATATTGTAAAATTTAGGCCATTTTTCACTCCTCTCTTGCAAATATTATTTTCCTTGGTTGACCCAAAATCAATTCATCTTGAAATAAAATCGAGAAAAAAAATAATTTTGTCATTTCTATCGATTAAAAAAAAATATTCCAGAATATTCAATACATTTCTTTAGCCCTCTTCCAAAAATAGGTTTAGCTACATCCTCATATTATTGTTTCGACGAATATCCCTATCATTAATCAAGGAATTATTTACGTTACAGGTACGGCAACAATAAATCAGTATAGTAACACTGCGTAAACATAACATCATACACAACAGCCTGACTTATATCTGAAAGGAGCAAAGTCAACAGTAATATATAAATGTTCTGACGGTGAATGATGGAAAATTGGACATGATGATAATGAAGGTTCATAGTTCATAAGCCGCACAACTACCAAACAAATAATCATTTGGTGGAAAGACTTCTTTCGTATCAGTTGAATATTGGTATTTATGTAATTTTCAGTGCAAGAGAGAATTATTCATAGAACATGATTATTTATAATAAATTATATTTGTGGAGGAAATGGTCCGGTCAAGTTAGCCAGAAAATAGGGGTACCTTTGCATAAATTCTCAAGAAGCTGAAAATTCACATGAACGTTAGGAATACCATCATAACGGAATTGTAAAGAGTCCCCAACGATCCCAAGTGTGCAGAAAAACTTCATGCAAGGTCAAAGTTAGCAAAAATAGGGTTTTTGGATATTTTTTGCGATACGGTTAGTTTTATCTACAAAAATTGTCCCTGCACTTTTTTCCATTTCTGAGAAAAACCGATTCTGAAATTAGATAAAATTGTATTATCCATAATATGCATGACTACGCTTTTTTTTTTGAAATAAATTTATTGAGTTGATAGTACTATATGAAGTTAGCTTTATACTTTTAATATATATTTGCTCACTTTATTCTCATTGAGAAGGTTTTTAATCAAAATATACTGTCAGTAAAATTATTTATGGGACACTTTTCTCAGCTATTGGACATGAAAAATTCCAGTTATTGGACAGTTAAGGAAACGGTCAAATGGGTACTTATTACCTATCTATAAATAAATAAAGAAGTGTCAAACTAAAATATTTTGTTTTATAACTATGACACATAATTGAACAATGATTTGTGTTCCCGCTTTAATTGTTAAAAGATGTCGATTTCACTTTTGTCAACGTCGATTTCACTATCATCAACTGTATATTCTCTTCCTTTGTTGTTAATTTTCATGATTAGAAACTTTCTGAATTGAATTTGAATCATTTTCGATATTACTTATTTGTATTATTCTCCTGGCCCTTAGTCCTACCACACATATCATCAATATCTTGTTCGCCTGTGTCTGTATCTGTTCCGGAGCTGTCATTGTCTACATTTTCTGTCTCCTTGTTCACTTCTTCACTTTCTCATTTATAGCACATATGGCACATGAAAATATATTCAACGTCTGCATCAGGTATGTGTTGTTTATGTTTTTTGGGAATGCACCGACGATGATATTTTGTTTAACAATTATCACAAGTTGAATATCGACCTTTTTGTATGAGTTTTTTACAGACAAAACATTTCACTTCGATAGAATTTTCCTTTCCTTTGTGCTTTTTCTTTGTTTTTGCTACCGCTTTTCCGTTTCCTTTCCAATTGATTCTTCCCTTCTACTTCTTCTTTAAGAGCACACATTTCTCCAAAGTATTCTTGGTTACTTCTGGATGTTATTGCAAATGAGACGCGTTTTATATTCCATTTATTTATTAGTTCTGATTTTCTGGTGTTTCCAGCAGTCACTAATACTTTTGGCGATTGAAATCGAAGTAATTGTGCACTAACAGCTTCACTGCTGGTTCGTTGTATGATTATTGGATGTCTTCTGTTGAATTACTGAAATAATTGGAATACTAATGTGGGTTCTGAAACAAATTTTAGAACACTACTTAATATTTCTAGTTCCTCTACCCATCTGAAATATAGGGTTTACTTGAAGATGTGTAGTATACAACATTACTTCACTAACTCCTCTCCTCTTGCAATAAGTATGGGTCATAGTCCACATGTATCACAATGACCTGGATTCTTTATTTCGAATTCTACGGTCGACTTGGGCACACCAAATTTTTTCGCAGCTCTTAAAGATGTTTTACCTCAGTTATTATTGCATCCATCGAGTTGATATCGAAATCATTTCTCTTCGGCATCCTACCTAGTACCTACGATAACTGTATGAAACTTTTCATTTATTGGACACGTTGTTAGTTATTGGACAAGTGTTCAATTACGGTTGTGATATAAATAGAGCAATAAAAATCATACTTACTGAAACAGCGAAAAATACACTAACAGTTCGTTTGTGAATAAAAAAAAAACATTACCACTAGTTATGAACGCCTGTCCAATAACTAATAAATGACATGATCGTTGTTTAGTTATTGGACACTTCATAAATAAAACCCAACTTTCCCAATTTATATTACAGATATGTTTCCGGAGATTTTTGTCTGATGTTTTCATCACAATAAACACCTCTCTTGTTCATTCTTCACACACAATTTTTCATGACTTGGCTTAACACATCAATAACAAAACCATCCTAGATGAACGATAGACGAACGACAAACGGTTGTTTTTGTTGCATACTCGAAATTTTGTCAAATAAAACGATCAAAATGATATTAGTTAACATACTACCGGCGCCACCTACGAGAGACTAGACTAGCTATCGCATACAGAAATCTCATTTTTCTCCATCGAAGAGCAGCTATCCAACTCCCATGTGTCCAATAACTGAGTGGTTTACCCTAGTGATATTCAGAATGAAAACAGTAGTGATGTAGATAAGAGTTGGGTGAAATATATATTATACTGCATTTACTGAGATGATTACAGAGAAACACTTACTTATAATTGTTAAGTTGACTTTGACATTTCTCGTAGGGGACTGTTTGAAATCGACTCTGCAATGGTACACACCCCCATCGCTGTCTTTGACGGTTTCGAGCGTCAATTTGGCTGGCGTATCCTGGTACCTGAAGTAACCCCTACCACCAAGAACACTTTCGTCAGCCCAGTGCTTGCCTTTTTCTAGCAACTTGTCCCTGGAGTCGAATCTGAAAGAAGGATGAAATGGGTGGCTATTGCAATAATGAAATTGCGTGATCTCAGATGAGTTTGCTAGTGTGACATATAGGTAATTAATACATTTCAAACTAAGTCATTTCAACTGTCACTTTCGGCATCCAAGTTCACAAGAATTTCTTCTCTGAGCGACAGATTTATATTTACATATGATTTTTCTGTTTTCTATTGGATTGCTGCTTTTAGTAATATGAATGATTTTGATGCTCTCATGGTTGATTTTTTCAAATCTCCAGTTAATTAAATTTCACTCAGGCACCTGGAAATAAGCAAACTCTCCAAAATGACATCCCGATAAATCTGGTAGATATGATGACAGTCTACAACTTCAGGGTAATTAGGAAGATTTTCAGTTATTAGTCCAAAGACTTAAGAGAAGTCAAACCATTTGACCTAGTATAGTGTTTTCTGAAGAAGCGGGGTCTATACATAGTTTTTTGTTTTCCCCAGAGGATATTCAGAATATCTGAATCCAAACGAGTGACAAATGAGGATACTTCTGACAAGGGACTCACATTCCGATATGAACTGTATGATTCTGCAAATCATTTCAACCCTATATAGAACATCACGTCGCCCACTTTTCATTTTCGATAGTGAGCCACATAATATAATCCCGAAGGCTTCTGGAAAAACAAATTCATCAAACGTCACGAGATACCTGGGTTCCAGGCATATTTCAGAATATTCCATTATTCCACTACAGTGAACACCGTAGCCGGGATCTGAAATCTCCGATATCTTGATTTCCACCGCTTATTTCCGTCTATTCATTTTATTTGATGTAATCCAGGCTGACTCTGTTTCAGCTTTTCCTGAAGAGGTTCACCGAGAATGTATTGGAAATACCATCCATGTTTCATTTTAGAGAATGACCGACTATACAGCGGAACATTCAGCATAAAAATTATTTGTATGAATTAATATACAGAGTGACTCACGGTCGATGGTAGGTTAGACGATTACGGAGAACGTGACATAGGATTATTTTTAAATTTCAATTTCTTGGGTTATTAATACTGCGCTATCGATCTAAAATATCCTCAGCGCTGCGGCATTGCCGCTTATAGTGAAAAGTAGCATCAACTTTGATATTTTGAATGAGAAACCTGTATACAGGGTGAATCAGAATAAGACCGACAAACTCCGACTCAAGATTCCTCACCAAATTTCGAGGAGAAAATATGCTATCAAGGTTTGTCCTAAAATGCATCCAAACAGGGAATCCAGAGCTCTACGAATTAATTAACAAATTATCCAAACAGACATTTTATCCATTTCATTTTTATAGCTGTGCATCGACGATTGAAGAAAACGGGGTCTTTCAAATTCAGTAAACACCATTCTGGTGCGAAAGGAACAAGAAGCATAATGTTACGGAAGAACAAATTCTTGAACGATTAACAGCAGATCATTCTACCAGCACTCGGGCTATTTCGTATAGGTTACAAGTGTCACAATCAACAGTAAGACTGGTAGCACGTGAACAACTATTGTATCCATTTCGCCTACAGAAGGTGATGACCCTTGATGCTGGTGATTATGGCCCTCGTTGATTTTTTCGTGAATGGTTTTTGAGGATGTATGAAGGAGCAAACAACTTTCCTAGATATGTTCTATTCATGGATGAGGCATGTTTCACAAGAGATGGATATTTCAATAGTAGGAACAGCCATCTATGGGATGAACAAAATCCGCATGGAATGTTTCGAAAAGGCCACCACCAGAAGTTTTAAGTGAATATTTGGGTAGGAATTATGAAAAATCGTATCCTTGGACCATATATCATTCCTTGCCATTTGAACGGGCAGACCTACCGAGTGTTTTTTTAACATGTTTTACCTTGGATACTTGACGACGTTGGTTCGTCAAAGAATGTGGTAGCAATATGACGGAGCACCTGGCCTGCACGTTTCCCAAATTCAACTTCACTAGACTTTTTTTGAGGGGATACTCAAAATCCCTAGTGTATGCAACACTTGTAGAATATGTGGAAGATTCAACGGCAAGAATTTTAGCACCAAATTACGTTAATACAGGATACATCAGGAATATTCCAAAGCGTGCGACAGTCGATGGTACGGAGATACCAATTGTGTATTAAACAAAATGGTGGTCCATTTTAGTACATTTGTTTTAATGCCTTGTTTGTTCCTATGTAGTGTACCCACTGAACCGTTTTTATAATTTAAGCACATATTAATACACACTAATTGTTTTTCTTCATCAAAAACATGTTGATTGGATAATAATTTCCTAGATAATTCAATCGGAAATGGCTTCGATAATGATACTCCAACATTCCCGGATTTCCTCAGTTGCAAATGCACCGATCTGGTCACACAGAATAACATTTTGTAGGTTTTCGACTTCTCTACAGAAGTTCCATCAAGTGTGAAACGTTTCCTTCAATTCTTTTCAACATATTTGTAAAAAAAATTGTCATTTAAAAATATTCAATGTTAAAAATTCCACAAAGCAATTTCATCTACGTACCATCTATCACTAGGTAGCATAGGCCATTCGCGTCTTTATTAAGTGCATATCCAAAGCAATTATGTTTCGCTTCTAAGCGCATGTGAATAAAAGCTTGTCTTTAAGAAGTTTTTTTCATTATTTTGTTTTGTGGTTTTTAGTAAGTACGCCTCAACCTATGCATTTTTGTAGATGCATCGTCATTATGAGGCATTTTTCCTGTAAGTTCTGAGAAATCTAGTTTTTCAATGAGGAGACCATCTAAAGAATGAATCGTCCGCCATTATGGAGCTGCCATCTTCAATTCATGAATTCGTACGGAAAATCAGTAACCTTTGACTATTTATAATCTCCGACACAAAAAACACCGACAAACCAATTTTCACATTTTTACAAAATTTGTCCACCATCTTGAAGCAAGCACCTAGAATTTATGAATTTTGACAATACCAATTTTGAATAGAATACGACCATAATCACAGATATCTCCCACCATCTTGGAGCCGCCAGTTTAATTTTATGAATTTTGACAAAAAATTCATAATCTTCGATCCCGTGAACCCCCACTTAAGAAGTTTGAGTCGAATCGGACCATGAACACAAATCTCGTCCGCCATGTTCTCTAACAAAAATTCCATAATGCATTATCACGGAAATTATCAACACCTGCCAAATTTCCCGTTAATCGGGCATCTAAAAGTGGGTCAAATTTAACTTGCAAGATTTGATTACAGACTGACAACGGGACAGGTGAAACCAAATTAAACCTTGTGATGTAAAAAGTAGTATTTTGAAATCAACTATAATAATAGTGGAAAAGAGAGTTGGTGGCGTGCAGACAAGAATTTTTTAATTCTTGAAAAAATATATCCTCGGGCAGGGATCGAACCCGCGTCCACATGATAACTAGGCAGGTGCTCTTCCAACTGAGCTACCGAGAGCGTACATTCGCATCTGCACCTGTCTAGTAATCATGTGGACGCGGGTTCGATCCCTGCCCGAGGATATATTTTTTTTTAATTCTTGTTTGCACGACGCCAACTCTCTTTCCCATTATATATTACAGACACCAAAATTTCCCTTCTATAATAAGTACCTAATGCTAACAGAATGTATCCATCCATTCAAAACTACTATGTTTATATATATATATATATATATATATATTATATATATATATATATATATATATATATATATATATATATATATATATATATATATATATATATATATATATATATATATATATATATATATATATATATATATATATATATATACTATCCAATCGTTCAGAATGAACGACCCCAATTTGAAAATGGTGGTGGAAGAATCCTTTTTAACACGATTTTATTAACTCGCTTTCTGCCCTGTCAATCTATTTTGATCTATCTTCCCGATGGGTTAGAGACAAACATAGCACGGAATTGGCGCTGCTACACTGCTATATATCCTCAGCTAGCAATTGGTCTTTCATTATCACAAAGATTGCGAGTATCATCCTGTATATTATTATTATGAGGATCTTCGATTGAGTTTCTTGATATATCTATCGATTTTGCTTCCCTCGGTTCCAATAGCGTGCTCCTCCAGGAATTCATCGACTCCTAGCCGGTAATGGTGGTGAACAGCACGTCCTGCCGTTTACTCTCAAGTGGGCGGCGTTAACACTAATTGCCTACTTAATGTACATGCATTAGGTATATGGCAGCCTCAGGGGACCCAATAACCCAATTTGTAATGTATCAGAGCCACTGCTCTATTTACGTATGGTGATTGCCGGCTCTTCTAGGTGAGTATTCCGAAGTCGGTAACTTGGGTAAATAGTGGTTTGACTAACGTCAAGCATCGAGCCTTTGTAGGATGTAATTGATGTTCTGATTGATTTCTGATTTACCTAGGTGATTATTTTATTAGATATCATATAGTGAGGAACCATGATTGGGATCTCAACAAATTTAGTTACAACCGCACTTTGTATCAGTTATGATAGTGTTTTCATCTTTTATATCATAAAGGATCATTCCGGGAGAGATACCACTACAAAATAATTTAGTAAACAAAAGACACTCACTTCACTGAATGATTTTCACTAAACTGGGATTACAAAACGTGTTTCGCTATACAATAACTTTTTCAAGTGGGAATAATACTGATTAAACAATCACGATGTATCATAGTAAATAGTCAAAGCAGGTGGTAGCAGGTACATGATTCCAATTGAGAATATTGAATATTAGGATTATCCTTCAGGTGTTTATAAGGAATGAGACCAAGTAGAACGGAGATTACTCACCGGGGCACAGGAGCATCGCAGCGAGGGTTTTTATGTTACAAAAATATGCTATCAGAATCATTGCCCACATCGGATGGAGGCAATCATGCAGAAGCACTTTTAAAGAGCTACGAATACTATATGTTGCGGGTATATATATATATATATATATATATATATATATATATATATATATATATATATATATATATATATATATATATATTATATATATATATATATATATATATATATATATATATATATATATATATATATGCATGAATATGTACAAGACCGGGCAGAACTTTGATGCAACCCACCAGACCCGCTCCAAAAATTTATTGATACCCCACATATATCAAAAAAGCCATCTTTTCCTATGCCCAAAACTGTACAATAAGCTTGATGAATCGATAAAAAATTCGGCAAATGTCAATATTTTCAAATCCAGACTGAAAGCTGCTCTCATATAAAAGAATTGTTACACCCCCGAGGAATTCTTAGGTCAAGTATTTTCTCCACCCTTTTGTGCCACTCTCTAGTTACTAGCATTTTTCAATTCCAACCTGACCACGAATTTTCAATTTTAACTGTTAATTTGTGTGCTATTATTTTATGGATTTGAAGTGTTTTGTTACCATTTGACTAGCATCCTTACATGTTTTTAACTTTTTAATTCAAATCCTTTATTCATCAAATGAGTATATATTCATCAAATGAGTATATACAGTTTTCAGCCAAGATTTTTTCAATTTTATTGAAAATTTGGAAAGTGGCAGATTACGAAAATTGGTTGGTAATGAATTGAACCATTCAATATCTTTGTTTGTGTGTCTGCGTAATCTAGTTTGTGGTTGCAATAGCATAGATTTGTTTCTTGTGTCGTGTCTGTGAAGATCGGATTGTGCTCGGTAATCATTCATGTATTTTTTATGAATAGTGGGTTTTGGTACAGAATAGTCGAGAATATGGACATAATTTTCAGTTGTTCAAATATTGGTCTGCAGCTGGCATCCCAATTTACTTTTTGTATACTGCGTGAGGCAGCTTTTTGAATGATTAAGATTTTTTGTAGATAACAGTTTGATGAATTTCCCCATATTTGGGCTCCATATGTTAGAACAGAGTGTAACAGTGAGAAATAGGTTGTGTATGCAGCTGATTCTCCAAGTAAGTAACTAATTTTTCTGATAGCGAACTCTGTTTTTGAGAGTTTTCCACATAACACATTTATATGTTCTGTCCATTGCAACTTAGTATCTAATATGACCCCAAAGAAATTTACATGGTCATCTGCATTTTCAGAAGTTTGATTCATAAAAGTTTGGCATTTACTTTTACTATCGTTTAGTAGCATATCATTGGGTTCAAACCAGGTCCTAGCCTTCTCCAAGATAAGTGAAAGGACGAGTTCAGTATTCTCCTCTTTTCCCATGTTAATGCCAAAAGCTGTGTCGTCCGCATATATCATGGTTGATACGTTAATGGAATTCATAGTGAAGGGTAGGTCATTTATGTATATCAAGAACAGAAGGGAGCCCAAGACTGATCCTTGTGGTACTCCTCTCTTAACAACTGCGTTCTTCGCCAATAATTACAATTTGCTTTCTTTCGAGTAAGTATGACTTTATGATATCTAGTGCGCTGCCACGTATTCCGTGGAAACTTAGTTTTTCCAATATAATATTGTGATTTACACAGTCAAATGCAGATGTCAGATAAGTTAGTACAGTCAAATATTTTTTATTGTCATCGAAAGCTCTTTTGATTACATTTGTTGAGTACTGCATCAGCGGTGGACAGCCCCTTTCTAAATACATATTGATGTGGTGATATAATTTCACGAGTATCCAAAAAAGACAACAGATTTGAGTGTATTGCCATTTCCCATATTCTGGAGAAGGCTGGAAGAATCGATATCTGTCGAAAAGTTTTTGGTAGTGACGGGTCACCTTTTTTGTAGGCAGGAATTACTTTACCCATTTTTAATTTTTCTGGAAAAACTGTTTCCTCGAAGCAGGCATTTATAATTTCTGTGAGCGGTTTCAATAAAAACATTTCAGATTTTTTTATTATAAATGTGCTAAAACCGTATATGTCTTCTGTTTTTTTGAATTTCATTTTGTTAATGAGTGTTCTAATAACATCTGTGACCAAAGGTTTTAGAAAAATTGTATTTACCGAGTTTTGGTTTTGGTCTAGTAAATTAAATGCATTTTTGTCAGTCCGATAAGGGTTTTGTGTAAGAGGTTTGGAATTATTTACGTAGAAATCATTTATTTCATTTGCTGATAAATTTTGCTTTTTGATTTCTACCTGTTTTAGTGTTGATGATTTCCCATGTAGTTTTATTGTAGTTGTTCGTATTCAATAACATTTTTTGTATTGGTGTTTTCTGGTATTTTCTGAGATAATATGATACTATTTTTATATTCATTGTATATTTTTTTATTTCCATCCGTCGGATTTTTTATATAGAAATCGTGAACGAATTCTAACCAAAAGCAATAATATTCATTTCAGAAAAAATCATGGATGCGATTGATAAAAATAACTTTTCGTGTGCCACAATGTTGGAGTTATCAAAGGCATTTGATTGCGTCACACATGAATACCTACTGGCAAAATTAGATTTTTATGGGATCAGGGATGCTGCCTTGGAATTATTCGCTTCCTACTTGCACAGTCGACAGCAACGAGTGGTTCTACCATCAGGCGAGAAGTCAGACATAATGGCAATAGATATTGGAGTTCCCCAAGGACCCATATTGGGACCCATATTTTTTATTTTTTATTATTTTCATAAATGATTTACCAAAATATTTAAATGCTGACGCAATGACATTATATGCTGATGACTCTACAATTTTAAATATAAGCCCTGATATTAAAAACCTCAAACTCAGAAATACTGAAACAATAGCAAAGGCTTCAGAATGGTTTTCGACAAATAATTTAAAACTAAACACAGAAAAAACAAACGAGCTTATGTTCTCAAATGGTAGTCAAGAGAATAGCGTTAAGTTATAAGGTATACATATGGACACGAAATTGAACTGGAAAGAACATGTCAACTACTTATCTGAAAAATTAAATAAAGTAGTGTATCAAATTAGGAAACTAATAGAATTTACTACTGTAGATACCGCATTATCATATTATTACAGTAACTTTTATTCAACTTTTTCTTATGGACTTCTTTGGGAAAACTCCGTAGAAAGTGGAAGAATATTTAAACTACAAAAAAAAGTTTTACGAATAATAGCAAAGGCTAGTTATCGAGAACATTGTAAACCGTTATTTGCAAAATTTAGCATCTTAACTTTACCTTCAGTATTCATCCTACAATGTGTGATGTTTGTGAAAGAAAACGAAAAGTCTCTATTTTCAAATTATGCCTACCATTCTCATAACACAAGGAATAGAAATTCGTTGAGCATTCCCTATCACCGCCTGAAAAAAACTCAACAGCCAATTAATCACACATCCATCAAAATTTTTAACAAATTACCGGATGCACTGAAAAATGCCCATACCAAACAGTTGAAGGCAGCAATCATCAATATATTATTGAAAAATACATTCTATTCTCTAGAAGAATATTTCGAATTTAATTTTGACGAAATAATTGATTGAGATATAAACAGGCATATTTTTATCTATGTATCTTCTGTTGTGATGTTATATCGACTAATTTTAAATTGTATATATATTTTATTGAATTTGATGTATTTCAGGTGACTGAACTTAACATAAGTATACATATAGTTTTATATTCAAAATTTTACTATAATTGTCGACGTGTCTTGAATATACCTGTACTCAGTTTCGTTCATATTTTCTGTTTTTCGTATAATTTGACAACCTTAAATGTAACTTACATAACTTGGGCCAATAAATTATTATTATTATTATTATTATTATTATTATTATTATTATTATTATTATAAATTATTATTATTATTATAACCTGTTTTTTGCTTTGGTTGTTTCCGGTGTGATAATATGATGATCTTTGTGTTTGCTGATATATTTTTTGTTATTTTCAAAGTATGGAAAACATATTTCACAAAAATACGTGAAGATTTCACCGAATATATTATATTTCTGTTCTGCAGATGGGGCATTGAATACCTCATCCCATGTTTCTTGTGATAAATGATAACAAAATGTGTTTATGCTCTCATTTCCTACTTTTCGAAATAGTAATTTACTTTTTGTTTCTTTTTTATTTTCACTAGACAATTTTTCAATGTTCGCGACTTGTCCAGAGTGGTCTGAAAAAGGTATGGGTATTATTGCAGATGAGTTTATTTGGAAGTTTGGAAATATATTATCCAGGCAGTTTCCCTTATAGTTCCTTCTACTTTTGTGGATCACTGTTTATTCTATTTCAAATTATTTGTATATTTGTACCTGTATCTCTATCGGAAACATATCGAATTACAGATCGAACGAAGAGAGAGTAAAACGGCAATCGCTCCTTGTGAAACATATACCCATCGAAGTTCGGATACCAAAGACTGCCACACCGACACTGGCAGAGGCACCCGAAACATCCAGAACATTCCATTTAATGAGGGAGGCAACAAACTTCGCATTGTTAGCATCAGCTTTCACAAAACCCTGCACAACACTCCTTTACAATGATACTTACGAGTATATGGGGGTTTTCCTGTTCTCCCCGGCTTTGTACCAGATGACAATGTGCATTTTATCTCCCGGTATCGAGGGCTCTATGTCGCAAGGCAACTTGGCGACTCCTCCTTGAACTGCCTCCACGTCATAGGTCGAGGTAACTGAAATAAAGGAAGGCGTTAATTATCGTGATGGAGAAGTGAAAGTGTGAGCGGGAAGAAAAAGAGAGTTTGAAACTGAGAGGCTGGTAGAAGATGAAAGTGGATTGGTATGGATGCAAGCAATTAGTAGAGTTCATGATTATTTTCCGGCTGGGATCCCGAAATGCATTCGGGATTATTCATAATAAAAACTGAGAGGTTGCTTTCCCTGGCTGTTGTACTAAAATTATTGTAGAAAAATTGAAAGTACCTGCAGAGCTGATATCAACTTTTTTATACCCTGTATAATGATGCATTTTCGGATTCTACATTGACTTCCAACATTATATGAAGTTTCATTTCTTAGATATCCAGTGGCAATGGTGAAGAGAGCAAAGAAGAATTGAAACAAAGTAATAAAAAGAAGTGACGTGAATTGTTACCAGTTTGTGTTTGACTGAAAAATGTAATTATTGATAACTAAGAGGGCACTGATATAATAATATACTGATCCTTCTAGTTATGAAAGAAGTGAGTCTCATGATATGGTTATCCAATCCTTTCTTGAATTTATTTTGATTTTCAAAAGTTTTTGAGTCACATCGCCAACGCTGAGGCATTATACAGGGTGTCCCTGGACTTCCTCTTTTTCTCTCGGGAGTGTATAGATGGCTTCAAAATATCACCAGTACTTCATATAACTTTTGTTCCTGAAAGCCTTCGTTACCAAGTTACGGGCCCTCAAAGTTACAAAATGAAAAATGATTTTCTTTGATAACTTTCAAAGTGAATATTCAAAATCATCTAGATTTTGGTTATTGACTAAACAAAAGAAATCCTTTGATGAGCTTTTATGCAGGAGTCAGTTGTTTCGCTACACCCCAAAACTCTGAAATGACTGGGATTTGTCAATGTTTTAACAAAACAAGGTTAGAAAAATCGAATTAAACGGTTTTCTTCACATAAAGGATTCAATATAAAAATTAGTAGAAAGTAGTTGTTTTTCACCTGAGATCTACTGAGATCTACCATTTTCTGGTTCAATTTTTATATTGAATCCTTTATGTGAAGAAAACCGTTTGATTCGATTTTTCTATTCATTCCACTTCACATGGTACTTATCTTTCAAAACAAGGTTACCTGGACAATTTCCTGAATAAAAGTACTCGTGTGGAAAATCGATCGAATCAACGATTTTTGATAAAAATGCATTTTTGTTCGACGACATCCGACCTGAGATGTCCACCATTATTCGAAAAGATTAATTTGTAATGAAAATATAAATTATAGGTACAATGTTCATAACGAATTTTTATCTTGCAAACACGTTTACCTTACAAAACTCATGGTGTAAATAATCAATCGCAAGCCTCAAGAGCAAACAGAAATGCAAAATCCGCTTCAAAAACTGCTCGATATGACCCCTGTCTCTCTCAATACATTTTCTTAATCGGCGCAAACACCCTTTCTGCACTTGAAATAGCATGCCAGGGTCGTTTCGTATGGCTTCACAATGTAATGTAATTCTATTCAACAAGGCAGCTCTGGTGTGAATAGGTGTAGCGTAAACGAGGCTTACCTGCCTACCTTCCTGCACCATCTGCTTGACACTATAAAACCTCTACATAAAAGTATTTTTCGAATTATGAAAACTTCAACAAATATATTTTAAATCTATAATCTACTCACAGACTTAACATGATAAATACAAAATGTACGTTGAACTTATAAAGTCCTCAGATCGAGCATAGAGCAAGACAGGCAAAATTTGCCTAGGCTCATTATGCTCTAACTGGGATCTTATTTTAGATACAATTTATAACACTTGTAATGTACTTTATCGAAAGCAATAAAAATTTGATTTGATTTGATTTTAAGATGCCCCCACAGAAAGAAATCCAATGGATTCAAATCCGGAGACCTACGCGGCCATGAATATGGCCCACCTCTACCAATCCATCTATTGGGGAAAATCTGGTTCAGATGGTCCCGCACAATCAAACTAAAATGAGGAGGAGCGGCATCATGCATAAACCACATATCTCTTCGGGTTTCCAATGAAACATGTTCCAAAAGTCCATTCAAATCGTTCTGAATGAACTCCAAATAACGTTCTCCATTCAATCGGTCATGTAAAACGAATGGTCCTATAAGATGGTTTCCTATGATACCAGCCCAAACATTCACGTTGAATTTCCGTTGATGTTTGTTTTGCAATATCCCATGGGGATTTTCTTCAGCCCATATGTAGAGATTATGAGAGTTGATTACTCCATCTCTACTGAAACCTGCTTCATCAGTAAATAAAACTCGAGTAATAAAAGTCATATCTGCATATTCGTTGAATGTAAACTGGTCGGCCATATCAAAACACTTCAAACTGTCCTATCAGAATATTGAAAAAACAATGACAACGCACCACTCAACAAAACAAAATCGCATTCCAGTTGTCATTTTTTATCCACACTAATTTTATTTCTTTCTACAAGGTGTTTTTGTCAACATCTGTGGGAGAAATGGAACATAAATTTATCCGGATATTTTTCACCTATTCATGTGCAGCCGTTTTCGTAGTTTATTCGTTTGCTTTTTATTAGTGATGTCTTCCGATGTGCGTTTTTTCAGCTAAATTTATCTTCGGGTTGAAGATTTTCTCCCATGAAATTATACTTATCAGTGAAACTCCTCAACATTTAATCTGTGAATACGAATTTGCAACATCCAAATGTTGAGTTTCATGAGATTCAGATAACACAACACGAAACGTGCTTATTCCACGCGTACATACAAAATATGGACTGAATTCGATATTTCAAAGTGGAGTAGCTTGTTAGTTCAAAAACACCACGAATCTACATAACTTGATATTTCATTTGAAAAAATATCTACATTGTGAATGAAACTTTCAACTACGTACAGTACTTTTTGTTTACGACTATATTTTAGCAACTACAGACCTATCGCACTGCTATCTATTATTTCAAAGGTCATGGAAAAAGCCATCAACATCGAGCTCATGAAATATCTGGAAGACTCAGGAATTGTCAACGATAGGCAATATGGCTTCCGCCATCAGAGATCAACTGGTGACCTGCTCGCTTACGTCTCACATATATGGCAGCTATCTATCTGAAAGTATGGAGAAACTTTAGCTGTGGCATTAGATATCTCCAAGGCGTTCGATCGAGTTTGGCACCAGGGACTCCTCGCCAAGCTTCCGTCTTATGGATTGCCCTCTCAGCTGTGTTCTCTGCTTGCTAGTTTTCTCTCAAACAGGTCTCTCCATGTAGTGGTTGATGGAGTTTCATCTGACACTCTACTCATAAATGCTGGTGTTCCGCAAGGATCTATTCTCGCACCAACACTATTTTTACTTCACATCAACGACCTGTTGAAAGCAACTTCATGTCCAGTACACAGCTTTGCCGATGATAGTACCCTCCATACCGCTTTCTCTTCCAGGGCCCCTATATCAGCCCGTGAAACCAGAAGTGAACGAGGAAGTAATGTTAATATTATAAATATGGACTTAGCAACAATTCTCGAGTGGGGATCTAATAACTTGGTAGAATTCAATGCAAACAAAACACAAGCATGTCTTTTCTCTAAAAAAGCCGATCTCACTGTGCCTAACATAACTTTGTCAGGAGTAACCATACCACTGAAGTCATCCATATC
The DNA here is from genome assembly GCA_018342105.1 of Gonioctena quinquepunctata. NCBI lineage: Eukaryota > Metazoa > Arthropoda > Insecta > Coleoptera > Chrysomelidae > Gonioctena > Gonioctena quinquepunctata. The sequence goes on along the minus strand of JAFIRS010000379.1, from coordinate 697,412 downwards.
GATGCTTGGTATTACTATCAGCAATAACCTTTCCTGGGAAAATCACGTGAGGTCCATTGCCAAAAGTGCATCCCAAAACTTGGTTTTTGTTTCGTGCCAAGAGCTATTTCACCCCACTCAGCTGCTTATGATCTATAAGGCACAGATCCGACCTGTCCTGAATACTGTTCCCATATTTGGAGCGCGGCACCTAAACATATCCTGAGGCTATTGGATTCTGTCCAAAAGGGCAATCTGTCCTCGTCGGTGATGCCTCGCTTACAAACTCGCTCACTTGTCTGGAACACCGTAGAAAAGTTGGCGATTTGTCTCTATTTTATAGATATTTTCATGGGCGATGCTCTTCTGAAATATCAACAATCGTTCCTGCTTTGGCAGTCTCTTCGAGACTAACCCGTCAAGTTCAGTCATCACACCCCTTCGTGGTCACTTTGGAGACCTGCAGAACATCACTTTCCAAAGACTCGTTCGTCCAACGAACAGCGAGGCTTCGGAACTCATTGCTTAGGGAGGTGTTCCCCGAGGCATACAACCTCCAGAAATTTAAGAAGAACACCAACTCCTACCTTCTTTCCCTTGGTTCCCACGATGTTCTCTGAACATTACAGGATATCCCTTTTCGTGGGAACCAGAACATAAAAAAAAAAAAAATTATCCCTGTTATAAATGTTGTTGAATCAACGTTAGCATTAGTATTTCTACTGTGAACATTTTTCATTTCAAATAGTGGTGGATGATCGGGTTTGATGTCGTCGAGTAAAACTGCATTTTTATTAAGAATCGTTGCTCTGATCGACTTTCTACACGAGTACTTTTATTCAGAAAATTGTATACGTAACCTTATTTTGGTGAAAACTATTGAAAAATTATCTGTCATTTCAAAGTTTTGGGGTGTGGACCATCGGGGGTAGTCCGTTCCTGACTTTGTAGCAAAACAACTGACTCCTGCATGAGAGCTCATCGAAGGAATTCATTTGTTTAGTCAATCACCAATATTTAGATGATTTTGAATATTCACTTTGAAAGTTATAAAAAAAAATAATTCATTTTGTAACTTTGAGGGCCCGTAACTTGGTAACGAAGGCTTTTAGGAACAAAAGTTATATGAAGTACTGGTGATATTTCGACCCCATCTATACATTCCCGATAGGAAAAGAGGAAGTTCAGGGACATCCTGTATAATTTGAAAGGGAGGTTTCTTGGACCTATGGTTTTATTACTTCTTAAGATCGTTTCAATTGGTTCAATTGTTATATGTAATAATCATTTTCTCTTATTTCTGAATAAAGATATCTATATTTCCAAATATTTTCATCCGATTGCTATACATTTTTCCAATGAAAATATCCTCCTTGGTTTGGTAACATCCCAGTTGGGTTATAAAAAAAGAATTGTTGTTTGATGTAGTGATATTGAATTGAACACCAATTTGGAGTAAAATTCAGAAGTTGTATGCGAATTTTCCAAATTTTGCTGAGGATGGATTGATGTTTCGAAAACATTGGTGGATTTATTTATCAAACATTATTGGTAATTCCCTTATTTTTTGTTGATTTTCAATCTCTTCTTTGTATATCTCTGGCACCTACCTTTTGAATAATTAAAAAAAAAAATTGTATTTACTGTGAATTTCGACAAAAGTCTAATGCCAAAAAAATATGCTCTGTTCTCCATCTTAACAATGAGAAAATCAGAAAAAAATACGAGATAACGCCTTCTTTCGTCGATAGAAATGCGTTTCTTTTCTTTACGAGTAGATACATATATACGCAACTGGAAGAGAGAACAGTTAGAATAATCGACACAAAGATCTCGAGAAAAATCATTAGTTGAGTGTATCTCCCAAATAATTTTTTTTTTCAAAACGATGACTATCTGATAATAATATTACCGAGGTTCAACTAAAATTCAATCAACTTTCCACAAATGGTCCTACCGATTGCCATTAATACAAATGAAAGATATGGTCTAAGAGCTGGACTACGTAAAATAAAAGGGTACAAGGAAAGTTTCTACATAGAAACCTTCCTTACCTTCCGAAAAGTGTGTAGCTCTGCAGGCAGAAGTCAGTTCCGGGGCTGAACACTTCGAACGCTCAATCATTCATCAAGGCCTGGTTGCCGCGTTGAATAAACGCTCGCGTTCAAAGTGGAAGGACCGGAGTTCGATCCTGAGCTGGGTCAAGCAATTTTTTTATTTTTTCAAATTTACTATTACACTCAAATCAACAAAACGTATAACCTCAGAACATTCACCCTCACAACCCCTCAAGACAGAAACATCATTTCCACAGAGCATGACTTGCTCCAGAGCGGCCGAGGCTACTGAAAATTCCTCTGAACCAGGTTTTTCAGCGTACCTTTTCCAGGAAATAGCTCTAATTTGTCCAACGAACGTATAATCCGTAAATTTCAATTGTTCAAGAGGCAGTGGGAGGTCGCCTCGCGACGTTTTGCGATACCCTATGTGATAATGAATTATTTCAAGTCAAATAGAGCTTTATATCCCTTCCTGCTATTCACTTATGAAAAAGATCTATAATTTTATCATGATAAAACAATTGAATTTCACGGATAGTACTATCGTTGAACAAATTGGGGCTACTTCCTGGAAAAGGTACGACGAAAAACCAGGTTTAGATCAATTTTCAGCAGCCTTCGGCTCTGTGAAAATTATGTTTCTGTCTTGAGGAATTGTTAGGGTGAATATTCTGAGGTGATATATTTCGGTGACTTGTAGAAGTTTTGTGGTTGATTTTTTAGTGTAATGGGGAATTTAAAAAAAATGCGTTACCCAGCTCGGGATCGAACCCCTATCTATTTACTTTGAACACGAGTGTTCATTCAACGCGGCTACCAGGCCTTGATGAATGATTAAGTGTTCGGAGTTATGTGAGCACCAAGCTGCGCTCTGGAAGAATCTTAAATCCCCCGCCCCCGATTTCAGCCCCGGGACTGACTTTTGCCTGCGGAACTACACAATTTTTAGCTAGTAGGGAAGATTTCTATGTAAAAATTTCCATTGTACCCTATTATTTTTGATTTACGTAGCCAGCTCTCAGTCTAATATTCAGAAACCTTAATAGTAATAATTTGTTACCGATAAACATTGGTATGGTATTTGATGTGGACCGGATACATGGGGAAATTTTCGAAACTTGTGAAAATGTAATTACAAAAAATGAAATGGTACACAGTTATTGTAAAACAAAAAAAAAAATATTACTAGAAAAAATAGAATGTATAAGAACAATGTCAACAAATGTGGAAAACACAAAAAAATCTAGTTGATACGGATGTTCTGGAGTTTCCTAATTACAATCCATTCCAAAATAAGGATGAAATGATGATTGTCCGCCATGATTCAGAAATGGCTAATAATTTAATGAATATTGTGTTAACAGTATTGCCGAAATCGTAGAAGGGTTTGATGATGATCAATCATTGTGTAATGGTAATTGTTACATATCTCCCGAATTTCCAGAGATAATAAAATGCACAGATAATGAATGCAGCAATGATGAAATCTCGAGAGACATATTGGATTCACTGGACGTTAATAAGTCACTTGACAAATGAAAAATTCGAGACCTATTAAAAGCACTATTTTTTCAATTGCCAAAATTACTAACACAGCTTTTGCTAGCGAATTGAGACCTGTCAATACATTTCCACCTACAGAAAAAAATTGATATTGTAGTTTATAATCAGTATTAGAGCATATCGATCATAATGATATTTTAACAGTAACAATCCGTTTTTGTGTGAAACAGCATTAGTAATCTCAAAAATTACCCAGATGATGGCAAATATGTGGTGGTGATTTTCTTGAATCTTAAAGGAGCCTTTGAAACTATCGACCGAAATATACTATTATAACTGAATGATATCAATATGGAATTCAAGTGAAAGCACACAAATGGTTTGAACGTTACTTGCAGGGTGGAAAGATAGAGTTAGTTAGGAATTTGACATCACGTGGAATTTGCAATGATATTGATGTGCATCAGGGAGGTATCTCAGGTCGCCTTCTATTCATATTGTATTTGAAGGATATTGATCTTGCTGACGCACATCAATAGGAGGTAATGATTCATGCCTGATGGTTGCTATAAAAAAGTTAAATGAAGTTCTAATAAGTGTAGGTGAATATTTAAAAATAAACAAACTACAACTGAATGTCACCAAAATCAAGGCAACGAGTATGTCAACTGAATATAAATATAGGCAGATAAATGTAAATGAGATAGATATTTTGATTGATAGAGATCGAATCGAAATTGTGACAACTGCCAAGTATCTTGGTTTCCAGTTGGATAATCTACTCACGTTAGATTCACACTTTTTTTCAAGAATTGCTAGGCACTTATCTATTGATACAAGAACCACAGTGCAGTGCAGGTCTATTTTACTACCTCATTTTGACTAATGTGCGACATTATAATTCCAATTCAATTTAAATAAAATGGCACCGCTACAAAAACTATAGAATAGAAGCATGAGGATTATATTAAGCTGTAATCGCCTTACCCAATAATGTTGAATACATTACAATGGCTTTCAGTTTCACAACGAATTTTTCATTTACAATATAGTAGTATAAATTAAGCCTTCTTATTTTTTTGAAAATATTGATTTCAAAACCAACACATTTCCTCCTTCTTTAGCAATATTGACAAAAAACTTATGATTGGACAAATTTACTGCAAACAAACATTCTTGTTTCAAATGTATGACAGAGCCTATCTACCCTCAGAATATTCAATATATGAACTTGTAAAAAATTCGACGACGTGAAAATACACATAAGTACAATGGACCAGAGGTATTTATTTCTTATTTCTCAGAAATTCTATTACTTTGATCATTGAAGACCTAAACTCTAAATGTATCGCACTCGAGATAAAGCTTGATTTCGTCTACAAATAGAAATGTTTTCCATAATCTCATTGATCCCTGATTTTCATATAAATAGAACTTCTCTAACGCTCAATGTATTTATCTCCATTTTATGAAATTTTTGTACTGCTGCCTTGATGTTTCGATTTTTCGTTATATTATATTTATATTATTCAAATGATACGTCCATATTCTCACAATGTACTTAGAGATGATCATGTGTAAGCGTATACGTAAGAACAAAACCATATTGTGCATGTTCCACATGTTATTATAGTGCTTTACCAAAATGAGAATTCAAACATCGATTTTTCCTTGATTAACATCACTTGACATCTTTTCTTTTGTTTTTTCTTAATTTTTTCCATTTTTTACTGAGTTATAGAATAGGAAATTCCCATAGACAAGCTCCCTGAGAGCTTTTTTGGGAGACAGCACCTCTATTTACCCTTCACTTATAAATTACATGGGATACTTTTGTTTGTTCGTTTGTTTGTTTGTTTGTATTTGCATTTATATTTGTATTTGTATTTTTGGTATGGTAAATAAAAAAATATTATTATTATTATTATTATTATTATTATTATAACGTGAGGTACACCATCATTTCACCCGAAATTTGAGCAACATTTATGTAACAAGAGTAAAACATATATGTTAATAAGATTGAAAATTATGAAATACAAGAAGTTCTTTGTTTTTCAAATGTATGAGAGAGTTCAATAATCTACCCCAGAATATTCAAGTATAGTGAATCTTGTGAAAAATTCAGACGACTGTATAAATATATCAGAGTACTAAATTGGTTCTACTCATACTACTTTTATTTTTCTTATACACTCAGAATAGTTACATACTTCACTGTTCAATCCCAGGTTCAATCGATGTCCTAATACATCTACAGTGTATCTCATTTCTCATGGAAACAACCCCGTATCTTCCGTAATTCTTGGAGTAGAATTCTGAAATTCTCACGATCGTCAGTTATATCGACGGTGAGCCCAAAATCTCTTCTGGGGTTAACCTGAGCGCCAGGGGCGATGGATATACCGATTTTTGCGAAAAATAATATTAAGGGCGCAAGATACGGATTCGTGATCAAGACATCAAATTCAGTACCAATCCATATTTTCGCGAAAGTTCTGAAAAATTCGAATTTGTCTCACTTCTCATGGAAAAACCCCCGTATCTTACGTAATTATTGGAGTAGAAGTCCGGAATTCTTCCTATCGTTAGATATATCGACGATGAGCCTAAATCTCTCAAAGGGTTAAGCTGAGTGACATACACTCGCGCGAAAAATGATATTGGGACAAGAAAGGCTCAAAATTCTTACGAATTCGTGATCAGGACATCAACTTAGTAACAATCCATATTTTCGCTGAAAAATTTGGATCCGTGAGAATTTCGAGCTTATCTTGCCCCCTAATATCATTTTTCGCAAAATCGTTTTGGCCATCGCCCCTGGCGCGCAGTATATGACACTCAGGTTAACCCCAGAAGAGATTCAGACTCATACTCTCTACTCTAATAATTGCGGAAGATACGGAGGTGTTTCCATGAGAAGTGAGACACACTGTATATCACTATAATTATTGTATATCAGGAAAACCTATTTCAATAAATATGACTTTTTCCAATCGAATGAATGGACCATAAAACCACAATACTTCATCCACAGCAAGCTCGTATGCTAACCTTGGAATCGAAAAACTTATCTCGTTATCGAGTATGACACAAAATCGCGAAATCATTTCATCGTGGTATACTTTTCCTGGGGGAATAACAAGTTATAAACCACGTAACCTCAGACACAATACCGGCGAAGTTTTCAACGTCTGTTAAACTCTTTTACATCCGAACCACAGTTGCAACAATACATCCTTTAAATCCGAAATCGTCTATAGATATCTGGCAGGGCTTATTCAGTTGGCAGCCTGCCGAAACAGTTGCTCAAGTGGTCTGTACGACCTTTTCTAGTTTACGACCCAGGCGGAGGTCAACGGGGTTACCCTCTGTGCTTTTGGTACTTACTGGCCCATTAGCCACCGTTGGTGGCCCACGGAACTGAGGAACGCACGCCTTAATATATGTTCGGGGTATAATGAATGTTGTTTTTTGTGCGGCTTGGATTGGACAAGCACGAGGTGCACTGAAAGGTTTGGAAGTATGTGTTGGCGTGTTTCTGCAGGTTATTGGGTGTTTATTGGCGAATGGCATGGTTGCAGACCTCACAGGAGCGTGACATCAATGAGCATCGTGAAAATCGAATTATGTCTACTATATCTGCCAGGACGCCACAGGCAAGTGATATATTCATTTTCGAGGTGAAAGACGTTCTGGCGGAATATAGGAGGGATAGTTGGAGAAACGAAAATATGGACCGCAATTTTTCAGTAGCAGTCAAACTTTTTCAGCGCATTTTACAGGGTGATCCTTTGAAATATTGAAAAAATGTCTCCATTAAAATGTTTACTTTGTGTGTTTCAGAAATATACAATTTTCAAAATGGGTCACTTTGAAATTTGGCGGTGTTGTCAAGTTATTGAGAAGAGAACTAAAAACGAACCTAAATGGCATGACATATTTGGGCAGCAGCCAGGAGGAGTTGAAATATCACTGTGGACAAGAAGTGAAATTTCCAATACATGGTGTTTTATACAAAGACATTAACTTGCAAAACTTTAAACATCAAATATTTTTTTTTATATTCAGCCACTTTTTCCATCATTTTGTAGAACTATTTCATCGCTACAAATTCTGTTAACATCATAGTCATTAAAACTCACAGTTGAAAAAAAATACAATTACATTGTTATTTCGACAAACGCAGTCAATTTTTTTCACGATTATTTTTGATTTTTCTAGAAACCAATGAAAACTTTCAATTCAAATCATTCATGTACGTTTTGACCAATCAAAACATGATTATAGTGGGAATATTCCACCTAGAAAATCCGCGGGAATAATTTGAGGTATTTTGTTTTTATTGTCTGACGAAATATACGTTATTTTTAATTTGACGACTGCCATCAATTCGTATGAAAAGTGAGAAATGAATCAAAACCGGTTAAGTACATGGTATCACTGTGCGAGGAAATGTGTTTATGATCGTAACATAAAAAAATAATCTATAGAATACCACACAAGAGTTCGATAAAGTAGAAAATAATTCTCCAGATTCCTTTCTCAAACTTGTTGCCATTCGGCAATCCATTCGAGCCCGTTGGGCTCTCGTATCTATTGCCTGGTAAAAAGTTTTCGAAAATCTGTCGAATTATGTTTACTTTATTCTCACAACTGAAAAAAATCAGGTACTTTTTCACTCTTGTCAAGACAAGTGATTGTTTGATTACTTATATTGCTGATGACATTTCTTTATTTGGTGAGTGTCAAGATTGAACACACTGCCGGTTTTGATACTATTTTTGATATTGGGCAATGGATTCAATGATTGTAGATCTGGCAACTCTTCTCAAAAAATTTTCCTTTGAAAAAGGTCTATGAAAACGACAGTCATAAAGTTAATTTTTGTGATTTTAGGAAAATGAGAGATCTTCTCGAATATAAAAACAATTTCGGATAGCTCCAATGACAATTTTCCAAAGATTTTTATAAAAAGTTCAAATTGAGTTATCAAGAGATAATAGAAGTGAATCTGAAGCTAACAACGAGTTGATATCGAAATCTGACAATTTAGCTAAAACCTGCTGGAATTTGATAAACACCGAATGCAATAGAGTCAAAATAAAAAAAACAAAAGATGTGACTATAATCCCTGATGAGTTCAACAACTATTCTATATATTGCAAGTGATATATAAGTTCACTTCCTGATTGTGATCAAAAGGCATACAATTTTCTTGACCCAGGAAAATCACCCAAAACTCACTCTTTTTCCAACCAATAACTGAAATTCTTGAAGTCATTCAAAAACTGAAAAATTCATCTTGTCCTGATATGTATGAAATAACAATCAAAGTTATAAAATGTACCTTTTTTTTTGTAGAACCTCTGACTGTACTTTTTAACCATTGCATCTCAATGGAATTTTCCCTGATGAGTTCAAGTTCAAGCTTCGCAATGATTTCGTTATTCAACCATATTCCCTGAGGGAAAAGTTGATGGCTGGTTCACCTTGATTTTTTTGAAAACCAGTCACCACAATTGATTAATTATTTACCTAGTACAATCAAACGAAGGATATATTTACACGATGGAGCACACCACCCAGTATCTGTTGATACTAATTTAAAAATTGAAATTCTGAGGAAATTAGATAGTAGAGGAGATACTTTTAAGTGGCCAACTTGCTCACCAGACTCAACAAAAATGTTTCTTCTATGTGGGGCTACGTTGAAGATCAAGTTTATAAAACACCAGTCTTCAAAATGCAGTTCAAGGAATATTATCAAGATAAAATTGGAAAGAGTATTTCCAATAATCGGAATTGGTTTTGTAGGGGAGCATACGAGGAAACCTCAGAATAAACTGAAAAATATACCTGTCCATTTCATATGAAAAACGAGAAATATTATTGATAATTTTAAAAAATAATTCAGATGTGAAAATCTTAACCAAAAATTGTACTCAATTATATTTTATTTTCACTCATCTGAGTATCTGTAGAATATTCTTATTGGAACATTGCCTCACCGAAAGTATCACGTAATTTTGTAAAGAATATGTATCGTTTTATTAATTTTTCCTCTAGCCGATTGTTTCAAAGTTCGTTCAATTTGTTGGGGTGTTTGATGAGCTTTTAGAAAATCAAGCAACTTTTTTTATCAAGAATGTAATTCCTTTAGAAATTTATTTCAGTGTTTAAGCTCGGATTATTTCCACGCATTCGACATGCAAACGCACAAGCTCCGTTGAACCTCTCACACCTCTCATTTCTGAATTGAGCACATTCCCTCTCACATGACAATCTTTTTCACGTAATTCCCCCATTGAGAGCTGGAGGGCCCTTTATTTTTGAAGCTCCGTCTAGTGTAGGACAATTAAGGCTGGTCTCGTCCCAGCTGGACAAAACAATTGCCACAACAAAAGCCCACTTGCAGCAAATATCCTAGCCGGGTATGAGGTACGAGCGTAGCACTGTCAAGGAGGTTTACAACTGTAATCAGCAGGAACACGAATTCGCGCACTTGGAGCATGGAGCTGGCAGTGGCGTGGTAAGTATGACTTCTAGAGGAATATTCAATGTTTTTGAATTGTATTTGTAATGCAACTTACCTTGTTTGATGGTGCGCACTGCACTGAAAGTAAATCGAAGATCTGCGAGACAAACTACTTTTCTGGCTTAAACATCGATAAACTGACAAAAACAAATTTTCCAAAAGAAAATACAAGAGTGTATGGTCATCATTTGACTGCTAAGTTGTCTGAATACCGAGAAAGCTGGACAAAACTACAGAAAGATTTGCATCATCCCAAAAATTAAGGTCGCTGAAACCGAATTTGCAGTAAAAAATGTCAAATTCAGGATGGACACTGAATGATCCACTGATCACGTGATTATTTTTAATCTGATTGAAATTTCGAGTGCGTCTGATATGGGAAACGCTTAAAACGTATGTGAGATCGAAATATGAGGTTGAATAAATTACAAATGGTAAATTTCTGCGATATGAGAAGTGTATTCGACATGAATTTCTTATTTTGAACTATACAATTGTGGCATACTATGAAAGTTTATTCTAATAATCATCTGAGTGACTTGCATCGTCGTCATCTATCATGGAACCGTGAGAGCACAGAAACATCGCTATAGTTCCGGGTCAGTAACCCTCCTACCATAGTTGAGGGGCCGTACACAGTGACAGAAGAAAAACTTAGGTTCCTCGCCTGAAGAGGGTTTTTTTTATATAGAAACTTGACAATATTCCACGTATTTTCCAACTTCAAACAGTACGGGATCTCTTGGGATCACAACTCTTTTGATAATGTTCGATTGATATCAAAGCTCAAAGACAGGCTTAACCAAGAACAAAAAAAAATAATTTACTATAGTCTGGCACAAAGTCACCTAATATACTGCGAAATAGGGTGGGGTGGAGTATCAAAAACTCACTTGCAACCATTAGAAGTTATCCAAAAAAAAATTATAAGACTAATATTGAATAATCCTTTTCGATATAGTTAGTGACAAATTACATGAAGAATCCGGTATATTCGACTTGAGGCAGTTATTTTATAAAATACTTGTCTTGAATCAATATAAAGATTTAATAATAATAATAATAATAATAATAATTTCATTCACTGAAAGAAATTGACAATAAAAAAATAGGTATTAGTACATTCATACAGTGAATAAACTAATCATCACAGAAGAATTTAGAAAAACTCAATAGGCCAAGCCATAACTACATCACACGCCACAAAAATAATTATACTATTCCATTTGCATTCAAAGCTATAGGGCAGAGATCTTATCATTTTCTAGGTCCAACAGTGTTCAACTCCTTACCAGAAAATATACAAAATATCCATTCACTTCCTCGATTGAAAAACAGTTATCCATAGATTTATATCATGTAAGCCTCGTAGAAATATTAGTGAAATCTTTGACCGGAAAAATTAGGTTTCTACAACAGATTCATCATGAATCATATGACCCGAATTGTATGATTTCTCACCAAATCGAAAGATAAAAAATAAAAAAATAAAACATTTTTCTTTCCATCAATTTTAAACATACTAATCGATTTTTTATTCTATAATTGTGTGATTTTGTTTTTGTGAACTTTAACATATGAAAGGTTTTACTAGATATATAAATATATATATATATATATATATATATATATATATATATATAAACAGTGGGGAATCTTCAGTCAGCACAAGTGTTGAACTATGAAAACTGTTTACATCATTGACGAGTTGTTTCATTTTGAAACTTCTTCAGGGTCAGTAATCTGAGTGGTTGATTAATGAACATTAACTTTAAAAATAAACGTAAAATATGTGAATATTTTTCGGAATGGTATTATATCTTTGACGTTTCGAAACGTCAAAGATATAACACCATTCCGACAAATATTTACATATTTTACTTTTTTTTTGTTAATGTTCATTAATCAACCACTCAGATTACTAACCCTGAAGAAGTTTCAAAATTGAATCGAAAGCTCGGTCCAACGTATTAAAGAGTTTTTCATAGTTCAACACTTGTGCTGACTGAAGATCCCCGTTATTCCCCACTGTTCATACCAATTTTCAGTCGTTATTTCTAAATTCATATATATATATATATATATATATATATATATATATATATATATATATATATATATATATATATATATTTGTGGCTTCTTATTTATATATGTGTAAATTTACATTTGCGTCATTTGATATTTGAATAATTGTATACTTGTGTGACTCTACTTTTGAATATGTGTTATTCATCAATATAAGGTGTCGAATTTTAAATAGAACATTGGTGTTTTTTATAGATGCATTAATGTTATCCTGTTAGTTTAGTTTTTGTGCACATATGTATGTTATATTCTTTAGAGTTTACTCAATTTATATTTTACCACACACATACAAGTAACTTTTGTTGCTTCTGTGGTTCCTATAATATTTATTTGAATAATGTAAATTTTGCCATTTCTCTGTTTACTGTTCAATAGCAAATAAATATTCTTATTATTATATGATTAGAAATAAACGAAAATTGCAGGGGGTTTTGTTTTCACGTTAGAAATATGCAACTCTCGAGAAAAATAAGGTGGTAGATGGGTGAATATATTCAACACCCTCCATACTGCACACAATGAGTTGCACGCACTCAGAATTCACCGTTTTTTTGAAGGGGTCTGTGGCAGGTTGCATAGGGTACTGCATTATTTCCGATCGATTTTTGGGTGCTGATAATTGGAAACTGACTACTATTCGATGAACCAGTTGGTATAGATCACCAAACAGATACGGGACACGTGATACCTGTCTCAATTTCCTCAAGTCAAACTTATCACATCGTAACCAAGCAGAAATTGTTAACACTGTCCTGGGTTACTCACCTATTTATCAAATATTATGGCACAGGCTAAGATTTGGGTTCACAGCAAATGCTATTATTTTAATGAAACCGAAACTCGTTGTGAAATCTCCAGTGTAGGTGGTAAAAATAGTTTGGACCGAGGTGAGCACAAAACATTTCTAGGTGTAGTTTGAGACCCACAACTGAGATGGATAGCCCATATGAACTGTTGAAAAGGGGACATTCTCAATTGAATATTGAAAAGAAAGATTTTTTGTGAATGCCTAACAGAAAACAACTACTCTCCTGGATAAAGCCACGCTGGACATTGAAGTATATCTGATAGATATTTTGGAAGGACCCTAACTCAAAAAAAACATCTGAAAGTAGAAATGTTTACTTTTCTACACAATGTAAATTTTCTGAAGGAGAATAAATATTATTATTATTATTTTATCACAATCTTTATATTACCCACTTGTTCTCCACCAGTATATCATCACCTCTGTAGGTCCAATTATTCATCATCACAACATCTTTGATATGAATATATATTTCCATAGGACCCCAAGTTATTCGAAACAACAAGCTGCTGAAGGCAGTACAAAATTCAACAATCTCGACAACTTTCCTCATTTCGCGCTTATCTCGAGGGACATCTCTTATCAGTGTCTGACCCTGCACTTTCGAGCACATAAATTTTCGGAAGCAATTGTGTATAACCATTGTCTGAATTTCTTTAATTAAAAGAGCCATTGTTGTGCTCCTACCTTTTCCTCGATTCACTGAAGGACGCTACTGTAATTGTCCTCACTTAATTAGAACTCATTGGTGCGGGTTGGGTTTTGAGGAACGGGAAAAACACATGCTGTATCATATCGAGCTCAGAACAAAAAATATAGCCGACGCCCAAAAATGGAAACGTTTCTAGAACTTTTCTGTATTTCAATGTGTATCGAATTTCCTTGTGGCGAATACTTTCTGAGAATACAATGTCTGGAGTAGGGGGTAGAAATATTTCCCCAATATCTACCCAAAAAAATATACCCTCTTTAAGAATTATCGAGATTTTTTATAAAAATCTCAACTTACTGGAAAATCGAATAATCTTCTATTTCAGAAATTAGAATGGCAATAAAGAAAATGAATGTGTGAAAAAAATTAAAAAAAAAAAACATTCAGAGATCATGATTTTGGGTTGTCTGATATTGACTTCTTTTGGTTGTCTAATGCTAATTTGTTTTCTCCTATTTCAACCCTTTGAGGACTACCGCTTATCAGTGTAAACCACACTACTCATATCCACCCTATTATTTTCCTACGGGTTTCACGTGGTAACCTCGGTGTTTAATGTAATGCCTACGCCTCATTTTCACTCTGCTTGTCGATTGCAACGATTTTTGGTCGTCTTTTGTGACATTTATGTTGCCGAATTGATAGCGTTCCGACCATTTAGTTTCTAGTGGATAATCCTGTATATCCTGTATATTTTTTGTTATTCAAGTCTCATTTTTATATTTTTTGTTTATTTAAGTCTCATTTCAACTTAAGCTTATCTCAATAAACACATTTCTATGAAAAAAATCCCCTTCTTTTTTACTTTCACCCTTTTCGAAATAATTTCGGCCTCAAAGGGTTAATAAATAAATAAGTGAAAAAAAGTATATTTCCTGACTAAATTTCCTGGGTAGTTCTACTATATGAAAAAGGTGATCCTTCAACTATTGAAAACTATCGAGGAATGAAAAAGGCAATTTATGATATAACCGTTGGTTTTTTCAATGGTAATTAATTAATAAATACTTGCCAAAACGGTTTTCCAAGCAATATTTCCATTGAAACTGCTTCGACGAATTTGATTGAATATATACATGAAAATCTCAATAAGAATCATGGGAGTATTCTTCGATCTTGTCGAGCGTTCGAAACTATGATCCCGACCTATTCAAGTGACAAGCTCCATAAATTGGTTATCAGAGGCTCCTTCAACAAATGGTTCAAATCTTCAATGAGAAATAAAAAAAAATGATAAAAAAAACCAAATTTTGCGCGCAAGAATACCTTTATAATTTTTATTCGCGGCAAGCTTTCGAATCTGCAGAATAACCTAGGTCAAACAATTGAAGGAATTATTTGTTCCTTTTTAGTACATTTGTAAAAAATCTTGCCTTAATTTTTTAAACTATTTTTTATCAATTATTTTTAGTCGATTTGTTGAAAATTTAAACAGGATGTTCATGAAATCAGATGTGGAATCATCTACGACTGAAAGATAAACCTTACTATCTTCCATCGTCAAGATATCCTCTTGTGGGGTATTCATGTTGAAAAAGGAAACATTCTCAATTGAATATTGATAGAAAGCTTTTTCTGTGAATTGAAAAATCCACGATTAAAATGAAGTTATTTTTTGTGAATGTCTAACAGAAAACATCTACTTCCCCGGCTAAAGCCACGCTGGACATTGAACTACATCTGATAGATATTCTGAAAAAACCCTAACTCGAAAGAAAAAATCTGAAATTGAAAATTTGCATGTTCATTTAGATGGTTATTTGATTTTCTATTCCAGTCTTAATAAAGAACTCATAAAGATGACTGAGGCAAAGAAGAATGTTTTCCAAAAGAGAGTACTCCCCAGAAATCATTCGTAACATTGACGCAGGAGAGACATCGCATTCACTAGGACTTCAATACATTTTTGTCGACGAAAATCTATTTCACGCTTCCACGATCATCAGGAAGACCGGAAGAAATGGGAAACACATTTTCAAGATGCAATCTCACTTTGCAAAGATGGAAAAAGTTAGAATCATTTTTTTTGGAGAGACACTTTGAAAAGTGTTTTCTGACATTAAAACCTGTCATGGGGTATGATAGATTGATTTGTTGAAAATATAAACAGGATGTTCATAAAATCAGATGTGGAACCATCTGCGACTGAAAGATAAACCTTAGTCACAATCTTCCATCGTCAAGATATCCTCTTGTGGGGTATTCATGTTGAAAAAGGAAACATTCTCAATTGAATATTGATAGAAAGCTTTTTCTGTGAATTGAAAAATCCACGATTAAAATGAAGTTATTTTTTGTGAATGTCTAACAGAAAACATCTACTTCCCCGGCTAAAGCCACGCTGGACATTGAACTACATCTGATAGATATTCTGAAAAAACCCTAACTCGAAAGAAAAAATCTGAAATTGAAAATTTGCATGTTCATTTAGATGGTTATTTGATTTTCTATTCCAGTCTTAATAAAGAACTCATAAAGATGACTGAGGCAAAGAAGAATGTTTTCCAAAAGAGAGTACTCCCCAGAAATCATTCGTAACATTGACGCAGGAGAGACATCGCATTCACTAGGACTTCAATACATTTTTGTCGAAGAAAATCTATTTCACGCTTCCACGATCATCAGGAAGACCGGAAGAAATGGGAAACACATTTTCAAGATGCAATCTCACTTTGCAAAGATGGAAAAAGTTAGAATCATTTTTTTTGGAGAGACACTTTGAAAAGTGTTTTCTGACATTAAAACCTGTCATGGGGTATGATAGATTGATTTGTTGAAAATATAAACAGGATGTTCATAAAATCAGATGTGGAATCATCTGCGACTGAAAGATAAACCTTAGTCACAATCTTCCATCGTCAAGATAACCTCTTATGGGGTATTCATGTTGAAAAGGGAAACATTCTCAATTGAATATTGATAGAAAGATTTTTCGGTGAATTGAAAAATCCACGATTAAAATGAAGTTATTTTCTGCGAATGTCTAACAGAAAACAACTACTTCCCCGGCTGAAGCCACGCTGGACATTGAACTACATCAGAATATCTATCAGATGTAGTTCAATGGCCAGCGTGGCTTTAGCCGGGAAACTAGTTGTTTTCTGTTAGACATTCACAAAAAATAACTTCATTTTAATCGTGGATTCATCAATTCACAGAAAAATATTTCTATTAATATTCAATTGAGAACGTTTCCCTTTTCAATATTTTTAGTCATTCATGAAATCCGTCATCATATTGAATTTTAACGGAAATTGATAAACTCCGACCACAAAAAAGCCACATACCAATTTTCAATGGAATCGGGCCATAGTAACAAAAAATGTCGCCATCTTGGAGCGGCCATCTTGAATTCATGAATTTTGACAAAAACATCATGATGTCCGCCCCAAACCCCCCCTCCACACAAATTTAAATGGAATCGAGCTATAATCACAAAACTCGTCGCCATCTTGAATTCATGAATTTTGATAAAAAATTCGTGATCTCTGTCCCCGAAAACGCCCACATACCAATTCTGAATAGAATCGAACCATTAACACAGAACTCTCTCTAGCAAAAATTCCATAATGCATTCTCACCTGCCAAATTTCACGTTAATAGGACAACTCGAAGTAGGTCAAGATTTGAACTAAACATTCATACATGAAGTTGAATAAAAGCTTGTAAAATAGCTGTGAAAGAGTACGAAAATATGTCAGATCCTTCTTAGTCTACTCGACAAGTTGAAAATGGTCTAAAATAGAGATACTGCTCTCAAAATGATGTGTGATAGCTCACTGGATCCGGAATAACGCCTAGAAAAATGTGCCGAAAGCGTGTATTAGCACATGAAAAATTGCAAAAGTTATAAACAATTGAAGATGAAAAAAAAATGGCATTTCAAAAGAAGATTCTGAAAGAAGAGGAAATTTCCGAAAAAAAACTTCATGCTCGCGGAACTCTATCTCCATTATTTATGATTTTAATTCAACGCTGAAAATGGGTCACCAAGCGACATCTTTAGGTTGCGCGCGCGGCGTCATAAGCGAGTACGACACATTAATTAATTCATTTAAGGTATTAAATATATTTTGTTTTTATTTAAAAAAATCATGGTGTATTTGAAACACTATAAATAATTCATTTCCGTTGGAAATTTCACTTGAAGTTAATTTTTTAATAAGTTAAACGATTGTTAACTCACAAAATTTTCTCGAACTTCTGTCTTAATTGTAAATGAAAAAAAAATGTTTAAATAATTGTCGTAAAATTGTTTCGCTTCCTAGAGCTTTTCCTATATACATACTCAACAAGATCACGCCATAAAAGTCAGAAAAATATTATACTTTGTTTATAATAATTTTTGAACATGAACAAAAACTAAAAAATCGAAGTAATGTTGTTAAAAATTTCATTATCATTTCTTTATGAATAGAAGATATACATTGATTTGCAAAAAAAAACATTCCCGACATTTGTTGATAAATTTTTCATAAACAAATTGATTATTTCAATATTTTTAAATTTTTTTTCCCACAACTCCATTATATTACAAATGTTATGATTTTTGGAAAAAAAAATTTCCTTAATAACAGTTTTTAATTGTTTATAATCGTTTTTTTTATATTTCTATTGTTTAAATAATTAATTGAGAAATAATTTTTTTTCTGAAAATCATAATTGACAGTCTCCTATGGAGTAACGAAAAAATTTTTTTTTTATCGAAATTCCATTGTTTATTAATTTACCAATTTGGTATAAACAAATTTTTAACTTGTTAGATTTTTTTCTAAATTCTGAAATTTACAAAAACAACCATATATAACAAATATAGAAAACAATTTTTCCCGAATTCAATTCCCAAAGTACAATAAAAATGGATTTTTTTTTTCTGTACTTTGTTATATATGGTTGTTTTTGTGAATTTTAGAAGTTTCAGAAAAACAATCTTACAAAGTTCAGAATTTGTTTATAACAAATTGGTAAGTTAATAAACAATGGAATTGTTGATAAAAAAAAGTTTTTTTTGTTACTCATAATATATTTGGAAAAAAAAAACTCAACAATTAAAAATAGAAAAAAAAAAAAATAATAGTTTAAAAAAATAAATATTTTAAAAATTATTGGATTTTTTAGTTTTTGTTAAGTAAAAAATTATTATAAACAAAGTATGAATATTTTTTCAATTTTCATGGCGTGATCTTGTTGAGTATGTATATAAGGAAGGCTCTGCGAAGCGAAAAATTTTTACGACAATTATTTAAACATTTTTTTTCATTTACAATCAAGACAGAAGTTCGCGAAAATGTTGTTGGTTAACAATCGTTTAACTTGTTGAAAAATCAACTTTATGTAAAATTTCCAACGGGAATAAATTATCCATAGTGTTCTGAATACACAATAATTTTTTCAAATAAAAAAAAAATTTAGTACCTTAAATAAATTAATTAATGTGTCGTACTCGCTTTTGACGCCGCGCGCGTGACCTAAAAATGTCTCTCGGAGACCCATTTTCAGCATTAAATTAAAATTATAAATAATGGAGATAGAGTTCCAAGAGCTAGCAATTTCTAATATATTAATAGTTTATGAAATATTGGCAAAAAACGAAATGCCATTTTTTTCATCTTCAATTGTTTATAATTTTTGCAATTTTTTATGTGCTAATACACGCTTCTGGCACATTTTTCTAGGCGTTATTCCGGATCCAATGAGCTATCACACATAATTTTAAGAGCAGTATCTCTATTTTAGACCATTTTCAACTTGTCGAGTAGAGTATCTGGTATGGATTTGGGGACCCCACATGGGGTGTACTCGGTCCACTATTGTTCTAGTGCTATGTAAAAAAAAAGTGGATGATAAAGTGGTGAACGGTTGTTGAAAAAAAAGTTATATCCGATAGTGAAGCCAAAAAGTATCTCAAATCCATGTTATCTCTGTTAATAAAATTATAGTATGGAAAAACTAAAAGAACACGCATATATGGCAATAAGGACTAAAAGGCTGAAAATAATAAAAAAGTCATTGACCCAGAAATTGTATTTTATCTAAAAAATGCGTGGGGTGCTCTTTACTTCATCATGATATTGAGATAACCTCTCGCTTTTTACATAAAAGAACATTTGTTGGTCAGTTACTTTAAATTTTATTATTTTCAACTTTTCCTTTTTTTTTTTTTTTAAATTTTTTTTTTTTTAGTCCGTATTGCCAAATAACTTTAAAAAACGCGCGTTTTTTAAAGGTAACCATGACAACATCAACAAATCGAGAAACGTGAAGTCTAAATGACAAATTTTTGATTATTGATCTGACAGGAGTACCTTGTAACGTCAGATAAAATATTACTCACAATTCGTTCGTTTATATGTGCACCTCCATCCATTTGATGAACTTTTCATATTCTTTTTTTTATATATCACTGGATTTTCGCGGTATTAACCGCGATTCTGCCTCACTATTCAAAAAATCGATATTAGAATAATTCATTTTTGAGCTCTGGTGACAACAAATATTGATCTTTGGTAACAAATTGCAAATGAATGTTTTTCCCATTTCCATGACAACGAAAGGTATACTGATGTCACATCACGAATTCAACCTTCTTGCATTATTAGTTCTTATTTCTATTTTTTGTAGTAATAATACCAGTATATATGATTTCAAAGTGCACCAATAAAAAAAAATAACGTAAAGTATTCGTGGATAACTGGTCTTAAAAACACTTGCTCTATTTCGAGCACTCCGGCTGCGCCGTCGTGCTTGTCGCGCGTGTTTTAAAGCCCTTTTTATCCACTTATACTTTAATATACTATAATGGATTTGAGATACTTTTTGGCTTTCTACCCACTGAAACATAATTGTTTTTAAAAAATCCTTTTGTTCGAAAAAACAATTTTTGTCTGAGAGAGTTTATCTCGAATGTTTGGTAAGATTTTCATCTTTTCATATGAAATGCAAAAGTAGAAATCTGAAAGTTTCTACAAATTGTATTCAATTTGATCTACAAATGTTTCATATCTACTAGTAGAATTATTTTTATGGAAAAAAAAATGTGGGGCTGTAAAACTATTTTGGAATATCCATAGTAGACTAGTCGAGAAGTGAGTTTCCTGCGAAAAATCGTTCCAAGTCTCCAAAAAATATAAGCAATATCTCATTTTCTATTCGAGATGCAATTCTAGCAAGAATTTTTTTCTGCTGACGAAAATTTCAATTGTTATTAACATAAAACAAAAAAAAGGGTTCAGTTTTTAGAATAACTCAAAAACTATAAGCGATAGCGATAATCGAAAAAGATTCTTGAAGACGAGGAAATTTCCAATGAAAAAAGTTCCTACTTCCGGAATTCATCTTATTTTATTAATTATAGTTTTAATTTAACGCTGAAAATAGGACTCCGCTTGACCCTACGGCATGCACGGAGTACATCACATAATTTTTCTCATAATAATAGATATAAATTAAAAAAAGTCAATGAATAATGGTGTATTTTCACTACTTGAAAGAACAAGGTGCAGTTGGAAAAAAAATTTGGTTTATTCTTGAACAAGTTAGGCATTTGTTGATTAGTCTTTATTTTTCGGACCTCGGTTTTCATAAAAAATGGCACAAATGTTTAAATGATACCTTGAAAATTTTCCCATGTTTTGCTACTGCTGTTTTTGCATCAAACGAAGGCATTTATTAAATTCGAAAAAAAAAAAAAAATTTGTTAATTTTAATTTTTTTTTTTAATTATAAGATTTTTTTAATTTAATTGGCATTGCTCAATAAAATAACAAAAAATCAAAAAAAAGTATTGAAAATTAAATTGTTTATTTAGTTAACAATGTTTAATAAACAAATTCCAAATCTCATATTTTTTTTTCTGGAACAACTAAGAATTACAAAAGCAACCATATGCAACTGAGTGTCAATTTTTCTTTTTTATAGATTTTTTAAAATTACGGTATACATTTTTTTTCAAATTGTTGTTTTGTTATTTTAGTAGTTTTAGAAAAAAAAATATGAGATTTGGAATTTGTTTATAACAAATTGTTAACTTAATAAACAATTAAATTTTTATTTTTTTTTTATTTTCTGTTATTTTATTGAGAAATTCCAATTATGATTTTTGAAGGAAAAAAAACTCCTTTTAATATTTAAATAATATAAATATAAAAAAAACGAATTTAAACAATCAATTTTATTTTTAGGAAAAACAATGTTTCAAAAAATATTATATCTCTAGACAACAAAATGGCCAAAATTTTTTTTTATATCAACTAATAAATTTGTTTATAAACAATTTAAAACCAAATGTTCTGATTTTTTTTTTCCGAATGTTATTGAATGCCTTCGTTTGCTGCGAAAACAGCAATTGCAAAACATATGAATTGAAAAAATCACATTTTTTTATTTTTTAATTATAATAAACAAAATAAACAACTTTCAAAACTTTTATAACGTGATCTAGCTAAGTATATATATATATATATATATATATATATATATATATATATATATTTATATATATAAGAAGGGCTCGAAGGAGCGAAACTTTTTTAGAGCTATTATTCAAATATTTATGCCGTTTTTTATGAAAAATAAGGACTAATTAACATATTCCTTATTTGTTGAAAAATTAACTTAATTTTTTTTCCAACGGGAGCTTGTTCTTTCAAGTATTGAAAATACCATAATTATCAAATTTTCAAATTGATATTTATCTATAAAAAAATATTTTATGTGGTGTTAATTAAAATTATAAATAATGGAGATAGCGTTCCATAGTCCAAACTTTTTATTCGAAATTCCTCCTCTTTGAGAATTTTTTTTCAATTTTTCTATCGCTCATATTTTTTGAATTATCTCCAAAAAACTGAACCCATTTTTTTTTCTTAATAACAATTGTAATTTTCGTCAGCAAAAAAATCAAAGAAATGTCTTTCTCAGAATATCATCCCAAATCGAATGAGCTATTGCTCATATTTTGTGGAGACCTGGAACTGTTTTTCGCAGGAAACCCACTTTTGACTGGACTATAGAGTTCGGCACCGTCATCGTGAAAAGCTGTTAGATTGAAAACAAAATAGAGCTCAGAATGTTGTTGAGAGTAGTTTCCTTACACACATTGCCGGTTATTGACATCGTCTGAGTGCTGCATCCAATACACGTCTTATCACTTCCTGATATTAGCATTATGAAACTTCTCGTACTTCGGAACAAAACAAGTATGTCTTTGTCGGCAAACATGCTTTGAACGATCAATCATGCCGCTGAGATTAATCTATGATTGGGTGTCAATCTCTGCGTCAAGTGCTGAATAAGTTTCTCGTGCAATACAACGATCAAGAGAAGAGCTTTGTGATGAGCCAAGCCCTATATTGTCAAACAGATTCCTTTGCGAGGAAGGAGATTGTTTTTTTTTTACTGAAAGGGTAATACGCGATCTATATGAGATAAATAAATAGCTCATAGCCAAGATAGGATGTGTCCGTGAAATGAAGAAGAGAAATAGAATAGTTCTTCAGTCAATTGTGTAAGCGCGATTCGAAGAGTTTTATCATAATTTTATACACCTTCTGCATAATCTAAGGGACTAGTTGTTTATTTTATTGAAAAGTATTGTTCAAATTTCGTTCTCATTGTGTGTGTGGTAATCTCAGAATGATCCGCGTTGAATTCTTCTTTTAAATTTTGATTATGTTGACATATTACTTTGTCAAACGCAAAAATAATCTACACCACGAGATACGTCAGGAATGTTAGCTGTATCTCCCGCACTGACATCTACAATAATAATTACTTCGCAGATTCATTCCGACGTGAAAAGGAACAGCTGAAAAGCTACGCCAAGTGGTCTCAAGTTGTAGATTCGTCTAACTGTTTGGTGTCGTGTTGGTGAGTACAATAAGGAGTGAGAAAAGCTTGAGGTGGAAAAACGGATTTATATATGGGCAGTCAAAGGTTAAGGAATGTTTGTTGTTTGTGTCACGCAAAATGTCAAACTTCAATGAAATTTTCTTTTTCCGTCAACATTACTTCATGCAAAAAATTGTGAATTGATCGTTCACAAAGATTACAGTTCTACGAACAAGATCCCGCTCAGAACAATTGGCGCGAAATTGAGATGAAATCCTCGAAACTTACTACAATGTTTACATCTGTCTGTCAAAAATCAGATTTTTCTTGAAGTCCACCTGGCGATTTTTTTAATGTGATTTCTTCTCAAATGGCCTTTTCGAGATCATGGGAACTTCCACGAACGAATGAGGAAAGGAAGAAGAGTGGACTGATGTCTCTAGATGATGAATTAACTTGAAAATTGAGGGGACTGGAAAATGACCCCGATGACATTGTTCCATTAAACTTTCCGATACAAACTATTACCAAGCCATTCACTGCCCATCTCTGCAGGACTTTTAACTCTCTAACAACCTTGTGACATGAACAAAATCAGAGAGTTCATTGTAGATATCATGAAATCTGTTGATGAAGTTGAGAAATCAACGAATCCTAGTGTGTGACAGTGTAGGCTGCTTCCAGCTATCTTAGAATGACTTCTCCGGAAAAGGTGAGCCCTGCTAACAAAGGTGAGGGGATAAAATACTAATCTAAATGCTTCTCTTTTATTTTTCAGTAACACCCCTCATGAGATAATCGGAGAGGGAGGATGATCTAAACCAAGCAGTTGTTCGGAAGAACAAGGCCCACTTTCAAGATCGATAAGGCTAATGACTATGATTTGGATAATTATCACTATTTAATAAACACATGCATTTCACAAGTAAGCGTGGACTTTTTATTCTATGGGAATATCTCGATTTTGGCTAGTGAATTCCGAACCGTCACAGAGGGTCCCGTGGCTCTTTGGAAGAAAATATCCACTATATTTAGAATTTTCAAATACTTTTAGTCAGAAGATTGTCATCTCATTTATACAAAATATATATAATATAAAAAAAAATATAAAAGAAATAATACAATTATTTGACTTGCTAGTTACTAGATACATACAATCAAAAGTTGAAAAAAATTATTACAATGGGCAAAAGTAGTTCAGCGAAGATTCAAATTAATTTATACTTTACGAGTCATTTTACTAGTACTGGAGTAATATTAGATTTCAGCGTTAGAAAGTTAGGGGACTGCGGGAACTTTTTCACTGTACATTGGTGATGATGTGAGGAACAACATACGAAAACGTTACCAACCATAAAGTGTGTGCTCAATTTATTATTCAACAAATAAGTTGCAAAATTACATTGTTTATTATATATCTTAAAAAATATATAAATTGAAAAAAAACTGATACCGCCATTCGAAAGAATGGAAGATTTTACATAAAAAAAGTATATACTTTTTTTTTAAATGAAAACTGTAAGCTGCAGATTTTTTTTTCTAACGTACGAAAACGTTAGGTAGCGACATTGAAGTGCATCTCTTGAGGAGAACGTAGCCACGAGCGCGCTTCACTTAATTTGTTAAAACTTTTGATCTAATTGATAAAATTGAGCTAACTAAAATGTAAATGAAAGTAGCTAACGAAATGTCTTGTTTTCAAATGTAAAAAAAATTAATAGGAATAGTACATATATGAAGTTACGTCAAAGTAGAATTTTCTATAAAATCAATTAAAGATCTACCATTCTTTAAATTTTCAAGATAAACATCTGAAATTTGTACAGTTCAGTCCCAAAATAACACATGAGAAGGTGTGTAAATGAAAACAACTCATTAAAATTTAATTTTAAAAAATACACTCGTCAAAATATTGAACAATTTCAAAAAATGAATGAATGAATTTGTAGGCCTTGCTTCAAAAACCAAAAATTAGTTCAAATTTTTCAATGGTACTTTTGAAGCTTGTAATCTGTACTTCAAGAAGGTTTGATTGGTTTTATTAAAAAAATTGAATTAATAATTAAATTTCGCCAAAAATAAACAAATGTTGCTCCAAAATACATGAAATTTTTTGTTAAATAAAATTTAATAACGTTTTTATAAAATATTGCGTATTTTAGTAAATTGACGAATTGGTAATTTTTATGAATGAGTTCCTGCTTAAAATTTTTGTTTAGAATAGAAATAGAAGTTTATCTTTTGATTAACTTTATATTGGATCGAAAATATCATATTTGAATGTTAGGAGAGATTGAACATCAGAGAACACTTGATCGGTAAGTTTAGAGCTCACCTGACGCTCTACGTATACTAGTGGAGTAATATTAGATTTTAGCTTCTAGGAGTTGGGGGATGATGGTAACTTTTTACTGTACATTAGTGATGATGTTGGGAACAACATATAAAAAGTTACCAACCGTAAACTGTATGCCTAATTGATTATTTAACAAATGAGTTGCCAAATTACATTGGATATTGAATATTAAAAAAATTAATAAATAATGGTGCCACTCGCAAAAATGGAAAATTGTACATAAAAAATTTGATAAAACTTTTCTTCAAAATAAAAACTGTAAGCTGCAGAATTGTTTTGCTAACGTGCGAAAAAAATGTGAGGCGGCGACTCTGAAGTGCAGCGCTGGAGGAGCACGCTGCCACGAGCGCTTCACACTAAATTTGTTATAACTTTTGATCTAATTGATTAAACTTACATGAAAAATTTAACTGATAGAAAAAAAATGCAGCTAACGAAAAGTCATGTTTTTAAAAGTGCAGTTAAAGCAGGATTCTGTCTAAAATCTATTTTTTTTTATTTTCAAGATAAACATCTAAAATTTTCACAGAATACTCTCAAAATGACAAATAAAAAAAGGACAATTGAAAAAAAATTTCATTTTATTTCGAAAAATACTGAGCTCAAAATATTGAATAATTAAAAAAATTACAAATTAATTTTGAGGCCATCTTCAAAAACTCTAGTTTGAAATGTGATATTGAAATGAAACAAAAATACTTCTCATGAATACCTCGGCTAGTTTCAAAAATGGTCCAATAGTCTCAAAATGGCAGCTGTTGAAAGATTTTAAAAAATTCACAATATTTCATTTCCATACCCAATATCGGCAAACTATAAGTCGTTTGATAGATCTTCATTAGCTCCACAACTTTTACCCGAACATTTTTTCTCCGAGATATACACATAAATAAAAAGTAGGTAAATTATCATTAATGAAATCTACCTTCACGACTGGCCACGCCATCTTTTTCCAATGTAAAATTCTGCTTCAGCGACCTCAAAAACCCCTATAGCATCAATTCAGGTAAATTTGCCTAACAAAATTGTTTTTCATTGTTTAAACAATTAATAAATAAGCAGCGCAAAGTTTATAACTTTTTTCTGCAAGTAATTCCTAAGTAATATCAGAAGATTTTAGGAAAATCCACGGAGTCCTTCAGGATTCCAAAATAATGCATGATTTTAAGCTATTTTTACTCCGCTATATGAAGGTAGATAATTTGTGGTCTTGCGATAAGATAGTCGTGTTGTCTGCCAAAATAGTAAACACCTCTTAATTGGTCCAAAAGCTGAGAGGTTCTTTCACTCAGATAGGATTCGAACCAATTGAAACTTCGTCCTCTGAAGCTGTAGAGATGAAGCTTACGTAACAGTGCATATCTAATATGTGCCAATATTGCTTACTTTTTCTTAATTATTAAGGTTATTCCAATAGGTAATAAACCGAGTGGAATTGAAAGGGATTATAACCTTCAACAGAACGAGATCCTTCAAAAAAGGAGATTAATTTGAATTACTCTGGGCACCACGCAAATATTAAGAATTTTGTATTCATTGATTTTTAAAGCTTTAAAAAAGTTCAGTTCACAACCTTTTTTCCCACATGTGATATTTCGAACTCATTAGCAAAACAACTTTTTTCAGTTGGATGTACTATTGATGAAAAAATTCCTACGTACCGATATTCTCTTTTCGAATGTTCTTTCTCTTTGGCCTATGTAAAAACTTGTACGAGAACCACAATTGAATTCACATATCCCAGATTTCTCGGTTTTATTTTCCTTGTTTTAATGTATTTTCAAGAAACCCTACTGAAGAGCCTAGGTATTCAAAGTGACAGTAAGAGTAATTACAATTATACATTTTTTTTTTAGACTCATCAACAACCATTGTGAATAATTCATCCAATCAAAAACCCTTTACCAGCAATTGCCTTGATCCTGGCAACAGTCCCTTCCTCTATCACATCGTTCCATTCCATTAATTGACTTCAGGGGATCTTGAGAATATCCCGTTTTCCAGTAAACCCCAAACAAATAACTTCCAATTTCGGATGCAATATTTAACTTTGATCCGCCGCATAATAATGAAATGGAGTCGGCAAATTTCAACATTTTGAAATATTTCACTGTTACAAAGGCGTGTTTGCGAATGAATATTAACGAGAAATTATTTTATGCCCGGCAATTTGGATGCCATTGTCAGACAAAGGGAGGATTTAAATTTTTCGATGAAATTATTGGAACGTAATCGGAAAAAAGGAAGCTTCAATGATACTGCTGTAACTGAAATACTATATGTATATATTTATATATATATATATATATATATATATATATATATATATATATATATATATATATATATGTAACAAATTGATTATTGGGGTATGCAGCAAAAGAAAAAGTGTACTCTTTAAAGTTTGTCCAAGCTTTCGGAATGTTTTATTTCCATCTTCAGGGATAATCTTTGTTGAGATTAGTTTCTATGTTGTTTATGAATGTTCTTCATGTAAAGTACGGTGAAATATAAGTTCTGAATTTGAAGTTGGCAACACATGTTTCAAATCATCAACTAATTATACACATTAAAATTCATTGAAACGTTACTAATTAAAATATTAAAAATATAAAGTCTGAAACATGTGTGTCTTGAAAAAGTACAAAGGTTATAATCTATCTATCTATAACATATCTGAAAAGACTGGAAGAAGGTTTCAAACCCAAGAAATCGAAGGTTTTCGAAAAACAGAAAATCGATAAGTTCTCATATGATGCTCCGGACAACGACTTCCTCTTGATGAAGATGGCTACCATTTTAAGAATCGCTGGTGCGTGCCGTCGCGAAGAATTGATGAATATGACGATAGACGATATTGATGACAAGAAAAATGTTCTTGTTATTAATTAACATCATCGGCGGATTTTCCTCTTTCTAAATCAGGAAAATGCACTAAACAAAGTGTGGGAATTGATTCTTTTGGCAAAAGGCCATCAAACATGGCCTCCCAAATCCGAGAATTACACTGGTCACTGTTCCGGCGGTCGTCAGCCACAATATTGGCCAACTCTGGGGCCAACATCACCAACATTAAAAGGCACGGAGGATGGAAATTTACGTCTGTGGCAGTATGATAATTCGAGAATTCTTCCGAAAATAAGAAGAAGATTGCTCATCACATTCTAAAAAAACGTTCAAACACTCCAATACCAAACTCCAGCTCCCCATCGACATCAGTTTCTCGCGAAGCATCATTCCTCACCTGTCGATAACTCAGCGAAAATTCGACAACCTTATTTTCATGACACATCTAAGGAGAGCCAATCGGCGTTAAATTTGCATGATGCTACCAATTGTACATTTAATTTTAAGATTATTCATAATCAGTTTGAATTGAAAATAAGAATTATATCAGGTATGCTTCCTTTCTCATGAAAATTTCAGATACAATATTATATACTCATAGGAAAAATGTTGTACCTAAAACATGCGAAATGGTCTTTCCCGCACTTTGACCAAACTCTGCCGTCACGTGCGGCAATGTACCACTTTCCGCACAGCTAAATACCTATTTCTTTATCAAGACATCTGTAAACAAAACTTAATGTGAGTAAAAAGGAACAACATATGAATATTGTTGAAAACGGACTTGGTAAGTTGAGGTTGATTATATGAAATATGAAAGTAGCTGATGCTCTTCATTGTTGAAAAAGTGTGGCACTATTGGTAACATATCATAGTTGGTTTGTTGAAATGATTAAAATATACAAGTAAGGTAAATAACAAGTGAAATCTCGAAAAACTCCATTTTTTGCACTGGCAAACCACATGGTTCAGTCCAACGTGAAGGGCTTGGAATGAAAAGAAACCAAATATACAGGGTGTCACTTCTCATTTGTCAATAGCCATCTGTCCTCGATGGGATGACATTATGGTGGGTAACTTGAAATAGGAGAAATATTATTAATTATATATGTATCTAGTTTGAGTAAATTATTATATCAGATCTTTTATTCATGCTATTGGGTACAATATTAATTTGTTCATTCATTTATTCACACTATTCTACAGAAAAATATTTCCAATTGCAGAACAGGAATAAGGTAAAAAAAAATTTTGAACAAAAATACTAACATTAGTAGAAACTTAAGACTAATACGCAATTTGCACAAAACACTAACAATAGAAGAAAGCTTAAGTCTAATACAGGAATGTTACTGCTGAAAGTAAACGTCCTTAATTTGTCTCACACTGCAATAAAATATATCAAGTTGATCACTTACTAAATTATAGTTGCTACACATAGTATGAACAGGGGAGTTTTTATAAATATTTGTTCGTGGAGTGATACTGTAGAATGAGTCGGTGTATCGAGATGGAAACCATTTCGATAAAAATCCTTTCCAGATAACTATTTCCCATTGCAGAAATTGTAAGGTTACCAAAATTGATAAAATGGTTAGAGTTGGTATTGTGTTCACCTAAAGCACAACTGTTTTTATTAGGAATGTAATAACTCTTATGAGATGCTATGCGTCCAGTTAAGTTCCTACTAGTTTGTCCAATGTAGGTTCATTACAATTGAGAGAAACTACAAATGACATTCCTGTATATAAGGTGGCAATAGTTTTACTATTTTTTTTGGCAATGCGAACATAAGAGAGGGATTTATAGACAGATAAATTTCCAAGTTGATGTTTGAAATATATGTCTATATGTTTTTATGTTTTATTTGATTTTTTTCCTCTCAATCGAATATTGAACTGAATTAAAGATTCAAAACATTTCTAAATGTCACAATGACATTTTTTACATATTTTTAATTATCGAGAGTTGGAAATGTCGAATATCTACCCTAATATTTAAAAAAAGCTTTTGTTCTAGTAGTAAGGAACACTGGCATTACGAATATTTGTTCGAAATATTGTTTCTTTCATCAAATGGGCCCTTTTTTAGTGGTGATAATCCACATATATTCGACAAAAAATATCGAGATGAATGATGGATGGATGATGCGAATCCCAATTGAAAGAAGTGGTAATATAAAAACCCCACCAACATTTTCCAACCAAAAACCCTGCATTCCCCCAACTCCGTCAGACAGATCGATAATCCAAAGTTGGAGTAATAACAACAAAGTGACAGCTTAGTCCACAGTAATCCATGCTCAGATTAATCACCTCGCGGAGCAGTTAATTTGCATCTAGCAGTCGGTGCATTAAATACCCCCTTTCTCACTTTCTCATCTTGTCAACTCGTCAACACTTTTTTATCCGCGTCGTCGTCTGCTGGATGAACGGTTCGTGTAAACAACTGAGAATCTAGAGGCGGGCGTGGGTTAGCTCGATATCAAATGATCACAAAGAATGGGAGAGGAATTTCCATAAATGGTGTTTGCCGAACTCCTTGCTGGAAATCAAGTGGGTTCGCATCCGTGTTGTACTCGATTCTCGATATGTCAAGACCAATTAGTACGGTAATCCAGTCAGTCTGTTGGTATAATAGTTATTCATATATCCTGTCAGTCGTTTTTCAAAATTGGAGGTTTTTCAACAGATTTGATTTGAATTTTTGACATATAATTCATCATTGCTTTTCGCAATGAAGTTAAAAATGAAATGTAGAATAAGGAAACGCTTCGGGTATTTTCGTATTTGAAAGATCAATAAAATAATTATTCTCAAAAAAATTTCGTGGGTTAGAGGACAGGTATAAGACAATAACGCAATTTCAAGCCGACGTTTCGTCCATATACTCAGACTTCTTCAGGGCTACAAAGAAAAGCTTACTAAGTAACGTTTACACATTTTACATGTTTTAAACAAACAACAATAAGGACAATGACCTTTTTCAAACAATGAAATAAATTAAAGAATAAAATTTGCGTGGAATTTAAAACAAGAAAACCATTATATGGAAATAGAGTGAGATACATATCTATATACACTCACTCAAAAGTTACCAAAGTTGTCGACCATAAAGAACGATTTGAAATGTTCGCATTTCGATCGTGATATACTCTATACACTACTATCGTCACAACTCGATAAAATAATATGTGTTTAGAGTTCGGCCCTGACATTGTAACCAATAAGTGTGCTCAGAATCAGTCTCCGAAACTTTTATTTATACGTGAAATTAAAAGTCTACAAATTCGAGTGAAACATCTATCAGTTCCATACATAGGGCATCGTCTATATTCCTGTAAGTCAATTGCTATAAGTGTTCAAATATCCTTATAAATATAAGTGAAACAGGAATCGGCAGTGTACGCAAGGCCAAATACCAAGCCTTATCAGCGCTCTTGGAGCAGAAGTGCAGGGGCGCACTAAGGCTGTAATGAAATCAATTTCTCAATCATGATTGAAGGAACTAATTTGGGGATTTCTGACTACAGGAATCCCCCAAATATCAACAGACTATTCTCATCCGTAGTGAGTCAAATGAACCCCACCAAGCACCCTTCTAAAAAACAAGGAATTCTGTTCACTGCCCTCGAAAACCTGAAACTGGAGGACTACCTCGTAGCTTTAGGAAATGTTGTTCATCCAAGAAATATTTTATTTTCCTCGAGAATTGCCAATAACAGAACTTGCGTATACTTATCAAGTGAAGAAATCGTAGATAAATTCATAAATGAAGCCGAAGGAAAAATCACCATAGATCAAGAAACCCACATCGCCAGAAAACTAATCACACCGAACGAAAAACTTCTTATATCTAATGTCTGTCCCACAATCCCCCATGAAGTACTAACAGCGGAACTCCATAAAATAGGACTGACTTTAGTTTCACCCATCACTTTCCTCAGAATAGGGACCTCCAACCCGGAATATAAGCACATATTGAGTTTCCGCAGACAAACTTATATCTCCCCAACTGACCCCTCCTCAATTCCTCAATCCGTAGTCATCACATACGATCAAACTCCCTACCGTATTTATCTTTCCCTTGACAAGCTATGTTTCAAATGTAAGCAAGAGGGACATTTGGCAGCACAATGTCAAATCGCCACGATTACCCACCAGATCATTACACAAAACCTCACACAAGATAACGACGCAAATACCGTTAACAACACTCCATCACAATCAACCGAAAATACCGAGGTTGAACGGCCCAAGGAGGAAAGAACAATCACACCACCGGTAGCCACACTTCAGCAAAAGGAACAGACTCGAAATAACCACCCCAGAACCGATTACACCTGATGAAAAGAGTTATTCGCCAAACCCACTGTAGAACAACGAAGAAAAAAAGGTAAAACTATTACATGCGAAAACAACAGATGGATGAACTACTAGGTCCCATCAAACCGATGTTTGAAGACCAATCCAGCAATATGTATTGACCTACGAAGAACTGAAGAATTTTTTGAAAACATCCATGGCTCTGTTGACCCGCTGAGCATTGCAAAATCATACACATTAGATATCACCGGCCTCCTAAATTTGTTACATAAAATTTACCCCCTTCTAACTGAACGTAAAATCAAAACAAGATGCACCAAAGTTCAGAATAAAATAAGGAAACAATTAAAACTCGAGCTAATCAGTGACATAGAGGACAGCGACACATCCCAAGAAACCTTTTAAACATCAAAAACCGTAAATTCAATTCAATAATACAGTGGAACCTTAATGGGTATTACACCCAAATAGAAATGTTGAAAATCATCCTATCAAAATACACCCCATCAATCATCTGTTTACAAGAAACTCATTTTCGGAATGATACAGTACACAAATTATCCAACCATACATGCTTCTATAAAAACAGACTCATTAATCAACACGCTAGCGGCGGAGTAGCCATTTATGTGAAAAATTCATTGGAAGCACAAGCTATCCCACTGACGACGGATATGGAGGCAGTTGCAGTATCAATCGAAGGACCGGAAAAACTACATATATGTAATATTTATATTCCACCAAACCAGGATCCAAACATTGATGCCATTACGGACCTCTTCAATCAAATACCCACACCCGCTTGATACTTGGAACTTCAATTCACATCACCATATCTGGGGTTTCAAAAGAACCACAACAAAGGGAAGGAAAATAGAAACCATTATGAATAATTTGAACCTCAATCTGCTAAATGATGGAAGGAATACTCGCTTCAATGTAGGAAATGGAGAATCATCAGCCATTAACCTTTCAATTTGTGAGCCAATATTGTCCATGTCACTCGAATGGGATGTTCTTAGTGATTTGTATGGTAGCGACCACTACCCGATCATAATAAATAATCAGAAGGTAGATCCATTATCCACACCTTCTTCGAAATGGTCCCTTAACAACGCAGACTGGCCCCTTTTTAGCACAACCCTAGAATCGCGAATATCATGCTTGAAAGAAAATGAATTGTTTCGCTTGGCATAGATGAAATAGTTAAACAATTCTCACAGATCATAACTGACACGGAAACGTGCATTGAAAAACTCGAACTATCAGAAATCATCCCCACTACCCTGGTGGAATTCTGAGTGCAACCAAGCTGCCAAACAGACCAAGAAAGCATTGAATACCTACAAAAGACACATAACACCCCAAAAACCCAAAAAGAATTCAAAGATTAAGAGCGAGATCTAGATATATCATGAAAAGAGCAGACGCGATTCATGGAAGAAATTTGTGTCTGGAATCAATAACACAACTCCATAGGAGATGTCTGGAAAATGGTGAAAAAGTTTCAGGAAAATATATACACAATCCATAAACCACTTAAAACACAAACACAATTTTAACCTCACCACAAGACATTGCAGAGGCACTAGCATCAACCTATGAACAACATTCAAGTGACAATAATTATACCTCTGCATTCATGACAAAAAGGCAGGACGAAAAATAGATATCAATTATCAAAGTATGGAACATGATATACTGAACTGCCCAATCACATCGAATGAACTCCTCGACTGCCTCAATAGTACTAAGAACTCATCTCCTGGACCTGATGACATTCCTCTGATATTCATACGTAAGTTACCAGAAAACGCTACTGATATTCTTTTAAGGGATATACAATCTCATCTGAATGAAACGTATTCCCCAGAGATGGGCAGAATCAGTGATAATACCAATATATAAAATAGGCAAACCCAAATCGTCACCGGAAGGATATAGACCGATTTCTATTGGCTGTCGATGTGCAGATTAATGGAGAAAATAATCAATCGAAAACTTATGTGGATGCTAGAAGAGAAAAGTTAATTATACCTGAACAGAGCGATTCCGTAAAAAACACTCCACACTAGATAATCTGGTTGATCTTGAGTCCGATATTCACGAATCATTAGCAAACGATCAAGAATGCATTGCGGTCTTCTTCGATATCACAAGGGCATATGATACAGTATGGCGGTACTCAATCCTAGACACCCTACAGAAATGGTCATTTGAGAAACATTATGCAGTTCATTGCAAACTTCCTAAAATCCGCGAATTCCGTGTCAGAGCCAACGGGGCATTGTCTTCCTCTAAAATTCAGGAAAATGGGATTCCACAAGGTTCTTCACTAAGTGTCACTTTATTCCTCATAGCCATCAACAATATTATTGACAAATGTGCAGCACCTCTCAAAGCCAGACTCTATGCAGATGACCTAGTAGTGTTTGGTAAGGGAAAGAATCCTATTTCAATACACAACAATCTACAGAGATTCATGATCAATCTAGAGGAATGGTCGTCATCTTCAGGCCTTCGAATGTCATTGAAAAGACAAAATGTGACACTTCTCGAAAGACCTAAAGAACACCCACCACAACTGAGGATGTTTGGGAAGATATTGAGTACGTTGAAAACATTAAATTTTTGGGACTGATATTCGATCAAAGACTCAACTGGAAACATCACATCCAACATTTAAAGAAATCCTGTCAGAACGGCCTGAACCTTATGAAAACAATCGCCTCAAGAAATTGGGGAGCTGACTCCGCTACACTTATGCTCATATATAAATCTTTGATAAGATCAAAATTGGATTATGGTTCTATAGTGTATAACTCTGCCAAGAAATCGGTTCTGAAGGATCTTGACGTAATCAGCAACAAAGCTATTAGAATTGCACTCGGAGCATACTGCACAAGTCCAACTACCAGCATCCATTGCGAATCAAACGAACCATCATTATCCTCAAGAAGACAATTACTAACTCTAACATACGCTTCTTCTATTATATCGTTTCCGCAAAAACCTGTCCACCATAACGTAATTGCGAATAGATTTCGAATTGTCTTTGAAAAGAAGAAGAGGGCCGACATTCCCTTTTATGAGAGACTGAACCGGTATTTATCTAGAATGCACCTCCAGAGGCCAAAAACATTTATTTCCTCAATTATCCCAATCCTTCCACCCTGGAGCATTCCCAAAATCATAGTTGACAATACCCTCGCACGATATGATAAAAGCCAGACGAACCATGGAGAGATCAGGGCAGAATTTCATCATCTTCTGGAACACTATGCAGACTTCAACCTCCTCTACACAGATGCATCCAAAACTAGTGATGGAGTCGGAACGGCGTTCACTACCGCAGGGGTTCAAGCTTCGTTTAAACTACCAACAGAAAGTACGATATCCACTGGAGAAACATACGCTATATGGAAAGCTTTGAAGTACATAAATAATAAAAAAATTGGAAAGTGCCTCATCATAACAGACTCCATGAGCGCTCTTCTGGCAATAAATCAATCAAACACCCAAAATCCCATTATACTTTTTATTGAACAAGAGCTCCAAGTACTCAACCAAAACCGAGCAGTGATCAGATTCATGTGGGTCCCATCTCATGTGGGCATCCCAGGCAATGAACGAGCAGATCAACTGGCGATAGCAGCCATCTTAAATCCATTGACTGCTACTGAACCCAAAATAAATCACATTGACCTGAAATCTTTCTACAAACAAGAAATCACCAACAATTGGCAACATCAATGGAATAGTTCCACATCTAAGCTAGCAGAAGTAAAAACATCAGTGCTCCCATGGAAAAATTCTCCTAAAAACAGAAGACACCAAGTTATCCTGACACGTCTGCGACTGGGACATACCCGCTTAACACATGGATACCTCATAACAGGTGGTGACAAACCAAGATGTGAAGTGTGTGAAACAGAACTGAGTGTTAAACATATTTTAACAGAATGTGTCCTTTATCACATCGACAGACTTACTCATCACATCCCACAAACGATGAAAGACATTCTTGGTGAAAACTGTGACACTGAACAATTGATAGCTTTCCTCAACGATATACACATTTCTCAACATATATAAATTAATTGTAAATATCATATATTAATCGAACCATATGTATTATGCCATTGCTAATAACCCTAGCGGTTGATGCAATTTTTCTTCTCTGAATAAAAAAAAAAAAAATATGTGTTTATTTTTCCCTGGTTATTCTAACACAATATACATTCAACCATTGCCTTTCAGGCTTCTAGGAGACAACTGAACTGATCTGTTCGTCGACCGACTGCTTTGTTTCTGTTGATGTGTTATTTTTTTGTTTGCAATGTTTTTATTCAGTTGGAATTTATTTGTTCTCTATTGTTATACAGGTTCAGAATATTGAAAAGGGAAACATTATCAATTGAATAATGAATATAAAGATTTTTCGGTGAATTGAAAAAATCCTCGATAAAAATGAATTATTTTTTTTGTGAATGTCTAATATAAAACATCTAAAAAAAAAAAAAAAAAAAAAATAATCTGAAATTGAAATTTTTTATTTTAATTCAATGGTTATTTGATTTTCTATTCCAGTCTTAATTAAGAACTCATGAATGAGGCAAAGAAGAATGTTTTCCAAAAGAGAACACTCACCAGAAATCATTCCTAACATTGACGCAAGAGAGACTCGTATTCACTAGGTCTTCAATACATTTTTGTCGACGAAAATCTATTTCACGCTTCTACGATCATCAGGAAGACCGGAAGAAATGGAAAACACATTTTCAAGAAGCAATCTCACTTTGCAAAGATGGAAAAAGTTAGAATCATTTCCTATGGAGAGATATTTTGAAATTAGTGTTTTTTGACATTAAAACCTGTCATGGGGTATGTTAGATTGATTTGTTGAAAATATGAACAGGATGTTCATAAAATCAGATGTGGAATAATCTGCGACTGGAGGATAAACTTAAGTCACTATCTTCCATCGTCAAGATAACCTCTTGCGGGGTATTCATGTTGAGAATGTTTTCCTTTTCAACATGAGTACCCCACAAGAGGTTATCTTGACGATGGAAGATAGTGACTAAAGTTCATCTTTCAGTCGCAGATGATTCCACATCTGATTTTATGAACATCCTGTTCATATTTTCAACAAATCAATGCAGAATATTGTTATAAAAGGGCTAAGTAAATCCTGCACATCCGTCCTGTGTTATTGAGGGTGATATTAATCATTTCACTAATGCAACGTTTTGTGCAATAAGGTTCGGTATCTAGAATTTTCGGATTCTCAAAATCAAAATTATGACCTTCAGAAAAGTGATGATGGGCAAGTGCCGTTTTTTCTTTCTCATCTCTGTTTTTTTTGTGTGCAGTCATAAGTGTGTTGTTTTACCCGTTGTTGAAGTATTTGTTTAGTTATTCCAATATAGTTTTTTCCACA
This sequence comes from Gonioctena quinquepunctata, assembly GCA_018342105.1. NCBI lineage: Eukaryota > Metazoa > Arthropoda > Insecta > Coleoptera > Chrysomelidae > Gonioctena > Gonioctena quinquepunctata. The sequence continues at coordinate 658,925 of JAFIRS010000379.1, read as the reverse complement.
ATCAAAACAATTTAGTTAGTATATAACGTTAGATTTCTGAAGGATTTTAACTTTGAGAGAAGCGAAGCAACTGTGTCTGTATTGTAGAAGGCTAATTTAACGTAATAATTATGTTTTTGGGTGGAATTGAATATATTATAAAACTCATAATCGGTCAAAAAATTTATTCAGAAAATCCTTTGATTGAAACATATACATGTTTTATATATTTTTATGGTGTTCACTGCATTTGTAATGCATTCGATGTGTTATATCATTGACAATCAGTAGGTGTATTCCATTGTTTATCGTTATTGTCCATATTCATTTTGGGATATAAGTTGATTGTTAATTATGAATATACATTACACGGGAAAATCCTTCCAATAAGTGATGATATCGGAATAGATAAATATGTATGTGCTAGTGATTTCAACAAGGAACATATTTTGAGAAATTTTACATACATGATGGATCCAAAATTACAAAGGACATTTGCTAATGTTAAAAATCTTATGATGGAGTGCATAATGCTCTCATGAAGTGCTGTAAATTACATACAATTACTTAATTTCGCTTTCAAACCAATGAAAGAACGGGAGATGCAATCTTCCGATTTCTGAAAAATCTATATTGTATTCTGAAGAAAGTGAGCGCTGCAGTGTTTTGCGACATATCTGAAGCTTTTGACTGTTACGTAAGCTTCATCTCTATAGCTTCAATTTGTTTCAGTCCTATCTGAGTGAAAGATAGCATTTGGGCAAATTATGAGGTGTTCACTATTTTGGCAGACAACACGACTATCTTATCGCAAGAACTCAAATTACCTTCATGGTAAAATGACTCGAATATGTATAAATTAATTCGTATCTTCTCTGAACTACCTTTGCCAATTGTTATATTGTTCTTCAACTTGTGATTGTAGTTTGTCTAGTAACTAGCAAGTCAAATATTTTTAAAAATACTTTTATATTTATTTTTTTGTATCATATATATTTTGTACAATATTTTTTCCATGAGATAACAATCTTCTGACTAAAAGTATTGGAAAATTTTAAATATAGTGGATATTTTCTTCCAAAGATCCATGGGACCCTCTGTGACGGTTCGGAATTCACTAGCCAAAATCAAGATGTCTCCATAGAATGAAAAGTCCACGCTTACTGGTGAAATTCCTAATGAATCTTGGGAGTGGCCTTTTCTTCCTAATAACTGCTTGGTTAAGATTACCCTCCTCCGATGCGGGGTATTACTTACTCAAAAATAAAAGAGAAGCTAATTTAGATTATTATTTTCTCTGATCACCTTTGTTAGTAGGACTCACCCCTTCTCGGGAGAAGTCATTCTAAGATAGCTGAAAGCTAGACTGTCGCAGACCAGGATTCATCGATTCCCCAACTTCATCGACATATTTTATGATATCTACAATGAACTCTCTGATTTTGTTAAGGTCAGAAGGTTGTTACAAAGGTAATAGTGCGGCAGAGATAGGCAGTGAATGGCTTGATAATAGTTTGTTTCGGAAAGTTTAATCCCCTCAATTTTCGAGTCAATTCATCGTCTAGAGATATCAGACCATTCTCCTACCTTTTCTCCCCCCTTCGTGAAAGTTTCCATGATCCCAAAAAGGCCATTTGAAAAGAAATGACTTTGGAAAAATCGAGCTGTCATTTGATTGCTGAGAGACAGAGGTAAACATTTTAGTAAATTTCAGGGATTTCATCTTATTTTCGCACAAAGTGTTCTGTGTGGGATCTTGTTCGTAGAACTATAATCTTTGTAAACGATCAATTCACAATTTTTTGCATGAAAATATGCAATAAGCAGTATTATGTTGAAAGAAAAATAAAATTTCATAGGTTTCTTCTTCTTCTAGTTCATTTTTTTGTGCTCGGTTATATAAACCATCTACACAGATCCGGGGGCCTCGTGAGGTAATACCTCCCTTACCCCCTGGCATTCTGGAAGTCTCACTCGAAGTGATACCATGAGTGCCCGAGCACCCCTTCTTCCGACAAATCCGTTGTCATCCAGCCTGGTTACTGGCGTAGAGAAGAAAGGGATTATTTCACACACAAAACTTTTGTCAACTTTCACATATTTTAGTTTATTTTTGTATTGCACGTTTTAAGTTTGACATTTAGCGTGACACAAACATTCCTTAACGGCGCCATCTACTAAAGAAGTTCTAAGCAGAATTTAACGTCATTCATTTGTTGTCTCCCAAAAATTCTTAACAAAATCGAATTAGCGAAAACACCAGGGTTTCTAGGCAACTAAACCCATATCACTTCGACTCGTCGTTTAGATAGAGAGATATGCGTCTAAATTCGTTCATAACAAATCAGATATAGGGTCGAGCGCCTCACAATAACAATGTGTTGTTCCATAGTTAATTTAATAATCAATTTATAAATTTCTGTTCATTCATTAATGAATTTTCTGTTCATGTAAGCCAACTATAATTTTTTGTTCTCCTACCAGAAGCCGTTCATTCATACTCAAACTGATATAGTACGAATTTTTTCCTAGATGCGCACATATGGCAATCAAAGAAACTCGTAGTTGGCGTCATAGACAGAAACGCCAATTACGAGTTATCTCCTGCAAATATGTTACATAATGTTCGGGAAGAATTTTAGAATCGAATATTCTATTGTCAAGAAGCGTTAGGCGGACATTTCAAATATCTAATTCGTTAATTGACAATTAATAAAAATCCTACATATTTTTTTTGTTAAACACGACAATTCAGAAGCATATTGTTGAAAAACGTTGGCACGAAATTCGAAAAAAAAACAGATATGGTATCTGAAATTTTCGAGTTGATGTGCCCTCTATATAGCGAGCGATCACAATATCATTCAAAACAGATTTTATCCCATTATTCTATGTCGAACCGTTCAGAAGATAACATGGGGTGGGGTGGGACTATAAAAAGTATTCATTGTACCCCGAATATTCTGTGTTCTGAAATATGTGTTTTTATTTTCTGTGATTTGTTTTTATTGCAAGTGAAACATCAACTCCATCATAAATCTCCAGCCTTAGATGATATTTCAAATGGATTCCGAAAAGATGACAATTTTTCGACATTCAATTTTTTTTTGTATCCTTGACTACCCTATACATCTGATGAATTCGCAGTATTTTGTTCAAGAGTTACCTCAGTAGGTACTCTATATGATTCAGAGGCAATCGCTTTATATGCATTTTGAATGCATTAAATTGCATTGCTAGCAACTTGCATGAGAAGCAAGCCGTGAACCAGAAGTGTCAGATATAACCGCCGTTGTCCCAACGTCCTGCGTCTCTCCAGCTACTTCCAGCTACTTCCAGCTCGTCCTCTCAGGATTCCGAACGCGGACTAAACTTGACGTGCATATTAAAATGGCCTTCTCTTGCATCCATCCACTTGCTCACTCTCTTATTGTTATTCTCCTCGCTACGATTGGCAAATGTGCAAAAGACATCGCGAATAGATAAGAAGTTAACGAGGAAGTGCCTGCGAAGAATTCCGTTGTGAGTTGGGAATGTTATTATGGAGAGTTTAAGAGGTTGAATCTTTTTAATGGTGGAGTTCATTATATCCAGTCTAGGATGTGATGCACTGTGTGGGTGCGTGGAGTTTCGAGCATATTGAAACGTTAACGCTGTATTTCGAAAAGAAAACTCATAATCACATCGTGTACCCGTGCCATTCTCGTGCAATTTCATGAAAATTGGAGGAACTGATACGTAGTAAAATCGAATCACTTCACATTGGAAAGTTTGGAGCTTTGAAGGAAGTGGTTGTTGCTTTATTGAATAGCCTTTCAAAGGCTTTCGATTGTGTCCTCCACAACCGTACAAAGAAATGGAATTCTATGGAATAAGAAGGCTCCCTCTTGAACCCTTTCAATCTTACTCAACAACAAGCTCCAAGCAGTTATTGTAAATGCAAACTATTACCTCTCAAATAATAATAATAATAATTTATTGCATAAATATATATATATATATATATATATATATATATAAACCACTGAGTTACATATAGTTTAATATTTACTGTGTACCTGATAGAATTTCGTTGAAGGATATACCTAAGTTTTTTATTACAATGAACAGAAACCCAAAGAAACCATGGACGGTAGTATATGGGTATTTATACTACAATAATGGTAGATTTTTGGTGTTTGATGAAACACGTTAGATTCGACAACATGTGAAACGGTAGTTTTTTCTCAGATAATCATATTGCCATATCACATAAAAAATTAAGAATTTAAGAATTGCGGTAGATTTAAAAGTATAATAGTATATAAATATGAATAATATAAGAATGTGCAAAATATAATATGTAAGTATGTAAAATTATGAAAATGTAGGAAAGCAAATTGTATAGCACTTTATAATTTTCCAGCTCATGACAATCTAAATCATGTATTTTGAAAGTTTCCGTCAGTACTATCATCCCAATATTGTACTCAATTTCTTTTAGATGCACTTTATATTCGTCGAGATTTTTATTTATACTTTGGATATTCTGATGTAATATTCTGAAGGAGTTTAGTGGGCTATATTGGCTTAAATAGTTATTTACGTCGGATATATCAATGCACTCTTTTGTGCTAATGGGATCATAATTAAAATCTCTAATAAGCTGGTCCATTATAGTGTGCTATAAAGAGATATATGGAGCTAATACAATAACTGATGAGATAAAATAAATGTAATAATCAGTAATTTTTTTTTTAGTTAAAAAAGAAAACAATTTTATTTTTATCCAGGGATGATGATCCAGATCTGGTTCTGATAACACTATTAACGTTAGCTATTGGTGGTATGTGTTTTTTGGTACTAGAGGCAGTGTTTTTTGTATATTCCGGTGGATTTTCGGTTTCTTCGCTATTCAGAAGTTCCTGTACTGTGAACGTTGCTGCTTCCGTGACCAGTCTATGTATCCTTTTATAAATGATTTCTTATTACTGTTCAGTTTTCTCTCCTTTCCTAGATGACGTTTCAATACTTTCAGTTCTTCTTGTTGGATCGTTGTTGAATCATGTAAAATGGATACACCAGTATTTTTCAGTTTTCTAGTCTTTTGTAGAATCCCTTTTTTCCTCGATTGTGTGACAAATTCCACTTTTATTGGACAGTTTTTATTTTTTCCCAGGCAGTAAATATTGTTAATATCTCTGATATCTACGTTAACTTCTAGTAGTTTATTCAGTTCGTTGATCACTATTTGAGGAGATATTTCAGCCGGATCCTTTTCAAAACCGAAAATAACCAAGATATTTGATTTATTTTTCCTTTCCTCCACTTCTAGTTTGTTTTTCAGGGTTAGGTTTTCTGCTTCCAGGTCATTCATTTTGTGTTTTAGTTTTTCTATAGAACGCTTCAATCTATCTTCACTGGCTTTTATTGAGTTCTTCAGTTCTTCCTTGGTTTCATTCAATTCTGCAATAATTTTGGTCACAGCCGAATCATTTAGCGACATATTCGATTCTAGTATATGGCCTCCTTTAGTTTATTTATGCTTATGATGAAACAAATTGGAACGCCAGTGGTCACCCAAACTTTAAAACAATCAGAGAGTTTTTTATTTTTCAGGTCTGGTGAATGTTTATCAGGAAGTTTTTATTTCTTCCTTTTTTATTTGTTTTTTTTTTCACTGATAGTCGTTTTTGATGTTGAGGTGATTAATGATTATGAATGAAAACTTGGTGTAACTGATATGCAGATAGGATTAGATTTTAGATCACATGAAAGAGTATAATTTCACTAATATTTTGATGTCAAGCTCAACATAAAGTCAATTTGTTAACCACTGAAATATTCAATTCACTTGGAGCACTTACAGACACGTGTGCACTTGCTGAGTATCTCACAATGTATGATGAGTATCTCACAATGATTAAGATAAGTAGTTCTGCAAGGCTCCGTCATGGGATAACTCATGTTCATTGATTACATAAACAATTTCAGCAACTTTCCCACGAAATTGTGAGCTATTTGTTAACGACACAACACTAATTTCGTCCCACAAGACTATTAACAATTTTTCGGAGCATTGCTTTTTTAGTACATTTCCAAATTACTGGAAAAATAATAAAGAGAAGACTGATAAAAATCAAATTATTTCTAGAATAAAATCTGGTTTTAGAGAAAACAAAAGCACCCAAGATTCTGAAGCAAAACTTACCTAAATCATGTATCAGGCAATTGACTAAAAAAAAAACCATTGGGTGTTTTCGTTACTCTAGTAAAAGCTTTCGACACTGTCACTCATAAGCTTTTGCCGGAGAAATTGGAACATCTAGGCATACGTGCCTTGGATTTGTTCAGCAATTTTTCAATATACAGAAAGCAACAGGTTGAAGTGAATGAAACAATGAGTCCAGAAAACATCGCCTAGTGTGGCGTTCCGCAGGGAAGGGTACTGAGACCTGTATTGTTCGTATATCATATAACTGAATTCCTTACTAAAACTGAAAACGACTGGACATATAAATCAAATACATGGAATAAAGTTAATGAAATAGAGCAAGACATGAAAAGAGTAACGAGTTGGTTAAGGAATAATTTACCTACAGTGAATCGAACAAATCTCAGATTTAAGTTTTTGGAATTCACGCATCCTTCAACCAGATCATCATTAAATAATTCTGGATAATCATGATATTAAAATCGTGCTATCTGGAAATATCTATGATTTTCCTTTGAAATAAAATATTCACACTGAAAATCAGATAATTTTTTTATAAATTTCATATGTTCCTTCTAATTCTTAGCCTGACTGAACTTACCATAATCTACTATACTCCTTGTCAAGTCGTATTTCCAAAAAAGTGTCAAGAAACAGTGTGATGTCGATTTGTTTGAAAATATGAACAGGATGTTCATATCTGTGAATGTCTAACAGATAACAACTACTTTCCCAGGTAAAGCCACGCTGGACATTGAAGTACATTGTGGATTTTTCAATTCACAGAAAAATATTTCTATTTAATATCCAATTGAGAATGTTTTCCCTTTTCAGAGGGATGTCATTATCTCAAACTATTTATTTATTCTTTCGAAGAAAAATTTATTCAAACAACTCATTAAACAGGCACTGGAGTAAATTTATATGGTAGCCATTCAAGATATGGAGATTACATCACACTCGTTTTCTCCTGTTTCTTTCAATAATTTGTTTTAAATAATTGTCAAAATATGACAGTATAGAAGACAAAAATTCTCCTTTAATTCTGGTCATCAAAATTATTGTACAGTTTAAGTTTCCAGTGCGACACTGGGTGTTGTTACTAAAGCTGATTTAGATTTTTCAATTTCGTAATCATTTGTTCCGTTTTCATGTTCAGCTTTTCTCAGTGTTGAAGGCCCTGATGTTTCATCCATGTTTTTCACAAATACATGGAACACTTCATTCACAATGTTTTCAATTCTGTTCTTTGTTTACGATTTTGTTCGAGTTGAAATAGATGTAAAAGTATTCTTTTCTGGAACACTAGATTTAGTCATTTGAATTTTCCAGTCACACAAACGTATCGTTTTCTATTCATTGTCAACGGTGGTTGTGAAAAAAAAATTGCTAAGTATGTCTTAAAGTTGAAATTACTTTCTTTCAATTTTATTACCCACATTACTTTTCCCTCAATTCATTCACAGTAAACAACTGTTGAATTATCCATAAATAAAGCAGCAAAACGCCTCAACTTGATACTTTATGCACAGAGCAATCTCAATAGAGTTTTAATATTAACATTTTCAAATAATCAATCGAGTTCGTAGTCGACTTATGCGCTAGACGAACTCCAAAGTCAATTTGTATGGAAGCAAATATTTGAGGCTTTGCCTCCACTTGGAAATTCCAACATTTGTTCGAATCGAATGAATATTCTATGGCAATTGAATTGTGGCAACCCTTCTCTGTTTGTTTCGTGAATTATCGTCGGAACTAACGCCCCAGATGGATAGGTCGCGATATAGTCAGGAGGTTGACGCATATAGAACATTCAATATGATAAAGTGATTGGTTTATATCAGATTATATCAATATAAATCAAAAACGAAATTCATCACTAGGCAGTAATTTTCCGAATTTGATTATAACTCTCAAATTAACTGTTAACTGTTAACAAATAACAATGCACGAATGCTGACCTAGCTCTATCACCTGAGACTAACCATTTTCGATTTGCTACAGTGGTTTTATCCACTTTAAACCACAAGAGCTTTTATTTAATCGGATAAGTTTTCCTTTGTAACGAAATAATTTTGTCAATCATTAATTTTACGAGAAAAATTTACATGGCAAAATTAACAGAAGGTCGAGCGATTTTGACAAATGCCAGTTTTTCGAGCAATTTACTGATGAAAAATAAATCGGGTTTGAAAGAAATGTATCCTTAAAAGTGAAGATCGAGTGATTTTTGGCAAGATACATCAACGACAGAATATATGAATGAACAACAAAAATAATTATGTTTTATCATACCTGTATCATAATCCTTGTTTTATGACCTAAAAAGCGTGCAAAATCTCAAGATCAAAACACACCGTGTCTTGAAGGTTGGCTAGATAACAAAATGTCCAACTTTCATATCAATCGTATGATACACGTGTATAAGTGCCTTTAAAGCAACATTGTGGGAACTCCGCCCCGCGTCGTGCCCTCAAACTCGTTACGCGTGCTTTAAGGGCTCACTTATACACATGTATCATAATATACCATTATTGATACAATTATTTGAGTGAACAGTTATTGAATACAAAATTGTTATAAATTGTTTATTTTAGTGTGCTGATTTCAAAATATTTTTCTCTGGTATACACATGTGGAATATTAATTTTGATCTTTCTGATTCGAGGCTAGTTAGAAACTAACAAGATTGTCGTGATGTTAGGGTCAATTTGGAGTGGTTTGATAGAAGATGATGATGAGTGTTCCATTATCTTTATCTTCAAATTGTTGGTCACTTATTTCTGCTTTGGCTAATTGAGAAACTGTACTTGCACGGTTTGAATGATTGGTAATTTTATTATTTGTGAAGTCGAGTCCAATTTTAGTTGCAGAATTTTTGGTCCAACTAGAAATCGTATTGACAACCAGTGGAAGATTTTTGTACCAACCTTGGGAATTTGTGTTTTTCCGAAAGAGATATGGAGTTAAAAAAATCGTTCACATGTTGTTTTCTTTGTTTTTGTAAGAGTAATTTGAGCAATCTAACGAGACAAACACCTTCATCATTTGAATTTTTTGTTATCCATTTGCTATCCCCCAATTTTTTCGACCCACCTTGTGCCATCTTGATTTTTTCTTCTTTAAAATGTGTATTTTAGAGTTTACAGCTTCTCCTCCTCTGCAAGATGATTGAAACAATCTTTTTTATAATCCCTCTGATTTTTCCATATTCCACAATTTTGCCATTTTCAGTATATCTTGCTTGTCCAATGCTACAGAACATCCTTCCTTCTCTTTCCGCTTACTATTTCTCGCATCACAAGCTTCTTCAAAAGTTATGTCGGCAAAAGGATCACATTCAATATTGTACTACCTGAGATATTCTTTTTGAATCATCTTCGCTGTCGAATTCAATTGATTTGACTGCATATTCTTTATAATCTCTCCATTTTTTTTTCATATTATAGGCCCAATCTTCAATATATCTGCTACTTTTGTAACGGAGTTATTGCCGATAGTTCGTGATTTGGATTTAACAAACTCCATAAATTGTGTACATATTACGCTTTATTGTTTTTTGTGGATTGCGGTACATATTTTTCTATTTTTTTGTTATTTCTTGATTTAAAACTCTACCAGAACTGACAGAACAAAAATTTAAGTGACGTACCGACGTACGGCTACTAGATGTAGTCTGGTTATGAGGAATAGGCATTTTATCGGTGATAAAGAAGGGTGAAAATTACAAAAATGTCATCATTGAATCACTATTTTATATGGGAGTTGATTCGTCAGTATGAAATTAGGGAGTTAACTTATCACTATAAAACTGTATGAAATTATGGCCAATTGATTGGTTGAAAAATAATGAGGGGAATAGTCGAGTCTAAGACATGACTACCATGCTGTTGAGTACATTATACTGACATAATACAATCTTGATTGTATCAGTACTTCATACAGGTTCAATGCTTATTTCTGTCAGCTCCCCAGTTGAAATTTTTAGGGTATTTTACTACTGAGTTCATTCGACACTATATGGAAAAGCGTATGCATTCTGCAAGAGTTATTATCTCTGAATTGCTACGTTGACTAAGTAGTCAAATATAGGTTTATTCAAACAAAAATACTATATTCTGCAATCATGATCTGTATTTTCCCTGAACAAGCTCAATGTTTTTTTTTTGTACAATTTAATAAAATCTTGTCTTCAAAAAGTGTTTTTATTTATTTGATTCTTTTCAGTCATCTATGAAATCAATAGCTTCAATCATAATTTTGACAAAATTCGAAATCTCCAACCCCAAAAACCCCTTTATACCAATTTGAATAGAAACAAAAACCTCCGCCATTTGAAACCGTCATTTTGGTTATTGGATTTTGACAAAACAATTATGATCTCTGACCCCAAAAATCACTACATACCTATTTTGAATAGAATCAGAATCATAGTTCACAAATTCGTCTGCCATTTTGAAGCCGCGATATTGAATCTCCCAATTCGGACAAGAAAATCATGATTTCCGACTTCAAATACTAATTTGGCCATGAATTACAAAATTCTTCCGCCATTTTGGCCGCCATCTTGGTTTTTTTATATGGAAATGTCATAATGCATTGTCACCGGAATGATGAACACCTGCCAAAGTCGATTGGACAAGTGGTAGTGGGTCAAACCATCGCCAGAACATGTGGGTCATCCAGAGAAAGAAACCCTTAATATTCTTTATGAAATAAAAATTTCTACTCATCAGAACTTTTTTCCCAATCCAGAAGGTGGATGTTTCCACTTGGCGGGGTTGCACATCCACGAATAGACGAAGGACACCAAAGTTCAATGCGATATTATTCAAGCCTACTTTCATGAACTACGCTACCTTCATGTAGACTTCATTTCTGTCTGTCTTCACGTATTCCTCACATCGTCTTTTCCCGTGAACCTCTATATTGCAGCGTTTGCAAAAGCGTATTAAACGTCGGAAGTTCCTCTAAACTCGAATAACGGAAGCGCTTTGCCAGAAACTCTTTCCAGGGGCGCATCTATAGACCAGGGCCAAACTGATTTTAAATACTCGAATTCATGGAAAATTCTTAGCAGTATGTGTGTGGGTGGTCGGAAAAATTTAGGGTGAATTATAAGTGAATTGAGAAAAATCAAGACCACTCAGTAAAAGTTCTGGAAGGGGGTTTTGAAGCTAATTATTTATTTTTCGATTGTATACGAATTCAAATTAAAAAAAGACTAATTTTCAATCAAAAAAGTTGGTTTAAAATTTTTCAATTTTTTAACTTTTTCAATCCCCATTTTTCTCGTTGAAACCTCGACTTTGAGAGGGTATGAAAAAAATATAATGTTCGTATGGAAAAATATCAGTAAAAATGCAAAAAAGCAAAAAACGACTTTTTCATAATCGATTTTTCAGTAAACTTGAAAATTTTTTTTTTATTCGAAATAAGCGTTCAAATTGATGAAAAAGATTGTTTTTCATGTAATATAATGTTGTTTACATTCAATTATTTGTTAATTGTTTTGAAATTACCGAAAACATTGTTTAAACAATAATCGAATACGTTAAAACTTTGAAAACAAAAGGTATTTATTCAGATTCTTGTTATACATACCTTTTTGAAAATTAAATATAAATTGTTTTATTACAGACAAATATGAAAAATAAATGTCGAAATTGTTTATTTCAATTAATTTTTTTGTAGGTCTCTTTCATCATCAGAACTATGCAGCTTTCGTTTTCTCGGGTTCATCTTCTAACTATTCGATTTCTTTTAGTTCTTAATTTTTTTTAGTTCAGTATCATTTTGATGTGAATTTATTGGACAGTGTGTACTGTCTTCGTCTTTGATGTCCTCGGAATCAATGATTTTTTCGTACGACAGTTTTTCAGCATTTGAACAGATTTCAGAACCATGACAATTAGAGCACAAATTTGTGCATCTCAAGCCACGCTTGCCACAGCCTTCACTATTGCATCCTGTTTCCAGCTAAACCAGATAATTTTCAGCAATTTTTCAGAATCAATTCTTTCTCTGTGAATGTTGGCATGATACCGTTAACATGTTGTTCCCATCCCCAATCCGTAGCTGTCAATTCAGTGGCGGCCTCATGGGGGAGGCGCCAAAATTGACCAAAATGCGACCGCCGCGCGCCGGGCGAAATTTAAAGAGAGAGAAAAAAAGTTGACCCCGAGACGAGAACCCTGAGCGAGGTGAGACCTCGTTTCGAACACCTCGTCGCTGGTGACCGATAATTTCGAAAAATATCAGAAATTAAAGCTCCTCCCGTACTGTCAAAATTTTTCGAATATTGTATGCTCTCCCAACTTCAAAAAATTTTTTAAGCGTTAATAACTTACTACAACCCGATCATCATGGTTTTCGTGCAGGACACTCAACGATCAGTGCTATTCACGCCTTCTATGGAAACATTATAAAATCCATCGAATTTCGGCAGAATCCAACAGGAGTGTTCTGTGATATCAATAGAGCTTTCGATTATGTGGTACAAAAAAATACTTATTAACTCATTTTAATGGAAACCTACGAATGGTTCAGTTTTTTCTTGAAAAAGAACTCAACGAGTAAAAATCAACCACACCAATAACAACAACAAAATATTTCATGTCTCAAGTCCACAACAAAATGACATTGATGTTCCTCAAGGGTCCGTCCTAGCACCTATACTATTCATCATGTATATGAATGATCTGCCAACTATTCTACCAGGAGCCTTCACATGTTTATATGCTGATGACTCTACCCTGCTTTTTCATGACCAATCAGTACTCTAAAATAAAATGAACTACACAACTGATGCCTTACATGGTTGGCTGACCAACAACTCACTGTTTCTCAATGCAACAAAAACAAGTTTCACTACCTTCCATAATAGACAAAACACTAATGAACCTTCCTTTAAATAACATTGCAAAATTCAACCGGCTCTCTGCACCCTGAAAGCTACCAAACCAGAATCCTGAAAAGTGTTTCAGACACATCTTTTCTACTCCTGTTCTATCATGCTCAGTTACAATCAAGAATATGCTACGCAATCACAATATGGGAAAACTCCTCAGCAGCGAAAGATGTATTCATCGCACAAAAGCGTCGTGATCTTTTCAAGAAATTTTGAATTCTTCTACTTTCTGGTTCGCATATACCCATGAAAACAAAACAATGTTTCCCGCAAATAACCAATACCACAACTATAACACGAGAAAAAAGAATTACTTTCATTTACCAAAAATAATTAAACGTGATAGGACTGAGATTATACAATGTACTTCCCATTGAGCTGGAAGTATCAGAACTAGCGTTATATTCAGAAAAAAAAACTGAAGCTTTTCCACTTAGCATTACTCCTTACAACCTCGACGAATATTCTGAATATTTTTTATACTTCCGATCCTTTTATGAATACATATCACACGAAGTACCTGCATCTATTCAATTGCTGGATATCGTTGATGTGCCTCATCCACTTATTCATTTTTTATTTATATATAAATGTGTGTATATATACTATACATTACTTAAGTTTGAAGGACCATTTTGGCATTATGATGGATATTAGGACAAGTAGTACTATTAAGCCTGTTAAGAAACAAATTCTGGCTAGACAGTTGAATGAATTATAGCATTGCTGGCCTGAATAACTTCTTGCAACACAAGATTCCTCTGATATTTTTACCTGTAACAACATTAATGAAATGTTCAAATTCTTTTACGAAACTATCAATTATGCTATTGATGAGTTTTGTCCATCGAAGAACAATAAGTAAACAAAGAAAATGAACTTAAAAATAAGTGGTTTACTACAGAATCATTCGAGTTAAATAAATCGCTAAACAATGATGCGGGTCGTCAAGCCGAGGCCTTCGCCATCACTCATGGTCTAGAACAACTGGTCGAGCTACCAACCCGCATCCCTGATGTCAACAACCAGCTATCTATTGAAAAGTATGGAGATACTTTAGCTGTGGCATTAGATATCTCCAAGGCGTCCGATCGAGTTTGGCACCAGGGACTCCTCGCCAAGCTTCCGTCTTATGGCTTGCCCCCTCAGCTGTGTTCTCTGCTTGCTAGTTTTCTCTCAAACAGGTCTCTCCATGTAGTGGTCGATGGAGTTTCATCTGACACTCTACTCATAAATGCTGGTGTTCCGCAAGGATCTATACTCGCACCAACACTATTTCTACTTCACATCAACGACCTGTTGAAAGCAACTTCATGTCCAGTACACAGCTTTGCCGATGATAGTACCCTCCATACCGCTTTCTCTTCCAGGGCCCCTATATCAGCCCGTGAAACCAGAAATGAACGAGGAAGAAATGTTAATAATATAAATATGGACTTAGCAACAATTCTCGAGTGGGGATCTAATAACTTGGTAGAATTCAATGCAAACAAAACACAAGCATGTCTTTTCTCTAGAAAAGCCGATCTCACTGTGCCTAACATAACTTTGTCAGGAGTAACCATACCACTGAAGTCATCCATATCGATGCTTGGTATTATTACTATCAGCAATAACCTTTCCTGGGAAAATCACGTGAGGTCCATTGCCAAAAGTGCATCCCAAAAACTTGGTATTTTGTTTCGTGCCAAGAGCTATTTCACCCCCACTCAGCTGCTTATGATCTATAAGGCACAGATCCGACCTGTCCTGGAATACTGTTCCCATATTTGGAGCGCGGCACCTAAACATATCCTGAGGCTATTGGATTCTGTCCAAAAAAGGGCAATTCGTCTCGTCGGTGATGCCTCGCATACAAACTCGCTCACTTGTCTGGAACACCGTAGAAAAGTTGGCGATTTGTTTCTATTTTATAGATATTTTCATGGGCGATGCTCTTCTGAAATATCAACAATCGTTCCTGCTTTGGCAGTCTCTTCGAGACTAACCCGTCAAGTTCAGCCATCACACCCCTTCGTGGTCACTTTGGAAACCTGCAGAACATCACTTTCCAAAGACTCGTTCATCCAACGAACAGCGAGGCTTTGGAACTCATTGCCTAGGGAGGTGTTCCCCGAGGCATACAACCTCCAGAAATTTAAGAAGAACACCAACTCCTACCTTCTTTCCCTTGGTTCCCACGATGTTCTCTGAACATTACAAGATATCCCTTTTCGTGGGAACCAGAACATGAAAAAAAAAAAACTATATTGGCTGAAGCAGAACTTGAATATAAACTTCCGCATAAAACTTATGAAAACAAACTAGAAACAGATACAAAGTTATATTATCAAAAAATCATTGAAAATCGAATAGATCCTAATGAAAAACAAAAATATGTTTGGAAATTGGTTAAAGAAAAAACCGGAAGAAATAATAATGAAATAAGAGAAATGGAATTGGATATCAATGGGTCAATAGTTGATGGGGACCTTGATGTTGAGAATGGTTTTGCTGATCATTTCAGCACCTCTGTAAGATAATAAAACGTTTTTTTTTTTTTATTATGTATGGTCTTGTACAAAATGTGATCTAAACAATAGTACCTCATTCTTTTTTACCCCTGTTACACCTAAGGAGATCTTTGAGATAATATGTAGCCTAAAAATACCAACTCAAGTGATATTGACTGTATATAAACAAAAATAATGAAATATATAGCTCAACACATTGCACTGCCTCTGTCTCAACTAATAAATATCTCAATTGAAACTGGTCAGTTTCCGGAAGAACTGAAAACTGGACTGGTTACTCCTATCTACAAAAAAGATGACCCCCTGAGTATGAACAACTACATACAGATAACAGTTTCAAATGTGATCAGTTAAATTATCGAAAAATCAACTTATAAAATAATGATTAATTACCTGAATAAACACAATATTGTAGCAAAATGTCAAAACTGTTTTTACCCTGGGAGATCAACAGACGGGGCAGTCTATGAATTTGTCGAATTTATATATAAACAACTTGATAATAAGAAAATTGTTGGGTCACTATTCTTTGATCTCACTAAGGCTTTCGATAGCCCTAATTTAGATTTTGTGAAAAAAAACTATATGCCTAGGGATTTCGTTGAAACGTGCTGACATGGCTGATGTCATACTTAAGATTTAGGAAAATAGTAGGTTAAAATAAATCAAACTCAGTCAAATGAGGCAATTGTAAACCTGGGTATTCCACAGGGTTCTGTACTGGGTTCACTTATATTTATAATGTTTATTAATGACCTTCCAGAATTTATGAAAACAAAGTGTAAGGCAATATACGCGGACGATGTTTCCTTCACAAATTCTCCCGAAGAAATGGCAGATAATTCAAGTGTACTATATAATGAATTCACCGAATGGAGTTTGAACAATCATCTAATTCTAAATCATGGGAAAATGGTTCTAATGAAATTAACATAAAAAATGATCCCAACACTTTTTTTGATATACATACTGAAAATGATAATTTGACTTACTCCGAGACAACAAAATTCCTTGGAACCTTCCTTGACTCATCACTCTCTTTTCAGGCATGTACTGATCATATATCAAAGAAGATATGTAGCAGCTACTATACAAACTTACAACTTAAAAATATAATCTCCCAACAACAACTAATTATTATCTACAATGGGATGACATACTCTCAATTATCCTATAATGTTATAATATGGGAAAAACTCTAATTTTCAAAAATTGTTCATTTTACAAAAAAAATACTCTTTTTGGGATACACGAGAGAACTTCCTGTAGAGGCTCTTCAATCAAACAAAATTCTAACTCTCCCTGTATCTATATCTACAAAAATATTCTATTCGTTAAAAATAATCTGGAATACTTCATTAAGAGTGCTGACAATCATAACTATAAGACAAGGGCAAGGTAATCTTCGCATACCGCCTCATCGGTTGTATAATAAACTTCCATGCTCTATAAGAGAAATCCAAAATTTTAATGTATTAAAAAATCTTTCAAAGATCTCCTGTGGCAATACTCATTCTATAATCTGAATGAATAATTTTCAACACAATTGTATTTCATTATATTCACCTATGATATAACATATTTTATGTATTCTCTTTTCTCTACTGACTTTTCCTAATATCATGTGAATGGTCTCAATGGAATCTCAATCCTCCTCCTCCCTCGGAAAAACTTCATTGAATATATAGTCGAATGATTGATCAGTTGCTTCCAGTGATTCATGTGGTTTGCTATGTACTATTGTTAAGGAGCTGACGAACGAGAGGCTTTCGTTAAACTCTGAGTTTTGAGGAAGACTTCTCACTTGTTCAACGAGTCAGCGAATCTCACGCAAATGATTTTGATTCAGCTGACCGAATCATAGTTTTCTATTTCCCTGGACATGCAAGGCGTTCTATGTTGGTTTGGTGCCTTCCCTTTCACTGTTCCTCTTTCCACATCAAGAGGATTCGTCGCAGCGGGCTTATTCGCCAAAGGATGCAATGTTTCCCAAGTGCGCCCCTGACTCTATCCTCGAGGCGTCTGGAGGAATATTGCGGTGCATAGAACCCTATTATTTCAACACCCAACACTCGCGTTATTACGTTTTTGTGTAAAGACCAAAAGGACAGAATCTAGTTTGCTGTGCGAATACGTCCCTACGTTCCACACAGACTTAATTACTTTTGTTTTATTGTGGAAACGGCACGTACTAGATGGACTTTAAAGTTCAGTAGGGAAAGAAAGGGTCGGAGACTACGTAGTGTGCATGGAAAGTATGAGGGGATTCTGGGTCGTTCAAGTGAGAAAAAATCGAGTTCTGTCTCAGGATGTTGTGAACAAGGCGAAAAATCGAGCTTCTTTTGTTTCCGAGAAAGTTTCATGGTGGTGTAAACGAACTGTTGGGGCACTTCCCGGTATGAAATAAACCTATTCAACGTAACCCTCCAAACTGATGAATTGTGATGGATCTTCAGGAGGCTTGAATTGGGAATACCCCAGCATTTCCCTTTGTGTGTACTTTTTATGAATTCTATTTTCTTCTATAGATAGTGGTAGGTAGTTTGACGATACGTTGGCTGTTTCCACAAAGGAGTGATATATTCTGAAGGATTTTGTATTGAACGATGTCGAGCAATTAACTAACTGAAACTGTTCTGAACCATGCTCAAAGACTGTCTCGAACGACGTTGAAAACTAACTTTTATGTCCCAGACAACTGTATGGCTGTTCCTTCCGACAATCTCTTTGTTAATTGCCGAGCAATGATGTCAGTGATTTGTCTTTGTGTTGATTTGGTTTGCCTAATGAATACCTAATGGGATAACAGTAATTTGGTTTCACCTAATGAAATGGTAGTTATTAAATCGTCTTGTAATGGTAAAAATTCCGGAGATATTTTATGATAACTCGATATCATTGGAAACAATTGTCTATTTAGGGAAATACTGGAAAAATGAGATATTCCCATATGACACATAATACTTTAAATTAATATGAATGAAATAAAATAACGGGAATTCAAATATATGGAATATATACGAGTGAGATGATTCCCCACAGAACAAAGAAAATATACTTTGTCTACGATCGTGCAAAAAAGTTAATTTCGCACTGTTGATAATAATCAGCTTTGACAGTAACAATTTCTAGAATTATTTCCAGTTGTTACTTGTTAGTTTGAAATCTGGATATTTTGTTTAAAAACTGCTGTAAATGTGAAGTTCTTGCCCTGGTTCTCGAATTCCTTCTTAATTTAAATGCTTCCAATGGGTAATATGCCTAACAAAAACATGATGAACCAACAAGATATAAGCGAATGCGTGAAAAATATGATGGTTTCCATCAAATTCTGTGAATCTTTATTCCTGAGTTGTCTCATGATGAAAGTTTCTCAACAAATTCTAGAGAAATCAGGAAAAAGTGAGGCAGAAAATAAAGATGTCTTCTAGAGTTTTGCCATTTGCGGTAATCGATACTGCATTCATGGAAAATCCATGAATTTTGCGTTTAAAGATAATGCATAGGAATTGAAGGGACCCAGGATAGTACCCTGAGGAACACAATGTTTCACGAATAAGGCTTTCAATGTGTTAGTACTAACTGATCCACTGCTCGAAATCCGATTTGTTACGACATGTGATAAGGTTGGAATTGAAATTAGATGCGAACATCGAATTTTCATCTCAGAACCGAGTAGCAGACTAAACTTTCCCAAGACACAAGATATGAAATAAAAATATAATAATGATAATAATAATAATAATAATAATTTATTGAATCCTTTAAGATCAAATACATGATATAGGATACGTCAAGAGCACAAAAAGGTAGACAAATAATCAAAATACCAAAATATAAAATATAAATGTCACATATACACAGATAGAACTAACATTTTATCTGGAATTTGAAACAAATCAAAATGTAAAATATAAATGTCATATATACACAGACAGAACTAACATTTTATCTCGGGTTTAAAAATTCAGAAATGCTGTAGAAACAGTTTTCTTGCAGATATCTCTTCAATTTCGATTTGAACATATTTTTGTTTCGAATTTTCCTCAGATCAGTTGGAAGATTGTGGAAAAATGTAATTCCTGTATATGACTGACTGTTTTTAAAGAATGATGTGTTATGAGTCGGGATCCTGATGAGATCTCCGTTTCTAGTGGAATAGTTATGATGTTGGGAAACAGTGTCGTACATATGTTTCTGTTTCAGAAATAACATTATACATTTAAAAATATATATACATGGATATGTTAAGATATTGAATCTTTTAAAATATTTTCTACACGAATCTCTAATCTTTAGGTTGAAAATAAGTCTGATGACTCTTTTCTGTAGAATAAATATTCTGTTGGAGTTGCTAATAATATCGACAAACTAAAAATTTTATTTCTCTTTATGTTTTTGGTATTCGTACAATTATTGTGATAATAATAATAGTTTATTTACTTGGGGTAGTTCATACCTAGTATACAAACACAAAAAAATACACCAAAGGCGGAGTCTGTGTATGGGAATATTTATATGAGAAAAACAGTTCAGTGAGGAAATCAAGAGAAAAGAAAACAGCATAACAATAAACAGAAAAATATTAAGAAGTTTCAAATATCACAGTAGAAATTGTGTCAGAAATACTACAAGTGATCGATATCACTCCTCAAGTGAGTGCTTTTTGAATCATTCGAACGAAGAGTCGATGGAGTTTCGCTCTTGGTGTTCGAAAATATGTGGACTATAGATATTCTGGATTTCAAAACGGAGGGATTTGAACATTTTAGGTACTAGAAAAAAAATCATCTGCCATTTTGATTTGCACATGAAATGAGCGAGGTAGGTGGTTTGTTTATTTCTGGTGCTGAACTGGTGGACAGGGATTTTTAGATCCGATTTCAACTGATGTTGTCTGATGTGGCCCCGTTGAAAAAAAAATTGTCGTGGATCCAGTAAATCAATTCAACTGAATAATTGATCGGTGAAGTCTCTATTGAAAATTTTCAGTAAACGCTTTTGAACAATTATCAGTTTTTCAATATAGCTCGGTAGATGTTTGATGTGCTTCATTTCATAAATTAGGAATCGAATCTATTTTATAACGAAATCGATTTGCTTGTCCCATATGGAATATTGTCAATTATTACGCCCAGATCTTCTATGGCATATTTTTATCGAGGTTTTATTGGTGACACTCAGGCTGTTGTAGGTGAGAGTATTCTTCTTGTCTATATGGATGAGCAAGAAAAAGGTTTTCTCCAAGTTTATCGTCAGCAACATATGGTTAAAGGAGCCTTGAATGTGACGTATATATGTTTCTGCTGAATTTTTTAGAGTCTGCCAGTTATCGTTGGAATAAAAAATCAATACTGGTGTATTTGGAATATATTCAGTGGAATTTAGTAGAAGAGTTTTGCGTAAACACAATCGATGGCATGGGAGTGAAGAATCAGCTCTGATGATCGCGCATACTGCTACGTTTATGCGATTTTTCTCACTATATATCCTGCCACTTCAGAAGATTCTTAACCACCA
Organism: Gonioctena quinquepunctata; assembly: GCA_018342105.1. Taxonomy (NCBI): domain Eukaryota; kingdom Metazoa; phylum Arthropoda; class Insecta; order Coleoptera; family Chrysomelidae; genus Gonioctena; species Gonioctena quinquepunctata. The sequence continues at coordinate 637,810 of JAFIRS010000379.1, read as the reverse complement.
TGGCTATTCAATGTTGTAAGATCTACATCAACCATTGAGAAAATTTCAAATACAAAATATTGATGAACAATATTCTGAGATTCTCCTATTTTCGTGATTTCCCTTGTTTTTTCGCCAATTTAGATTTGAATAGCATAGCACAAATCTTTTACAGGGAAAATTCTCAGATTGGTAATCAATTTTTTGCGAGAAGCGCCTGTAATACTAAAAGATACCTGAAAAAATCGAATCCTGCATAAAATTGACGAAAGACTAGTTTCGAAAATGCCTTGAGCTTTCTCAGTCTTGATTTATCCATATCATGTTCGACAACCATTGTTGACTTCAGTATTGAATATATCACCAATGGAGTTGAAGACTCACTTTTTCATTACGTCATCAAAAAATATCATCGTACTGTTTTCCAAAAGGAAAATAATTTCGATTTGTTTGAAAATATGATCAGGATGTTCATAAGATTTTCATTCAGATAGTTATTTGATTTTCTATTCCAGTCTTAATTAGGAAAGGAATTCGTATATATGAATGAGGCAAGGAAAAATATTTTTCAAGAGAGAGTATTCACCAGATATCATTTGTAACATTGATGCAAGATGGGCATCGCATTTACTAGGTCTTCAATACATTTTTGTCGACGAAAATATTTCACGCTTCCACGATCATCAGGAAGACCGCAGAAATGGGAAACAATTTTCTAGAAGCAATCTCTCTTTGCAAAGATTGAAACGTGTTAGGAACATTTCTTCCGGAGTGACACTCGTGAACTTCATTTTCATCGTGGATTTTTCAAATTGGAGAAAAATATTTCTATGCAATGTTCAATTGAGAATGTTTCCTCTTTCAACACGAAAATAATTTCCTTTGTGAAAATTCTATTCTCTTTGTTGGAAATGACCATCAAGTATATTTTTTAACTTTTACAATATTTCAAAAACAAATTCGTTATGGAGGTTCAGTTGTTTTCCAAATCGGTGGATCGATCTCACTGTGATTTTTTCAACCTTTAATGAAATTTTCGCTTCAGTAGGGGTATCTATGGAAAAAGCGAGGATGTCACTCATATGCCTGCGAGACGAGCACAGGTAGAATCTAATTTCAGTATTGTCAGACGGTTTTTACGAACAGGATGGAAGTATATCTCTCGGGATGCCAGAAAGATGACATTACACGCAAAAAAATCATATCATTTATTATGCATGCGAGTATTTTACCTGATGGAAAATATTGGAAATTATATCATGAAGCGGGAGTGGCTGTATCTTGACATAATATTTCGATTAGAAGTGGACGTGTTAGTTTTGAATTCCTTTTCTTCACGTGTTCCGATTAACTCAAAATTTCCACTAAATTTGCTTTAAAGAACAAGGTAAATCATTCAGCAGCTACGAATGAATGTATTCTATAAATATAGTAATTCTCTCGATCATTAGGCACTATATTTATTGAACAATAAACATGGAATGATACCTGGTTGATGGAATTATCAATATCATTCAGGTATGGAATTGATTGATGAAAACAATTCGAGTGTTCTGGAAATACATAACTTTGGTGGTTATCAATAATCACATCTACATAAGGCAATGGGATACAGTAGAAACATTATATGGATCACGTTGAATGAAACAAATGTCCAAATATACAGAGAAAATGTTCGCTTGAGATTATTGAGATTTTTTCATGAGTGAGAACGTAAAGAAACTGAGAACAGATTGATAATTGGATGCAAATTTGCTCCCAAACTGATATGAAAATTATAACTTTGTATATAAATACCTGAACGTCATTGGGGACGAAAGTTTCAACTGTTTGATCATCAAGTGTCTAAGGTAATGAGTAACAAGAAAGCTTGCCTGGATCATATATTCATTAAAACCAAAGAAACGTTTCACAATAATATGCATGCAGTCCGCAAATCCAACATAGCAGACCACTATTGCATTATGAATCACTTCAGCACGCTTGAAGAAAAAAACATCAACTGCTGAACGAACGTTCTGATTATATAACACCCGACATTTCTTCCTGGCGTTGAATCTATGAGTTTGATTCCCAGAGCTCATCTGCAGTGTCTTCTATCATCTCACTTATAGTCTAGTTAACAAGTGCTTTTCAGGTCAAAATGTTTTCGCATTCGAAAATTATGATTGAGGTGTCATTCGATTCGAAATGACATGTAGATATATTTTGAGAAAATGCTAAGGCCGCTCGCAAAAATTGCAATAGTTATAAACAATTAAGTGAAAAAAAAGGGGTTTGGTTATTCGCCAATATCTCAAAAACAATTCGAGTTAATTCAAATTTGAAAAAAGATGCAAAAAGAGGAGGACATTTTCTAAGAAAATATTTCGACTCTCGGAACTGTAGGACCAATATTTATAATTTTCCCCGAGGGTTGAAAATACGCCCCAAAACGGGTACTCCGGCTTGCGCAAGCCACGTCCCCTTCGCACCTTCAATGAATAAATATTATTTAAAATTATTAAATATGAAAATTAAAATTGAAAAAATTCAGGCGCCTGCAGGATAGATCAATGAACAATAACCCGTGGTCCAAAAATTCTTATCGTGATTTTTCAATAAGTTATCCATTAGTTAATTAACAATTTTTTGTAGCACGAACATTAACATTGCAAGTGCGATAATTGTTAAACTATTAATGTGAGAATGTTTTCCTTCCGTGGAGCTATTTTTCAAAGGTCTAAGAATAGATTAGAGGAATTGAAAAATTGTTAATTTTCGTTTTGTTATTAACAATTTACTAAGGTGAAAAATTATAAAGCTTCATTAAACATTGAAAAAAACTTTTTTTTTATAATATTATTATTGATCCGTTTTCTCATGATCAGAAACTACTCAAAGATGATTTTTAATAATTTTTATCTCCCATTGTTTAGAAAATTGTTATAAAACAAGTGGTAAAAAAAAATGTTATTTAACAAATGCGTTTTTAAGCAATAAAATTCTTTTTTTAAGAAAAATCATAATTATCATCAAAGATTATGTTATAAAAAAATTAAATTACCTCATAAACAACGCATTTGTTTATAACAATTTTTTAAACAATAGAAGATAAAAATTATTAAAAATTATTTTTAAGTTGCTTCTGATCATAAGAAAACGAATCAATAATAATATTATGAAAAAAAAGTTTTTTTCAATATTTAATGAAGCTTTATAATTTTTCATCTTAGTAAATTGTTAATAACAAAACGAAAACTAACAATTTTTCAATTTTTCCAACGTGAATCTTTTCTTAGACCTTCGAAAAATAGCTCCACGAAAGGAAAACATTCTCAGATTGATAGTTTGACAATTATCGCAATTGCAATGTTCGTGCTACAAAAAATTGTTAATTAACTAATGGATAACTTATTGAAAAATTGCGATAAAAATTTTTGGACCACGGATTATTGTTCAGTGATCTATCTTGCAGGCGCCTGAATTATATCAATTCCTAATTTTCATATTCAATAAGTTTAAATAATATTTATTCATTAAAGGTCCGAAGGGGACGTGGCTTGCGCAAACCGGAGTACCCGTTTTTGGGCGTATTTTCAACCCTCCGGGAAAATTATAAATATTGGTCCTACAGTTCCGGGAGTCCTAACTTTTTTTCAGGAAATTTCCTAATCTTTTCGCATCTTCTTTCAAATTTGAATTATCTCAAATAGTTTTTGAGATATTGGCGAAAAACCAAAATTCCTTTTTTTTTCTATTAATTGTTTATAACTATTGCAATTTTTGCGAGCGGCCTTAGCATTTTCTCAAAAAATATCTACATGCCATTCCGAATCGAAAGACACCTCAATCATAATTTTCGGAGAATGCGAAAAAAAATTGACCTAAAAAGCACTTGTTAACAAGACTACTTAATGTGGTACAATACTTCGCAACACGTAACTCTGATGGTTACATGGGATTATATCAGCTCTAGTCTCTTGATCAATCTCCATCTCAACGGCAGTCTCTATTGCGACGGCTGGCTTTGGGAAATCTCCGTTTACACAACCAAAGTGGTAATTTTTCATAAGATTTGCTTCGACCCGCCCTAATGAATTTTTTTACCGAAGTTATCAACATGCATTCATCCTGCTGTCATTATAATAATGAATTCTGGAATTAATATCACTAAGAATGACCTGGGCCCATAACCTGTCGCTTATTTGGTGGACAAACTTGAACGATACTTGGGATGTGGAGTGTATTTTTATTCACAACTTCATAATTATTTTGAAAATCTTCAAAATAAGGCCAGTACCATTGTAACGTTTACACTGCGGAGCAGTATGAGTTAGAAGTTGTATATAAATCACTAATACTATAGACCCACATATAAATATAGAATTTTTATTATTCTCGAGTTTAGAAAAGATTCAAGTTAATCTCTCATTACCTTTTTTAAAGTAAATATGAAAGGCCTGTATATTTCATTATATCTCTGGAGTAATTCTCTTTATTATATGGTACACTTATTTAAAAATGATGATGACAAGATATCAATTATTAGTCAACAACATCAGTGAGGCGAGTATCAGTGGTTGCCTATCGATGAGTTCTAGGAAACTTGTAGGTGGTGGGATGACCACATGACGTCGAAACAGCTGATCGAGATTGTATTGTCATCAAATATACTCTGTCCTTTTCCTTCTAAATAGATTGGAAAAAGTTATTCGAATATGGAAAGGAAGTTGAGAGGTTAATTCAAATTACCCACGGAATTTGGACTTCGAGTGCGAAAATTAAAGTGAAGGAGATTTCCGGAAAAAGGGTTCTCTTTTCGCTGTGAAAGCGATGGCGAGGTTCTGCACGAGATTACACCACGAGTTATTAATGGAAAATGACACAAGCCAACTTTGATAATTAATGGATTCAAAAGTGTAAATTTCTCCATATATTCGAAACACCCTTCTTTGAATGAAGGTAAGAAATCATCAACAGAAATAATTTTACAGTGAAGCTTTTAATATTTCATTGGTTTCTTTGACCTCTAGCACTTTCGATTCTGAGCTCGTTAACAGTTATACAGTATGTTCAAGAGTAACAAACTTTGATAATCAAGTCCAGAGCTACGGAACCAGGAAGTACAAATATGTTATAGATTGGTCAGGTACAAATCGTATAAATATTATGGGGTCCTTGGTTCTTGGTTCCTGGTAACGGTCAATTGATAATGGTACCTACAGGCAAATTAATTCATGGTTCAGGACTATCAGGAGGTCACAGATAGACAATTCAGAAAGCTGATGTGTCCTACCAAAGGGCTGGTTTGCAGTGTTCCTGTGGACATCCAGACTAGTAGCACTGACGGTGTATTCTTATTACGACCCCAGGATTGTGAAGGTCGGACTGTTCTGGAATATTTCTTGTAACTCTTTTTGAGTTGCAGTGCTTGTACACATTACGTTCTTTATTCCATTGTCTATTCACATTGTGTGAGGATTTATTCACAAAAAATTTGATTCATCTCAATTGTGTTGATTTTCTTCAAAGGTATATAAACATAATTGATGATGCAACAGTATGTAATATTTCAAAGTTGGGAAATACCCATATTTTTGTTGTCATATGTTTTCTACAGAAGTACAGAGACCTATATTACAAAACTGTATTTATTGTAAAATTGTATATATGATTATAGAACCAATACCGTTGTTTTTATAAAGTTGATGTTCACATATCAACCTCATTTTAAATTCGGGGAAATCGATACTATACTTTGAAACGTAACCTGATGATTGTACAGCAGAGAAAATATCGAAGATCTTTATTTTACTTGAATATCTATAGGTGATTTTTATGATGTGGGATACCACATTATTGTGATAATTGGAAATACATTGGATATTATAGGCAACCAGAGTTTGATTTCTTAATAAACCCATCCACAGAGTATTTTTTAATCGTCTATAATTTGTGTACACGTTTTAATCTACAAGTTCTCAGTTGTAGTAGATTATTTTTCTAGTTTTATGTTTAACTGAGTGGCGTCCAAAATATAAAAAAAGGCTTACAAAATAATAATATTTAACATTTCCCTATATGAATCTATTAGGGCCAGTTCCCACACGAGTCTTTGAGTAAATTAGCCGAGGGAAAATAAAGTAACATCTTGTCGCTATATAAATAATGGCTACACTACAAAAAATAACAGCATCAAAATCATAGGGATCTATAGAGTGTTCTGAGGTATGAGACGGTGCAATATATGCAACAGGTTCGATGTAAAAAGAATAGTGATATAATCAACTGATGACCACCAAACGTAAACCGCTATTCAACGATTATCACCGGCGATCCTCAGACAATAAAATCCCAAAGACCCTCCATCCTTCATCGATAACGTTTCATTGAAAGAAGAGACAGTAACCTAACCTACCCTCCTCGTTCAAACAAGACACCCCAAAAGTTAATTCATTTCGACGAAGTTCACTCGAGATTGGCGTCGAATTCTGCATGAAGAGCCCTGTTTTCGCACACGTGCTTCCGGCACTAGCCTCCGCGATGGTGATATGGGTTTAATAGTACGGGAGCTAGAGCAATTTATTTTCAATCATAGGTGCATCGTGAAACAATCTCATTTGCAAGGTTTGACCTGGACTGATACTAAAAAAGTAATCAAAAACAGAAAATTGCTTGTTTTAGTTGACGAGAAAAGTCTGCGAGACTATCGTTACTTCATTGTCATTCATGACATGATCATCTCCACATTGAAGAATTCAGAGAAATTTAGGTATCACTCTCCATTGAAATGAAGCTAAGGTTAGTGAGAACTCTAATTAATACTAATATTGATGAAGCATGTATTTTTTTTATTTTCTACTGAAGTATTAAAGTACTCCGAATATGCTATAAAACGGTATTCATATACACCTCATCACGTTCCGCAGATCCATGTAAAAGTGACGAAACGTCGTTTTGCTCAGGAGAAGTTGAAGATTTCTTACAGAAAAACGGTATTTTTCACACAAATCCTCCATATTATTGAATAGCGACGCTGGAAATTTGGTGGGTACGGTGAAAATTGCACTTGGAAAATACAAAGATATCAGTGTCAATATGACGTTGAATAATTTTTTATTTGATTATCGTTCAACTCTACATTGTAATACGAAAGTTACTCTTGCGAAAATATCCCTCGAGAGAGAATTACGCACGCATTTTGATCTGCTTTTACTGAAAAATTAAACTAGTTTCAAGAGTCTGGTCGATGAATCAAATTTGATAAGTCGGTTCACGACTGAGACCGAATAAAGACTATTTCACTCATTTTAAAATTATCCCATAATCTGACCAATCACAAACCAAAACCAAAGACAACTTTTATTATCGCGAAACAACCAGCTGTCTCTCAATTCTGATTGGTTTATCAGCGTTGGTGTCTTCAGTGATGTAATTATGCTCCTATTCCATTCTAAATTGGTGTGTCGGGGTTTTTGGGAGATTATGAATTTAGTCGAAGATTATTGATTTTTTGTCAAAATTCATAAATTGAAGTTAATCTTCAGATGGTCTCGTCATTGTAGAACTCAATAGCTCAAAACTTACGGAACAAAGGCCTCATTATAACGACGCTTCAACAAAATTGCATAGATTAAGGCGCATAAAAAAAAGAATTAATGAAAAACATTTTTAAAGAAAAGCTTTCATTCAAATGCCCTATTGAGTAAAAAAATAGCTTTGGATGTGTGACGTTGGATATTCCGTGAGTTACAGATTCAGAAGCATGTCGCTTTTGAATTCGAACTGAAAACTTTGCGCGACAAGCTCTTGAACTGTAACTTACTTTCTGGGGCATTTGAATAAAAACTTGTCTTCAAAAATGTTTTTTATTTATTATTTTATTTGGTTTTATTTTGCATTTTTTCGAGCAAGGAGGTGTAGAATATCGCATTGATTCCGGGATGAAGTATATGTATGGATATAAATATACAGTGGCTGGCAGAAAGTACGCATCAAATGGGAAATTATTTTATTAATAAATTCTGACAAATATCGATACGTGCAATCGTTTCTGCATCAAAAGAAACCTCAAAAGCCGTTGTACAGTGCCGTTCGTCTATACGTGTTGTCGGGAAATAAAAATAAAATAAAAATGATGTCTCAAAACATACATAACTATTTGAAAAAATATCCAAAAATGTTATTCGGAAAAGTTGTTCAGAACGACATTTTATAGCCATGTACATGTTTCAAAAAAAATATTTAATTTGGAAAAAAATCTTTCTGATAAATAAACTCATTAGTAAAGCCAACAGTAATATTTCAATACATACCTATAATATTTTCATTGTTGATGCGTGCATCGACAGATTTCCTTATGATCGAAGAGGCCATGAAACAATTGACTAATAATGCTAATATGTTATTAAGAGTTCTCAAATAATTTAGTGATGTTATTATTTATCCAGATATTTTTATCGTATAGTTTGTATAGTTTATGTCATTGTAAAAGTTTTTTTACATTTTGTTATGCGTTAACAATAATAAGAGATGCCCCAAGAAAAACTAAGCTTGCAAGAAAAAATTGAGATTGTCTTAATACCCATGTGGCGAGCGTTTTCATAGTTCCAGAAAAGCAGCAGATATATTTAATGCTAGATATCCAAATAAGAATATCCATGGATCTACTGTGTTGCGTATTTTAAACAAATTTGAAGCTACAGGCAGTGTAGAAAATTGTTACCAAATTCCACATAGAAAGCCTTTGATGTTTTGTCATCGGTCACTGAAAATCCACAGATGGCACTATCGGAGAGGCAGAAACAAACTAGTATATCTGAAAAATCCATAAGAATAATTTTCAAGAATAATAAGTTTCGTGCATTCAAACCAAAATTCACCCACACTTTACTCGATAGAGATTTCGATGCTCACTTAGATTTTTCATATTGGTTTCAAGGCATGATTGAAGAATGACAAAATTTTCATACACAATTTCCATTTACTGATGAGTCGACTTTTAAATCAAACGGTACTGTCAGTTCCCAGAATTGTAAATGGTGGGCTGATGAGAACCCAAATTGGACGATAAAGGCAAAGAGTAAATTCTTCTTCAAAAGAAATATTTGGTGAGGCATATCAGATACCATGATCGTTGAACCTTACTTTTTTAGGAGCAACCTTAATTCACGAAATTATTTAGAGTTTTTAAATAACGAGATTTTTGGTTTCTTACATGGATTAGCCCTGCAAAGGAGAAATTATATTTTTTTCCAACAAGACGAAGCGTCAGTACCCTTGAAGTCAGAGCGTGGCTTAACGAACACTTTCCTCATAAATGGATATGACGATATTTAGAAAACCCGTGGCATGCAAGATCTCCAGATTTGACGCCCTCGGATTTCTTTTTATGGGGTTACCTTGAAAGTGAGGTTGATAAACATCGGCCATTTCATAATATCGACCATTTAGAAGAAGTAATACGACAATGTATTAATAACATTACACCACAAATGCTGCGAAATGTGTCCTGGGAAATGCAACCCTAACAACTACATTTATTGAACGTCTAGACATGTCGAGTAATGGACAATTACAATGTTTCGAGTATGTATTGAATTGTTTGGTTTATAATTATTCCAGCTTTTTATTTTATTATAAAGTGTTTAAAAATAAAAAATGAAAAATTTGGAAGTTCTTGTTATGGCAAAAATTTAATAAATTTTTTGTTCTCATGAAAAATTAAAATTAAAATTGTATAATGTCCTGAAGATATTTCAGTGACCTCTTATGAAGCGGGCTGAACACAAGGCAAATTCACAGATTTAAAATTTTCTCCGACTAAAATAGAAATAGATTGCGAATCTTTACAAAATATTTTTCGGAATATTACTTTTCGTTTAACTAATGAGTTTCTCTGTCAGAAATGTATTTTTCCAAATAGAATTTTGTTTTGGGGCTAAATTTTAAATGGTATATAGCTATGATATGTCGTTCTGAACAACTTTTTAGATTAACATTTTTCGATATTTTTTCAAATAAGTGTGTTTTGAGACATAACTTCTAAATTTTAAAAAATTCCCGCCAAACACGAAAAGACGAACGGCACTGTACAACTTCTTCTGGGGTTTCTTTTGATGCAGAAGCCATTGCACTTATCGATATTTGTCAAAATTTATTAATAAAAGAATTTCCCATATGATGCGTACTTTCTGCCGGTCACTTCATAGCGTTCCGTATCGACATGGTTTCCAAAGTAGTTTTTATAAATGTGTGTTTTTGCCGTTGTTAATCTTGTAGCACGGTAATGAGAATGAATCTCTCGAACAGTCAAATCTCGACTTTTATTCAGGTTAACAACCATCAGATTAGGACTGAATATATCACAGTGACGTATCGTTATTCATCACAAAATATACAAACTAAACACTCCACATATTATCATTGACGAAACAAATCAAATTTCAAAGATTTTTTTGACTAGTAGCTTCCGAGCTACGAATTATTTGTCACGTGTTTCTACCAACTTGAACCTATTTCGACCTAACTTAAACGTGGTAATTTATACATCAGATAAGACACAGTATTTACTCGGAGATCGATTTTCAACTAATTTGCATGGCAGCCAACTCGGAAGCACCATCAATTCCTGCTAATTTAGCGTATCGATGTCTCTTCTTCGATTATGCCAAGGGGGTAACTAGGAGGACATTTACATACCAGGTGACTCAAACGGAAACTGACTCATTATTTTCGCATGTCCCTTCCGACAGCCGCAATATGCAATTGGAAACAAAATAGCAAGAAATATTCATTTCCTGAATTTGCATGACAATAAATATAAGGGGGAGTGATTTCAATTCAATTTCAAGCAAGGTCTTCCTCCAAAATCAAATCACTCGGAAAATTAGTAACTTCCGGTAAGAGAAATGTTTGTGAAATACACAAATTTTGGATATTTAGTCCATTTTTTGTAGTGTTTTCTATAAAAATTATCTTAAGTACTCTGCGAGCTTCCACGTGCTTTATGTTTTCTTCAAGGCTACGAATGAAATATAGTTACAGTAATAAAAAATTAATATTTGTTTCGAAACTGTCAAAATTGAATAGGTAGATGTGAATTGTGATTTGATTCTCCCACAGAAAGATTGTTACACTGATAGACGTTTAGAACGTCATTGGATATTATTAAATGATTATAGTAGAGAATGTTGATAGAAAACAGCCAGACTGAATACATTAAAAGCATTACATTCAGGATTTAACATCTTGTTCAGCAGTTGACAATCCATCCAAAAATAAACATATTTTTCTTTTAAAATATTCGCTGTTTCGCGGGTCCCAGATTTTGTTTTTGAAACGTGGAATTTTAACTGTAATCCGTGATGAAATGGCATTATACACTTATCATTCACGGAAGAACAAGAGGTTAGATAAAACCCTGTTTATACATGTATGTTGAAAGTTTGTTTTCAAATGTATTATTTGGTTTTTCCTGTCCAGACTCATCTTCTTCAAGTTTTGAGTAATCTGAGATGTTTTTTCACGTTAACTTCGACTTCCAAGTCATTCGAATTGATTCCAAAGCTGGTTATTCGTTTGAAAACGATAAATATATGAAATACTCGAAAACAATCGAAAAAGAAAACATTATCAGTCAATAAATATCTCAGTGTCATTCAAATATTTCCGTATGAGCAATAAAAGTCAACTAAAACGGACAAGGGTTTAACCGAAAAAAGTAATTGTATAAGAACTTGAGTACCACCGTTTTGTGATCAGTCGAAGAGTCTCGCATACAGTGACGTGATATGGGGACAATAGTATATTAAAGTATAAGTGGATAAAAAGGGCTTTAAAACACGCGCGATTTTTCGAGCACGACGGCGCAGCCGGAGTGCTCGAAATAGAGCAAGTGTTTTTAAGACCAGTTATCCACGAATACTTTACGTTATTTTTTTTTATTGGTGCACTTTGAAATCATATATACTGGTATTATTACTACAAAAAATAGAAATAAGAACTAATAATGCAAGAAGGTTGAATTCGTGATGTGACATCAGTATACCTTTCGTTGTCATGGAAATGAGAAAACATTCATTTGCAATTTGTTACCAAAGATCAATATTTGTTGTCACCAGAGCTCAAAAATGAATGATTCTAATATCGATTTTTTTAATAGTGAGGCAGAATCGCGGTTAATACCGCGAAAATCCAGTGATATATATAAAAAAGAATATGAAAAGTTCATCAAATGGATGGAGGAGCACATATAAATGAACGAATTGTTAGTAATATTTTATCTGACGTTACAAGGTACTCCTGTCAGATCAATAATAAAAAAATTGTCATTTAGACTTCACGTTTCTCGATTTGTTGATGTTGTCATGGTTACCTTTAAAAAACGCGCGTTTTTTAAAGTTCGATTTAAACACGCTGAGGCGTGCTTCAAATGGGTAAAAAGGGGCACCAATAAAAAAAAATATGCATATTCGTTTGAATAATTTTTGAAATCGTACGGAAATAGTATATTGTGCAACAAGTGGAGAAAGTTAAACTTTTCTCACGAGTGAGAAAAAGTACTTTCCCCACATGTTGCACACTATACTTTTCCAACAACTGCACAAATTTAATACAAGTAATGTACCTCAATATTAATTTTTATGGTTAGCAGAACTAAAATAACATTGCCGTATCCTATCTCTTAACAGTTATATAATTTATTTGAAATTATAGTTAATAGTAAAATTTGTAAAATGGTCAAACCCGGAATGTCATTTCTTTGTAGTAAATTTTCTGTTATATTAATTGTAGAAACTAAGGGTTGATCATTCATATACGGTGCATTTTCTGTCTCCATTCCACTAAAGAGTTCGAGAGGTTATTCAATAGAGTTGACGATTTTATTAGCGACGTTAATTTTATTCTTAATAGACTCCTAATGTATCCTTTTGCCACGGTATTGGATTGCTATCCTCCATGGCGCTTTAAGGTTAATATGTCCCCTCCTGCATTTACTAAATTTTTTGCAGAAGAACGTCTGAAGCAGTGACCTGTATATAGATGGGGATTTTCCAATTTGAAAAAATTCCAATTGTCTTAGCCATACTACCAAATTTGTTAATGCTGACTACCTGTCTAGTACATTCTACTTGCTGATAATTTAAAAAGAAACGTTTTTCTGGCAAATCAATCAGTCGAAGAGCAGCATATTTTTTATATATGTTATAAAATTCTCTTGTTACAGTAAAAGTCCTTGGCTTTTTTGTGTTATCTAATTTCACCAGTAAAGCCAAATTTAAATCCTCTAAATTATCGGTTTTAATTTCCACAACTCTTCTTTACGACATGCCCCTGTTACGCCAATAGCCACTGCAACCTACAAATGAAAATATCAGTATATAAAATTTTATAAAAAAAACAGTTCAGCCTGGGTTTTGAACCCAGGTCGTCTGGGTGCCAAGCGGATACACTATCCTATCCACTGCACCACTGAGCGTTATTTTAAAAGTCTTGTTTAAAAGTACATATATCTATCTAGCAGAATTTGAAACAGAAATTTTAATGATGATCTTATTCTTTTTATCAACTAAAAAACTCAATAATTACAAAAAGCTATGTTAATTCGAGGAAAAAAAGCGAAAGAAATTCTAAAAATGGTTCCTTCTAAATAAACTTACTTTTATTAGTAGATATTCCTTGTCTGGACCTTCGTTTAAAAATCTCTGCAATTGGTCTGCTGTCAATATGTTTGATTTTTTGTGGACGTAATGGTCAGACTTTCTATTAAAAAATGAAAGTAATTTTTTATAGGTGGATCTATATATATATATATATTTATATATATATATATATATATATATATATCAATATATATATATATATATATATATATATATATATATATATATCAATGTAATTTTTTATACTGATAGTACTTCGCAACATTAAATATTGTGACCAAAGTGTAGACGCCTTTAAAGTTTTCGACATCTCTTCAAATTATATCAAAAGTACACTTTCCGAAAAGCTTTTATTTTTTATTTCTTCTCCATTCCATGAATTTTTTGTATGCCAATTCATACTTTGTTCTTGAAATTTCAGGCAACAAATCTAACGTAACTTTCGCAGCTTTTTCCAATATCTCTGGCGGAGTATTATCAAAATCGTCACTACTCTCAGTATCCATATTATTTATTATAAATAGGTTAATGTCATATTGAAATAATATTCAATACTAATTGCGGTTTTTATCAAAGCACGAATGAAAACTACCTTGAGAATTCAAAAAACTTCTATAATTTGACAGTTGTGATAACTATTTAGATGAACAGCACCCAACTGAGATTTTGTCGATTTTTGTTGATTCTCCATATACATGTTTGCGGTGTAGGCAAAGTGCCGTGAGAAACAATATTTCTCACAGTATGAGCAATACATGGTTTTGAAATTAAGTGAGCTATGAGAAATACGCTAGTTTTCATAGCAGTTGAAGGAAAAAGTAATTTACCGCACTATAGCGGAAAAGTGCTTCTTTCCACATACAAATCATTAAAAAAAGTGCACTTTTCCATATACTCGTAGGAAAAGTAATATTCATGATGAATTCGAATGAAAAAATTATTTACAAAAATCTATTAATACGGGGCACGAGTTGAAAATTATTAATCGTCAAATCTGGTGGTCAGACTGGCCTTGAAACTATCCACCTCTCAGGACATTCGTTGTAGAGATGGTCTCGAATATAAATTGGATAGTGCACCGACGATGTTCAAAAAAACATTACCTTTTTGGTATTTTCAGGGATATGTTTCAAAAGAAGATCTATATTATCATGCAGGAAACGCAAATAGGCGGCTTTCACTTTTTCTTTGAATACCTGTACAAAGTGGGTTCTAGGCAGGTGGTAGACATTCATCAATTCAGAAAAATGACTAAAATAATTGTAACTCATGTGAATTGGCAAAATTTGATAAAATATACCGCCGGACAAAGTTGTTCGACTCTGTTGGATACATTGCTAGTTCAAAGAGGCTGGGCCTGCTAGTTCTCATGTTTCCCAGATGCTCCATCACTGTATTAATTTTTGCCAAACAAACAGAATTTTAATTGGGGAAATAATCAGTAAAACACAAATTTTTTGAGTTTCATATCATTCTTCAATAATTATTATTATGATGATGGAATGACTATGATGTAATCCAACGTTCTTTGAAGTATTCGTTAGAAAAGTACTTGTATTTCATTAATATTGGACCCAACATATCCACAATTTTTTTTTTTTAATTATTATTTTTGTATACTCAGAACCTCTGGAACGACGGTAAAAATATAAGTAGAAATTGGTTTTCTATAAGTCTTCACTGCAGTTTCGATAAACCAATTTATTGTTACTTTTACATCCCTAATTAAATACTGCATTACTTGCCTTTTCAGGCTATTCCAGTCTAATTAGAGAACACTGCCACTGACACTCATGAAAATTCACAACACCCTACAACTATCTCTATTACGAACACTTACCAGTTCTGCATTCCAAAGGAAAATATGAGAGCTCTTGAAGGTTCTACAGCACTTGCGGAAGAATTAAATGTGCATGTTCCCTCTTATAAATTGGGTCGTGTGAAATTCACTTTATCTTTCTTTGTGCATGGAGCGGGCAAAGCACTTTAGGAAATAAGTAATAAAGTTCGGGAACGTTTTTATTTCCACCCACTACTATTCAGTTACGTTTGAAAGATATTACCTAGATTTTTGGATACGTTTCCCAAGTTGAAACCGCTTTCTGTGAGAAATATGCGACCAGCTTTGAGTAAATTTGAAAGCGTCTCTTGGGTTTCCACAAGAGACTTCTGAAAATGTTGTAGTCACATCATTGGAAAATTGAAATAAAAACACTAGACACTGTTATTGATATCATGTTTTACGTAACCTCAAATCAGTTGTTATGGAATTCGAATATACAGGAGTATTTTGTATAAATTGTGTCCTTCAAGTTAATTGGAGATTTGGTATAGCGGAAACAAGGACAATAAAAGTAGTCCAAATTTTCAAAATTGCCGACGTTTCGACGTGTATTTCGTCTTCTCCAGGGCTTCAAGGTCTGCACACCATCAGTCCCTTACGTATTTCCAATGAAGTAAAAAAATCCCGGATTTTCGACCATTATGTAGAAATTGTGCCTACATAATGGTCGGAAATCCGGGATTTCTTTACTTCATTGGAAATACGTATGGGACTGATGCTGTGCAGACCTTGAAGCCCTGAAGAAGACGATGAATAAACGTCGAAACGTCGGCAATTTTTTTGAATTTGGACCACTTTTATTGCCCTTGTTCCCGCTATACCAAATCTCCAATTAACTTGAAGGACACAATTCCTACATAATGGTCGAATATCCGTTTTTTTTTACTTCATTGGAAATACGTATGGGACTGATGCTCCAATCTCCAATACAGGAGTATATTATATCAAGGACTGTTCATCATTCTATGCAGTCTGAATTGTATTGGCTGGCGAAGTAAGTAAGTAGTAAGTATTTCTGAGAAATCTATATAAAAAACGAGAATCAATTTCAATGAATCTGGAATCAGTGCCAATATTTCGATCGGAGTGTTTGTTCTCTGAGTTTAGTTGGCACATATTTGAGAAGTGAGCTGCTAAAGTTTCAAAAAGCAAGGGATTTTCTATATTTATATATACATCGACTCTTAAGAGAAATTATTTTTTTTATTTCACATCCCAATTTTCTTTCATAATAATTCTCCGAGACCTTTCCCTTCGTTTGGTTTTGATTCATCACCATTTTTATTTCACATTTGGATTTTTTTTCTAACTCGAGAACGGTAGATGAGTAATTCTGGAACTCCAATCGATTCAGAATGGCCGAATTAGCCTAAAAAATTTGTTTCGATACGGATTTTTTTTGGAAAAGTCAAATTTTTGAACAACGCCTAGACCTCTAAGGCCCGGTTGTTCAATGCGAGTTTAAACCGTTGATTATCTAAACTCGCATTATTAATTAACTATGGATTAGAACGTTATGCATTTTTCAATGAAAAACTAATCCTGGATTCCTTAACTCATTGTTTTCATATGTTGGCAACACATTTTTTCGCTTGTACGTTCATTCGGACCGTTCAGAAACATCAACATTCAATAAAACTTAACCTAAGAATTCGTAGTTTTGTCAAAAGTATACAGAAAAATTGATCGAATACAGCCAAGTGTTTTATATAAATTGTTAGGCGTCTCTTAAGAACAAAATTACTCATAATTTCACTCGTAAAACAATTCCAAGATATTGTAGAATGTAAAAAACGGACGCAGTTACTAATTCGCAACAATTGAAGTTTGGGCTATAATAAGTAGTGCAGTGAAGTCGAAAAATAACCGGAATAGCCCCACTATATCGATACCAATCTATCACACCCCGACGTTTTAATTTTTATTTCCAATCAACACACCACATCACACGTACTTCTATATCCAGAACTCCCTCTAGTGCGATAGCAATCCATTTAAAGTGGTAGTTGGAAAGGCAATTGCGCGAAAAATCTAATATATTACACCTATGATCGCGTTTGACGTTTGAATGGCGATTGGGCTTGTATTGGGCCGGTCCTGCGTTTGGCACTAAATTGCCGTACATTTATGCGATATGGAATACTTTGACAATAGCGCGGCTCACAATGCAGCGGCATTGTTTTGTGTTTTTATTTTTTTTTTCGGCCTCCGGAAACCGCTGCGTTTGGGTTTTGTTCGTTGAAAATTTGTGCTGGCTTGACGAGCCTTTGTTGGTCACTGCCGCTTTACTTTGATGACGTTGTGAAATTTTTTATCTAAATATGTAGGGGTATGTTATGAATTGGGGTAGTAGACATATGACAATATAATGCTTACACACACACACACACAAAAATTCACAGGGTGTTCCTGAGATAGCCTGATAAATATATTTTTTCTACAACCCTTTACGAAAAGACGTCATTTTGTAATAGAATACCTTCAGCGAAAACGTGATTTCCGCCGCAAGTGAGAGAAATTCCCATAATGTTAACTTTCGTTTCTAGTGACGACAGTTAAATTCATATTCTCAATCATTTCCCGCCCTCGTATATAATGTTTTGATGACTTTAAATTATTAATAAGCAAAGACAGGAATCATTTCTATAATTAGAATGCATTTTTTTACTTTTGTTCATTAAAAAGCAAAATAGAATCGTAAAAATACCGTAGATAAAACATTTATATCAGTTGCCTGGTTTCATTATTTGACGTTCCTCGTAATTATTTAGACTTGTCAGTTTTCACTGAGAGCATTATTCGTTTTTCAAGTTATCATGATTTGTGATTCGGAAAGTGATTTATATTTTCCAAATACACCACCAGAAATAGCAAATCAAGCTGAGAAAACCAGATAACCAGTAAGATTTAAAAAGAGATATGAAGAAATATATGCAAAATTCATGGATTGGAGAGTTGATAATCACGTTAATTCATTTTCGGAAAATGTGCTGCTTGCGTATTTTGGATGGTTGTCAAAAAAATTAAGTCATCGACGCTATGGTCATGTATTCGATGTTGAGAACCACTTTATCGATTGGAAATAATATCGATATCAGTAAATATCCCAAGTTACGTTCTTTTTTTAAACAAAAATTTGATGGTTTTAAAAGTCAAAAGTCTAAAAAAAAGTCTTCCGATGAGATACACACTTTCTGAAAGAATGCACCCGACTCCAAATACTCAATGACTAAGGTAAGTTAATTACATTATTTTCGCGACAAATTCTTGATGATATTAACGTTTTTAGGTAGCCTTAGTGTTTGGAATTTCTGGGGCTTGTCGTTGCCATGAATTAAAAGATTTGATAGTAAATGATGTAAACGATACCAGCAGTATACTCTTAGTTACAATTCGTAATACAAAAACAAAAGTACCGCGTTCCTTCTACATTTCTGGGTTCTTCTACGAGATTCCTAAAATATATATGAACCTCCGTCCACCAGATATATGGACAATATAAATTCAAGATTCTTCATTAATTACCAGAACGGAAAGTGTACTAGACGGGTTGTGGGAAAAAATAAATTCAGTAAATTTCCTATAAAAATAGCTCAATATTTAAACTTCCCCAAAAATAAACTGGGCAGTGTTTGCGTAGAACGAACTTCCGCAACGCAATTAGTGGATGCAGGACGTGATTTACTTCAATTAAAACAGCATGGAGGCTGGAAATCTAGGGATATGTTGATCAATCAGTTAGCAGCAAAAATCAAATACAAACCAAAGTTTTACAATCCATACAAAATAGAACGCTATCCGATTACGGCGCATCTTCATCTGGAGTGACATCAGTTAACAACATAACAGGTGTGGTATCGTCTACCTCAATACATTGAAATCATAAGTAATGTTTAAAAAAATTCTGTTATTTTCAATTAAAAATAAAATATTTGTTCATCGTTCTTTTTTAGCATATTATTATGATATAAATAGGGTTGTAGAAAAAGTATAGTGTTTCACTCGTCGAAAACATTTTTTGAGGCTCGTAAAAAGCCTCGGCTGGTAAACTGTCGTCTCGCTTAAAAAAATGTAACTTTCGTCACTCGTAAAACAATATACTATTTTATTACACCTGCATCATAATTCTTGTTTTATGAACTAAAAAGTTCGCGAAATCTCAAGTTAAAACACGCCATGTTTTGAAGGTTGCTAGGTAACAAAAACAAGTCCAACTCTCTTTTTATGTGTCAAAAATTTCAAGTAAATGTTGAGTGTACAATTCTGATTGTTTGATATTTGAATAACACTTGCATTATTGAAATTTACATTTTCACTGGCCATATGAACATCTATAGCATTCAATGACGATGAATTCAATTCGAGTCTGTTTCTGTCTCTATAATACGAATTTCTGGATTTTTCTGGTATTTATTTTGATTCAGCATCCTCGGCTAACTTTAAAATTTCGGATGAGAGTTCTCCATGATTCGCAAGCATTTTGAAATTATCAATCATATGGACTGTCAAATAAGCTTGTGAGCAACTATTGCTCTATCCATATCATCAAGGCGTGACATCAGATCTCCATTACATACCTGATTAGATGTATTGAGATATAAGGAACATTATCCTGATCTGGAATTTATTTCCAGAATTGTTATTGAAGTAATGCTGCAGGTATAATGAAAAATAGCGTACGATACACGTGTATAAGTGCCCTCAAAGCACTTGCAACGTTGATGGCACTCCGCTCCGCGTCGTGTCCTCAAACTCGCTGCCAGTGCTTTAAGGGCTCACTTATACACTACTATCATAATATACTAGTCCGTACGATTTCAAGATACTCAGAATTATTCTAACAAATATGCATATCAAGTTCTTAGACAATTTGTTTCTTCGGTGAAACCATTGTAGTTGAATGACTTCAACGGTCTGTAGAACGGTAACGAAGCGTTTGCGAAAACATGTTTATGGAAAAAAAGTCTTATAAAAAATACGCCCCTGAAATCTTGATACTGAATTTTGAAACACCCTGCATACTTCATATGAAGAATCATATCCATAAATTATTTCATTTACCTTCATTATCTGTCATTATTATTTTGTACGATTTTGAACGAACCCTATATTTTGAGTTAAGAAAAATTTGTTCGACTGACATTGGCAATACTATACGCTCAAATTTTGTGACATCGAGAGACTGACTCTCCCTTTCTCCCATTTTCGCTTCAAAATACTGATTGAAAACTCCGTCGAGTGCATCATTCAAGGCACGTAGAACAGCTTTGGAGATATATCCTCGCGCCAAATTTTCTTTTTTACATTCACTTGGCTAGTATGTCAGTTCCCTCCCGCTGCAACAATTGCGGTTTCGGCCAACCGGACTATCGGTATGTGATATGTGGATAGTGGTTGGGCAAGCCCGGGCCTCTGGGTCGTCCGGTGATTTACACCGTTGGGTTTGGCCCTTTGCCAACTGAATCTTGCACTCCGCGGCGAGACTAAATACAGGGCCCTACAGAGCTGGATCGAACTCTTTATTGTTCCTTCCGATGCCGGGATAGATCAAAAGCGGAAATGGATCCGGCGATGTCGGGACTGAAAACCATACAGGGTGGCTGGAGGATCATCCATTCACAGGCTTACTTTCAATGAATATATTAGAAGTGGAGTGTCAGCAAAAGTTTTTTCTCAACGCAACCTATACAACAATTACAATTACAAATTACAAATAGTGGATGATGAGGTACATCAACATACATAAAGTATATAATCAAGAACATAAATGAAAATTCTTAAATAAGTGATGATAATATTAGAAAAACAATACACGATCTAGTCAAAGCTCTTGTCATGCTGAGTATATAGGATAGGGCATAAGTTATTCCTATCAAATATTTAAGAAGAGGTAGACTCAACCATTACTACAACAATTACCAATTACATTGGGGGATGAGGTACATCAGCATACATATATTATCAAAAACATAAATTTTCAAAAACATCAATGAAGATTCTTAAAGAAATGAAAATTATATTATATTTAACAAATGATGATAATGATATGACAATCCATAATCTTCTTGTGTCATACAGAGTACATACGGTGGGGCACATTTTAATCCTGACAATTTTTAAGTAGATGTTGTTTCAACCTGTTTTTGAAGTTCAACAAATTGTAAGACCAAAATTCACTGGGCAGTGAGTTGTAATGTTTTGCTGCGTTGTACGAGAAGCTTCGAGTAAATATTGAAGCGTGATGTTTAGGGATAACGAGTACTTCACTGTTGCGTGTCATAAATCTGTTGATATTGAAGAAATATGTCAGTCTACGGATGTGATAATCAGGTTTTCGAGAAGTTAGGATTTTATGTACATTAGTTAGATATGCAGATTTCTGACTTTTACTAGTCTTAACCATCCAGATTGTTTCATTACTGATGATAGGTGATCAAACTTGCGGATACCATAACAGAAGCGAAGACAGGAGTTCTGAATGCGCTGCAAGCGTTGGACATCAGACTGTAATGAGGCGGGGCCATAGATGCAATCACAATATGAAATTTTACCAAAAAATCAGCCATTTTTCAATATTGTTTGTGTCGTTTGTTTCTTACAAGTGACTGTGATAATTATCATAAGTGCCTCAAAGCAGAGTATGAAGTCAACTAGTTCTGACTGTATCTACAGTTTGGAAATAACAAGGTGAGTTGTTTTCTTCACTTTGAAATTGAATATATATCTCATGCAGCTCGAAATGTGTACAATCAGTTCAACATTTTATCTTATTCAAATATCGAGTTGAACGTTTAATGCATTCGGCAATTGCTGAAGTTTCCCTTGAAGCAGGTCACCTGAAATTAGGCGGGAGGGGCTTCCCAAAATTGTGTCGAATTTTACAACGAACAAAACAGTCGCAGATGAACCCAAATCTGATTTTACGAACATCCTGTTCATATTTTCTACAAATCAACGAACAAAACATATTATCAAAAAAAATTTTTCCAGATTTTTAACCACTGTAAATTGTTATAAAATGGCATTATACACTCGTCAGACACGGGTGTGCAGGAGGTTAGATTTCATATATATATATATATATATATATATATATATATATATATATATATATATATATATATATATATATATATTGTGTGTTTCATAATTGAATGCTGATCCTGAAGGGCGATACTCCTTGGATGATTTCAAGAAAAATTCTTCATATGAATATAGGTTCGCAACCGCTTTATTTCTTAGATATAGGATGTTGAAATTTAACAAAAAAATAAATTCTTTCCCAATATCTCTGAAACCGCTAAGGATTTTTTTTTCAATTTTGGTACATCTGAAGAACACATGAAAATATTTGTTTTTCCATAATAATGGATTTCTTAATTTTTATCAGTGGCGTCCCTGTTAACATGCCCTGTCATATTTTTGATCAAAATAATGATGAGCCACTGTCTTTTTTCCAATTGAACTGTCCTCTGAATCCGCATGCAATCGTGGAATCTCATTACCAGGAATAGTTCTCATGAATGTCTGGGCTGGCATTATTGGAGATTACCTATTTGGACCTTTTTTTTACCACGCAGATTAAATGGACATCATTATTTCTTGAAGATAATTTGCCAATTCTGTTGGAAGATGTTCCTATTTCAATGCGAAATCTCATGTGGTTTATGCACGATGGTGCACCTGCTCATTTGAGTGCTCTGGCACGCGAATATTTAAACCACAACTTTCATAGTCGCTGGATAGGTCGTGGGTGAACAGAGTCATAGCCAGCTAGATCCCCAGACTTAAACAGTAATTATTTTTTTCTTTGGGGACCTCTTAAGACTTTGGTGTACTGTCAACCAATTCTAACTGGGGAGGAATTGCGAAAACGCGTAATAGTTTCCTGTGAAACAATAAGGAATACTCCAGGAATTTTCCAAAGAGTACCGAGTCAATGACAAGGAGGGCTGAAGCGTGCTTATTGCAGGAGGCGGACATTTTCAACAGTTAATTTGATTTTAGTATATATTGTTCATAATACTTATGTTTCAAAAAATACAAAATGTATTTTATGCGTATTTATTACAAAAATGAGATAATAGTTTCCATAAAATTATAAAAATTAAGACTAAGAGAAAAAATCGAATAGGGACAAGCAAATGAATGTATTTTATTTTCTAAATAGAGGACAATTACACAAATTACAATTACAAAAATAATTTTTTTGAGAAAAGACAGTGGCGTATCATTATTTTGATCAAAAATATGACATGTTAACAGGGACGCCACTGATGAAAACTGAGAAATCCTTATCATGAAAATATGTATTTTCATGGGTACTTTGCATGTACCAAAAAATATTGGGAAATAGCTGATTTTTTTGTTGAAGTTCAACATCCTGTATCTCAGAAATAAAGCGGTTGTGGACCTATGTTTATTTGAAGAATTTTTCTTGAAATCCTCCAAGGATTATCGCCCTTTAGGATCAGCATTCAATTATGAAACACCCTGTATTTATATGAAGAAATTTGTCAACCAAAGGGAGACCACAATGAATGGAACAAAATTGGTAACAAAAATAGTTTCTATCAATGCCTCGGATAAATTCGAAGATGGGCCAAATCGGTACAGTAGTTTCAAACTATTTGAATTTTTCTCCGCCGACAAATAGAAATCATTGTATTTTTACATTTCTGGATTTCAGAGATACATATGAGATATTTTTTTTGTAAGTGATATCAGGATTGAAACCCAAGTAAGTACTGTGTATATCCTTTTGTGCTGGTTATAATTATTATTTTTTATTTGTCAGATTACCTAGAAATATTAGGAATACTTTAAGGAGATTTGGGTCCTTAACCAACTTTTGATTGAGAAGTTTGAAGTTTGTACAAAAATAGAATATGTTTTTTGTTACATAAAAATATTGAAACTGTTCAGATATATTCGAACCCCTCTCCAATTTTCGATTGTAGAAAAATATAAATGCTGTTTATATTTTCCAAGTGAATTAATATCCTATTTTTTCCGACACATGATTCGTTAACTTGCTTGTTGGCTTTTTCAGAATGAATAATAAATTCTGAAATCTACCTCTTTGACAGGCAGCGCCGTTGATGTTTTTTCACTTCATCAATTTCGTTTTTCGCAGTTTGGAATCACATTTGATTCCAACGAGTGTTTTACACCCTTCAAAGAATCTGGACACATAGCCTCAGACACACAATATCAGTATGTATGAAACTTCCGCCATATCGATTGCTCTTCCAGTCATTTCCCGGAACGATATATCCGGCTCGAGTCTGCGGAGGCTTCTGTTCTCCAGATATTCATGTCGATAACTGAGCGTCGCATATAGAGCAGGCTCTGGAAGAGGCCAAGGACTGCGCTGTCCGGCTTGCCATGATTAATGTGCAGTATCATGTGCATTTTATTTATATTTTGTGTACGCTATTTATTTATTTTATGGAGAAATATCTTTCTGTTTATGCTACGAATGAATGTTCGCCCGGTCTGATCGAATGGCCAGATACAGTTGATAATTTCACATTTTCAGATTTATTGCCGATGATACGCCGAATTTATGACGGGAATTTGTTTTGCGGAAAAACAATAGATTTCGACCGGAAAATATATAAGCAGTGTAATGTGCGGTGATGATGAGATTTGTCTGGACAAGTATTGCATTGAAGAAAGGGAAGCACCAGTAGGCTTAATGAACTTATATACAGGGTGTTTCAATGCTGATCCTGAAGGGCGATAATCCTTGGATGATTTTAAGGAAAATTCTTCATGTGAACATACGTCCGCAACCGCTTTATTTCTGAGATACGAGATGTTGAAATTTAACAAAAAAATCAATTCTTTCTCAATATCTCTGAAACTGCTTCGGCTTCTTCTCTCAATTTTGGTACATGCAAAGTACGCATAAAAATACATGTTTTCCATGATGAAAGCTTCCTAAATTTTCATCAGTTGCGTCCCTGTTAACATGCCTTGCCATATTTTTTATCAAAATAATGATACGCCACTGTCTTTTTTCCAAATAAATATCATTTTTGTAATTGTCCTTTATCTTCTCATAAAAACGGTATCCTGCCTGTTTTTTCGTCTGGCGAACAGTTTTTGAGTTAGAAAATAAAATGCATTCATTTGCTTGTTCTTTGCGAAATCAGCCGTTGAGAGTAGAAGGATTATCTTGTGGGCTAGAAATATCTAGTATGCTAAGAACACTTTTCGTTATTTCCAAGATAAACAATTTTGACACTTCTTAGCTGATACGTGATATTATTTACGTTATAAAAATTCTTTATTAAAAAAACATGGTAAATTTTACAAATACTGAATGAGCAGACATGCATTACTTGTATGGGCTTGCTGACGGGAACGCATATGAAGCCAGGCGACTGTATCAAGAGCGCTTTCTGAATAGAATGGTTCCTGATGCTCGAACGATTTCAAGCACCCACAGAAGGTTATGTGAAACAGGAATTTTGAGCCATAACTTGAAAGGAGCACATCACACGCAAGAACCAGTTGAGGTAGCTGTTTTAAATTCAGTTTTCGAAAATCCTGAAATAAGTACTAGGCAAGTTGCCAATAATTTGAGTATCGCCCATATTCTGGTATGGAGGATTCTTCATGATTATTTATTATATCCTTATCCCTATCTCTCAAAATCAGTCGACATAACGTCGGGTGTACCTCAAGGTTCACATCTAGGTCCCCTACTATTTAACATTTATATAAATGACATTTCTGAATGTTTCAAATTTTCGTATTTTCTTATGTATGCTGATGATCTCAAAATATTTCATACAGTTTCACACTTGGACGATTGTAGGCTAATTCAAGAGGACCTTGACCGATTTTTAGAGTACTGCAGCAATAATTCCCTTTTTCTGAATCTCAACAAATGCCATCAGATGACTTTCAGTAGAAATTCCAACTTGATAATCAATAATTACACCATGCAGGATCATAATCTCCACACCTGTAGTGAGGTGAAGGATTTGGGAATTATCTTCGATTCGAAAATGACCTTTAATAAACATATTTCTTACATCTCTAAGAAAGCGAATAAAATGCTAGGTTTTATTTTAAGAACAACTTATCCTTTTAGAGATTATAATACCTTGCGTACTCTTTTTATGTCATACGTAAATAGTCTGCTAGGCTTTGCCTCAACTATTTGGAACCCCCACTTTATAATTTACATGAAACAAATAGAAAGTATCCAGAACAAATTCATTTACTATATCAACAGAAAATATTTCGATAATACGCCACGAAATTACTTCGTAAATCAAAAGCTCAATTTGATCAGTCTTGCTGACAGAAGAGCTATCACCGACATCAAATTTTCTTTCAAAATGATAAATGGTCTCATTCATTCCCCATCCATCAATAACTTGATTTATTATAATATTCCACAATATTCCACTCGCCATTATAATTTGTTCCATACATCTATACCAAACACAAATTATTATTTGAATTCCCCTTTACATCGATGCTTGAAAAGTTATAACTCCATTTCAAACATAATAGAGATTGATATTTTTTCTGACTCTTTAGCTACCTTTGTGAACAAACTTAAGAAACACTTTGTACCATCGTCTAATTGATATCCTCAATATTTTTAAATACATATAAAATATTACTACTGTATTGTATTGAATAGCAATATGACATATTTAGTAAGTATATATGTGAATACTGTTTCTGGGTTCGTCCTGTTTGTATTCCTGATTGTGGAAATAAAAATGAAAATAAAATAAATCACATTCAACTGGTTCAGGCTCTACTTTCCATTACGAGTGAATTTCTGCCAATGGTTTCTCCAAAAAGTTACCAAAAATCCTTTATTTGACAGGGAAATTTTATTAACGGACGAAGCTAGTTTTACTAAAAACAGGATCAGAAATTTTCATTAAAATCATTTTTGGGCCGAGGAAAATCCGCATGCAATGGTGGAATCTCATCACCAGGAGTAGTTCTCATTAAATGCCTGGGCTGGAATTATTGAAGATTACCCAATTGGATATTTTTTTTACCACGCAGATTGAATGGTCATAATTATCGCCGATTTCTTGAAGATAATTTGCCAATTCTCTTAGAAGATGTTCCTATTTTGATGCGAAATCGCATGTGGTTCATGCACGATGGTGCACTTGCTTATTTAAGTGCTCTGGCACGCGAATATTCAAACTTAAACTTTCATAGACGCTTGATAGAGTCATGGCCAGCTAGATCTCCAGACTTGAACAGTCTTGATTATTTTCTTTGAAGACATCTTAAGACTTTGGTGTACAGTCAACCAATTCCAACTGAGGAAGAATTGCGAAACCGCGTAATAGTTTCCTGTGAAGCAATGAGGAATACTCCAGGAATTTTCCAAAGAGTACGCGAGTCAATGACAAGGAAAGCTGAAGCGTGCATACTTGCAGGAGGCGGACATTTCCAACAGTTAATTTGATTTTGGTATTTTTTGTTCATAATAATTATGTTATAAAAATAAAAAATGTATTTTTATGCGTACTCATTACAAAAACTAAATAATAGTTGCCATAAAATGATAAAAATCTGGCCTAGATCCTTTGGTTACCACAATTGTGATTAAGATTAAGAAAAAAAAATGAATAGGGACAAGCAAATGAATTTATTTTATTTTCCAAATCGAAAACCGTCCACCGTACGAAAAAAAAGGACAGACCATTTGTATGTGAAGATAGAGGACAATTACAAAAATAATATTCATTTGGAAAAAAGACACTGGCGTATCATTACTTTGGTTGAAAATATGACAAGGCATGTTAACAGGGACGCCACTGATGAAAATTAGGAAATCCTTGATCATAGAAAAAATGTATTTTTATGCGTACTTTGTATGTACCAAAATCGAAAGAGAAGGCCAAACCGGTTTCAGAGACCTATGTTCATATGAAAATTTTTTCTAAAAATCATCCAAGGATTATCGCCCTTTAGGATCAGCATTCAATTATGAAACACCCTGTACGGTCATATAAATGAAACTGTATCTAGCAGTTTTTCCAGATCTTGCCAAGGCCAATTCCATGTGAATTGCCACACAGCAAACTGAGTCATACGCCGTGGTCGAGCACGCAACCTCATGTCAAATTATTCAACAGCTAGAGTAGGGAGAGTGTGTATGAAAGAGCCAGGCTTTGAAAGTGCCGATGTGATTTTTTCTAACCTACCGATATTCTATCATAGTTTGATTTCACTCTTCACTTGGTAACACTGAGTAGCTGTCACCCACAAAAGTTAACAGTGCTACGAAAACAAATGGCATCACAGGACGGCATAAAAAATTGGGAAGCCAAAAAGTTTGTTTGCGGTCACTTATAGATTTTTGAGAAGGAGAGTATTGCGTAAGATGATAAAATGGATATGCTGTATGGTTATACATATATTTGCTTTTCTTCTGCTCGAATAATATTAGATTAACGTTTTGGCGAAATAACTTTAAGTTTAGGTTATACGCAATGTTTTGAAAAAGCCAGAGCTGTCTATGCTCTTTCATGACACGAACATTGTCTCTTTCATAATCACTAAGTTAGTTCAACATTTCTGTTTTTCTGAGATCTACCTATTCAATATTGTTCATTTTCCAAAGTAGAAAAACATGTCCTCACAAGAATCAACAATTGAAAAACAGCAAAGGCCCGCAACTGCAGTAATAAAAAAGGCTGTAGGAGAAGTGGTTGAAGCAATCAATCCATAAATAAAACAGAATTATCGTTTGGAATATCAAGAGCCTATTTGGCAAAAATTATTAGGGAGTCTAAGAATACTGGAAAAGCTCATACCTAAAAACTGCATTGAAAATGTGCCACGATTTGACGAAAACACAAACAAGAGAATTAGCCTTTCAGTATGCAGAGGAAAATAACGGAAGATTGACAAAATTGCTTCTGTGGAATGGCTTCGTGGCTTCATGACGAGGCACAAGGATTTGTCAGTCAGAGAACCTGAGAGCACTTCTCTGTCCAGAGCGATAAGTTTCAACAAAGCTGACCAGCATTTACGAAAAGTATAACTTTCCACCACACATGCTTTCTAACACAGATGAAACAGGGTGCAGTACCGTTTCAGCTCCTTCTAAAATTATAGCTGAAAAGGGCACAAAACAAATTAGACAGAACGTGGTACGCTCGTGACCACTATTTTTTTATTAATGCTGCAGGTGGTACTATACCAACGTATCCATTTTCCCACGAGTGAATTTTAAGGACCATATGTTGAGTAATGTACCTTCTGGAGCATTGGGTTTAGCTCATGTTCCATGCTGGAAGACTGAAAATGATTTCTTGAAGGCAATGGAACATTTCGCAAGCCAAGTAAAACCATCTGAATGAAATCCAGCCCTACTCATATTGGATGAGCATGCCTCCAATGTTAATCTCCGTGTGATAGAATTTGACAGACAAAAAAAAAATATGAAAATGCTGACATTTCCACCACATTGCAGGCACAGGCTACACCTTCGGAACGATACGATGTATGAGCCATTTAGAACAAGATACCGAATAGCTAGGACACTGGATGCTCTCAAATCTTGGCAAAACTCTCACCGTCTATCAAAGTTGCCAGTTTGCTAGATATGCTTATTCAGCAGCTTTTAGCATGTCAAATGTTACTTGAGGATTCATCAAAACTGGCATTTACCCTTTAAATTCTGAAATATTTTCCGGTGATGATTTTCTACATCGTACGTGACTGATGGACCTGATCTAATTCCTTTATGGAAGATGCTACGTCAGAAAACTTGATACCCACAACAGCAGAATTCAGCACTTGCTTCAGATGATCCTAGAAGTCCAAACCCACACAAACAGATAGTTTGATCCAAAACAACACATTCCGTTAACTATAGTCATCAACATCACTACAACAATTTGTTAGCCCGAAATTGTATGTCTTTTCTAAAATCAGGACCCAGAAATAATTTAAAATCTAACACTCGTAGAATGACATCAGCTATAATCACAGATTTTCATGAAAAAAATAAAATCGAGTAGAAAGAAAATCAAAATAAAACTAAAAAAACTGTTATTAAGAAATAATAGGCAGTTGAATACAAAAAAAACAGTATGATTCCAGTGACTCTAGTGGTGGCATATCTTTGAATAATGATACATCATTAACAAGCTCTGATGATGATATTAATTCATCAGAATTAAAAAAAACAGAATATCAGTTCACAGGAAGATAAAATCATTGATTTTGTATGCTAAGAGCAAAGAGATGTTGATACCAGTGCAAGATATGTGAAGGGTGGGCACATGAGTCTTGTGGCCACAAAGGAGTGATTAATTTCTTCTGCCAAAAATGTTTTCAATCGTATATGTTTTTAATTTTTTATGTTATATCAGAGTTTGAAATTATATTTTGAAACTGATTTTATGAGTATATTAGTGATAGTATAAAATTATTATCGAGACTGAATAAAAGCTGTGATTTTCATAGAATTATAAAAGTATATTAACATAATTTTGTTGTTGAAAAACTGTTTTGTTTGTATAAAGTAGGAATTTTCATAGCACACGGTGGCTCTTTCATTGACTTGTTGCCATGAAAGAGCCGTTTTTCCCTTGTTTTTAAGGTAGCTATATCACATATTATTACATAGCATTTGTCTATTTTATTTAATTCGATAACATTCACTATTGAAGTGGTTATTTAAAAAAACACTTTTATTTAAAAACAATTAATTTAATGTGTGTTTTTTCATACTTTTTGAAACTGGCTCTTTCATACCCACACAAATTTTGAATTAAGTTTGTGAAAATAGTCTTCCTAGATTTACTTGACATTCTGGGAAGTTACAAGTGAATCTAATGAGAACAGGTAATTTTCATTGCTTGACAAAGAAATTTGGTTAAAATAGTCAATACTTTAAATTATTCCTGGAACAATAGATTTTCCTTCATTTTTATTAATAGTATCCTAGGCGAACACATTTCATTCAAAGTACAATAAATAGTACAAAACATCGTTGTCAGGAAGATTCAATAGAAATACAAGGGAAAGAAAAGAGTCAAGAAAAAGGATAATCTTATCTCCTCACTGACGACACGCGAGAGTGGTAAAAGCTCCTCTAAAACCATTACATTCTTTAAAACATTTTATAACAAGACATGCTAGGTTAAATTTTCTTTTTATCATGCTGTTCGTACGGTCTACTTGATGTTGAAAATTAGAGTGGGTTTCCAGCTCTGTGAATTATGATTGTTACTTCTTGTGGAATGCAGCCCAAGGGGATCCTGATTGCGGTCGGGAGAGGAGAAATGAATTCCTTCAGAGTCGGGGTATGAATTCAACGTTTTTTCTTGCAGCTGAATTAGGGATTAGTTTTTCTGAGTTATGTATCATTTTACCTTCCTGAAGAATAAATGCTCATTGAAAAAGTAATTCGGAGTGTTGAGAAAAATTTTTTTCTGCTTTTTTTTGACGTATTTATTTTATCGTCATTTGCATTATCATTTCAAAACACCCAAAAAAACCAACACACCCTTCTCAAAGTTTGCTTTTATGGTTTCGGGAGAGTCATTACAGGTTTCAAAATTGGAATTGTCACAGTTGATCACAGTCTGATTTGATGCAGAGAAGAGAGGAAATTGTAACGCTTTACGTACTGTCCACAAGACAGCACTCGCGTCGCAAGCAACTATAAAGTGATTTTTGTTATTAATTTGAATCTCAATGAGGTGCAATGCCCCAAAAGCACAAATATGATGCCAACGCTTTTCGTTATATATGTTCAGAATTCATTATATTTTTTCGACTAGTCTATTTTCAATACCCTATTACCATTTTTCTGAACAGGTTTCCTGTGGAAAAACGTATCATCTGATTGAAACTACATCATTCTTGTCTTTTCTCTAGTTTGATCCTCATTTCTGCCAATTGAGGGATCATGTTCTGCCAATTAGGGGAGCAGCTCCTTGGTCATCAAGAGCAGTTGATCAAAAGCGATCTTGAATTATTACTGATTCAAGGAAAGAGTCTCCTGATTCAGAATTTGAGGCTGATACCTCGTCATAGTTCGTATCCATAATTTCACCTTTGCTATGGAAATTAATTCCATCCTTCCAAGCGGTGAATTTCAATCTGGTGATACTTGAAACTCCAGAGATATCAGAGATTTTTCTTTGAAAAAATACACCTTCAGCTTTGCTGTCGTGGTATTTTTAAAGAATGTTGACGTCATGAATTTCTATAACAATACTCACACAAAAACGTCAAAGTATACTCACCAAAATATTCATCACTTGTGATATAACTACTGAAAATGTAAAAAAAACAAACGGAACAATCATCACACGTGCTTTTTACTCACAGAATTGTAGAACTGAAGCATTTTTCCGGGATGAAAAATATAAGTGTACAAGTCCCATGTTTTATTACAGCATTCTCATGTTAGGTATTTTTGAAAACCTGCTGCTGCAGCAGCGAAATAATTGTTGAATAACATTTACATCACAACAAATAATCAATAGCGAATAAAACGGCATATAGCCATTGAGCAGCTGAAATCACTCCAGTCCATCAAACTCAATCATTGATAGTTGATGATCTCCAGTCACCACAACTTGGTATGTCCGTACAAAAAATCGAAGAATGTTAAAACCCAATGACTCAATTATCGAAGACAGATACGTGCATTCACAAGGGAATCGATCAAGTAATTTCATTAATGCATCTTTAATGACGACAGTCAGTCAGCTTGAGTCCTATTGGGCGAATACACTTGACTCGATTAAAGCTGAACGAATAAACTTGGATGCGCTATAAATTCGACATGCAATCGAAACAAATGCAGCCAATTCGGGAATGTCAGGATTTAAACGAGTTTTTCGTCACTGTCAGGGATGTGCGACATGAGTCAGTACGAAGCGTGTTATTTTCACAGAGTATTTGAATGAAAACGTGTTTTTTCATCATAAGGATGAGTTCCAGTATATGACGATAAGAAGACCTGAGTAAGGCTTGTACAGGATGATGATGTACGATGTACACACCTGCGTTATGAAACGTTCAATTGGTTGAATTAATATTTTCGGTTAAGTTGCTATGAGCTACAATACAGAATAGAGGGTCTGTGTAATGATGAAGCTTTTTTATTAGATTTTTTTTTCATGAGGAACACTACAACAATACAAAGTCAGGAGCGATGTCAATTTGATTTCTGTGGAAGTTCAAATAGTCCTTTTTATTTTGACTCTTTCAATATTTCTATCTGTAGTTTCACATCGATGATATATCCATTCCTTTCAATCAAAGAACTTGATTAAAACAGTGATATCTTGAATCGTCACTCATATAGTTCTGTCTTGAAGTATGCCAAGACAAAGAATTATTTCCATATTGTCAAATGAAGTACCACTGGATTCGAAGGAAAATCCGAATGAATGATAGGTATACAGGGTGTGTAATACGTGTCCGATATTCAACAGGACGATTCCCTAGTTATTTATAAGGTGGAAAGTTCATATGAGTATGGGTCCACTAGGCCTCAATTTATGATATACAGGGTGTTGAAAATTTATTTTTATTTTGTTTTTCCGTAAATAATTTTAAAAATAATGTTGATATTCAGACAAAAATTTGTATTTTGGGATTTTTCAATATGAGAAATCCAAATCTAATCTTAGTTTGGCCCTTCATTGTAGGGGGCGCCGCCTAAAGGTCTATGACTCTTTTGGGGAGTGCATGTATTTATCACATTTTCTAGAAGAAAAATCGATTCCTCTATCATTTTTACGTGGAAAAAATTTGCTTTCCAAAAGTCGCTACAAGCAGCTGTTTTCGAGATATTTCGATTTAAATTAATTGGTGCATGTGTTTGTCAAAAAGTAAAACAATTTTGAAAACTTTTTTTTTAATTCAACATAGAAATATTTTGAACGCTGATTTTTAAACAACAATAAACAACGAAACACTAGATATAAATCTGAATCAATATCATAATAAATGTTCGAAATGTCCACCTCTTGCCTGTATACACGCATCCAATCTTCTTCTCATTGATTCGCGCACTTTTTGTAAAATTTCTGGAGTATTTTGAATCGTTCTACAATAGTTAATTATTCGATTATTTAATTCTTCTTCATTTTGAATAGGTATCTGGTCAATTAAGGATTTCAGATGTCCACACAGGAAAACATCCAAACTGTTGAGGTCTGGTGACCTAGGGGGGCATGATTGAGGCCCCTCCCCGACATATACAATAAATGACGATATCTCTCTCAGTTTAATCTTCCCGGAATAAAGAATGAACCTTTGAAATAATCTCCAAGGATTCCTGCCCACACGTTAAGAGAGAACGGCTCTTGGAAATGTGATACCTGTATCGCATGTATTGCGTATAGCGTTGCATGAGAAATTTGCTTCGTCGGTAAACAGGATTTGATTTTAAAATAAAGGATTTTGAGTAAGGCATTGGTGAAACCAACGACAGAAGTTGATACGTAACGGAAAGTCACGAAGGAGTAGTGCCTGAATATGGTAGGGATATATTAAATTATCAATTGAAATTTGCCCTACCAGAACATGAGAAATGTTCAACGTCAGCGCTATTTTTCTAGAGCTTGTTTCCGGGTGTTCTCCTACCAGATTAAGAACTGAT
Source organism: Gonioctena quinquepunctata (assembly GCA_018342105.1). NCBI lineage: Eukaryota > Metazoa > Arthropoda > Insecta > Coleoptera > Chrysomelidae > Gonioctena > Gonioctena quinquepunctata. The sequence continues at coordinate 602,703 of JAFIRS010000379.1, read as the reverse complement.
TCCTCGGTTTCTGGGGTTCTTACTGTCCGATGTGCACCCGATAGATGACTAGCCTTCTCAAAACTTCCTGTTTCCGTCAACCGAGCGTGAATTTTCGAAAACGCTTTTGAAGTAGAAGTTGTGCGGTTCGAATAGATAGATAGATAGATCCTTTATCAGTTTTTTCAAAAGTACCTTTTCGGGTGTAGAACATGTCAATATAATTAAGATTACACATAACTAGCAAGTAAAAACACATAAAAACACAGATACATTAAATAAGTAAATAGATGTTACAGTAAAGACACAAAGTTATTGATATATAAAAAACACTCATTATATATATATATATATATATATATATATATATATATATATATATATATATATATATATATATATATATATATATATATATATATATATATATATATATATATATAAACACAACCCATACACACACACACACACGTATAAGTAAAAATTATATTTCTGGATATAATCAGAATTATATTTCTGGATATAATCAGGAGAAGAAAGAAAAATAGTAAATTTTTACAATTCATAAATTGAAGAAAAAGGAGGAGAACATTACCCGTCTAATATGTATGTCTACTGTAAAATATCGGACACTTATTATATAACACCCTGTATATCTGTTTCCGATGGGAAAACTTGTAAAATTTTGTTTCTGCATGATGCACCGATTTTTTCAATTTATAGTAATTATATTTTGCTAACTGAGATATATCTTTATTTCCAGTGCAATGGGAGTGTTTTTTAAATCTAATGAAAAAATTCTTCAAAAATTTGAAAGAAAACAACCGCCACTATTAACTCTCCATACAAATAAATAATTATTCTGGCATTGTATCAGGTCTAGGATTGGGAGAGCTCTTTTGAAATTATAAAAGAATCACCCACTTTTTACTTTGAGATTGATATAATATCAGTTTCAGCTCAGAATGCTACATTTCCTGCTCCCAGGTTAGATCGGGTTGTACCCAGCCAGACCACAGCTGTCTATTCTCTCCAACTACTTTTAGCTGATCTCCACTTCGATAATTAGTATTATGAGCGCGGCCTACACGCAACTGTCAGATCTCAAACGAATAATTATAACTCATGCAATCGCTCCACTGAAACACATCTGCAATTAGAAGAAGACATGATTCACAATGATTAGTGCGGTGTTCGATTGATTGGTTGACCTGGACCGGACACGATAATTAGAGAGGTTCGCAGCGGGTAACGAAGCGCAGACGAATTCGTCCCGTTCTGATCCTGTAGAACATACAGGACTGTTATTAAATTTAAATGAATTGAGTCAATGAATTCATTTGATTTGTTCGGTAATGTTGAGTTGACTACGGGCTTCATTCAGCAGCTTTGGTCAAACAAGGTTATTAACAAGCAGCAGATTCAAGGAACACATAGTAAATACCAATAGAATTATGATTGGACAGAAGCAAGTAATTGCTTGTTTTTGATTTACCTCTGTCAGTTAGGATAATGGAGTCAGTTTCATGAATTTTTATTTACAATTGGTGTTCAATAAACATATTTGTTGTGAATAGAACTTCGTTGTGATAACTGTGAAATGACTGCATAAGTGGTGTTTTGAACATAGATTTTTCAGTTTAAGAAAATACGTTGACACGATGATAATACACCCAAATTTTTCTTCCTGTCAGTTGACAGTGTTCAATTCTTGCAGAAGTCAATTATTTGTCAATTATTTATTTATAAATATACAGTGTGACCCATTGAAAATGGAACCACCCCTGTAAAATACGTATTTTTCAGTCATTCTAAAAAACCTTTTTTTGAATATCAAGCATCAAAAACTGTATCTTGACACAAATTTTCATAAATTTAGTTCCATTTCCAAGACACTCTATGGTTTTTTTTAAAAAGGAAAATTTATTGGGCAATTTTTTTTTTTAATTTAACTACACCACTGAATTTGTAGTCGTTATGAATAAAAACGATGAGAATTACATAAAAAAATATTGGTTAACAACGAAGTTACAATAACTTTAATTTTGGAAACAAAGTATTTGATTATAATTTTTATTCAGATTATAGACATATTTGAAATCTGGCAATACTGCCGATACAAAGTAGAACACCAATGAATTTGTACAGCGGAAATCCGACGTCAATAGCTCATTCCGTTCTACAGTTATAGCTCCTGAAAGTATGGTAATGTGAGCGATTTGTGTTGGAAGCGATTTTGTAATAAAAATCTGACTACGCCACTGGATTTGTAAATTATATTCCCTTAGAATCATTTATTTAAGTTTAGGTTTTAAGTGTATTCGAAAATAACAGTAAATTAAAAATTCATTTTCAAGTTATGCAGTCTTCCATAGCCGATAAAAACGAAATGAACCGAATGAAGTTTCAAAGTATCAAAATTATTCATTCGATAATAAAACAGAAAGTAGGACAAAAAATGTTTCTTTTAAATTCTGCAAACTCAACTAGAACAAGCTTTTAGAGAAGGTATCAATAATTTGAGGAAAGCTGAACTAATACATTAGGTATTGTACTAAATCAATAGTAGGCTGTGATTTAGTACACCACAAATCGCTCACATTACCATATTTCAGGAGTTATAACTGTAGAACGGAATGAGCTATTGACTTCGGATTTTTGCTGTACAAATTCACTGGTGTTCCACATTGTATCGGCAGTGTTGCCAGATATTAAATATGTATATAATCTGATTGAAAATTATAATCAAATACTTTGTTTCCAAAATTAAAGTTGTTGTAACTTCGTTGTTAACCAATATTTTTTCATTAAATTTCCATGGTTTCCATTTATAACGACTACAAATCCAGTGGTGTTGTCAAATTTAGAAAAAAAATTGCCTAATAAACTTTTGCCGTTTTTGACAAAGAAAAAAAACCATAGAGTGCCTTCGAAATGAAACTAAAGTTATGAAAATTTGTGTCAAGATACAGTTTTTGATGCTTAATATTAAAAAAAGAGGATTTTTGGTATTGACTGAAAAATGCATATTCTACAGGGGTGGTTCCATTTTAAATGGGTCACACTGTATAATACACGGGAAAACCCTCCTCTGCTACAATGTAAAACCTTGAGAATTGAGTCCGTATGATGCATTTTAATGATAGGGTTATTAGATCTAGAGAAAGTGATTAAGTGACATTTAGTGATTCAAGTCTAAATCCAGTATCATTTTTTTTTCAATGGACCAAGAATAAAATGAAATGAGATCAGCGTCTAGCTTCTTATAGTCATATGTTTTTCTAATCTAAAAAACAATATTTTCAGGTCATCGCCAAAAAGAACAAATGTGCCGTTCTGAAAAAACAAGACCAATGAAAAAATTGGAAACAAGGAATCCCAGGTGCGACCCCTGTGGCACTCCAGAGGTTACCACGAGTGGGAACGATTTATAGTACCTGATTCTTACTATTCGAGTCCCATTCGATAGATAACTTCGTAACTAGTTTGTGAGCCATAGAGGAGAGCCAATAAATATAAAAATATGTGGTTAACTCTATCGAAAGTCTTAATGACATCAGTGTAGACTGCATGGACCTGAAGACTATTTCCGCCAGCCAGAACTATAACGTTTTGATGAAATAACGAATTTGTAATTGTTGACTTGCCAACAATGAAACCATGTTGTTGGTCAACGATAGCATTTTCACAGTACCAAGTAAGATGAGAAATGAGTAGCAATTCAAACAGCTTGAAAAGAGCTGGCAGAACGGTAATCGGCCGGAAATTTCTACCATAATCTTTTTTGCCAATTTTGAAAAAAGGGGCTACAGAGCTAGTTTTTCCAATACTGGGAAATTCTTGACATTCAAGCGGAAAAATCAATAGTACTTAAGTGAAATGCTTTTCGAAAAGTTGGAAGGTATTTCATCTGGACCTGTGTATAAATTACCTTACCTTTAAACCGTTGAGAGCCTCCTCTGGGCTAAATGATATGGGGTGCATGTTTACCGTACCATTCACAGTGTACTGATCATCTGGGATCGAGATGCATACTAAATGAGAAACCAGAGTCTCCATAGTAATATTAAATAGCTGTAAAAATTCTTGGACTTGTAATGAAGCATAGGTTTGGTGGGTTAGATATCTGAATAATTTTGCTCTGATATTTTTTTATGACAGGAATAAACGAGATCGCCATATCACTATCGGATACTTTACGTTTAACTATTAAAATAAAGTATCGGTTATGCGGAAAATTGGTCCGAAATTGCACAATTATTGTGAATAACAAATTTCTCCGATGATTGTACTCTCCTGCCTTTTAATTTCAGCCAAAATATCACTACAAAAATGTACACTCAACTTTTTAAATCGGCTGGAGTATAGTATGGCAATATACAAGTCATTCGTTAACTATAGCCAATTACAATGAAGTGGATAAGTGTCGTCGAGTGGTTTTTACATTTCACATTATCTGTAGCAGGATCACAAGTTGGAATAAATATAAGATAATAATAATGTTTATTCATAAATAAATTCACTTCAACATACAATATCTCTTTTAAGAGTTTACAGCAGATGAATAAACAATGGCACCACAAGGAAATCAATCCGCGCGTAGACTTGCCTTTGTTGATCATTTAGAATTAAAAATAAAAAGTCTTACAAAGATATGAGCGGAACATTCAACAAAAATTGTTTTCAAAGTGACGGACTTGTTAGGATTAAATAATTTGATACTTATAAAAGGAAATCAAAAGAAGGAACATTGTATGATAAATATTATAAGTCAAAATTTTCAGTTACGGCACAATTAAAAATTTTTGATGAGTTTTGCAATGATCAACAGAGTCAGTCACCAAGGTTATATAAAAACTTTTTAACAAAAAATTGAACCGACGAAAAACGGAACTGGAAAGCAAAAAATAAAATAAACCTTCTTAGTCTTATTAACTAAGCTTTGTATTAATGTAAATAACTAATTTTGGGTAGGCGCTAAACAAACAACCGAATGAGTTAGGTTAAGCGCAAAATGATGGCATGGAGATGCGCGGTGACATTTTGATAATTTTTTGAAGTAATTCAATGATCTTCGTTGATTGTTTGTTTGGCGCCGACTCAAAATTAGTTACTTACCCATAAGAATTATTCCATTCCAAATCCAAATGTGATCAACTTTGAGGTATATACTATCTAATAGAGAAAGAATCATTCAAATCGGACAACCCAGTATAAAGTTATGCCTGATAGAATTGGTTAACGAACCAAAATTCAGGGGGTGAACGATCAATATCCTCCATTTTGCAACCCTTAGGGGAGTAATTTTCTTTTTAAATTCAAATGGGACCAACTTCGGAGTACACCCTATCCAATGACAAAAGAATCATCAAAATTGAACTACTCTGTAAAAAGTTATGCGTGGTAATACATCAGAAAAAAAAATACGCGTCGACCAGAGAATCTCCTTCTTTTTTATTTCGTCGGTTAAAAAGAAATTTGTAATCAGAAACAAAATTAGTTTATTTATGAATAGTTTGATGGATTGAACAGATTTGATGTCGGAGGGTAGCATATTATACAATTGACTACTAGCACCTTTTGAGGATTACATGGTTGATATAAATTCAATTGTTGTTTCTTGTTGGGTACGAGTGCATATCAGAGAGTTTGGTGTAGTTTCCAATATTTTTGTGTATGTATACTGATTTTTCTGGAAGAGAAATTCACTATCGATTTGGGGTGCTTAACCTCATGCTATTATATTGTATGCCACTACAGAATGTACATTGAGAAAAAGGGTAGGTTAGTTCAACCAAATTTATAAGGTCACTCTTATTGTCTTGACCCCACCAAATATAATTCATCCCAAAATACAGGTGTACTCGATTGATGAAATCATTATATTGGATTTCTCAATGCAATGCTAACATTCCTTTGATCCGACTATATGTTCATCTTAGCGAAACAATCTCCAACTCATATTGATTGAACATTTGTTTCAACACAAATATAATATTTATTCGAATCAAATATCGGAAATGGATTGAAGAATGTTATACTGGTTCTATTATAAACGTTAGATGGCGAAGCTTCCGCACAACTGACCCTGACGTTAACGTTATCAAATAGCAAAGCCACCTCATCATCGTTGCGACGTCCGGACTTAATTGTCTGGTGAGGCTCTCATGCAATATGTCTGGTGTGGGCATTTCCAAATTTGTCAATTCCGTGTATTAAAAAAATTAATACTCATTTGAATAAATATTTTCAGTGAAGAAATCAGCTTATTTCGTTGAATTGACATAATATTGAATTAATCAATTCGACATAAATAGTTGTTTGAATGAATAGTTTTTTAAAAATCAGCAAATTTGGTAGATCTGATCATGCCAATCAACAAAATAATTACATAGTTGAAACAAAATTTCTGCCAAAACGAGTTATGAATAGAGTTGGTCGAATAAGATATTTGGTGCATGCAAATTAGTTTCAGTTGATTGAAACTTCAAATTTGATCCGTAACCAAGAAATAATTTTACTCATTTTGACACTTTTATTTGTATGACACTTCTATTTGTTTGATTCAAATACATTTTATTTGATCCAACAAATTATTTTTGTCCATGTACGGATGTAAAGTAGTAGAGTTTAAGAGAATCAGAATAACTCTATTGAACACTGACAGACAACTTTCTAGTTTTCGTGTAAGATGAAATCCATTCGTTCAAGGGTCCTCTTATTCCTAAACATTCAAGTTTTTCGGGAAGAAACTCTAGGTTACCAAATCGAAGGCGCGAGACAAATCAATGAAGATGCCAATAACCAGCTCACCAGCATCCTAACTTATCGTAAACAAAGTAAACAAGTTCATTTGATACAGTTTCAGTGGAGTATATCTTTCTCTGGAACCATGCTAGCAGGGGGGTTGTTATTTTATATTCGTCCTTATATCCAATCAAAACTGATGACATTTTGGCCTGATGCTGGATATTAAGTCAAGTTAGGAAACAAATTCTGGCTAGGCAGTTGAATGAATATAGCATTGCAAAATCACTTCTTGCAACAGGAAGATTTCTCTGATATTTTCAACTGTAATAACATTAATGAAATGTTCAAACTATTTTATGGAACCATTAATTTTGCTATTGATAAGTTTTGTTCACCAATAAAACAATTAGTGAACAAAGAAGATGAACTCAAAAATAAGTGGTTTACCAGAGAATCATTCGAGTTACGTAAATCGCTAAACAATCTATATTGGCTGAAGCAACACTTTCAGGAAGAAAAATTAGAAATTGAATATAAACGTCTGCATAAAACTCATGAAAACAAACTAAAAACAGATAAAAAGTTATATTATCAAAAAATCGTTGAAAATGAAATAGATTCTAATGAAAAAAAAAATATTTTTATAAATTAGTTAAAGAAAAAACCGGAAGAAATAATAAAAATATACGAGAAATGAAATTGAATATCAATGGGTCAATAGTTGATAGGGATCTTGATGTTGCGAATAGTTTTTTTGCTGATCATTTCAGCACCTCTGTCAGATTATTAAGCAAAAAAAAGTGTGTATCGTCTTGTACAAAATGTGAACTAAACAATAGACATTAGCAACTCATTCTTTTTCACCCCTGTTACACCTGAGGAGATCTTTGAGATAATATGTAGCCTAAAAAATACCAACTCGAGTGGTATTGACTGTATATCAACAAAAATAATTGAATATATAGCTCAACACATTGCACTGCCTCTGTCTGAACTAATAAATATCTCGATTGAAACTGGTCAGTTTCCGGAAGAACTGAAAACTGGACTGGTTATCAACAACTATCAAACTATGTTACTAATTTAAGTCGGGCGCCAAACAAACAAGCAAATAAATCAGGTAGGCGTGAAATAATGGCATCGAGTTGCGCGGTGACATTCTGATAAATTTTTGAAGTAATTTAATGAGCTTGTTGATTGTTCGTTTGGGCCGACTCAAAAATTAGTTACTTAATTAGGGTTATATTTAGACTAAGAAAGGTTCATTTTTTCTTTACTTTTCAGTTCCGTATTTCGTCGGTTCAATTTTTAAAGTTTTATTTTCAATTTTTGTGGCTAAAATCTACTAATTACTACCACTTTTTTTTTTATTACTTCCAAAATACTACTCACCTACCATACTTCAACTATTACCAGTTAAATAATATGATTATTTACTTTTACTATTTGTTGTAATATAAATTATTTTTGTTGTTCTGGTTAGTTTATTTCATTACTCTGTATATAGTTCCATCCTCTCATAGAATATAATGATTGTGACGGATGTAGCAGAACAAAAATGATGACAGTAGCGATCAGTCATTGTCAACTACATATGTGTGCCAATGTTCACAAGTGAAAAATCAATTATCCCCAATTTTTCTACCCGTAAACGTGGAGGTAGGGAATCTCCTCCTTTTTGGTTTCGTCGGTTGAAAAGATGACCCCTTGAGTATGGACAACTACAGACAGATAACTGTTTCAAATATGATTAGTAAAATTGTCGAAAAATCTAATGACTAATTACCTGGATAAACACAAAATGTCAAAACGGTTTCTACCCTGGGAGATCACCAGAAGGGGCAGTCTATGAATTTGTCCAATTTATATATGAATAACTTGATAATGAGAACATTGTTGGCGCACTATTCTTTGATCTCACTAAGGCTTTTGATACCCTTAATTAAGATTTTGTGGAATAAAAACTATATGCCTTCGGATTTCGTGGAAACGTGCTGACTTGGCTGATGTCATACTTGAGATTAAGGAGAATAGCGGTCAAAATAAATCAAACTCAGTCAAATGAGGCAATTGTGAACCTGGGTGTTCCACATGATTCTGTACTGGGTCCACTTATATTCATAATGTCTATTATTTACGTACCAGAATTTATGAAAATGAAGTGTTATGTTATATATGCGGACGATGTTTCCATTGCAACTTGTGGCAATTCTCCTGAAGAACTGGCAGATAACTTAAGTGTTCTATATAATAAATTCACCGAATGGTGTTAGAACAATCATCTAATTCCAAATCATGGAAAAACGGTTCTAATGAAATTTAACATAACAATGTCTCAACACTTCTTTTGATATACCCACATACTGAAAATATTAATTTGACGTTTCTCTGAGACAACAAAATTCCTTTGGAACCTTTCTTGACTCATCACTCTCTTTCAGGCATGTACGATCATATATCAAAGGAGATTGCATCTTACAACTTAAAAATATACTCTCCCAACAACAACTAATGAATATCTACTATGCGATGACATATTCTCAATTATCCTATGATGTTATAATATGGGAAAACTCTAGATTGTCAAAAAAATAGTTGATTTTACAAAAAAAAAAAATAATACGTTTTATCTTTGATATACATACGAGAACTTCCTGTAGAGGCCTCTTTCAATCAAATAAAATTCATATCTACAATATCTACAAAAATATTATATTCGTTAACAATGATCTGGAAGATTCCATTGAGATTCCTAACAATCATAACTATAAGACAAGGCATGGTAATCTTCCACGCATACCGCCTCATCGGACAACTTTTTTGTTAAGAGTCCATCTTATACTGGCCTACAGTTGTATAATAAACTACTAGGCTCTATAAGAGAAATCCAAAATTTTCATGTATTCAAAAAATCTCTCAAAGATCTCCTGTGGCAATATTCATTCTATAATCTGAATAAATTTATGGAATGTAGCTTTTAACACAATATATTTATCTATGATATAACATATTTAATGTATTCTCTTTTCTCTAATGACTTCTCCTAATATCATGTAAATGGTCTCAATGGAATGAAATATTATTTATTTATTTATTTTATTTATATACTCGCGGATTATTGAATCCCTTCTGCCTACGACGCTGCCATCCACATGACAGGAGAGAATTACCAGAGACGCCAAAACGCTTACCGGTCCAGTCAATCTTCAAAGCATCCCCTTTTCAACAAGAACCGTGAGTAGAACTATAGCAGCTTTTGTTTTATTTTCTCGAACACCAGTCTCGAACACTCGGACAAAAATCAAGATGGAGAATGTTACGTAAAAGTTATCGGAACTAGACATTACGTCAATCCCAGGCGTCTGCAACGTTCTAGTATTGATTTGGGATGGATAGTGTTTCAGTATGGGGAATGTTGTTTATCCAGGAGGAATATAGAATGAAGTGGTTGGTTCCACAGCTTGGGGCATATCGAACAAATTTTGTTGCACAAAAAATAAGAGAGGGACAGGAAACTCAACGCACATATTTTTTAAATCATCATCATTTTGCATGAAGAATAAGGCAAGGTTGTTCAATGCGAGTTTAAACCGTTGATTATATGAACTCCGATTAATAATTAACCATGGATAAGAACGTTATGCATTTTCCAATGAAAAACCAATCCTGGATTCCTAAATTCATTGTTTTCATCTGTTGGAAACACATTTTTTCGCCTGTACCATCATTCGGACCGTTCAGAAACATCAACATTGAATTTAGCCTTGAATGAAGCCTAAGAATTCATAATTTTGTCAAAAGAATACAGAAAAATTGATCTAAAGAAGCCAATTGTATTCTATAAATTGTTAGGCGTCTCTTAGGAAAAAAATAACTCATAATTTCGATGAAGGTGAGGAAAACATTCTCATTTCACGGGTGAAAAAAATACCAAGATATTGTAGAATGTAAAAAACGGACGCAGTTACTAATTCGCAAAATTTGAAGGCGTGGGCTATAATAAGTAATGCGGAGGTCCAAAAAAACCTTAACAATAAAAGACAAAATTTCTACTTGGGCTCTGTCCAAAGCAGATCTTGTAGATTTACAAAAACGATCATTTGAAGAACACATGTTGAAATTAATACACATGAAAGAAAAACACCAACTTTTCTTTGAACTACACAGGGAGTTGTAGAATCTAGAGAAAACCCATATGATTGAGATATATAAACAAACTCATCTTCGAAACATAACTCATCAACCAACAATAAATCAACATTTGCTTAAGATTCCTCAGAACAAATCATGTAGTTTTTTATTTTACATTTGTGACGATTTAATTTTAGTTTTTTTATGACAAACGTTTTTGGTATGAAAAATCAAAATTCGAATTTAATTTGGAAGTTTATTTTTTGTTACGATTTTGCCTATGTAGTCATTTGTATTTTCTTTGTACTTTTGTATTTTTGTTAGTTGTGGACGATTTCTTTCGGCAAGCGAAATCTATTTAAAAATAATTTTTCTGTCCATTCTTCCAAATGGTTTCTAGGTAACGTTATTTCGTGTGACTTGGGCTTACTTGAATTCAAAGAATGTCTACGAAAAATTTGTGAAAATAATTATATACCAAAATATTGATCTTTGACCACTTTTTAAAATTAGCTAGTCAAACTGTGATTGAGACTTTGTATGTGTATATATGAAAAAAATTGTGTGCAAAGTCACCCGCATATTGAGGGCTTCGACCCATGGCTTATATTTTGCGTGATTTTCTCTTTATAGCATGTACATAGGCCAAAGTAACACGACGGATAAAATAACTAAAATAAATTTGTCCATAAAAAACTTATTTTATTTTCAATCATCATAAATGAGAGATATTACTAGTTGCAAACAAATTTTATGCAAGTTTAATTTGGTCGCAAATGACTCCTGAATGGAATACAGTGTTGCACGTATATAATACATATTATGTAGGTATATATACCCATATACAATAGGAAGAATCACTAAAAATCAATCTGATGAAAAACAGGCTTAAAAAGGCAATATTTAAATTTTATATTTAATAACGTCTATTTATCAAAATGAGCCAAAGTCACCCAGCTGGGTCAAAGTCACCCGAAATTACGGGGCAATAATTTCAAAAACTTCAATTCAACACAATAGTAATTTTCAGATTAGTCAATGTCTATTGAAAAATGTCAAACAATCAAATAGGTTAGAATCGGCAAATTATCTCCTTAAACCCCCGAATTCATGAGATTAACTTATACCATTGTTAAACTAGGTTTATCTCATAAACCCGTATTGAACAACTGAAACAAAATTGGTAATCCTGGTTTGAGCTCAATCACTTGGTCATCCTTGATTGAACAACCGGGCCTGAGATTATGAACACGGATATGACACGAATTCTTTCTTTTTCATACAGGGAGGTCCATAAGTAACGATTGAATGAAATTTTTCACGAAATTTGCAATCTATACAGCAATATAGGGTTTTTGAAATTCTCTACATTTTTTATTGAAAAAGTTTACGTTTTCAATATCACCAAGTAAGCAAAGGATGTTTGATGAAAGATGTTAAAACTAGGCGCCTGTTGCTTCTCGACAATGACGGAGGCATTGCTGAAATTCTTCCAAAACATTGTTTTTTGTTTCCGGGTGATTTGATTAATTTCTTGCCTTATTCTGTCTTTCGAACCATCGACGTTATTTGGTCTGTTGTAGTAGACTTTAGATTTTGAATAACCCGATAAAAAATAGTCGAGTGGGGTCGAACCGGGAGAACGCATAGGCCACTCAATTTCACCGCATCTACCGATCAATCTATCAATAGAAACTTGATTGAGATTGTAGAAATTTTTTTCGAGATATTTGACGACACCGTTAATTTTTTGAGACCATAATCTTTCTCGTAAAACAAAAAAGCCCGACAAGAAAATGCACGTCGCGAAACTCAGTCTCCCGCATCGCGACATCAACGATTGCAACACGTTAGAGATCAAATTCGTCTTAGTTATAATAGCCAATCACCCACAAAAAATGTACCGTCTTATAATCTTAACTAAAAAATGTAAAATGAAAAGCTTTGAAGAAGATGGAAACAAGATGACCAGAAAATATTTTGAGAAAACCAATAAACTTAATACTGTAAACAATCTCACGCAGTCTGAGGCAATAATATATCTTCATTTTTAAGTTAAAGAAGATGTCTCCGACTGCGAGAAATTGTTTACAGTATTAAGTTTGAAAGTTAACCTCTTGAAACATAATTTACTGACAATAATTTCTGGTTATCTTGTTTCTTGTTGTTGTTTGTTTGTAACCGACTCCTTTGGGCACGATTTTGACCCACTTCTAGACTTCCGAATGATTCGAAATTTGGCAGGTGTACACAATTCTGGTGACAATGCATTGAGAAATTTTTGTGTGAGGAAAAAACATAATGGCGGCTCCAATATGGCGTTCGAGTTTTGTGATTATGGTCCGATTCGCTTCAAAATTGGTATCTGGAGGTTTTCGTGATCGGAGATTATGATTTTTTTGTCAAAATAAAAAAATTCAAGATGGCGGCTCCAAAATGGTGGACGAGTTTTGTGATTATTGTCGGATTCTATTCAAAATTGGTATGTGGGAGTTTTTGGGGTCAATTATCATGATTCTTTTGTGAAAATTGAAAAATTCAAGATGACGGCTTCAAAATGGCGGCCGAGTTTTGTGATTATGGTCTGATTCTATTCAAAATTGGTATGTGGGGGTATTTGGGGTCGGAGATTATGATCACCAAGTGCTCCCCCCCCCTTATTTTTTTTTTTTTTGCGTTACAAATCAAAAGTCCTTTGATTACGAATGATCAAATTCCAATAATTTCCTAATTCAACTGTCTCGTGGGGGAACCACCTCAAGGGTAGAAAAATAGGGGATGATTGATTTTTCATCTGTGGACCGATTCTGTTGAAATGAATGATGATTCTGACTATCTCAATGAATTTTATTAGTCGAAGAGAAAACTTTATGTATTCACAATATTTCTGTGAGTACAAGGAATGAAAACTCTGCTTTTACAGGATGAACTAATCTTAAATTTTTTCAAATAGAAATTCAACTTTCTGATTAAAATCCCAGATAAAAAAAATTAAATAATTTTTTTGGAAATCACAAATTTTTCATTATATACATCCCGTGATTCGATTCATCTTGTGAATCAAATCAGACATAACAAAATTGATTGATTTTCTTCAAACCATAGAGTTTCCCAGGAACTGACCTACATCTCAGTCAGATCTCAACTTAATTCAATTCCAACCCATTTCAATCCCCCGCGACACAATATTTCCATTCGCTCCATTATTTTTCCTGTTCCTGTTCATCATTCGGGATGAGTTCGGTTCTTCCACCATCTCAGGAAGCCATGGAGCGCTCCCCATTTGTCTCCCGCTTCGTCTCTGAATGTAAATCAGTCGTCTCTATTCGGAAGAGGCGAATAAATTCCTGAAAGTCTATTTTCAATCTGCATTATAGAACATTAATATCATCGACAGCCAATAACTCTCGAACATGTATTTTGGCATATTCTATTCCTTCGGATTTTGCGTCCTCTCTCCTTCTTCTGTTTCAGTCCACACAAAAGGCAATTTTGTCGAGTGGGTGCTTGGTTTGGAGGATCTTAATGGGAGAGACAGATACTCGGTTTCATACAAATGATGAGTCATTATCATTTTTCTTTGCTAACAAATCTCATTTCAGAAAATGATCAAGCAGATCTTTGAAGCTATCAAACAGAATCGTCCACTTACATTAAAGTAATCCTCTCTCAATCTAGGCAATTACGAAATGGAATATATCTGATCAAAAATTGAATTCATTATAGAGCCTCAATGGATTGAGGGACCATGGCTATATAACAGTTTACCTCTGAATTGGAGTCAATATTCAGATTGTCACCAATAACATCTTGAGTCTCGATTTCACTTGAATATCTTCCCCCAAACACTAGCGCCATTTGTGGTTGTTTCAGGAATATTGATGATCAATACTATTTCTTACAACCCAAACATAAATACAGCATCGCATTTGATGTGATGTTTCAGTAACAATCGAAAATACCATGATCATACAAATATTGGTACAATATATAAACGAAGGCAGATGAAATTATAGTTCACAGTTCGAAGCTTCTCACCATTCGAAAGAAAATTATTTTCTCTATGAGAAGCATGACGCCCGTGCGGACTTTGGTACCATATTAGTTTATTTTCTCTTCTGAAAGTAACTTTATCTTATTGAAAAAATGTAATGATTTCGTCGATAGGACATCAGATAAGGGAGCTATGATGTTGCAAAGTCTCGAAACGTCGGTGGATGGCGGAAAAAAAAGGCATAGCTCCCTTAGCTCATGTCCTATGTATCCGTCCAATGAAAAAAAAGGAGAACGAGTAATAGACAGTTTAAAAAACAAGAAAGCCCCGGGAAAATATCAAATACAAAGTTGAACGCTGAAATATATCAAATCCGACATCATCACCACACTCACGTACTTAAGAAAAAAGGTTATAGATACAGGATATTTTTCTACATGTCTCAAAGTTGAAGTAATCAAACCACACTATAAGGGTGGTGATTGTTTTTAGTTTTTTTTCTTTCTTCTTTAGTTTTATTTTCTTCATTTTTGATTTTATTTTTCTTGTACTCCCAACTAGGTATCTTGACTGGACTCAGAACAGTACTCTTTCTTTTGATGCCTAGCTTATTCACTTTATTTCCTGCACTGCATATACAGTGCTCGTCTGGAGTCCGTTCTTCCCCTACTAATTTTGAACCAACTGGTATATCACAACGAAATTTGGAGGGCTTAAATAGAAGATAAAACCCTACTTTCTCATGAAAAAATCACACCCAGAAGTTTTAAAATAGAACACCCCGTATATTATTCCATTTTCGAAATCTGCTCATAATTCTCAACAGTTTTCTCTAATACACTTTACTCCAAAATGCAATTGCTTTCGGAATATTAACGTTTGAAAAGTGACATTCCGGTTTAAAATGAAGTATGGATTTTGGTCACTAAACGTTGTTATTAATTTGTAGTTACCGACTAATGAGAGGCGTAAAAAGAGTTTATTAAGGATAAACAGTACCGCTTACCGGAAAATCTCGAAGCCTACGAAAGTGTTCTGTAAATTTACAATCAAAACAAAGTAGTTAGCTAAAAAATTATAATTTACTTTTGAATAATACTTTTATTTAACCCCAACAATTATTTCATCAAGTGTTCAATGTGGCTCCTTCCTAAATCTTGACAATAAAAAGCCCTATTATAAATAGCTTTTCTCACGTTGATGAAAGTCTGTTCATCTATTTCTTCACATGTATCTTTTATTCTGCGTTCCAACTCTTCTATTGTTTGGCATTCAGTGGAGTAGATTTTTGACTTCAGATACCCCCCAAGGAAAAAATCTAGAGGTGTATGATCCGGAGATCTTGGTGCCCCTTCTGTACTTGCGATCGAAATGGGGAGGTGCCCCATCCCGCTGAAATATGATTTCACGAAAATTCGGGTATATAGAAATTGGGAGAAGAAAAAGACTATCGAGTCATTCATTACCATAGAGGAAATAGCTCAGCGGTTGCACTGTCGCCTACCAAGCAGAGGGTCACAGGAACGAATCCCGGTCGAGGTAAATTTTATTTTTATTTTAAAAAAACAACAGTTTTACGGATTTGCCTAATTGTTTTTTTTATGTTCGTAATACTCCGAATGAGATTTTTTGAAAAAGAAAGGATTTTTAGAGAAGTTCTTGGAAATGTCTTTGTCCTGGAAAAGTTTTCAGGCATATATGATATATAATAGAAATGAATGTCTGTTGGTGATGGTAAGCTCATAACTTGAGTTCGGTTGAACCGATTTGGCTACTTATTCCACGGGAAAACAAACGGAAAAACGGGATAACGAAAAAATTGGATAACGGGATAACAGGAAAACGGAAGAAAGGGATTACGGGAAAACCGGATACCAGGAAAACTAGAAAGAAAACGGGATAAAACGAAAACGGGATAACGGGAAAACCGTATTACGAAATATCTGGAAAATGGGATAATGGAAAACCGAGATAAAGGGAAAACGTTAAAACAGGATAACGGAGAAACGTGATAACTCGGAAACGGGGTAACGGAAAAATGGGATGGAGGGAAAGGGGGATAACGGGAAGCGGCCACAATGAAAGGCATAACCTAGATGGAACAACTCAAAAAAACATAGGAAAAAAGGAATTCTACGCGGACGAGAGTTTTCAGGAATAAAAATTTAGGGAATTCAGAAATTTGAACAGGACAACGTTTGTCGGGTCATTCAGTATTGTATAATTATGAATATAGCATATATGAAAAAGGTGTGTGTATATGGTATGTTTATACGTATGTATATGTGTGTGTGTGCGTATCATGGGTTGTACATATACGTGGGACATAACCCGATAAAGACAATTTCATTGATCATTGCACTATTCACGCGATTGTGGACTATCTTACTTTATTCCTATTCATATATTTGTTATATTGGATCATGTATTATGGATTATCTATATTGCTATCTATAATACCTAGATCTTACCACGCATAAGCGATATTTTGGTTAATATTCCCCCTTCGGTGTTTCTTTCTAACGTTCATTATAATTACTAAAAAGTGTCTGTATATCTATTGTACCGAACTCTAATTCTAATAAACGTTATTATTATTATTATAATTGTTTTGTGTTTTCAAAGTGTAATAAACGGACATTGAATTATACCGTGAGACGGAAATAATAGTCAGTGACTCATTCTTAGCTCGATCGTTCAGTGTTTCAACCTCCGCGCCGCCGTCGATAAATATCAATTACAATTTCTAACGTCGACAACAAACTTCCGTAAAACTAGAAGCTTCTTCAAATGCTCCTTAAGCTCTATTGCACGGGCCGAAATAAATTTGGCACCGGTACGTTGCGTCCACATTTAGAACAAGCGGCATTTTGGGAGTATAGATTCGGGATACAATAGATTTTTATTGTGAAATATACTATTTTAAGCCGCTCTTATTGTGTTGTTTCTGAACTAGTGACTGGCGTCACTGACTACTATTTCAGTCTGAGGTATAATTAAACTGAAATAGTATCACAATCAATGTACCTCATAGAAAAAAACTCCGTATGAGTAGCCATTACTATAACTGAATTGAAAATCAATTAGGCGGCAGGCCTGGACAATATAACCAATAATGTGATGAAGCTCATAGCATAATACATAGCTCTACCACTCTTTCACATTATAAACAAAACTTTCTGAACGGGCGAAGTTCCCTCCCATTTCAAACATGAGATAATCAATCCAATCTATGAAAGGGGCAATAAAAATGAAGCCTGCAATTACAGACTCTGACATCAATTTCCAAAATCTTTGAAAAAATCTTAAAACGCCGGCTTGTAAGTTTCCTTGACAAATTCAATATTCTTGCGAAAACACAATTTGGTTTTCGTGACAAACTCTCCACTCAGGATACCATTGCAGAAGTAACCTATCGGATTAACCAGGCGATAGACAATAAAAAAGCGTGTCTGGGGATTTTTGTTGATTTAGCAAACGCCTTCGACACAGTGAGTCATAGGATTTCGTTGGAAGAGCTGAAATGGATAGGAGTTCGCGGGATAGTCAACGATATCCTTAAAAACTTTCTAATTGGTCGAAAACAATGCGTCGTAGTAGAAGGGGAAGTTAGTAGTGACTGAACATTAACCTACGGAGTTCCCCAAGGTACCGTACTAGGCCCAGTTCTTTTTCTAGTCTATATAAACGGACTCCTCATGAAAGAGACTGATGGGACCATAATTTCTTTTGCTGACGACACTGCGTTGATTCACACTAGAAACTCCTGGCAACAGGTACCAGAAAAAGCTGAAAACAATCTGCAAAAAATATTCAAATGGTTCAACTTCAATATTGTAACTGTAAACGTTGAAAAAACGGAAACTTTTCCTTCCACATTGGACAAAGGTCCTTTTCCTATCTTGCTCTACGCCTGTTCAATTTCATGCCAGATGATCCAAAGAAATATAACTTTACTGACCGTTTCAAATAAAAAAAAAACTTGGCTCCACAGCACAGACAGAACCATAATAAAAAATAATATTGAAATATAATTCCTTATACTCCCATCTCTCTACCAATACCAATATAAATGTAATTAAATTACTCTTGGTATTAACTAGTTATAATTAAATATAATCAATCATAAGTATATATCAATAATTTATTTCACCAATATGAAAGTAACAACGATCCAACTCCTATATGTATACTTTCACATTCGTTTTTCTATAAATAGAAAGTAATGATTATATCTGCTACTCGTAGACAAGTTCTTTAATGAACTTAAAAGTGTTTTTGCACTTTATTCACTATTTTTTGTATATTACTATTAAACTAGGCAATGTCTTTGTATTCTCTCATACACTGCAAGGTGTTAAACGCTGTTCGTGAATAAATTATTATTATTATTATTATTTGAGTATTTTTTTATAGAAAACGAACCCAATCTCCTAAAGGTATTATTTTTTTCAATTTATTTCGTAAAACCATAATAACAAGATACGCTTGTATACATACATATTTATAACGGTTATCCTTTATAATCCCAAGGGTTCACCTAAGAACTCAAGGCGCTTGTTTTGTGCAGCTCCTTGGAATAATTCAAGATTTTCATTAGGTAATCAAAATGAATGGTATACATATTAATATATTGTTTACAATGAAAATATGAATAATGGGAATTCTTGTTGAAATCGATACTAGTTCTATTGACAATTTTCTTTTCTTTTCCTTTCTTTATATAAAAATTTATATTACACGTGGAGGTTCGTTCATATGCATACATACGTAAATACATATATAGGCAAGTCTTTTTTTTTTCATAGTAACTTCAGTAGTGTGAGATAGTTACGATTGATGAATTGTTTCATATAAGTTTTATATTTGTTAAATGAGAGGTTTTCTTTCAAACTGCGGACCAATATATTATTATACAGGGCTTTTCATGATGAGCGTTAATTAGACGTTTCTGGCAAACCAGACAACGGATCAACCTGAAAATTTCACAGTATGCATAAATTAATATGATCTACACATTTATGATGATGAGTTGAAAGCAACTGAGAAATGGAATTCAAATGATTTTGAATAATAGGCCAGGAAGAGAACGTGTATGGTAACAAATGGATGGTGCTCCACACCATAATTCTCGTTCAGTAAGCGCAGCTTTAAATGAAATCTTCGAAGACAGATTGATCGGTAATAATTGACCTTTTCGTTGGCCTCCTAGAACACCAGATGACAATCCATTAGATTATTTTGTGTGGGGTTTCATTAAAAATATGGTTTACTCCAACCCAGTAACAACAATGGAAGATATGAAATCGAGAGTTACAACTGCTTTCAATAGTTTAACTCCAGGCTCAATCAGAAGCGCTACACATGAAAATCTTTTGAAGAGATTACATGTTTGTTCAAGTAGAGGTGCAGATGTGTTCGAACATATTCTGAAACACACTGACAATTGAATTAACTTTCTAATTCATGAAATTATTTTCAGTTCGTGTGTCAGCGTTAATAAAACTATTGTTCAAAGAGAAGTTTCATTTGATGGTTGAAGAGTATTTTAATAATTATTTATTCATTGTATTATCTGTGACTGATGAAGGAACATCGAACGGAATCTGTTGAATTTCAAAAATAAGTGATGAATACAAGGAAACCACGTCAGTTTCTGTTTGAAACAGTTTATCTCGAGAACGGTTCGAAATCTCCATAGGATTATCTGAACGCAGTTAATCTAAAATTGGATGTGGAGGTCAAAAATGTGGAAATATACAGGGTGATCTATTTGAAAAAATTGACTTTCACTCATTTTTTCATGTGAACAAAGTATCTGCATTTTTTATAGAGGCAAATAAAAATATGACTCGAAGTTAAGATCCTCATGGTATCATTTTACTCCATTTCGAAATTGATCGTCTTAGTACCAGAGTACAAGATTATCAGCGTTTATAAAAGTACGTGTTTGGTAAAAAAAAAACGAAATTAATTTATATTTTCTAAACGGAAAAATCAAAGTAGCCGCTACTCTATAGTAGAAGCGGCAACGCAGCATCGTCTAAAATATTTTAGGCGTGTAGATCATATTAATTTATGCACAGTGTGGAATTTTCAGGGTGATCCGTTGTCTGGTTTGCCAGAAACGTCTAATTAACGCTCATCGTAACGTAACGCTCATCATATACATACATACGTAAATGCATATATAGTTAAGTTTTTTTTTTCATAGTAACTTCAATAGTTTGGGATAGTTAACACGTTGAGTGCCACCGTGGAAGCGGAAAATTGGGTATATCAGGCCAAATCCATTTTTCATGTGTAGGGCTTCAAATATGTATTTTATCGCATTAAAATGCAATAAGGAGTTGTAAAAACTAGATGTTGACATTTTATGACGTTATTATCAGTATGTATCCACATTGGATACGCACGGCCACAATATCTATTTTTGAATATTACAGCCGCATGTATCCCACCTGGATACACGAACTGGCAACACACATCAGACGAATATCACCCAGAAAGTGATAATAGTAGTGATAGTGATGGTAGCTTACTCCCTGCAAGTTTCAGAAAAAGTGAACGCGTGAAAATGAAAGAAACCAGATTATCTAATCAAGGTGAGTTCATGACTGTATACCCAAAATATTTCGAAATCCAAAACTGTTTACCAAACTTTTTTTACAAATATTCACCGGCCCAGTACGAGTTCAATAGCGATATTGAACTTGTATTCAGCAGAAAATGAAACTATAGAAAATGAAAGTATATCTGCCAGGAAATCTTGCAGCACGATTCATATCACAGAAACCATTGAAGATGTCATTGCTCAGTTCCGACTGGATGATACCTCACCCCCAATAGGGTACCCTATATGGAGACCAGTGCGAAGCAATAACCTAAAACACTTTCCGTTCACGGAGCCGAATCCTGGAGTAAAAGCAGAAATATATTAACGGTTCTACGATAAAACACCCTATGATTTTTACAAACTTATGGTAACCGATGACATCATGAGCCATATTGTTCTCGAAACAAATTGTTATGCGGAACAATGCAAGACAAAAAATAATCCACCAAAGTCGAGAATAAAAACATCAGACGATTTTTTGAAGAGGTCGGTAGAAAAGCTGTAGCTAATCAAGCAACACAAAGCAAATTCAGATGTGTTGCATGTGAAAAATATCATTGCTTATCGTGTTTTTTCGAAGTACACAAATGTTTCATCAAATGAAATACTCAAACTAATTGTTATGTTCATTTGCTTCTCAGATTTATATATTCTTTTTCATAATTTAGTGTTTCTTGTTGTTCAATAAAAAAATATTTCGTATTTTATACCCACTAACTGAAAAAATCGTCTCCTGAAAAAACCAAGGATAAAATATACAGACCAAATATGCTTTTGGGTATACCAGGCCGTAGTGCAAAAGCCCCCATAGAGATATACGCAAGGCATGCAGCCAACGTCGATACATGCAGCCAACGTCGATACATGCAGCTGAAATAACAGAAATAGTTGTGTATCAGCCATGGATACACACAGCCATGGAAACACCGTATCTCGTGTATCCGTGTTGGATACATACGGCACTCAACGTGTTAAGATTGATTAATTGTTTTATATCAGTTATATATTTGTTAAATGGGAGGTTTTCTTTGAAACAGCGATCCAATATATTATTATAAATTCTCCAGTGATTCTTTTTTGCGACTATTTCAAAAAGGCAAACACACTTCCGACGCCTTCCAAACTCCCGTACATCGATAAAGATACTTCAAACCAAACTCTCGACCCACATTCAGCAAACCACTCAATACGACCATCTAGCCATCGGCATCGAGCGGACGGAGACAAGTGAAAGATCTCGGCGTGGCGTGAGACAGAGACGACTCAAGACGCATTCCTGGAAGCAGAAGTGGGATAACTTCCTGTACGACCGCGACAAAGCAGGCACCGCCCGCGTCGAGTACGGGCTAATGGGTCTCAACTTGTCTAATATATGCCAGAACATGCACTCACAAAGCAACCAGCCGACAGCCACGTAGGAGCACTCGCTCATATTTCACTTATCTAGAATTTGTTATCGTCAGCTGAGAGCGAGAAAAAGTTTTCATGAAGAAAATTTCAGTGAAATCCATTTCTCTCTATTACCGTTTCATAATACACCAATTAAATATGCACATCAGATTTATTTATGTAGTCCATTTTATGACAGGCATTTTCATTATGAAACCGATTTTTGAAACATGTACTTTGCGGAAGAAGGAAACATTCTCAATTGAATAGATCAATTTTTCTGGGAATTGAATAATCCACCATAAAAATTAAGTTATTTTTCAACCGACGAAACCAAAGAGGTTCTCTATTCGACCCGTATATTTTATGTTTTTCCATCATATTTTTTTATGTATGATCACGCATAACTTTTTACTTTATATAGGGTATACCTTATATTTGGATTTCGAAAGGAATTAGCCACCCTTACGGGTGGAAAAATAGGGGATAATTGATTTTTCACTAGTGAACATTAGCACACACATACGTAGTTGACAATGACAGATCGCTACTGACATAATTCTTGTTCCGTCAAAATCAGTATATTTCATGAGAGGATGGAATGATATACAAAGTAATGAAATGAACTAACCAGAACAACGAAAATAATTTATATTACAACAAATAGTAAAAGTAGATAATCATATTATTTAACTGCTAATAGTTGAAGTAAGGTGGGTAAGTAAGTATTTTGGAAGTAATCAAAAAACAAGTAGGTAGTAATTGGTAGATTTTAGCCACAAAAAATTGAAAAATAAAAACTTTTTAACAAAAAATTAAACCGACGAAATACGGAACTGAAAAGTTAAAAATAAAAACTTTTTAACAAAAAATTAAACCGACGAAAAAATCAACTGAAAAGCAAAAAATAAAATAAACCTTCTTAGTCTAAATGATAATTCAGCTCCTAAACGAATGTAAGTAACTGATTTTGAGTCGGCGCCAAACAAACTAGCAATTGAATTAGGTGAAGCATAAAATGATGGCAGCGAGTTGCACGGCTGCGTTTTGATGACTTCTTTCATAGATAATGATCTTCGATAATTGTTTGTTTGGCGCCTACTCAAAATCAGTTACTTACATTAGTTTGGGAGCTCAATTATCATTTAGACTAAGAAGGTTTATTTAATTTTTTGCTTTTCAGTTGATTTTTTCGTCGGTTTTTGTGAATGACAACTACTTCTAGAAAATGTGTTTGCCATTTCTTCCGGGCTTCCTTACGATCGTGAAAGCGTAAAATAAATTTTCGTCGACCTAGTGAATACGATACCTCTCTTGCATCAATGTTACAAATGATTTCTGGTGAGAACTCTTTTTTGAAAACATTCTCCTTTGCCTCATCCATCTATATGAGTTCTTAACTAAGACTGGAATAGAAAATCAAATAACTATCTGAATAAAGATGCAAATTTTATATTTCAGATTTTTTTATTTGAGTTAGGGTACTTTCAGAATATCTATCAGATGTAGTTCACGGTCGAGTGTGGCTTTAGCCATGAAATTAGTTTTTTTATGTTAGACATTCACAAAAAATAACTTTATTTTTATCGTGGATTTTTCAATTCACAGAAAAATCATTCTATTCAATTGAGAATGTTTTCCGTTTCAACATGAAAACCCCACAAGAGGTTATCTTGTACGATGGAAGATAGTAACTAAAGTTTATCTTTAAGTCGCAGATGATTCCACATCTGATTTTATGAACATCCTGTTCATATTTTCAAACAAATCAATGTACTTTGTGCTTTTCTAGTTATTTGACATCCTCCGCTCCCAACAAAAGCTCAGGAATATACGAGGGTGGATGAAAAAATTACGACCCAACGAAGATACAAGATATATTTTCTTCAAATTTATTTTCATTCATAGTCTCCTTGTTAGTCTACACACTTGTCCCACCGAGGTCAAGTTTGAGCTTAGGAAACAAAAACTAATGTAGACTAGATCTGGTGGTCAAGCGGTTCAACCGCTGAAACTTTTTTTTCGCAAATGTGTCGGTTTTTTGAAATTTATGCCTTCAGCTTGTCAAGTAATGACGCGTAGTATGCTCTTGTGATGGTTTTTCATTTTTCAGTCGCCATCACTTTCCCATTCGAAAAAAACATTTTTGCTTTTTTGGAGCCGATTATCCCTTCACTGTTTTGACTGTATTTTTGTTTCTGGGGTATAATGGTGTATAAGAGTTTCATTTTCAGATAGATATACAGTGCTTCTCAAAAGTCCCCTCCCCCCTCTTATTTTTGGAACGATTAAACATAAACAAGTGAAATTTGGAAACTGAATATTAAAGGTTGTTAACTTCCCTACTAGTGATGATAGATGACGAAATCGTCAAAGATGACGTCACAAGCCCATTGTGACCAATAATTTTTCAATGGAACCTTAAGGCAAGCGACACCTCTTTTAAAAGGTATCGAAAAAACCCATTCAATGATACTAATTTTGTTTGTGTTTATGGCAGTTTTGGCAACTCGCTTTTAAAAAACGCAAAGCTGTGATGAATTGAATCAGTTGATACTAAAATTCCAAATTCAAGCTACGCCTCTGGATAGTTATCAAATAAGATGACGTTTTTGTTAGTCTCCCTAATTCGACGTTTTTGTAATTGTCCAAGTTTTTGTACAATTAATAATTTGTGTATTGTTGATCGAACGTTCAACTGTTTCAGCAGCTTTTGGTACTTCTAATATTTTTGTACATTTTAATAATTTGTTAAACTGTTGTGAGCCGAACGTTTAAGTGCTTCAAGAAGCGAAATGGTACGTGCTTTAGGTGATAAAGTAGCAGCGATCCTAATTCTTGGTGAAACTGGACAAAATATTCATGCAGCAGAACGCATTTTTAATGAGAGGTTTCCCGATCGCCCCGTTTTGAGGACTCATTTAAGGGAGCTTCTTCGTAAGTTTGAAACAACGGGTAGTTTTAATGATGCGAAACGATCTGGCAGATCACAAACTTCTGATGAGAAAAAAATTGATATACTGGCAGAAGTAATAGTTAATCCTACTTCTTCAACAACTCACGTTGCATCTACCTGTGAAGTCAGTCGCAGTACAGTACACGGGGTTTTAAAAAAACACAAATGTCATCCATACAAATTAAAAATGGTTCATCAACTCTCAGACGACGACCCAGACCGAAGACTAGAATTTTGTGAAAATATGGAAACTAAAATTAACCAACAGCCAGACTATGTCAAAACAATTTGTTTTAGTGACGAAAGTACTTTCTATCTAAATGGAAATGTAAATACACAGAATGTGAGGTATTGGAGTGACGCAAATCCTCACCTGTTTCGTGAAACACATACCCAATTTCCCCTGAAGGTGAATGTTTGGGCAGGTATCCTGGGAAACCACATCGTTGGGCCTCTTTTTTTAAATACTAATTTAACTGGTGAGGTTTGTCTGGAGCTGTTGCAAAACGCAATAGAACCGTTAATCCTTGGAATTTTGGAAGATAATCCAGATGAATTCGGCAATTTGGAAATAACATTCCAACAGGATGGTGCTCCTCCACACTATTACGGTGCAGTTAGATGGTATTTGGATGAGGAGTATCGTGGTAGATGGATTGGACGACGAGGTTCAACGGAATGGCCAGCTCGATCATCGAACCTCACACCTTTGGATTTTTTCCGTGGGGGTACCTTAAATCGAAGGTTCACGTTACTGAAGCTGACAATATTGACGTTTCAAAACAACGTATTGTTGCAGAATGTGAGGCTGTTTCTGCAGACACATTTGCAAAAGTCCGAGAAGAGTTTGAAAATAGGATATTCCACTGTCAGGAAGTAAATGGAGGTCACTTCGAGCAATTTCTTTGAGTCGATACTGATTCTTAAATCTGTAATTAATATCATACTGAATGGAATTTAAATTTTAATGTTTGCTAATGAGCCATCAAAACTGCCATAAACACAAACAAAATTAGTATCATTGAATAGGTTTTTTCGATACCTTTCAAAAGAGGTGTCGCTTGCCGTAGGGTTCCATTTGAAATTATTGGCCACAATGGCCTTGTGACGTCATCTTTGACGATTTCGTCATCTATCATCACTAGTAGGGAAGTTTACAACCTTTAATATTAAGTTTCCAAATTTCACTTGTTTATGTATAATCTTTCCAAAAATAAAAGGGGGGAGGGGACTTTTGAGAAGCACTGTATAGGACTTTCATTTGACTACGTTGATTTTACATTTGTAGCAGGTCATTGTTGTCAAATTCAGTATAATTCTACTGGTACTGATACTTTACAGAAACATTTATAAACATATCTTGTGAAAATTAACAGTTAAAATATCTCCCCAGAGAAAAGTGCGAGTGGCATAATATGAAGTTGATAGACTGGTGATAGTATCTCTTTCGAATATCTTAATAAAAATAGTTTTGAGGACAGTTTTTTACCTAATTGATCTACATGTGCATTCCATTTGAGTTTGTCATCCAGGACTATACCCAACAGACTCACTGAAGCTTCAGAAAAAAGCCTATTGTGAGTGGACATGGTAACTTCCTGCGTCTTAGCCTGATTCAATTTAAGTTCATTTGTAGAGAACCATAGCTTTGCTTTCTCAAGTGCATCAACAGTGAGGTTATCCAGAGTATCCTTGTCTTTATGACAATTCAGTGGGTTGTTTTATCGGCATAGCAGACACATCCTGTGGAAGACATAGTGGAAAATGTCATACCAATAGATGAGATAAAGTAGAGGCCCTAGCACACTCCCCTGGGGAAATCCGTGGGAGGTATAACGATATTCTGATTTATCATAGTTAATGACAACTGATTGATCATTCGATCCTATTTTTTTCATTTTCACAAAAACACTCACTCAAACTATTGTCAAACAACAACTGCGCATCCAAAATGGCTGCAATTTTGGTGAGTACCTACTTTTCGAAAGACATTCCTTAGCAATTTTCGATGAGTACTGCTATCTTCATGTGCGGGTCAAAAACTTTTCAGACTACCCTCGTATTCTTACTCAAGAATGTTTTTAAGCTTGTATGAATCTGAGTTCCACTTTGGCAAAGCATTCAGTTGTATGAGTGCGCTTGTATTATATATAATAAATATGCACTATCGATGTATGATAGTATCAAATATATTTTTTCTCACACGAATGTAATATATTCAATAACTCGTTATCATTTGCATATAGATTTTTGAGTATACCATTGAAATCATGCTTCTCAATAGCAATTTTTGTTGGATATTTGCCTTCTTTTTTCATCCAAAGAACGGTATATCAGTTTCAAAATTGGAAGCACTATTACCTACCTCTCTGTACGGCGATACTGATTTGCTGAATGAAAAATAAGATAGGCCTTGGTTCGTTTGATTCTTGACTATCCTATTTTCGATTTGACTGGTCAATATTGAATTCGTGGATTTTCACAAAAAAAATCATCATCTCCGACCCTAAAAACCCCCACACCAATTTTCATTGGAATCGGGATATAATCACGAAATTCATCGCCAAATTGGAATCGCTATCTTGAATTTATGAATTTTGACAAAAAAATCGTGATCTCTGCCTTCGAAAACCTCCACATTTCAATTTGGAATAGAATCGAACCATAATCACAAAACTCGTCCACCATATTGGAGCTGCTATTTTGTTTTTTCTCTAGCAAAAATTCCATAATACATTGTCACCGGAATTATGAACACCTGCCAAATTTCACGCTGATCATAAAAATATACATAAAAATGTAGTTCATTGAAAGAATCACTCAAAACTATATAGATGTCTGGGGCTATTCACACTCTTCTAGAACTCGTCACCGGCAGCTGTGAGCAAGATAAACCACAAACGAAATTGTTATGAGGGCTTATATCCTGCGTAGTTCATGCCGTTGAGTTTATAATTTTTATTGGCGATTAGATTAGTTAAGAGTTGGTTTTGAAGGGGGAGCGTTGACCCTGAATTATGCGCCAACTTCTGAGACTTTACGAGCTGAAAAGAAGGCGAGATAAGTTTTATAGTTTCTTTTATTATAACACGACATAAAATCCTGAAATGCTGTTCCGTTGTTCCCATCGCTGAGACTGTAGGTAATAAAACTAACCGCCGAGAAGTGGATTTGTAAACCTCATAAAAATAAATATTGATATTTCTGGAAATTATGAACACGCTTTCATTCAAAACGTACTTGTAATCTATTAAGTACAATAGATCGTATCCCACCCAACTAATAATGAAGGAAAATTATAAGAAGCAGGACAAAAATCCAAAGAAACTCAGTTTTATTTGAATTTTGATTTTTGAGTCCTATCAACTGGAAAATTATAATTCGGGTTGTAAATACTATAAATTTGAGCAGTCAATTACTTTACGTAAACAGGAACTTTGAAGTTGAAAAGGGAAACATTCTCAATTGAATATCGATAGGAAGATTTTTCTGTGAATTAAAAATCCACGATTAAAATGAAGTTATTTTTTGTAAAATGTCTAACAGAAAACAACAACTTCCCCGGCTAAAGCCACGCTGGACATTGAACTACATCTGATAGATATTCTGAAAAGGCCCTAACTCAAAAGAAAAACTCTAAAATTGAAAATTTGCATTTCCATTCAGATAGTTATTTGATTTTCTATTCCAGTCTTAATTAAGAACTCATGAAGATGAATGAGACAAAGAAGAATGTTTTCCAAAAGAGAGTACTCACCAGAAATCATTCGTAACATTGACGCAGGAGAAACATCGCATTCACTAGGTCTTCAATACATTTTTGTCAAAGAAAATCTATTTCACGCTTCCACGATCATCAGGAGGACCGAAAGAAATGGGAAACACATTTTCAAGAAGCAATCTCACTTTGCAGAGATGGAAAAAGTTAGAATCATTTCTTTTGGAGACACTTTGAAATTAGTGTTTTCTGACATTAAAACCTGTCATGGGGTATGATAGACTGATTTGTTGAAAATATAAACAGGATGTTCATAAAATCAGATGTGGAATATCTGCGACTGGAAGATAAACTTTAGTCACTATCTTCTATCGTCAAGATAACCTCTTGTGGGGTATTCATGTTGAAAAGGGAAACATTCTCAATTGAATATTGATAGAAAGATTTTTCTGGGAATTGAAAAATCCACGATTAAAATGAAGTTATTTTTTGTGAATGTCTAACAGAAAACAACTACTTCCCCGGCTAAAGCCACGCTGGACATTGAACTACATCTGATAGATATTCTGAAAAGGCCCTAACTCAAAAGAAAAATCTGAAATTGAAAATTTATTTTCAACAAATCAGGAACTTTGAACTTGTTCTATTTGTTTTCCTTATTCTGACCATTATACTATAATGAATCCTGTTGGTTCTTTGTATTATCTATTTTTAGATTGGTATTTTCTAGTGCTCCCAGGTTTAACTGCAATTTTTGGTTTGAGACAGAAAATTTAGTGTTTACGCCTTTCTTGGCAAGACAGTTGTCTTAGGGAGAGTTTGCAGTCCCAAGTCAGTCCAGACTCACAAGTGTGTGACTTTAGAGCTTTTAGTGCTGCTTGGCTGTCTGAAAGGATATAGATCTTTGCCCCCCTGAAGCCTCTTTCAAGGCATCAGGGGCCAAAAATTGTTGGGGCTCTGCCTAGGGATTCTGAGGGCCTAGAATTAGGACCCGTTACTCCCACTCCAGCCCTTTTGTCCATCTTGGAACCATCAGTATACCACACTGATGCATTCCTTTCTTGTTGAGGCCCGTTTGTTGTGAATATATGGTGGTTGCTTATAACAACTTCACAATTCACTTCAAAATCGTGCATAGGGGAATATTTTCCAGAATCTTCAGGTGTCCAATCAGATTTCCAGCCTTCAAGTTTGATGCCTGGTGCAGTCTGAAGGCAGAGTTAGTCGCTTCTTTCATTACAGTGCAGTGGCGGAAGATTCGGCATTACCTCCAGTGCTGCAGTGGCGCACGTGGATATTGCCCCTGTGATTCCCAGACAGGCTAACAGCTGCACTTTCTGCAGCTTGATTTGTGCCGAGTGTCGTTGGCTATTGACCACCATACTAATGAGGCATAGGTGACCTCTTTTATTTCGTACTATCACGTTCATTATTTCTGTCAATCGTTTTATTCCTTCATCTCACATATACTCTTTCATTTCTGTGGTTATCTTGTACCTTCCAAACATATACTGTATCCAAATTCTATTTAGCTAATTCGACCAACGAGTTACTCAAAATAGGTTCCTGTCTAGGCTCTTCCATGCATAAGTTATCAAAATAAAATCAGTGTGCTGTATTTTTATTGTTTTTCAATGTCAATGAAAACTTTTTAACAAAAAATTAAACCGACGGAACCGAAAAGTGAAAAATAAAATGAATCTTCTTAGTCTGAATAACTAAGCTCCTAAACTAATGTAAGTATCTAATTTTGAGTCGGCGCCAAACAAACAAGCAAATGAATTAGGTAGGGCGTAAAATGATGGTATCGAGTTGGGCGGTGACATTCTGATAATTTTTCCAAAGTAATTCAATGATCTTCGTTGATTGTTTGTTTGGCACCTACTCAAAATTAGTTACAAACATTAGTTTAGGAGCTGAGTTATTCAGACTAAGAAGTTTAATTTTATTTTTTACTTTTCAGTTCCGTATTTTGTCGGTTTAATTTTTTGTTGAAAATTTTTTATTTTTCAATTTTTTGTGGCTGAAATCTACTGATTATTAACTGCTTGTTTTTTTATTACTACCAAAATACTTACTTACCCACCTTACTTCAACTATTACTAGTTATATAATATGATTATCTATTTTTACTATTTGTTCTAATATAAATTATTTTGTTTTTGTTCTGGTCAGTTTATTTCATTACTTTGTATATCATTCCATCTTGGAATATAATGATTGTGATAATGACACTAGCGATGTGTCATTGTCAACTACATATGTGTGCCAATGTTCACAAGTGAAAAATCAATTATCCCTTTCTACCGGTAAGGGTAGATAATTCAATTCAAAATCCAAATATAGTCAACTATGAGGTATACCCTATCTGATGAAAGAAGAATCATCCAAATCGAAGATCCCAGTACAAAGTTATGCCTGATAGAATCGGTTAACAGACCAGAAATCAGAGGGTGAGTGATTAATATCCTTCATTTTGCTACCCTCAGGGGTGGATTTCATCTCTTAAATTCAAATGGGACCAACCTCAAAGTTCACCATCTTCATTGATCGGAATCGGACGCCTCAGTAAAAAGTTATGCGTACATGAAAAATTATTAAAAAAATATACGCGTCGACCAGAGAACCTCCTCCTTTTTGGTTTCGTCGGTTAAAAAATCATTATATTCGTGTAACTTATGGAGAGTGAAAGAAGAAGTTTCATGCATACTTTTTGGTGTACGTACCAACTATTATAGACTTGTAAACCTTATACAACATAAAATCAAAGCTCTTTGTAAAAATGTAAAATAGGAAGTCATTTTCGTGCATATTTTTTGGTGTTCCTACCAACTATTATAGACATGTAAACCCTATAGAAGATAAAATGGAAACTCTCTGTAAAAATGAGCCCATACATTCATACAGTTCAACATTTTTTTTTGTATTTAATATCAAATAAAAAAAAAATTGTAAAAAATAGGCTAGTTCACGCAGTAATTTTTTTGCGATAAGAGAAAGTGTTTTATGATAGAATCAAAATATTAAAAAACAAGTTCAGAAGAAATTATTCACTTCGACTTCAATGAGTGCTGTTTAAAATTCAACAGGCTCTCTGAATCAAGGTGCAAGTTGAGCTCGTTTTGATAGACGTAAATTGGTGCGTGAGATTATAAATTATTTATGAAGTTCTTCAGCTTCCTCATAATTTATTCAACGTTGACCGGTCATCATCAAATAAAGGGTCAGGACGAATTACGGAAAATTATGGTTTTACCAGGAAATATGTTTGGATGCTTTTGATCCCATGCCGATTATTCAATTAACATTGAGTTTTTTCTCATCAACTCATTCATCTTCAAACACAAAAAGTTCTCAAATTAGGAAAACTAATTTCTTTGATAATTCACATAAATTTTTCCTTTGAATTGAGCATATTTTGTTAACCCGAAACATTTATTATTTTCAATAAAAGAGAATCATTTCAATGAAATGTATGCTAAAAAATGCGATTATAAAAATACAAATATAAATTCTTCAACTTGATATTCACGATTTTTTTTTATTGAAAAAACCTAATATTTTGATTTGATAATTTTGTTCCTTGGTGCAAGGATATGGATATGCATTGCTTCAAATGAAAAAACATAATGTTTTCAGGTTGATATTTACAACTTTTTCAAAATAATAAATCTAATATTTTCATTGAACACTTCATTTCCTTGATACTGATCTTTCCATCATTTTAATTCAGTCTTCAAGGATAAACTCATGTGGGCGTCATTCTACACAAATATGATTCTGCTGAGATATGGAAATATCCATTTCAATAATGAGCAAAGTAAGCAACCCTTTCGAGCGGATTGTTTCAACCCACTACTTACCAAGATGCATTTGGCTAATGGATGTGGGGCAGACCTGGAAAACCACTATAATATTAAAACGGATGTGTGTGGATATGGAACCTTTCCGAAGAATCGCATACGGAGAAGTTAGAAACATCTGCAATTCTGAAAATTGGAAAAAGGTGTATACAGGTGTGGGCGCTATTCGTTCCACCATATTTCCTCATATTTGATTACTCTCCAGCATGGGCTTTTATTTAAAATGTTTCATTTATTCATTACAAATACTCAGCACCAACTTTTGATTCGATGACAAAAATATGAACAAGGAGAACAAGAATCGAAACGACAACCAGAACTGAAAAAAATAACAAGGAATATAAGACGAAATCAAGACCAAAAGGGACGTAAACAGGAATGGCATGAACATGAGGAAACGTTCTTGCAATTGAGCAGAAAGACAAAAAAAAAGCAGCAACAAGAGAGGAGACGAAAACAGGAAAGGAAAATTCTTCAACGTCTTAACAACAGAAAGCAGATATAAAATAAGAGCAGGAAGCATTCCCGAAGAAAAAATCACGTAAGTAAATTCCCGAAATAAATTTACCGAAATAGTCAAGAAAGGAAGCACTGAAGATGAGATATGGGCAGTGGTACCTAAACAAGAATACCAGAGCCTACAGATGATTTTTTCGGACTTATGGTTTGACTGGAAGTGACATCAATTCCTAATTTTCAAATGGAACACCTTGAATACTATTGCATTATCAGATTCGTGAGAAAATTCTGAATAGATTGAAACTATTTTAGTGGGTTTTCATAACGACTCGATTTTTTTAGAGCTGAATTTTGTAATCAATCTATCGTGTTGTAATTGAATTAGGATCATCATAAATGACATAAAAAGTTATGGAACAATAAAAAATTTACCATTAACCAACAAGTTCAAGGACTAGGGGCATTTTAATCTTTCGAAAATACTTTATTGAAAAAATTAGGTTTTTCTTAATGACACCATCCAGGAATAACAATTTCGAAACCAACGCAACGGTATTTTCATACCTAAAATCCGTTGAGTATTAAACTCAAAAAAAACGTATTTGTTTTCCATTATGATCAAATCGAAATAAACTAATACAATTTGAAAACTGGGCAAAAATACTATAATCATTGAATATGAAAAAAAAACACACAATATCAGATGCTCAAAGTTCTAGGTAAATTATGCAATTTTCTGAAGCATTAGAAGCATAATAGTTTCAAACGCTTGGAGTATTTTGTTTTCCAAAATTGCCAATGTTGCTATTGGTGTGGTGTTGTTTTAAATGACCCTATGAAAAAATTGTAGGAGTGAGATCCTCAAAACGTGGGGGCCAATTTGTTGCAATAACCTAATCAACAAAATTACGTGATAGATGATTCACTACTGGGGCAGCATTATGGGAAGCAGGCTCATCTTGTTGAAAGTATAGTCTTCTCAAAATTTCGAGGGATAATTCTTCTAGGAATCCTTCAATCTAATTTTGAGGAAAATCTAAACATCATTGACCATTTCGACGGCCTTGAAAAATTATTGGTTCAATGATCCTTGTACCAATAACTCCTGCCAACACATTTACCTCAAATTTCTCCTGAAAGTCACCCTGCCTCATTAGATGTTGATTTTCTTGCGCCCAATATATGGTATTCTGTCTATTGAACTTATTTATTTCTGTTTCCACATTGATAATAGAATTGGGATTCCGGGGATTTTCTTCTCTTCTAAAAATCCGAAATATTGCCTGCAGGAATGTTGTCTTTCAGGATACCGTTGCGCATACAGCCGTTCAGCTTCTGTTGCTTTCTTACGATATTCCCCGTTAATGAATAATATGTCTTTTTATTCGCCTGTCTAAAACATACCTATTATCGTTCAAAACGACGAATAAACAAGCAGTTATTCCACTATGTATTGACAGAACAGGATTGTTCGTAGATGAAGTTTTTCATAACTCCTAAACATTTTCGTTTTTTTCACGACTCACTTTGAAAATTATTTATGAAATTTTATTGATGTAATGGAAAACAATTACGTTGGATTGGTTTAGAAACGTATTCAACTGAGGGAGTGCCATTAAAAAAACGACATTTTTGCAATAAAGTAATTTCGGAAGATTAAAATGCACCCAATCACTGAATTTGGTGTGTAATTGTCAAATTCGAATTTTTTCATTTGGAAATCTGAGGTTTCCTTCGAAAGATAAAGGTAAAGTGTCCTAAGAAAACTCTTAGTCATACCCCACAATAATTTTTACCATCTCAAATGAGGATAACACATGTTTCAGGCCTATAATGGTACATCACCAGCATCCAGCATTATAAGGTGAAAAAGTCATGAATTGTAAAAAAAAAACGTTGAAAAACTTCGTTATGTAGGCTCTCACGTTGAGAAGTATGTTGGATTGTGTATTGATTACATGACATTTCTTGGTGTTTAATTTGTTCTTTTCTTGTTTTTCTAATTTTGATGTAAACAAATAGAAGACTCCTTTGCCATTCCAGATTTTTCACTATGTTTAACTTGTAGGCCCACAGCACACTGGCAATTCTTTAGTTTCGGTGATCAAAATATCTAGTCGGTTGGAAGTTGCCCGCTGTTGTTCCAAGAGCCCCCTCTGGCAACTGGATAGTTGCTCAACTTCAGTTTCAAAAAGGATTTCGTCGAGACTGCCATGCCTTTGTGCTCTTGTCCTGCGTATGAATTTTTTTTTTATCTGTATATTCTTTTATTTTTGTGTCCTACACCGCGAGCGTAATTTAACTGTTGGTACGGGTACAAGAAAATTGCAACTGGAAAATCAAGACGAACTTTTCAATCGCCAATGTGCGGAGACAGGTTTGAACATGTGCGTTCTATTTTGACGGTAACACTGAGTCTTCAGGAAAATCGAACGAGTTGGAATTTTTTAGTTGCCGCAACTTAATACTCGTCTGTGTGCGGGTTCTCATAAGAAATAATGTGTTCTATTTTTGTGATTGAAAAGTTGCTTAACTAAAGTTTCCAGTGTGCGGCTAGCCTTATACCCCATAATGCTTGTCTATGTTTTTAGCTGATGATGGATACATACAAGTCCGAAACATGGAGTATGACTGGGACTTTTCCTAGAACAATACATTCCGAGAAACAATTAATTTTTTTCACAAAATGAAAGTAGAGGTTTCTCACAGGAAATTCATGATCATTGTGAATGACACGCATACCACTGAATATCGGGGTAAATGACACATATTAAACTTCAGAAGAAGCCAAGGCAATTACCGGAAATGAAAAAAGCTCCATTAGAATTGATTATAAATCCGGGGGTTAATACAATTACAACGAAAGTCAATTTCGAATTATAATTACAACGATCGTTCTGGTTGTTCGGGGCCAGCAGCAGGGTATAATTAAAAACGACTCCGCTGAACTGGAAGCGATTGACAAGTTTTTAATTAATGGGAAGGCACAGGCATGTGAGTTCTGTTAATTAGAGCCTTGGAGATGTAAAGAATCCTGACAGAAGCGGGCTTTGGAAATCACGATTTCGGGAAAAACGGCTGACTGAACGAACCGCTGATTATTGGTTCGCCACGAAATTATTCTACGGAGGAGAAAAATACGCTTAATGAGTAAACACGGAATATTTGGTTTACACTCCTCTTGATTTCATTTCAATCGTGGTCATTACATCAATATATCCGTCACTAATTTTCAGTCCGAAAGAACAAAGAGTTCAAAAACTAAAACCCGACTACTGAAAAATCACGCTCGAAAAAGTATGAAGCAAGAAAATATTCCGATCTGGAATTGTTATGTACAAACTAGTCAATATTTATCGTCTATTAAATGAACAATTTACACGTACATTTTTTCTACTCCCCCTACAGAAAATGACGAAATTTGTACAACTCGCCAACTATGTATAGTTTTCCCAATATCAATTTCAGAAGCATAAAAAAGTCTTGCGGCGAAATCCTGTGAGCAGCAGTAGCGGAGATAGCTAATTTTATTTAGATATTTTAAGATTTTAAAAGTACTTCATAAATAATTAAAAATGAAAAAAAATTAAAGACAAGCTTTTATTTATACAAATACATTAAGAAAGAAAAATAATTTCTTTATTTCAAAACTAGAATATCCTAGTACGTATTTCGATCGGCACACACCGAGACAACAGACGCTTCTGGTTTTTAATCTCTCAGAGCTATCAAAACACAAATATAACGCGTGATTTATGACCTCCCATCGTATAGACACACCTGCTAGCATTGATGTCCGACTTGATTGGCCCAGACGAATCGGTTGTAAAACAGACAGCCGTCACTCAAGTCCACGTTGACTAGCGTGCTCTTTGTGCCGACGGAAACTGTATACAAGTAGTACAGATTATTTTTCGCCATATTTCTTCGCATATACGCTCGTGTTAGCGAAGTGAGTTTTTATTTGCTCCCTATAGAAACAGCTTCTGCAATTGATATTGGATGGACTATAACTGTCTATTTAGGCACTGTACGACATAAAACTATACGATTTAACTTTACGGCGAACAGAGAACACGATCAACAACCAATACGGTAGCAACTGTGAAGTAAATCGCACGACGTATAACCAATAAGATAGAGCCTTCAGTAGTTGCCATGGAAACGAATAACAGGCCGCGTCGCCGATACATTTTTTCACCAGTTTTTT
This sequence comes from Gonioctena quinquepunctata, assembly GCA_018342105.1. Taxonomy (NCBI): domain Eukaryota; kingdom Metazoa; phylum Arthropoda; class Insecta; order Coleoptera; family Chrysomelidae; genus Gonioctena; species Gonioctena quinquepunctata. Next base: position 564,638 of record JAFIRS010000379.1, on the reverse strand, counting down.
GATTTGCCAAGATCATTTGAAGATAAATCCCTAATAACAAATAAAAATTGTTGTGAAAAATGTCCAGTAGTGGCGAAGATGGAATGTGTACACCACCGATATAGTGGAAAAAGCGAAAAATGCTCCGTATAATTTGTTACCAGCAAAATCTCGTGAAAGATACGGAACAGTTTATCGAAAATTCATGGACTGGAAGCTGAAACTCAAAATACATTCATTTTCAGGAAATGTTATGTTAGCATATTTTGAAGAACTGTCCAAAGAAATGAAGCCATCGTCACTTTGGTCATTTTATTCAATGCTAAGGTCAACAATAAACATGAACCATGATAACATTAACATTGCGACTTATCCTAAACTATTGGCTTTGCTGAAAAGAAAATCAGATGGTTTCAAGAGTAAGAAATCGAAAACGTTGACATCAAAAGAAATCAATGTCTTTCTCCAAAACGCTCGAAATAGCAGATATTTGCTTACGAAGGTATGCACGAATTATATAAATCCACAGTCAAGTATTGATACTTTTTTATTCCAGGTAGTTTTAATTTTCGGTATTAGTGGTGCTCGTAGAAAGCAGGAGTTACCTCAAGACGTGGAGGATAAAGGAAAATGTCTGATAATTCATAATGCCGATTCAAAAACCAAAACGCAACGTTCATTTGTCGTTTCCGAGTTCTTTCATCCAATTTGTAGAAACCACATCAATCTACGCCATACAGGACAATATGTTAAGACTTTGCCTTTTTTTTTTGAATTCCATAAATGAGAAGTGCACCAAGCAATATGTTGGAATAAACAAAATCGGCAAAACAAGTGGCAGAATATCTGGGCTGAGCGAATCCCAAACAATACACAGGCCTTTGCTTTGGGCGCTCTTCAGCCACAATTCTTGTAGATGCTGGTGGCGATATTGTCACGCCCTACTTTGTGATACCCTTTGAAACCCTGGCCCCCTGAATGTTTAGGGTGCCCACTAATTATCTTGCTTGGCTTGCGAGAGGTTAAAACATTTTACCTCTGTGATTGTGATCACCCTGGTATAGTGAAATAAAAAAGGGAAGTGAAAACTATTATGGTTTATTAAAAATTATAAAAGAGCAGAAAATAACATGATGGTGAATACCCAAATAGTGAAGTGAACAATGACCATAACAAGTAAATAAAAGTAACACTTACATTATAATAAAAACCGAGGGAAGGAGATGTGTCACCGTGGACCAGCAGCATAAAACAATAGAGAGCCGGATTAAAAACAAACACTTTCATTTATAGGAAATATATCGCTGACTTGCAGAATCAGCGTTCTTGCTATTGATGAATGCAATACCGGACTGAAACCCAATCCCTAGTTAATGACTGGCATTGAACTTTGAATTTGCAGGAAATACTGTATTTCAATAAATGTTAAACTAGATGATGAATTACTGTAAAATATATGAACTACGGATTTTTCCACTTTGGGTTCAATTATGTTTGAATTTTATTTTCAAGTCTGGTAAATTAATTCAGAATTTTGAAGAAGAAATGATTACTATATTTATATCGGGTGATATTTTTCATACTTGACAATATGCTAGCATTAAAGAGACACAGTGGTTGGCGGTCATCAGCAGTGGCCGAGAGCTATGAAGATAATTCTATGAATAACATGACTGCCAACTCATCAAAAATTACATGTGCCGTTAATAATACTGCTAAAATAAGAGAAAACAATGCTATGATTTTCGAAAATACAAAAAATTAGACAACCAACCCGCCCTCTCTTGTTTTCAATAACCGCACACTTACAATTGATAATTATTACAATCAAAAGTAAACTATACTAAGTAATATAGTAACTTATTATAGTTGAATTATCTTTGTAGTTATTCAATTGATTGATTGAAAATATTTTCACTTAATGGAATCCTAATTTTTAATGGGAATGAATGCGGTCGTAGAAAAAGTATAGTACTCAACTCGAGTTGTAAGACAATTACGCACTTCTAGAATTACGCACTCGCCGCTTTGCGGCTCGCGCGTTACTTTTTCTAGTCGTGCGTAATATGCTTCTTACAACTCTTGTTAAGTAATATACTAGCAATGTATTCAATTACATGTTCAGAGGATAGCCGTGGTCATATGCCACCAACCCTAACAAAACAATACATTTTAACAGTAGTAAGCGATCATAAGCTTTGGGGCAAAGAGGCATAGGACCACTGCTATCCTCTGAACATCACTATGCATATGTATTGAATACATTAAAATATATTACGTATAAGTTGTTCATTTAATAGACGATAAATATTGAATTGTTTGTACATAACAATTTCAGATGGGAATATTTTTTTGTTTCATAATTTTTAAAGCGTGAATTTTCAGTAGTCGTGTTTGAACTTCCTTTTTATTCAAATTATTTTGGGGTTATAATTTCGTGATGAAGTATTTGTAGAGCCGCTTTACTTTTTTTGTATAGGTTTTATTGCTTTACATATACCTAGGTAATATACCGCGTAGAGGTACTCCCAGCTCAGGTCATTATTATTACACACGTTTTGTTTTTTGTATATATGTTTAACATGTGTACCATAGTCCATAATGAAATTTATTTCATATGTATTTTGGGTAGGTTTGGAGAGAAAATATACAGGATGTTATGTAAGTACGTGGCCAAACTCGAAGGGGTAATTCTTTCAGTGATTCTAAGGCGAAAAGTTGATACAACCAAAAGTCCGGTAATGCTTTGTTTTCAAGATACAGGGTGTCAAAATTTTCAATGAAAATAGTTTTTTCCTAATTGACTTAATGATTTTCTGGCCGATTTTGTTGAAATTTGGCAGTGTTATTTGGGGTAGTAAGGGGCTAATTTAGCCCTAAGTAGATTGAGGTAATCATGTCCAGTGGCGTCCCGGAAGGCACCTTAACCAATATTTATGACAAAAAAAATGTGAGCCACTGATTTTTTGCAATTTTTGTATTTTTTTTCGCATTAAGCTACTGAATTTACAAACTTTTTTATTTCTAGTTTTTTTTCGTTTCTTGCTTTGTATTTGGGAAAAAACATAAAAATCACTTTATTGCATGTCCCTGGGACAACATAATACAAAATTTGAACTACCAAACAATCAAAAACTGGGGTGTACTTGTTATTTTTTTCCATATCATAGTCTACTCTAGTCTTAGAAATTGTTATCAAAAGTAATGCAAGCAATGAAAAATATTATTGATTATTAAAAAATGTTTTTATTGTTGTACATGGATATGCAATAACGAGATTTGTATTTATGATTAAAGAATTAAAATTACACGAAAGTCATCTTTCGAATTTTCAGATTAACTGTTTCCGATGAAACAAAGAACGTTATTTATAACTGCAGTGTTTTGAAAGTAAAGTTAGAGTGCCATGGAAGGAAAAACAATTGTTCAAACAAATTTGACTTTGACATAACTCAAAAACAGTACATACGTAATTATTTTATAGTAATTATTTGAAGAGTTTGAGGCTATAAAATTCGTTACTGATATTAGAAAATGGTTCGGTTTACAAACTCAGGAATAGCTGATATGCATTTTGTCTATGGAATGGCCCAAGGCAATTCCAGAGCGGCTAGACGCATTTATCAAGGAAGATATCCTCAAATCATTGACAAATAGACAAACATTTGTAAGAATACACGAAAGGCTGTGCGAATCAGGCACTTCCCAAAGGTCGGCTGCTCTTATTGGGAGACCTGCAACGGTAAGAACAGTGGAGCTGGAGGAAGCAGTTTTACGTGAAGTTGAGCGTAGCCCCGATACAAGTACACGCAAAGTTGCACAACAATTTAACATTTCTCACTTCACTGCATGGAAGATTTAAAGGGACTATCAACTGTATCCTTACCACATACAGCGTGTGCAAGCTTTATTACCTGCGGATTTTCCCAAGCGAGTTGTTTATTCTACTTGGCTTTTGCAACAACAGGCAGCATCTCCGACATTTCTATCCCGTATATTGTTTACCGTTGAAGCGTGTTTTTCCCGAAATTCAATTATGATTTTTCATAACAATCATATCAGGGCTGAAGAAAGTCCCCATGCGGTTATAGAACATCATTATCAACAACAGTTTTCCGTGAATGTTTGGGTGATTATCTCATTCGACCTCATTTTCCACCTCCCGAGATTAAATGGTCAAGAGTATCATCATTTTTTGGAATTTGTGTTACCTGTACTATTACAAAATGTCCCACTGGCAGTAAGAGGAGCAATGTGGTTCAGGCACGATGAGGCCCCACCTCACTTTAGCATAGTAGCACGTCAATTTCTGGATGCAACTTATGGAGAAAACTGGATCGGTCGCGCAGGTCCACAGTCATGGCCACCCAGGTCACCGGATTTAAATCCCTTAGATTTCTTCCTTTGGGAACATGTGTTTATGTGTTTATGAAACTCCACTCAACAATGAAGAAGAATGAATCCAACGGATACGGGATTCATGTGATCAGATAAGACATACGCCGGAAATATTTCAACGTGTTCGGCAATCGATGTTAAGACGAGGTAATGCTTGCATTGAAGTTGAAGGAGGACATTTTGAGCAACTATTGTAAGTTTTGTTTTACTTATTGTTCGATGTTTTCTTACTGAAAAAAATCGCGTACCATTTGTGTTAGGTGGTTTTAATAAAGGGTTCTTCTTGTTTGTTACCACATAACAATAAAGTGATAAAAAAAAAAAAATTCTCAAAAACAAAGCAAGATACAAAAGAATGGTGGAAAAAAAAAGTTGTAATTTTAGTAGATTGATGCGAAAACAATAAAAAAATTGCAAAAAAATCAGTGGCGCACATTTTTTTTGTCAAAAATATTGGTTAAGGTGCCTTCCGGGACGCCACTGAACATGATAAATCCAATCTGGCTGGGGCTAAATTAGCCCCTTGCTACCCCAAATGATACTTCAAAATTTTTACCAAATCGGCTAAAGGATTATTAAGATATTCAGGAAAAAACTTTTAAAAATGATGACACCCTGTATCTTGGAAACGAAGCATTATCCCTTCGAATTTGGCCACTTACTCACATAGAGCCCTGTGTTTAGCTCATATCTAAGGCGTGATTTTAGAAATTATTCCCAATTATCGGGTGCAAAGTTGTGAGCAACAGCTAACAATATATATATATTGTTATGTAATGATGAATTTTTTAAATATAATATTGTAATATTTTTGCCCACGTTTTGGGTGCCAATTGTTATGTTTTGATATATTGAACAATATAAACTGTTTTTATATAATGAATGAAGCTAATAGTTTTTGCTTATTCTTTGTGAGCCAGATTGATATGATATAGATAGATATTTTTGCCCTGTATAATAATTTGTATGTGGTAATAATAATTGCCAGCGAACGTCACTGTTCTCTCGTCACGCTACCAACAATTATTATTTTCCTCACCACGGCTAAGCAACAGTTGGTACGCTCTTATCTCAGATAGCCGGTTCAAAGCAATTTAGCCACTACTTGATATGTCAAACTCAAGTTATTCAATGGTGGTAGGTATGTTTGTTGATCATTGTGAAAGAACAAACAACAAAATATCAAAAAGCAATTATCTCCTTTATTCAGGAAGACTTAATAATACCTGGCCTACGAGAAATAACTTATACTAGGGTGAATCAAACAAATATTCACGGATAAAAATAATAAATCAGATCATGGATAGATAAACAGAACCTCACTTTTTCCGTGAGAGTGACGTTTTCTGTTATTGTTCAAAATAGGGTGACACAAAGTTCTTCGAATGTGAAATTCGTTATTGGTGAAATAGTTCAGGACCGGAAAAGCACTATTGAAGTTTTATACCTGGTTGGAACTGTTGGTGTTCTAATTATACCATGAATCAGGATGTCTCCTCTCTCCAATCGCTGTCAGGACTGCAATATCATGTATCAGGAACTATATAGATGCGGAAATCAACATTTGGATCCGTGGATATGTTATCATTAAGGTAATATTGGTTTTGTTCACCAAATGATGGGATTATTCCAATTTTCTTTTTGTAAAATTTTGCGTGGCATCCGCTTGGAAATTTATTTTCGATCTTCCTTGAAGCTTTGTTTTTTCTATCGCCTAGCTACATCTTTTTCTCCTTGTTTTTTCATTTGAATTTTTGAATTGGTGCACTAAATTGTCACTTTTCACTGTTTATATTTATATTGCATAATTTATATATACAATTATTTTTCCACTCTTATCATTATTTACAAATTTCAATAATAATTGCTTCTGATACCATCTCATTGCTACTCTCCCACAATTTCCAATTTTACACCTGACCATCTATTCCCTGATTGGCTATTTTTATAGTATTTTAACATTTTTATCTATCCATATTCTACCTAGGCTCACAATATACCCAGAATTTCAAAAGTTATTCACAAACAAACTCTTGAAACCATTAACCATCTAGTAATTATTCTTTTTGTGGGTTTTTAGTCTTTTAAAATTTACAACTGGCATAACATAACATAACAATATATATATATATATATATATATATATATATATATATATATATATATATATATATATATTTGAAATGTGCTAATTAAGCCCTTTCATTCGATACCCAACACGGCATCATTTTTTTTAAATTCATGTCTTCACGTTTTCTATCAATTTTGATGTAGTATTAGCCTATAACTAGCGGACGATCGAGACGCTTGCAACGATACCTCATTTGTCAAATTTTGATAAGTAGTTTATAAGTTATGAGGCAACAGATGAACATACATACCCTGTCAGAATCATAACCCTCCCTTTTGCTTAGCTTCGAAATCTCTACAACAAAGCGTCTGTAATATATGTAATTACAGTGTTGTTTCTTGACAGAGTTTATCGGGTTTTTTGTTATATGATACAAAAACGAAAATAATCGAAAGGATAGATCACGCAATAGTAAAAACAAACAATTTCACAGAAAAAGCAAGGTAAATTGAAAATAGTCTATGATTTCGAACATTTTTTTAACCGACGAAAAAAGCAAAAGGTTCTCTAGTTGACGCGTTTTCATTTTATTTTTTTGATAACCACGCATAACTTTTTACATAGTTCGATTTCGATGATTTTTTCTTCATTGGATAGGGTATATCTCGAAGTTGGTCCCAATTGGGTTCGAGAAACAAATCCTTCCCTAAGGGTAGGAAAATGGGGAATTGATATTTTCCACCCACTGAATTTATACCTATTAACCGATTCTACAACGTTCTACTTCATACTGGGTTATCCGATTTTTTATCGAATAGGATATACTTCGAAGTTGATCCGATTCATATTTGAAAAAAAAAAACACGATAGAAGACCATTGATTTTCCACCTGTGTACCGATTCTGTTGAAACTTGACACATATATGTAGTTTTGACGATACAACATAGGAGGAAACTCCTCAACGGTTCACACCAGCTATTTGGGGAGATTGTGATATATATCTAACAATTAATAGTAAAAGTGAGGTAGGTGAGTGAGTATTTGAAATTATCTTTTCAACGATGTGCCACTTGATTTCCCATGCTATTGAAATTCTCAAGTTGATGTGCCACCCCGCACCATCTATCGAGGAATCACAATGTCTTCTATTTCAATGAGTAGTATCGGTGATAGCATACAAAATAGTTTTGGTCCCGTTGTTCTATATCGAAGCGTTCAAAAGTTAACAGTGACGGAGAAGGGGGGGAGGCTATAAAAAGCCGCACTAGCAATTTTGATTCCGTAGAACAACCATAGTTGAAAGAAAAATGTAATTATCTTTTCAACGATGTGCAAATCGACTTATATGCCTTTCGTAATTTTCAAGTTGATGTGCCACCAGCGCCCTCTGTCGAACAATTGTAATGTATCTTGTCTCGAAAGGTGGGACCGGTAATACCATTCAATAAATTTAATGTCCCGTTGTTTCTCATCAAACCATTCAAAAGTTATTGAGGTAACGGTACCATTCAGATCCGCACTTATATTTGACATTTCAAATGCCTATTGTGAAAAAACTTCTGAACGAAATTTCAAAAAAATAGGACGGATGAAAAGATATAATTGAATGATCTTTTCAACGATGTGCCATTTGACCGCCCCCATGCCATTTGAAATTTTCAAGTTGATGTGCCCCCCCCGCGCTATCTATCGAGCAATCACAATGTCTTTCATTTAAAAAAGTAGTAGAATGGGGGGGGGGTTATTATTACAAGTCGCACTGTATAGGCCAAATAGACATAACGTTCAAGAATAGAAAATCCGAACATGAAAAGATCCCAATAAATGATAAAACGAGTTCAAACTTTTACATAGAGAGAGCGAGAGGAAGAGAGGGAGAGGGGTATTGAATCGGACCTTCTAGAAAGTAAGGACTTGAATGAAAAAATTACTATAATTTTTTTATTGAAGAGTTCACCGACTATGGACTTGAAATATCTTTCCATTCAATCACCTGACGGACCTCTTATACCTCCTACATCTTTTCCAGCATGTTCGAAGCTTAGATTCCAGAAATGTGACCAAAATACTCATCAAGTAATGCAATGGGAATGAACGAGTTCAACTACTTGTTCGAAATACCCTCGCAGTACATATTGCATCCGTTTGACGAAGTATCAGGAGCATCATTAGAAGCCAACGGCTATCCATTTGCCATTTGTACAAACACAACTGCGGTTGTCTGTGTAAACACCAATATGGACTACGTTGGTTTCCTCCTTGTTGTTGCACAATCGCTGATCTCGGATTATTGCAACTGAAACCCATTGACGCGAGATTTGAGTCGATATGGAGTGACATTTTGTGGAAATGGGATTATTGGAAATTAAAATTGGTTCAGAATATAAAATACTCATTCACAGGATACCATTCACGACGAAGATTATGGATTTCATATTAAAATAGCTAAGTTGAATGGAGATAGAGTATCGGAAGTCTAGTTGATTTCGATGCATTCTACCGGGTGTATTCTTTAGATGAGCCATGGTTTCCAGAGTTCCGAAGGTATGAGTTCCAAACTTGGCAGGGGAGTTGGATTAAAGGACTGTTTTTTTTTCTCGATATTTCAAATTATCCCATCACTTCCGGTTCAACCGGAAAAGACCGCCACCTGGAAATTTCAAAAGAAACACCCTGTACATTTCAACTTTTTTGGATTCTAGTACGATCTCATAGTTTTTAGACGAAAAATTGGTACAGAAGCATTTTAATTTTTGCATCTAGAGTGCGTTAGATTTACTTCAACCAATTTGATAGACATGAATAATGAGAAAAAAATATCATGTGACAGTGTTTTTTGCCTAGTTGAGTAACTATGGCGGTTCGATATTTCCAAAATCACTAATTGTGAAAAAAGTACATTTCAGACACACATTCCTTAGATTCTAATTTTCACAATGAATCGATTGATGGTTCTGAATCGAAAATCGGGTGGATAACAATCTTAATACACTAATTATTTGTCGAAAAATTATGAAGAAAGTGGGGTATATTGTTCATGAAGTATGCTGTGGATGGATTCAAAATTGAATGAAACTGAATTGAAGAGCATCAGTTTTCAGATAACAAAAGTTCAGAATTAATTCAAACAAAAAAATTATCCACAATACCAGGTGTGCGTTGTTGAGTTAAACTGAGTTTTGTAGGTATTTTGTTGTAAAATAAACACTACTTCACTTATTGCTACTTGTATTAGGTGAAGAAAATATACAGCGTAAGAAACAATGTGTTTACAGTTTGGCGATTGCATCAGCACTCACTCATCGTTGCTACGTGGTAACAAAGCCAGTAAGGGTTGGAGCGTGGGGGGAAGAGACAAGATAACCTTCGAGCACAATGTAGAAGGTAATGGGTAGCAATTAAACATAAATAAAAACTTGATGGCACACCAGGATAAGTTGACCATTCTAACATTTTCAATTGTGTTTCGCATTATATTTTGAAACAAAGCGGAAATTATTTTTAGCAAACACTAGACAAATGTGATTTTGTAAAATTTCAAGTGTTTGAGGCGTTGTATGAAACACTCGTACTTTCACATAAGCCCACACAAAAAAAAGTCCAAAACATTGAGATCAGGTAGTCGGGCAGGTCAACGTACTAGGCCATTCATCACAATCATAAGCTGCCTTTTTTGTAATTTTCAGTTGCATAATATAATTCTTCCTGATATTTTTGAAGTAAGTTATATCTTCTGGTGCCTCAGTACTGTCACAAATGATTTTCAGAATTGATCAAGTATCCCTTAGTTTCCTTCATTTGTCATTGAACCAAGAGACGAGTTGCTTGTTGAACTTTGGTTTAGTTAGTTTCGTCCGAAAAATATGATCAATTGAACTATTGTAGGTGGTAATTAACAGAGAGGATAAAAAATCTATGTCCTGGCTAGAATCAGAGATAGTCCAGTCAAATTCTAATAAAGAAGAACGCATTTTGTTCATACCCTCACAAGTAATAGACTTTGAGTGAGTTTCTTAGTTCATTTGCTCCCTTTGGCGGTTGAGAGAGAAAAGAATTGACTTGCCTGGTCGGAAAATCATGGATCAACTTCTCCAGCAATGTAGGAACTAAGATTCAAGTTATTTAGAATGTTGTCCAGACAACTAGATTTCGAAGCGATGATTCGAGTAGCTCCCTCTATCAATCTAGTCAGTCCATAGAAGTCGAGAGCCCCTTTGGATTCGTGCAATAAACATGTTTTAACTAACAAATCAATGTTGAAATCACCAAAATATATAAATTTTTTCGAGACAGTAGCAATTTCGTCCAGAAGATTTCCAAACTTTTCAAGAATATAATTCGACCATGATCACAAAACTCGCCCTTCATCTTAAATTTATGAATTTCGAAAAATGCATATTCTCCGACCGCGAAAACCCTCGCATACCAATTTTGAATCGAATTGAACCATAATCACAAAACTCGTCCTCCATCTTGGGGCCGCCATCTTGAATTTATGAATTTTGACAAAAGTTCCATAATTTCCGACCCCGAAAACCCCCACATACTAATTTTGAATCAAATCGGACCATAATTACAAATCTTAGAGTCGTCATTTTGTTTTTTTCCTCTAACAGAAATAACATAATGCATTGCCACTGGAATAATGAACACCTGACAAATTTCAAATTATTCGGACGACTAGAAGTCGGTCAAAATTCACTTGAAGATTTGACCCAAAGTAACAAACGAACGAACTAACAATTGAAACTAAATAAAAGCTTGTAAAGTGATTGAACGCCTCGGAATTTCACGGGAAACGTCCTGTATATGGAAACGTTCACTGGAAAGGATTCAAGAAATCACTGATTGTATATTAAGAAAGGATTCCATATGGGTATTACCAGCAGAGATTCAATAAGGATCAGAAGTGGCTCTATAATCGGATGAAAGAATAAAATTGCATTTCTCCAACTCCCTTTGGCGAATCCACCCCATCAGAACGCCGAACCCAATATGTTCTTTTACATGTTTCCCTTCAGTTCTAGCGAAACCGGAAAATCGAATTATTCCACAAAGGCAAATTTCAGTCAATTTCATCTTTGCTTTTCCGCCATTTTAGGTGACTGAAGAAGCCCGGTAGGAACTTGATTTGATCACTGTGCTTTCTTTGCATATCGTCTGCACCCACTTTCGTATTTCGTTTCCGGGGAAATCTAATAATCTCACGAATACCTTAGAAAATCCTGAGCAGTGTTACCCGAGATCTGTCAGTGCCTTCGGGCTATTCCAAATGATATACAGTGTGTATCCAATCCATGGATTCCTGTCTATAGTGAAAGTAGATAAATTTGACTTCAATTTAAAAGTTTTGTACATTTTTCCCTATTTTTCATGAATGGATTATTTGAATGTGGGGTACTTTGCACAAAAAAATTCTTCAATGCATCTGATTGAGTTTTGGCGCATCAAAGGTCAACAGTTTATATTTTCCGGATCGCCATCATTAGAGAAATGAACGAAACATTCCATAAAGATTTATTGGTCGTCAGTACTGCATCAAACATAGTGATTTATTACGTAAGTATTGTTGTCCAATAACGAAGACTGATACAAAAAATTATTGAGGGATTTGAGTACATAACTTCAGAGGCGAGTTATTTCCAAAATTATAATTTTTTCCTCAAATAAAGAGTATTCAGATAGCTCGTGCTTACAATCGAGCTACAACACCCATATTTCAAAGTAAACTTTCAATACTTCTACTTTAATCCCGATCAGAAATATCCAAATTCAATATACCGACTTGTGTTTGTATGTTATATATTCTCATACTTATAGTCGTTAGAAATATATCAGGCAAAGGGGAAGAATGAGGGACATTTATTATAAAAATATGTTGCAGGGCAGAGATGGAGCACATATCAATCACACAAGCGCAGACAGTTGTTTAACGTGTTATGTCGGCCATTTTGATAGAACCGTATATATATAACGTGGCAGTGGTTGTGGTCAAACACCTCAAAGTTTTCCAGAATCGTGGCCGCTAGGACCCGTCCACTAAAAATGATACTTGGGATATTAGATAGTATGTTCGTTTTTTTTTGTTGTACGCTTGATATTCATAGAAGTATAATTTTGAGGTCCAATCACTGTTCCTTGTAGTACACCTGTTCAGTATATTCTATCTAACCAAATTGTTTTTTGGGTAAGTAATAAAATTCCATAGTTCTTTTTTCATTACTTTTTCGAATATTTATGCAAGGGTATTTGATAAAGAAATTTGTCTTTAGTTCAGTACCCCTTTACCTTATTTTTTTTTTTTGAACTATTCAATAAAAGCTATTCTGAATTGTCAGGAAAAATTCCATAACATAGAATTTTATTGATAAAGAAAGTTAAGAGTTTTTTTCGGCGCATATTTTAGTAGTTCACCATATTTGTTTCAGACAAAATATCATTTGGGGAAGCTTCATACTCCTCTCTTCTATATTCATCGATATCTCAGGATATTCGAAATTTTCATGACCCGTTGAATTTTTAATACCGGCATAGTCTTGATTCCCGTCCCAATATCATAAATGTGGATCGAAGTCCTTTGGGTTCCATCAATTTTTATCGATTCGATAACGAAAATTTCAGAACAACCAATCCAAAAATGGAATGGCTTTTCATATCACTCAATGCGTCAAAATTCGCGTGAAATATGGAGTCATTCTTGCATAATAATGTTCAACTCTGATATGTGGGAAAAGATAGGAAATCTCCAGAGGAATGTTATTGAAATGATACAGGATTCCCTTTTATGGGATATACATATAGAGAGCCCGACGGGATCATCTGGTGGATCTCGATATCAATTCCACCCTGAAACATATCCCGTTTTTTACGAGGGATTATATAACCTTTCTGTTGCGTTGATTTTGCAGAAATCTGAAAATAGCGCGACAAATTCCGTATTTCCAGGGATTAACAAAATATTGCTTTACAGTGCATGAATATTTCGAAAACGTTGATGACATTCACGATGATGTCAATAATGTTAATATTATTTTCTTGAATATAATTAGTTATGGTGTAGACATAATCTGTCCATTTGTGGAAAATTATGTACAATTAATTGTTATAGGGGACAAATAGGTGGAAAACGTGTTCTGGATTTGAAAAATTTCAATTGCATGAGTTTGAGGAACCATTAATTTTTTTTCCAAAAATCCATAGATAGCATGTTGGTAAGAGAAACTGTGGAATCTTGTGAGAAAAACAATGGAAAAAATCAAAAGAGGAAGAGATGAAATGAAGATTATACAAAAAATGCATTTAACTCTTTTGAAAGATATGTTTATTAAACTCAAGAGTCCTATGGAAAATATTACTCAGAAAGTACTTTCTTGTAACACCTTCAACTGGACCGCTGTAAAGTACAATGACATCATCAGTTTTATCAAAATTCATATTGGGAAATTTATGGTCTAGCCAATTTTTCAACATATTTTGGATATGTTGATTATCAATGATATTGGTTTATAGTTGTTCATATCTATTTTGTCTCCATTTTTATGTGGGGTATGACTTTTTTTTAAATTGAAGGCCAGATATCTGTCTCCAGACATGTATTGATTATAAAATAGATTGCTGCCAAAATGGTTTATGCTCGTATTGCGTCTCATTCTACTGTGTTTTTCGTTTTCAAATATGAATAATAATATTTTTTTAAAAAGATCCAATTATAAAAACGTATTGAGTGGTTTCCATGAAGTATAATAAACAGCCAAGTTGAAAAAACATAATAAAGTTTGACAAAGATAATAACAGAATCATTTTCATGCCTCCACTTTAGTGTTAATATCTAAAATAAATTGCCAGATAAAGTTCCTTACTCAATGCTCTTGCTGTTCCCATGCTGGAATCTGTTTGTCATTTAGCACCACTGGTTAAGCGTAATTTTAGAATATTTTTGTCCGCACTGATGATTTTATGGTGCGATTCTGTATAAAGTTTCAAAAAATCTTGGAGTAATTGTTTATTTAGCATTACCGATTCTATGAATCGAGTCAAACTTGTATTATATTCATATTATATTTCTACAAAACTGTCTGTTTTCAAAAATGATTTAGAACATGATTCACAATATATTCATTCTGAATGAATGGCGATTCACACTGGTTCAATTTATTATCTACATATTTGCTAACTTTGGACGCGCACAATATTTGAGATTTGATTAACTTCTAAAGATTCGATGTCTTATTGATTTTTTACATTTCAATCTCTATATAATCGTGCACAAAAGATGTATCTTTGAATGGCTACTGGTGCCTTGAAGAGTTCAACTCGAATTCTGATCTTCCTATTGTTGGTATTTTTCAGAATGCACCGTGGGAGATCAAAGTTCCCAAAACAATTATGTTTATGGCTTGGACATTTTTAACTTTTCATTTTTGTGCAATTGATTTTTATAGCTGTATGAGATGGATGAAAGTTCATTAATTACGCCCTGGAATGTTTATCATACGTTGAGAGTCACAATAACAAAGAGGGAAATACCAATTCCATGATCCTCCCCGACATTTTTAATAAAATATTACTTAATGTTAATTATCGGCTCAATACGTGGTGAGGCTTTCCACTTCATATTTTTTTCTGATTTAGTAGAAGGTGTCAAATACTTCAATAAGTCTCCTTTGGGATAGTTATTCTTAATTTTTTCTGGCTGTGATACTCCGAACACCATTACAGACAGATTTCAGTTAAGTTTTGATCTTATTTAATTTTTGTTTCCACTCACTAAAATTCTTCTTAGAGATGAGTTTCAGACAGAGTAGTTTTTTCACCGTAGGATCTGTTGTGTCCGTTCCTATTTTCAGAGGCAGAATATTATTTGTTATATTTTCATTGGATTTCAAAAGACGTGATCTATCTAGGATTGATTTCCCCCAAATTCGTTAAGGATGTTTTTGTGTTCTAATGTGCACTCGTTATCATCTAGAAGATCTACATTTTCTTCTCCAATGAAAATCTGAGAATGTTTTGTGTTGTAACGTGTGTGGTTAAAACAGTTCTGCAGATGGTGGATGAAATTGTAGCGGAACAGACGTTGACCATTCAAATATAAATAGTGTCTCTTCAAACTTTTCAAAAACTCATAGTTTACAGTAATAAACATTTGTTTTGTTGAATGTTTTCCACACTACCTTCCAATGAATGTATGGGTTATTAACAGCCATGTTTTCAGTCAGAATAAGTTGCTTGGTTTGTACAGTAAAACGGGATTCTAATTTCTGAATGGTTCATAAGGATAACCGGTAGAGAAGGGTGGATAAGTAATCTTGGATTACAGTAAAGCATTCGATTCACTGGACCACAACACCATCTGGGCAAAGCAGACTCACTTTGGATTCTGCAATGAAGCTTTTAATGACGAACTATTTTAAAGACCGAACACAAATCGTTGTTCTCGATGAAAAGTACTCGAGCGATTTACCTGTTAATTATGGAGTGCCACAGGGCTCCATTCTTGGACCCTTCTGTTTTCGTTATCTATATGTGATTTTCACCAGATAACAAACCATTGTACTAGGCACCACTATGCCGAAATCGAATGGCGAGAATACGTGAACAAAGTTAATGAAGATCGACAAAACCTACTTGATATATCGATAGCAAACAACCTCATGCTCAATCCAAAGAAGTGTCAGTCAATTATTATCGGTGCAAAATATATTCTTGGACCCTTCTGTTTTAGTTATCTATATGTGATTTCTACCAGATAAAAAACCATTGTACTATCCACCACTACCCCGAAATTGAATGGCGAGAATCCGTGAACAACATTAATGAAAATCGACAAAACCTACTGGATATATCGATAGCACACAACCTCGTGCTCAATCCAAAGAAGTGTCAGTCAATTATTTTCGGGGCAGAATACAAACGACTTGAAATTGGAGGGTTAATCCAAATCATACTTGGACAAGACAGTCTCCAAATAGTCAGGAAGTGTAAAAGAATCTTAGCTTGTGTCTTGATTCTGACTTCAGATTCCACAAACACGTTCCCATAACATTTTACGCCAGCTGTACCAGAGTAGAGATATTATGTCCTCCAAACTCAAACTGAATTTCTGTGAAACACTCATACCATTAAAACTTTCATACTGTGATATCATCTATGGATTTGCTTTGATACAAGATGATGTGAAGCCTTTACAAAGAATTCAAACCAATTGTATTCGTCTCGCATACTGTGATATCATCTATGGATTTGCTTTGATACAAGATGATGTGAAAAGCCTTTACAAAGAATTCAAACCAATTGTATTCGTCTCGCACACGGTATCCGCAAATATGACCATAATATCTGCAAAGTTCGAGGAATCAGGTTGGTTGAGACTTGAAAAAATCTGTAGGCATCATCTACTCGTCAATACACAAAAGATTATATTTAAAAAATTCCGGACAACCTCCACCAGAGATAACAACCTTCAAATCGCAAAGTAACTCGAGTACCCGGATTCTAATTACTTTTGTCATACCTAGACACTCCTCAGTTGGCTTCACACGAAGCTTCATGTACAATTCGATCGAACACTATAATTCTCTCCCCAATGATTTTTAGCACTATACCATTCGAAACTTTAACAAAAAAGTTGAAAGAATTACTGGGCTCAGCTGGTTAGTTCAAATGGATACTATCATGCTTTAACCATCTGGTTTCTTGTTCACCTGGTTAGTGTTCCATTATGATATATTGTATTTCATGCTGCTTCGTGAACGTTGTTATTTGGATAGTTGGTTTCTTCCACTGTCCTTGTTTCAATCACATTTCGTAGCTTTAGTTGTGAAACAGCGTGAGCAGAACTTCGCCTGTCCATCGATCTAATAACTTTCTGTAATATTTTCACTTATTTATCGATGAATAAAGCCCATTTATTATTTTTACCTGCCGAAAATGACATGTAAGGTACTCAAATTATGGGTTACAAAAGACTTTTCCGAGGGAATAGTTAAAAAACAGATGATTATTTTTATTAATAAGAAAATCATATGGGGGAGAATTATTTTTTACGGCGTTAAGAACTTACAACCCTCAAGAATTGAATTATTGTACTTTTTTATATCCTTGACAATTTGTTTAATAGTACTCAACACATGCGCTAGAGTTGTTTTTTGCATCCTGTTTTCCTCAATCTCTCAGTAGAACCTCAATCAGAACCAACCCTGTGCTCTATCCATCTGAAGAGTAGAATATTTGTTCCTACAATATAAGAGTCAATGAACATATATTGAGACGCGTAAAAAAACCCCTGACCAGCATGGAATTTCCAATAACAATTTTAATAAACGACTCTCCTAGCACAAACTCCAAATCCGTCCTTAGGATTTCGGCGAATTTCACCTCTTATATCTCCCCTTTGATGTCGCTTGGAAAAACGACCGCTCGGACAGACTTGGATCGGCGCCCTAATGGAACTCCGGGCATTTGCACGTGATTTGTGGCCCGAACATCGGCAATATCAAAGGACCCGATCACTATAAGAAATCTCAAAGTTTCCGTAATAAGTCAAGGGGAATTTGGTACGGCACGCGCTTGTGACAGTTCAAAGTGCAAACGTGTCTACGCGGCCATGCCCTTCATCTCGACGGATATCTCTGAGGATCTTCGAGGATCTCGACGAGAAATTTCGGGATCTGCGAAGAAATTCTACTTTGCCGGAGATGAAAGTTTTTATTGTGTGATATATCGTCCGGTATACAAGGATTTTCTGTTGAAAAAATATACGAGTTGAAGCTTGGAACTGATACCTGCAAGAATCCATTCAAGACTCAACAAAAAACTTCGGCTGGACAATTTCGCATCGTTACTCGAAATGGGCGTTGCCAGTTCCCTAGTAGTCTAGTCAACAAGTGCTTTTTGGACCAAATTTTTTCAGCAGTCTCCGAAAATTATGATCGAGGTGTCATTCGATTCGGAATGACATCTAGATGATTTTTGAAAAAAATGAAGTTCCGCTTGCAAAAATTCTAAAAGTTATTAACAATTGACTAAAAAATAAGGGGGCTTTGGTTTTTTGCAAATATCTCAAAAACTAATGAAGATTTTTCAAATCTGAAAAAAGAGTCGAAAAGAGGAGGAAATTTCCTAGAAAAAATGTTGATTCAAAAAATTGTAGGATCAATATTTATAATTTTCCCAGAGGGATGAAAATACGGCCGAAAACGGGTACTCTGGCTTGGGCAAGCCGCGCCCACTTTGGACACTTTAACAATAAACATTATTTAAGTATACTAAATATGAAAATAAAAAATTGAAAAAATGCAGACACTAACTGAACAGATGAATGAACAATAATCCGCTTGAAAAAACATTCTATCACAATTTTTCAATTAGTTATTCAATAGTTAATTAATAATTTTTTTCTGCTTGAACATGAACATTGCAAGTGTGTTAATTGTTAAACTATAAATTTAAGATTTTTTTCCTCTCTTGGAGCAATTCTTGGAAGGGTTCAGAATAGAACCCCGTTGGAAAAATTGAAAAATTTTCATTTTTCTGTTTTTTATTGATAATTTTCGTTGTTGCAAAATTAAATACTTAAATTAATCATTGAAAAAAATTTTTTTTTCAAATATTATTGACGATTCGATTTTATGTTATCAGAAACTGCATAGAAATAATTTTTAAATTTTTTTATCTCCAATTGTTTAAAAAATTGTTATAAACAAATGCGTTGTTTATAAGATAATTGAATTTTTTTATGGAATTTCAATTTATAAAATAATAAAAAAAAAATTGTTCCATAAAAAAAAATTGTATTGCTTAAAAACGCATTAGTTAATTAACAATTATTTTCTCCACCTTCTAATTAATATTAAGGATTTTTCTTTAAAAATCATAATTTTTTTTATATAAAAAAAAATATTTTATTTAATTTTTCATTGTTTATGCAATAAACAATTTGTTATAAACAAATAAATTTTTACCTTTTTTTTTTCTACTCTACTTTCTGTCACAAAAACAGACATGATTTTGTTTTTGTTTTTTATTATTATTTTTTCTATTTTTAAATATAAGTTCTCTGTAACTTCGTCATTCTTACCTGGTTTTCATCCTTGAAATTATTATAATTTATAAACTAATCGAGATACGACTTTAGACTTATTTATTCTCCATTAGATAAAGAACAAATTTAGCTGACAAGTTTAGTTGTTACTTATTCATTTATTAAATTTATAGCAATTGTTGATGAAAAATACTTAGGGATAATTTTTTTTTTCTTGCTTCAATGCTTAAAAATCTTATCAACTATTCAAAATATGACTACCTCATTCAAGTATCTTATCAATTGTTGTTCATTACTCAACATTTTCACCTTTAACATTTTAATATCACTTAATTATACTAGGAAAATTCACGAATATCTAGATTTTTATTTTCAGGTTCTGTTTCTTTAATGTTTGTAGAAGTTTATGAATGACAATCTTTATTTTTTTTTGAAATATTATTGAGACAATAGAATCTCTAATAAATTTGAGTTATTTATCAATGAACAGAATATTTTATGCACGTTCATATCCATTATCATTAAAATCTCATTTTATTATAATAGACCCTCAACGGCAATAGATCTTGCTGAAAATCAACCCGATAAAACAATAGTTGTGGTTGGAACCGACATTGATCTATTGGAACCGACATTAATGATTGCATTGACACCTAGTCACTCAAAAATTGTTATGTGGAAGCCACGTGCTTCTTCTAAACAACTAGATACAATCTATGAAAGCACGAAGAATCAACATCTAAAAGATATTATACTCTTCGTTCATGCTTTTACGGGTTGTGATACAGTGAGCTCAATTTTTGGCAAAGGGAAGAAGAAATTATTAGATTTGATTATAAAAAACGATGGGATGGAGCAGTATGTGTAAAAAATTTATGATCCCTGTGCATCCACTGAAGAAATTAAGGAAGCTGGAGAAAGATTGATGCTGTTTTTGTATGGAGAATTCAAAACCGACGTAACTGTGAGTCAATGCCGTGTTTCCAAGTTTATGGAACTTTTGAAGAAGTCTAAAAAAGCCATCAATTTAGCGACTCTACCACCTACGTCAACAGCATTGAGTTATCATTCATAACGAGTGTATTACCAAGTTTTTAGTTAATTGTTGATAACTTTTACAATTTTTGCAAGCGGAACTTCATTTTTTTCAAAAATCATCTAGATGTCATTCCGTATCGAATGACACCTCGATCATAATTTTTGGAGACTGCTGAAAAAAGTTGGTCCAAAAAGCACTTGTTGACTGGACTATAGATTCTAGTTCTGATTCAATGTGGAGAGAATTAACTCAGTTACCCTCAAATACTCATTAGTTCAGAAAATACTTCAATTTGAACAAAAACTTGTCATTTTCAAGGTACCTAATACATATATTTTGTTTTACAGATTTTGGGTTTTTTATACCCTTGGAAGTGTACACAGTTTAAGTTTTCTTACTTGACATTTTTTTGGAATATAAAGAAACGAACAATGCAGTTGAACACTATGCCATGTATCTAACAAATCCCTAACAGAGAAATAGGGGAATCCCATCGGTCAACTGCGGTCGTAAAATTTAGGCACATGATTGAACAATCTTTCCTCCTTTCCTAACAGAGTTTGACTGTATCTTGTCAGTGACTGAAGTTATCCATCTACTTTGTTGTTGTAGTATATTCATTTGTTATCAGTGAAATGTACTTTGCTAGTGTTTGATTCAGTAAACATGGTGAGAGTTTGTTTCTATTTGTTGTATACCTGAGTATTATATAACTAACAATGTTACGAGCTCGAAAACGTCGTCGGTCGTTTGCGAATCTTTCTCGTGAAACCAAAAAACCCCGACAAGAAAGTGCACGTCGCGAATCTCAATCTCCACCATCGCGACAGAAACGATTGCAACATGTTAGAGATCAAATTCGTCTTAGTTATAATAGCCAATCACCCACAAAAAAATAACTCTTGTTATCCTAATTAAAAAACTAAATTTAAATAATGACTTTAGATTATTACCGTCTCATAGAAAATGAAAGAAGTTGATTTAAAAAATCAAAAACCCCGACTGCGTAAAAAAATACTTCAAAAAAGATGGAAACAAGATGACCAGAAAATTATGTTTCAAGAGGTTAACTATTAAACTTAATACTGTAAACAATCTCACGCAGTCGGAGGCAATAATATATCTTCATTGTTAAGTCAGAGGAGATGCCTCCAACTGCGTGAGATTGTTTTCAGTACCTATTAAGTTTAATAGTTAACCCCTTAAAACAAAATTTTCCGGTTATTTTGTTTCCATATTTTTTAAAGTAAACTTTTTATGCAGTCGTTCTTTTTTGAATTTTTAAATAATTTTTTTTTTATCTACTCTATGCAGATTTCTTCCCTATTTTAAAACACCCACTGAGTGCTCCCACCGAACAATTATCGAATTAAAGTTTACTTCTTCAAGCACTCTTGACGTTTTTACATCTGAAGTAATCTACTCATTTCATAAACGAATTGCCCAGTTCATTGATGTAGATGAATGGCCGGCTGCAATATTTTGCGACTTAAGTAGGGAACTTGATCGTGTGAAGCATTAAAAATGAATGGATATATTAGTATTTTGATATCAGAGGCATACTACTGAACTGAAATCCATCTTTTTTTATGATAGGAAACTAATTGCCTCTGTACAGTTTGAAGATGATAGCCAAATGAAAATTATATGTTTGGCTAACAAGGAACTCTAAATGGGTGTTTCTCAATGTTCCATCTTGGGCCCAATTCTGTTCATCTTGTATGTCAACCATTTGGATTGTCATTGGCAATAGAGAATATACAGCGTATGCAGACGACTTCTCGTTAATTATATACACTACCGATACTAGAGGTTTGCAATGAAAATGCATCGAAACAATTGAAAAACTCTTATCTTTCTTCAACCTACTTTTCAGTATGAAATGCAGTGCATAAAGTATACAAAGTCGTCTTCACCAAGGATTCAATATAAATTGAAACAATTGGTAGACCACGGGCGAGAAACTTTTCTAGCAATTAACACGCAGGAAGTTGAATGATATTCTCCTGACAATCCATGCAAACTTCCATATAAATGGATATTGTTCGCAAATGTTTCTTTCTGATGAGCTCGATTATGTTTAATTCATGTCGTGTCCGCCTAACAATCCGCATACCGGTTTCAGGCTTTTTGACCCTCATCAGTACGGAGTAGTCACCAGCCAGAGATCCAGAGAGCTCTGGCCGAAGCGAGACACAACATAAATGAAATCATCTTCAAGTTAACAACATCTTTAGATACGTCGGAAAAGATAACTTCAAACCGGCGGCACCTAGTGACAGAAAGAAACACTCCATACATTTCTCCTACCTCGATAGGATTCTAAATGAAAGATTCCTACTCAGTAGGAATGGCTCGGGTTGCTTGACTGGCATATATTTAATGAAAGAAAAAGCCAAGTGAAGGGAGATAAAATATGAAATGCAGTGCATAAAGTACACAAAGTCGTCTTCACCAAGGATTCAATATGAATTGAAACAACTGGTAGACCACAGGCGAAAAACAACTACTTTCCTAACAAATACCACGCAGAACCTTGAATGATATTCACCTGACAATCCATGCAAACTTCCTTATAAATTGATATTATTCGCAAATGTTTTCAGCATTTAAAAGATGTAGATTTTGCAAATTAACAATCGGCAGAAAAATATCGAAAACCTTGAAATTTCGATTGGTGAAAACAATTTTTTCCAATACACTTAGTGAGGTTAGATTTTTGGGAAAATTTCTGGACAAACACCTATGCTGGAAATCTCCTCGTCAACAACTAGGAAGTTCTAAGTTGGAGTCGCTGAAATTTCTTTTTACCAATTTACGATCGCTGGTAGAACTGGATCAGATGATGAATTGTGTTACATTCAAGTTGAATCTACACTCAGGTATGGCATTTGTCTCTGGGGTGATTCAGCTGGTTCAAAGGAAGTTTTCATTGGCCAAAAACGGATTCTGAGATGTATTTTTTGGAATATCCAATAGAAAAACTTGTAGAACAGTTCTCAAATATTTCAATGTTATGACACTTTCCTGACTCTTTTCATTTTCGTCGGTTCATGTTTTTAAAAATAAAGAATTTTTCATGAGAAATTCTGATATCCGTGAATATAGAATACGAACAAGGCACCACTTTCATGTTCATTTTGCCAAAAGAAAAATATATTATGTCAAGTCTTAAACGTCTTAATAATTTTCCATACAATCTGAATGACATAACTCCTATATCCTCTTTCAAATATGTTTGATATGTTGAAAAGTGTTTTTATAGTGTGTATGATTTTATAGGAATTTAGCATATATCTATGAAGAATTTTGGGTAATACTTTTCTATTTGTTTATTTTACTTATGTTGAATGTCAATATTATCTTGAGTGTTTTTATCTATTTTATATTTTCATCTATTCATTGACAATTCCAAAACATGTGAACCATGTCGAAAAATGGAAATACTGATTTATCGATTGATTGATTCGCTGTATTTTTTGCAATTTTTTCCGAACGTTCTGTCAAAACGATGATGAGACATTGTCTTTCTTATTTGATGTCTGGGGTGTTGTCCAGACAGTAGATTCAATCCAATTTCGTTCTGCCAAATGAAAGATCTTCCAGTTAGGGTATCCACGTGCGATCCGTATCAGCAGAATTTGTTGATTCACAGTTCTCACCAGATACTAGAATGAAAGCGGATTCTTTCAGTTTTTCTTCTTTGGCTAGAATTATCGTTTCATTCCATTCTACAATGTGGTCCCCATTGTATTTCAAAAATTTTCTGTTTATTTTGAACCTGTGATCTGTCGATTCTCAATGTTTGTCCTGGCGCAATTTTTAAGAGTAGTTGTCTCTCATCAATATAACTTATGCTACAAAAACAAGTTAAATCGTATATAAGTACCATATTTTTACTTTTTCTTCTATTTTTTTGGTTTTGTTTGGATAAGGATCGATCTAAATGTGTCAGTTCGATATTTTCAGATAATCAGTGGACATGAGTTATTATGTTATTTCTGTGATTTATTGGCGGTTGTGTACTGAATTTTGTGTATTGTTGTCGGTAATTTCATTAGAGTGTTTTCCACAAATGTTTCTGCCATTTTTCTTCAGTAAGTATGTTGAATTGCATATCATTTTCACTTTATTGTTGAGGCATTTACCTATACCCTTTTTGACACTACAACTCAAACCATCACGCAAGTGTCAAAATAAATATAGTTTAATGCCTCTGCAATAGAGCCAAAATTGAGGGTAATTAAACATACATTATTTGCATAAGATTCATATTGAAAATTGGAATTTCACCTCACGGCTGAGAAAACCAATTTCAACTCCTTAATAAATTCCTCATAAAATTTTCCATGCTCGCAACTTGTAAGGATATTTTTTTTATTTCCATTACATCCATCCTATAGAATTCTACCAAGACACTCCCTCCCATTTGATGGTTAACTATCGAAAACATGTTTTTCAGGAAAGCATCAATAGACAATAGGAAAATGTCGCCAATTACCAACATATCCATATGTCACTTGTTTATTCATAAGTGAACTGCATACCTTCAACGTGTCACTCCGTCAATAAATTTCGCAGAGAATTAAAGAGGCAGATTTGCTCAGCTTATCCCAACTCAGAATCCTCTCCTTAACAAAATTTTCTTCATCCTAATTGCTGCAATTCCATTGTAGGATTTGTCCCTTTTATTAGCGGATTCTTAATCTCTTTTTTATTGGGCCGTCTTGTCCTGAGGGTCTAAGATGAATGAGGGGGAAAGTCTCCAGAACATGAGGTCCCCACGACAACCGTTTATTTGATGGGGATTCGGGAATATTTTCATAGTTGATATCCTGAACTTCGAAGATTACAATAAGGAACTCGAATGGAGATCAAGAAATATTCTGACAGTTGATATTTTCAACTCTGAAGAGATACCGTAACACGTGAATGAATAGTTTTTATGTAAACGATATCAATTTATAATATCGGATGGACTTGAAATTGGTTTGGAAACCATAGGAGAGGAAACGAAGATCTAAAAAATCGGGATTTGAAGGAAAAACTATACCTTTAAATCTCAAAATGCCGACACATGTGTAAAATCTACCATGATGAAGCCACAAAAAATAAATCAGAGTGAAAAATCACAGCGAATTATTATACTCTGTAGAAAATGATCAGTTGATTTGTGTTTTTATTCCTACAACCAGGATTCTTTCTGTAAACTATTTTGATAAAAAATCGCACAATGGAAATAGGAATATATGAATGTTGTTTATATCATTAGAAACTCTTTCGATATTTTCTTTAAATCCATCGGATCATTTGAGTTTTGTTATACTCCTTATATGATTTTATTTGAAATGATTGCAATGCATATTCTTGATCGGAAGGTGTAATAATGGTAAGAAGTATAATAATTTTCTGAGATACTGAAGGATATGAAGCATATAGTACCAAACATAATTTTCTATGTTGAAAAGGGAAGCATTCTCGATTAACAATTGATAAAAAAAAAATATCGTGGATTTCTCAATTTACAGAAAAGTCTTTTTATCAATATCCAATTGAGAATGTTTCCCTTCTCAACATGAATATCCCACAAGAGGTTATCTTGACGATGGAAGATAGTGACTAAGTTTATCTTTCAGTCGCAGATGATTCCACATCTGATTTTATGTGCATCCCGTTCATATTTTCAACAAATCAATAATTTTCTATATTATCTCTTAGCTTCGATCTAAATTGGTATTGGTTTCGATCCACCAATAAATGAATTAGGTATGGTCTGAGTAATTTCCCTTCCCACGGAATGGAAATTATAGCATGTTATTGGATATCCCTATAGTTTATTAAGAAATAATTACTTAAGTGTTGGGATCAACCTCCTAGATACATATTTATCCCTCTGGAATGAAAACAAGGTAATCCATGTCAAGTTTCATCTAGTTTTTCTTTGTTAGATGGTCCTTGATCTTTTTTTTTCAGCCAGTAACATACTAGGAACCTAGGTGGAATTGATTCCGTACAGACATTTTCGATAATCATTATTCTAGATGAAGTTAACGCTCCTAGAATGGTGCAACACTTCTTCTCATTTCCATATTCACAACGTTCACGTTCAGTTTCTTTCAAACAGTTTCAATTAGACAATTTCGTCACATTCTTGAGCTGAGATATCAGAGATAAGATTTTGGAGGAGATCTGTTGGTCTTTACCATGGTTTTTTCAACCTGAATCATGGGGTTGTAAGGATTTCAAAGTAAAAAAAAATTCAGAATTAAGTGATTCTGATTTTCTTGAAAACATTTTGTCTCTTTGCTTGATATTCATCTTTTGATAGCTCCAAAGGTGTGATAGTGGTCAGATAGAAATGCATCATATACTCCGATGTATGGATATAATTGCCTGCCCCTCACAATACTGTTAGCTAGTATAGAAAGCCAGTTGATATAAGAAATCAATTTGTAAATGGAATCTGTCTGAAAGAAATCCACCTTCATGGCATCACATCCGGAACAAATTAACGAATTACCACAGCGATAACGTTTCATTGAGTTTGATAAGGCGCTGACGCCTCGAAGAAATAACACTCATAACTGAAAACAAATCATGAGGTTAAAAGTACCGCAACAAATTGAATTAATTGATATAGTACTCACGTATAAGAAGTGTTAGGCAATAAGTGAATTATTCCTGCGCAAATCATAAATCGACACTCAACTCTTTCGTTGTTTCAAAACTGACCTTACGGTAATAATTCCAGGAAGCCATTAATGAACTTTTTTTTGACACAGACGGCTATCGAGTATGCATGAAAATAGGGTTCAGATGACAAGATCATAAAAATGCAATGGTTTTGTGAACTACTTGATTTTCCAAGGCGTATTGAGAGAGAGCTTATAATTAAAAGAGATAATTGAGTCGCCACTAACCATTCAAAATATTCAGAGTTCAAACGCGATCCTGGCTGAGCCATGTGCCAAATAACGAACAAAACATAATAACAAGTTGATATAATTTATATAATACAAGCATAACTCCACCCACAGAATCAGTAATACTGAATGAACTTTAATGCTGAGCTATATCTGAGGTTTTGATTAAAGTCCGACGTAATTACTTGTGTGGCTGATAATATCATGAATTGTGATAAAGAATTAGTGCCAAAACGACAGAAAGACAGATTCCAACATGGTCGTAGGAAGGGCATAAAGTAAAATTATTATTGAAAATTATCTGGCAATTGATCTTCAGTAACTAAGTTTCTAGTATCTATATGATTACATGATTATTGATTTCTTCATTCAATCGGTAAACCATATTGGTTTTTTTGGCTAATGAAGTATTTCAGAGATCAGGATGGTACGCAAATTTAAAAATTCGCGCATAAATTAAAACTGCTTACAGGGTAGAGACTAAACTAGCGGTTCAATTTGGTTATATAAGGGAAATACAACCCTCTGTAACTTACATCTTTGTAAGGACATGAGATTGGGCTCGACAAAATCTACGTGATTGAATAATCGATGAATGGTACCGAATCAAGGGTGACTCTGGTGAATTCATTGTAAGTGACTCTGAGGCCTTAATATTCCAATCAAGAATAGTAACAAACCAAGTCATCTAGATTTGCAATTGACGTTGAAATCGCCGGTTGAAATTATGTTGAAGATTTTGATCTTTATTTCAGCTGAGAGCTGGAAATATCCCATACATGCATTTTAATTTTAATGATTTATTTACGTATATTTTTGTAACATATCTGATGGGCCTGTTGCTCAGTTAATCTACTTATTTGTATGGAGGATTGTTTATTGTCTATAGGAAAAGGAAATATTTCCTCCACAAAATAGAATATATTCTTTTCAGAACATGTTTACATATGTATACATTTTGAAGAACTATGTCTTCATCTTCAGTGTACGGGACAACAATAAACTGAAATGAGGATAGTGTTGGAACTTTTCTCTATAAACATCTTACCTAGATAGGTGGCAAAACAAAAACATCAATAAACATTTATAGGTTAGAGGGACCCCCCAGATTGGAGACATTAGAACTTCTATATGTGGATAAGAGTAGAGATTGTCGGAGTGGTATCTATCATCAATTGTACAACCATTCCAATAAAAAAATTTGTTTTGACCATTTGTGGAAAATGTAACAAAACACTGGAGATGAAGACATAGTTCTTCGAAATGTATACATATGTAAACATGTTCTGAAAAGAATATATTCTATTTTGTGGGGGAAACTTTAAGATTTCTCCTTTTCCTTTATACTTCAACTCCACTTTGAGATAATGGACTAATTCGAAAAAATTGTTTATTGTGTGTTCGAATGAACCTGGCAAAATACCGCTGTTAATTAATATATTGATTATGTTGGTTAATAGTTTCACTATGTAATTTAGGAACTTCATTTGGATTTTGTATTCCATATCATCAATTCTGGATGCTTTATTCATTCAATACAAATGTTTGCTGTTTCGATATCGATAGCGTTTGCAAAATTGTTTCCCATTTCCCTGCCATGAACTCTGGCTATGTTTTGATGATTTGAAATAATGTTACCGTTTTATTGTTGTTGTTTTCAGATACACTATTCAAATGAATTTGGTTTCTGGATCAATTATGATTTCCGGAGTTAATTTGAATTGTTTTCGTGTTTCCCAATTTTTATTTGCAAAATGCAATTTTTGCTTTTATTGTCTTTTCATTGAGTCCATTTCGATATTCCAAAAATTACAAATGTTAATTTTAAGGGTTATTTCAATGTGGGTATACATCAAATCCTCTGTCGAATTATCGCAATTTCGCTCTACTAGGGATACATTTCCACTTAGCAACTTCCGCATTTCCTGGCCATCGCAAGAAAACTTGCGGACTCCATAGAAACAAATGAAGGAAGTGCGTTGAGGGCACATTCTCGTTATTTACTATCGTCATTATCGTCTCTTATCCCAGTCAGTGGGGACTAATCTAACGGTTATGAGATCCTAGACCACGAGAAACAATAGGCGACGACCAGGGCAGATGGCAACAAAAGCTTTCGTCCAGCCCCCTTATTGCCTGCAAAGTCTCAACCCTCGTGTT
This sequence comes from Gonioctena quinquepunctata, assembly GCA_018342105.1. NCBI lineage: Eukaryota > Metazoa > Arthropoda > Insecta > Coleoptera > Chrysomelidae > Gonioctena > Gonioctena quinquepunctata. The sequence continues at coordinate 535,025 of JAFIRS010000379.1, read as the reverse complement.
ATTAAATCTTGATCTTCTACGGTTATGTGCTACTTACAGCATGTGGCGGTTTTAATTTGAATGGAGCATATTGTGATTGTGTTGATTTTCACAGAAAATGAATCATTTATAAAACGTTCATGCAAATATGAAATTATGATCAGAGTGGAACGTTGCTAAAAAAAACAACGTTATCTTGAGATTAATTTTCTGTGAGGTACGTGACCCGGACCAATATTTCATCCAGAAGGTTTGAATCAGTTAAACAAAAACTCATATTTTCTTGCCGGCGACGCGACGTTCTGAATTTTATTGAATTAATTTTCAAAGCTCTGTAAAATTATAAATTTGTTGAAAATGGTTGGAGAAGAAAAAAGAAGTTTCACAGTGAATTTGAAATAATGAGAAAACCCACCAAACTATTCGTAGTTTTTATACAAATGAAGAATATATATATATATATATATATATATATATATATATATATATATATATATATATATATATATATATATATATATATTATTATATATATATATATAAATATATATATATATATAGAAGGTGTGAAGGTTAGACGACTGTCTGAGTTAAAGAAGAATCCTTTTTAAATTCGGGTATGCAGTCAACAAGGGTCAGGAAATTAAAGTGAACTCTTTTTTCTATTCAAGCTTTCGAGTCATTTATTGTCTCTTCATCAGGAACTCTACAATGAATTTAAATTGAACATTATTGGATTTGAAAACCTATTTGGTTTTCAGGCATTAACAGTCCTATCAGAGGAGTAGCACAATTTGTTACTAACATACTCACACTATCATACAATTCAAATAATAATTATTTTGTCAAAGACTCCTTCGAATTTTGCTCTTTCATAAATGAGTTTCAACTTCCTTTTGATTTAAAGATTATTAGTCTAGATGTAGTATCTTTGTTCAACAACATTACAGTGGAATTGGCAAAAGATAGTATCTCCAGACACTGGAATGATATTTCCTTACATTGCAATGTTTCCCAAGTGTTATTCTTAAAATTGTTTGATTTTCTGTTCGATACAACAGTTTTCAGTTTTGAAAATAAAATTTATAAACACTGTTTAGGTATGCCAATGGGCAGCCCAGTTTCCCCTATAATCGCTCAATATGTAACATCCAATTACTCCAGTATGCAAAGACGAGGAAGCCACAGCCACGTTACTGACTTCACCATTGAATTTCGAGATTCCAATAGATTTCGTCTCCCTGTATCCAACTTTTTTTCATGTGCCGAATCTACCCATTTAAATTATCAATTAATTTCAATAGCTTCATCGAATGCTCATTTTCCTCTCAGGATATTGTTTTGAATTGAATTATATAATAAATTGAACTGTCAGTTTGTTGATTGAGTGTTATGTATTGGCGTTTAATTGATGGGAAGAAAAACAATGGGCTGGAATTGGTTCATAATTTTCACTGATTTGAGCAGGAATAGGTATGTAGAACAAATATGGCTTCGATGGATATCCGCTGAAAAATCAAACCAAATATTTCAGCACGGAACACAATTTCAAAGCATCCCCAGTCGCATAATATCCAACGAATTACTTTTCTACAAAGCATCGAAACGTTGAGCCATTGTAAAGTGATCCATGGCCAAATAGACTGTAATGCTGTTTTAGGTATGCTCAATTTTCATGTTCCCAGAGTCAATTCAAAGCAATACAATCTTTTTTACCTCGAAGCGCCCAGAATACATTTACAAAAGAACTCCCCCTTATTCAGAATATGCAACAATTACAATGACTTCAATGATAGGTGTGACACTCTTTTGCATTATTGCTTCGTTGGAGAAAAACATAGATTTTGATATCTATTCAATATTTCTATCATGGCTCATATCTCCACTCTTTTTGTTTATTCTGATCTTGAAAATGTTCGTACCTCTAATTTTCCCACCCTGTAGATGGATTTATGTTGGGTGGTGTACAATGAAAAATGAAATGAAATAAGTTTCGGGCACTTATAAAACCCTCCTCAGTCCAATTTAATTCTGATAATGATAAGCTCGCAGAACACTGGGGAGTATTTAGTTACTTTCTTGAAGTATTTTGTAATATTAATAGTAGTAATAGATATATTTCAATATGAGGAAATGGACTTCGATTTGAGACAAAAGGCACCATTTTTATAATTTTCGTGGTTTGACTCCATTTTGGTATATAATATATTCATTCAGAACTATAGTCGACTGACAATGAACGAGTTTGGAAACAAATTCTGATTGGAAATCACTTAATTTTTTGACATGGACGAATTATTGAATCAAACTGAAGATACATTTTCTACAGGAAGAAGAAGAAATCACTTACTCCTAAAACAGATGTGGTTTCGTAGCTCTTACCTGAAACAAAAAATAACGTTTGAAATTGAATATAGCATAATGAGTATCATAAGTATTTGAAAATGAATGCATTCATTTCAATCAGGACATGTAGGTCCACTATTCCCAGAAGAACTTTTTGTATGAGGCAAAACTTCGTAACGATATTTATCTCATTAAACGCAAAGGGTGAAATAATTAAGTTGCATGTCAGTTGAGAGAGCACATCGCTCGATATCCACTAGAAATCGGTCCGGCAATCAATCTCTGATGGAGATAGAGCTGATCGTCTTCATGGCTGACCACCCCCAGACAGGGACCACAATAAGGGGTTGAAGGTGAAGATATTATCGATTTTGTGTATCTGGGGGCGGAGGAGGAAATGATTCATTTCCATTTTGTTGAAGAAGCAAAACAGGATATCTTGAATAATGTAAGATATACGAAAATAATTATCCGTACCGAAGTAAGACAATTTTTTTGGGGATGATTGACACAAAGTCTTTATCAGCTAACGTTCAATTCTTCAATGATTCAGGATCAAAAAATGCGTTTCGAACGTATGAACATTCATCTTCAGTTCAGAGTACAATAAAATGCAGGAACGAAAAAATGGAGAAAAGCCATAGCCTCGTCAAATAAACACCTAGAACACCGGTTTTATAATCAGTTATTCATTTAACGAGGCCTATGGCTTTCTTTCCATTCTTTTTTTCATCTACCCTCTGCTTGTGCTCCAAGTGAAGATGAGCGTATTTACGTCCAAAACATATATTTCGATCCTGAATCATTTAAACATTTTATGGATAAGATTTGTGTTAATCATCCCCCAGAAAAAAAAACAAACATCAATTACATAATTTCGGATTTTCTTTCTTATATCTGATTGTATAAAATCAACCACTGATTTATTTCAATGAATTCAACCTGTTTTCATAACCAAAAAAATGTGAATTTTTTAATATGTATCTTACCAAGCATGAAATGCTCTGAAGATGTTTCTCGATATTTGAAACTATTGATTGGGATTCAACTATCATTGTCTGTCTTGGTAAAATAAAAAAGCATCATAACCACTTCTTCTCGGCAAAAAAGAAACACATGTTTCAATTATTTCCTGGAGATTTTTTTTTATAAACAGCTACAAAGGAGATTGAAAAATCAATATAGAGAGGCATTGAGAGATTTATATGCCATACTAGCCGTGAGCCTGATGGGATTTTCCATCGGTTTTTTCAAATATGTGTTTAAATGTTCAACCCCCTAGTTAACCCACTTAGAGAATGAATTATCAAAAATCCTTTCTGAGTGTCAACCTACGTTATATAAGGAACGCCTGTGCAGTATTCCATGCGGAATTTTCTACTTCTAGATCCGGTTTGAGTTATATAGTTTTAATCCCCTATTCAACTCCGTATGGGGGTGAATTATGAAAAAAAAAACTCCAAGTGCCCACCTTCGGTATGTAAGCAACTCCTGTGTGGACTTACATACTTCTAGATCCACCGGTTGAATAGGTATTTTTAACGATATAAGGAACTGCGTAACACCACTGATGAATTTTCCAAGATGGTTTTAAAAGCTTCATGGATTCCAAGAATATCATAATCCCAATGAAATTCCTGGAATCATTTGAATGAATTCTAGGGCAAGAACTCTCGGATGAACGTTACCTGATGTATTTGAAATATAAGATGAAACAAACTCTCAGAACTCTTCATAATGAAATAATCCTTCAATTGCTGCTTCTATTCAGTATTCCCGGATTAATTCATTGAAAATGTAATTTCATCTCGAATAACAGAAAGTGATAATTATGTAATCAACAATAATTACTCGGAAGGAATTGAACTGAACTGTCCGTAATGGTAACGACTTGATAATGTTAAGTATCCACGAATGTCTGAGGAATAATAATATAATATAATGGAAAAAATTCCAACGATAAAATGAGTTTCGAAACGATACCTAAATTACATCCAATAATAATAATAATATACTTTATCAACAATAAGTTATCAAAACCATACAATGATGTCGATAACAAATCAGTAAATGAAATATACACAGTAAACATACAAGACAAGAAATATAACAAAATTATGAATAAAACACGAAACCGACGAACCACAGATATATCATATAAAACTAGACATACAGTGGCCCAACAACCTCTCAAGAAAAGAATTCGTCAAGTGTGTAAAAGTTCTTTTGGGTCAAGAAGTCTTTGAGCCTATTTTTGAAAATGAGAATATTTGGCGCACTTTGCACTGCTTCAGGTAAATCATTATAGATTCTGCAGCCATTGTTGTATAGATTCTGCAGCCATTGTAGTCTTTGGTAAAACTTGGTTGAGTGCTTGCCGGCAGTGAATCGTTCTTTAATCTGGTAGAGTAATTATGCTTCGATCTATTGCAGCTAAACAATGGAAGATTCTTTTGAACATAGCACGATATTTCGTATATGTAAGTATCAACTACGGTCAAAATTCTATTATTTTCATAAGACTCCCTGCATGAGTGTCCCCAGGGTTGATTACAGAGGATTCTCAACGCGGTTTTTAAAATTTTGAACAATCAGTGCCAGCTCCCCAATTCATTATGCCATACGAATTTGGAGTGAAAATTCGAAATCAGAGCAGGATATTTTTTATGCGGCGCCTTTAATGACCCAAGTCATAGCAAGCAGATCTCAAGTTACTACAGAGATTATGAATGTGAGATTCCCAGTTTAACTTTTGATCAAAGATAAATTCCAAGATCTTGACATCGTTCCGAAAACTAAAATTATATGCGTTATTGTTACATAGCGTTTGATTGTGTCCTCGACGCAAAATAATAGAAACAGTTTTTCCTTATCTAAATTAATGAAATTTTTTTCTGACCATAATAAACACCGTCTGTATACCCCTCAGCAGTAGCCATTGTCCGATCGATGCTAGTTTCCGTAATTAAAAAACTAGTGTCATTGGCATAACAAACCATATTTACATTTGGAATACCTTCGAGGACAGTTATGAGGTCGTTGGCAAAAATTATATATAAAAGAGTCATAAAATAGACCCCTGAGGCACCCCTTGACTAACGCTAACAGTTTGACTGAGACTGTTGTTGATTTGCACTACTTGCTTACGATTCATTAGGTACCATTCAATGAAATCAAGTGGTATGCCATATCGGTTGAGTTTCTCAAGTAGGAGATAATGGTCAACACAATCGAAAGCTCGAGAAAAATCAATACATTAACCAAGGGGAATCAACTTTGACTCAATGACATCGACAATCTGAATATTCAAATCTGTGAAAGCTTTCTCTACGCCCCTTTCTTTCACGAATCCGTGTTGGTTACTGGAAATTATATTATTTTCCAAACAGAAGTTTGACAGTTGTTCGTTTAAATATCATCAGAATTCAGAGATTAATGAACACAAAAAGTAAAATAACAAACGGATTTCAATGAACATAACCACATTCATGTATATTCAAACAAGGACCCATCATATCGAAAACTTCTATCGGAAATTATTAATCTTTCGACGGTATGTCGAATGGGGGTTGCCTTTTCAATTTGATAATTTTCCTAACAGCAACACCCTATTCAGGATCGAATAGTTATGACCTGCAACTGGAGGCTGGGCAGAAAATTATTGAAAATATAGTTTGGCAGATTGTTAACATTCTGTAGAAAGATAATGAGAAAAACACAATATGATTGTTACGAAGGATCTACTGCATCGATAAATAGATTATATCAGAATAAAGTTGAGTACAAGTGGAATTGAGGGTTTCCCCTGCAATTTTCTGAAATAGCTCAAGAATGCCTACTTTCTCGGAGCAACTTCAGACCCCAAAATTCGCTTACCTAGTATTTCAGTCCGTTGCTAAGCAACATACTTTCTCATAATTTTTTCACAAATTTTTGCCGGCCTAGGCCTAGGCCGTCAAAATCGGTCCCTACCGGTTTCTTATATACATTTCAGACAGTAAATAAATTATACGCAAACAACCAACTCACGTTAAGAACATTTATTGAAGATATTATTACACATATGGAACGTTTATTATAACTATTTTTGTATATTTATAGTTATGTTGCAGTTTGTACAATTATTAAACATAGGCTGAATTCTACCTGAAAAGTCATTCTCTTTGTTACTTCCCCCTCTAAATTTATATGTTATGTTATTTGAGTAGTCAGCGACGTTATTGCTGTTTTCTTCTTCGGTAATAATACTAATAGTATTAGTAGATTTCTCTTTTTCACTTCCCCCTGTAAATATTTCATCTGATATATCTACTTTATTTGTAAAAGATTCCTCTATATATCCCTTTGGGAATTTCCATCCCCATGCCTCTTTAAAGCAATTGAATCTGCCCCAGCATTAACCAAAATGGTCTCAGAGGACCGACGGGAAGAATGTCCTATGTTTTCATGTGCAAATGGCAAATTAAAAAATTTGGCGACAATTTGAGGCATTTTGCCAAATTGATGTATTCCCACTACTGCAATCTTTTCTATTTGAATATTCAGAGAAAAAGCGGCAACTTTCAAAATTTTCTGGACGACATGCAATATATTTTCTTAACAATGCCATATAAGTTTCGTTTATCACAAATGATCTTGGTTTGTTCGTTTTATTATCGGGTATTTTAATCTAAAGCTTAGATCTAAAATCTTCTAGGTCATTCAAATTTAATTGATATAGTTCATGCAGCGGCAACACCAAATACTAAGGCAACCTGAAAAATAAACATCACATGAATATCTAGGTAATTTTAAAATTCTTACATTCTAAACGTACCTCATTCATTGAGTATATATGATTTGGTGCTTGAGTAATGAACCTTTGAATTTGTTCACCTGATAAAACTCTTGACATCTTTGGTTTATAGTTGTTAATTTGAAGTTTCACGAAAGCACGTAATTTCGGATATTTTGTAATATTGATATTACAATATCTTCTTTTGTACTAAGTGTAGCTCTCAGCATGGAGTAATTTGACCATAACGTGGATGCCTTCAACTTTGTAGATAAATCGGAAAAGTATGCAATCATGAAATTTCCAGATCGGGAGGTCGTCCTTTTTTCTTGGCAATAATCCGTGAAACTTTTGTAAGCGTATTCATATTTTGCCTTGGATTTTTTTGGCAATGAATTTGAGATGACATTTTCAGCAGCATTTACTAACTCTGGTGGTGGCCCGCACACATCATCACTGTCCATTTTAAATATTTTTAAATATTTTTTAGCGATTAGTAGGTATTGAACCGAAATAAGTAGTGAATCTCTGACTTTTATCACAACAATAAACAAACAGTTTGGGAAATTTTTGGAATCGATGGTAATCAATAGTTTTTTTAAAATTTTAATCGATTATAATGTTGATAGCGATTTCAAGAAAAAATAGTATGTGTACCTCGTAGTAAAAGCACATTCCCAGACGACAATGTTAATTGTTGGCCGATGCGTCGAGCCGAGTCTTTCACTACTAGATACACAATGTACTATTTTCACTTAGGAATAATTAAGGCAAACTTCATGTGTAGGAAAATTAGTATGTTTTGTATTTCTGATGGTTTTGATGTGTAGTTAATTCACAAGACAAACCAAAGCTAGTCTAAAGTCATTCAAAATGGAAATAATGGAAATATAAAACAGACCCCACATGTATGAAATGATGAATTCATAAATGTAGGGTTATTTATTTTGAACTATTGCGCATGCGTACTATTTCATCCGTGTCACATGTAACGTTATTAGTTTGGCTTCAGTTTGCTGCTCCTATTTATTAATCAACAAACTACCCCATAACATATATTTCTGGAAACTTTCCTGATAATATAAATATGATTGTCGATTATGTTCAATCATAGCTTATGGATATTTCAAATGAATAATTAACAATTCGCTTGATGTGGACATGGAATGGAAAGTGGAACATTTTCACCCAGTTGGTATGCATTTTTATGGAGTTCTAGTTTCGCAGATTTCCTGTCATTTTTTAACCGACGAAAAAAAAGGAGGAGGTTCTCTAGTCGACGCGTATATTGTTTTTATGTATGACCACGCATAACTTCCTACAGATCAGTCCGATGTTGATGATTCTTTTTTTACACGCTTTATATTAGCTTCACTTGTATGTTTGTTTGTTTGTAACCGACTCCTTTGGGCGCGATTTTGACCCACTTCCAGACGTCCGAATGATTTGAAATTTGGCAGGTGTACATAGTTCCGGTGACAATACATTAAGACATTTTTGTGTGAAGAAAAAACGGAATGGCGGCTCCAATATGGCGTACGAGATTTGTGATTATGGTCCGATTCGCTTCAAATTTGGTATCTGAGGGTTTTCGTGGTCGGAATTATGATTCTTTTGTCAAAATCGAAAAATTCAAGATGGCGGGCCAAGTTTTGTGATTATGGTCTGATTCTATTCAAAATTGGTATGTGGGGGTTTTTGGGGTTGGAGATTATGATTACCTGATTTGATAAGATTATTCCATTTTCCAATTTGCAATAAAATAATAAAGATAATAGTCCAAAAAAAAACTGAAAAAACGCTTTTATAAATAAACCACACTAAAAAGTAGGAAATAAATAATAATCTAAAAAAACTAAAAAACACGCTTTTATAGAAAACCAGACTAAAAAAATAGAAAATAAGAATAAAATGTATTTTATTTAAAAAAAAGCGTGGGGTGCATGGTATTAATAATTATATAGTACATTACACACCGAGGCGATACCATGCATCCCACGCTTTTTTTTAAATGTTTTTTTTTTTTTTAATTTTCTATTTTTTTTAGTTTGGTTTTCTATAAAAGCGTGTTTTTTAGTTTTTTCAAACTTTTATTTATTAATGAATAGGGTACACTTCGATGGTGGTCACATTCGGATTGAGAAAAGAAATCCACCCCTAAGGGTAGAAAAATAAGGGATGATTCATTAATTTTGAAATAAAAGAGTCATTGATATCAGTATTTGGGTTCTTCTTCACAAACAAAGATGAATGTGTTTCAGGGTTTTAAAATTCAACCCTGAAGTGGTGGAATGAGGGTTGAAGTCGGTATTGTAAGTTTTGAAGTTAGGTATCATGAAATTGGTATTTGATGGTCTTTATTGCAAATAAAAGATATGTGGTTCGGTGTCTTTAGAAATTCAACCCTAAAGGGGTAAAATGGGGTTAATTGGGAATAATTTTATGGAATTCCGTTAGTTTTCAATTTAAATTGGATTTGAATTTTGTTACAAAAGAAGGAAATTATTTCAGTGTTTTTAGAAATCAACCCCTAAAGGGGTGAAAAGGGGGGGGAATTTGTATGGGGTTCCGTTAGTTTTCAAGATAAGGTCATGAAAAATTGGTAAGGGATGAAGAAAGAAATTTTTCAGTAGTTTTATAAATCCCGCCCCTAAAGGGGTGGGTTAATTTGTGATAGTCGACACAAAAAATACAAAGTTCAACGAGGACGAAGTCGCTGGTACCAGTTAGTTATAGTATAACAGTTAATAGTTAAAGTAAGGTGAGTGAGTGATATTCCGAAAGTAATACAAATTAAGTAGTAGCAATTCGAGATTTCAGCCACAAAAAATTAAATAATGAAAACTTTTTAACAAAAAAGTCGTCTGAATAAACTGAAAAGCAGAAAATTAACTAGTTTTGAGTCGGCGCCACACAAACAATCAACGATGAACAAAACAAAATAACACTAAATTGCTATGTGAGATTAGTTTTGGAGCTTAGTTATTAAGACTAAAAATGTTCATTTTATTTTTTGCTTTGTTTCTTTTTTCGTCGGTAAAATGTTTTGTTGAAAAGTTTTTTCAATTTAATAGCGGTTTGACACAAAACCGTATGATCTGAACAAATCAAATGGCGAAAATGGACATGCAATGGAATTGAATAAATTCCGATAAAACTTGAATAATCCTTCAATCGCTTTCCATTCCATCGAAGGATATATCATGTTTCTCAACATGCCGGAGGCAAAACCATTGTTTTCAATCTCGCTCTTTCGGAATTTTCGCTGAAAGATAATCTATTATTTATTTCATTTTATACGTATCAGGCCGCTTCCTTTGTTCTTCGCAACAAGAAAAAGGTTATTCATCGAAAAAAAACGCGAAGGTCGCTCTGATATTTTGTAACATCATATCCTTTTTCATAGTCGCTTCCCGACGTTCGCCAAAGATCATTTATATTAAGTTTTTATGGGTGTATAAACAACTTCTAAATTAAAAACGAATTATGAAAATGACAAATTGCTCTCAAAAGGATCACAGGGCGCAACGTTGAGAATTGCTTTTCATCGCGGGGTATTTATATTCGTTACCATGAGAATATAGAAAACATGAATTCTTCATTATTCTAGAAATTAGTGATGAAAAATTTAGGTTTTTCTGTTGGAATTATATATATTTTCCGTCGATAATAAATATTCCGATTGCGATTTTCAAGATGAAATAAATTGAACGCGAAATATTGGCAGCCAACAGTTTTTCATCGACATTTTAATGCGATTTCCAATCCTCTGAATAAAATATTACTAGTGGTTCCAAGAATTTTCAAAGGCTACCACTGACTGATACCATAATAGAAAAAACCCAAGTACTAACGGAACAAAAATCAGATTCAACCCGAGACGGTAAATGGACATACGTTTCCCATGAGAAACTGAAACAAAACAAAGGAAAAAATGATCCCATTTTGAACCGAAGAATACCTGCGATTAAAAAAGCAGATAAAAGAATTGTTGGAACAAAATTACTCTGCAGCCACATATTTTGTCAGACAAAACCATATACACGGTGGTGTTCTCATGTTTGTTAATGAAAATTTAAATTATAAGATAAGATAATGTAAATGACCTGTCTTCAGAACTACATATTGAATGGTGTGCAATCTCAATATCCTAAATGAATCAAAATATTGTATTATCAATACATACAGACCTCCAAACGGGGATCAAAAAATTTACAAAATAATTCTTGATATAATATTGATTATCTCAAACCTTCAAGTATCAAAGATATGTTCTTAGATCTCATGCTGAGTTTTGAACTGCAATGTCAAAATGCGAACCCATGATGGTATTCAAAAATTGATTATTTCTTTACAAATTTGCCCCGTGAAAAATATAGTAAATGAGTTGAGAATTTCAATATAGGGGATCATTTGAGTCTATCCTTACCTTCAGAATTGAAAACGATACACAGAAATAAAATGTGCCAAAAATAATACATTATAGAAACATTAATGACTCTACTGTTCATCAACTGAGTCATTATTTTTCTGGCGAAAATTTACCAGGTCCATACGATAGTTATAATGATGTAAATAATGTTTACCAAACTTTTTTAGATGTAAAAACTTATGACGTAGATTTATTCGGTCCCTTGGTTACAAAAACTGTGTATGACAATGCGAAATCAAAACATAAAGTTGCATGGATTATCGATGTTCTGATGGGTAATCACCTGAAAGACATACACTGGATCATAAAAATATTCAATTTTGGGGAGTATATATACAGTGCTCGTCTAAAGTCCGTTCCACCCCTACTAATTTTTGAACCACCTGGTATATCGCAATGGAATTTGGAGGGCTTGCAAAGGAGAAAAAAACCTACTTTTTCATGAAAAAATCACAGCTGAAAGTTTCAAAATGGCGGCTGACCGCCATCTTAACTATTTTTTTAAATCATTTTATTTTAGAAATCTGTTCATAATTCTGATCACTTTTCTCCAATACACTTTACTCCTAAATTAAATTATTTTCGAAATATTAACGTTTGGAAAGTGATATTCCAGTTTAAAATGAAGTATGGATCTTGGTCACTTCCGATAGAACATTTTGCTAACTGAACGTTGTTATTAATTTGTATTTGAATCTCTCATGAATTCGACCAATAAGAGGGGTGAACAGAGTTTATTGAGGATAAACAGTACCGCTCACCGGGAAATCTCGAAGCCTACGAATGTGTTCTGTAAATTCACAATGAAAACAAATTAGTTAGCTGAAAAATTATAATTTATTTTTAATTACACTTTTATTTAACCCCAACAATCATTTCATCAAGTGTTCAATGTGGCCTCCTCCTAAATCTTGACAATAAAGTGCCCTATTATAAATAGCTTCTCTCACGTTGATGGAAAGTCTGTTCATCTATTTCTTCACATATATCTATTATTCTACGTTCCAACTCTTCTATTGTTTGGCATTCAGTGGCGTTGATTTCTGACTTCAGACACCCCCAAAGGAAAAAATCTAGAGGTGTAAGATCCGGAGATCTTGGAGGCTATTCTGTACTTTCCCTGCTACCTATCCATCGCCCAGGAAAGTTTGTATCGAGGAACTCTCTAGCCATGCGAATGAAATGGGGAGGTGCCCAATCCTGCTGAAATATTATTTCACGATTATCAAACTCTTTCTAATTGTTTAATGAAAATTGTCTTTTTCGAGGTTTAATTTCAGTTTCTAAAAGATTTCTGTGAAGATTGCTTGCTGATGAAAATCGGTCCAACAACGCGATTGCCCAAAATCCCCGCCCAAACATTCACCTTCTTAGGAAACTCTAAAAATATGCGGATTAGTATCGCTCCAGTATCGTACATTCTGTTTGTTGACATTTCCATTGAGAAAAAACGTGCATTCGTCTGCGGAACATACACGTTTTAGGAAGCCCCGTTCTTTTTTTTTTTTTTTATTGAGAAAAAAAAATCGCATCAACCATTTCGGTTATTAGCGAATATTACTATATACATTTTTACATTTTGTTTCTAATGTCTATGATTTTAAGGAAAGTTGAAGATTGTGGGTATAAATTTGGACCTAAATTGTTTCCAAAGTTCCTTGTATCTTGTAAGGAAGTTTTAAGATTGTGGAGTATACAATTTGGACATTCTACCAGGATATGTTTGATTGATAACTTTTCGTTACGTTTCGCCATGGGTTCGTTTTGTTATTGAGGAGGTGGTCGTGGGTGAGCCGAGTGTGTCCGAGACGTAAACGGGTGAGAAGCACTTGGTCGCTACGATATTTTGGTAGATATCGCCACGGTTTCACTGAGGGTTTCACTTCACGAAGTTTGGATGTTGATTGTCGCCATCGATTTTGCCACGCACTTTCTAAACTATTTTTTATCGTGTAACGAAAGTCGCTTGCCACCACTTGAGTTATAGTTTCAGAATTTGTATGGGTTATGGCTTCTTTTGCTCTTCTATCCGCTTCTTCGTTTCCTAATATCCCAATGTGTGATGGGATCCAGATGAATTTTATAAGTTTTTGCTTCTGTTCTGCTAGGTGGAGCTGGTTTTTCGTTTCAACTGCGAATGGGTGGGAAGGGTAGATTTGTTGCAGAGTCTCCAGTGAACTCAGCGAGTCGGTCAGGATAAAAAATTTCTGCTTATCAGATGAGTTGATTAAGATGGTCGCACGATAAATGGCATATAGTTCACCACTAAAAACAGAACTGGATGGGGATAATCTGAATTGATGGCACGTTCTAGGACCCACTACTGCTGCACCAGTTCCTTCAGATGTTTTAGAGGCATCGGTGTACAGCAAAGTATAATCCTCATGATTCTCTAGTATGGCTCCGAGGTTGTTTTTGATAACAGCTGGATTTGTTGACTGTTTAGGAAATTTGCTGAGGTTTATGAGACATACTGGTTTGGGTAAGGTCCATGGGGGAAAGGAGGTAAGAAGTGTGGAAAAACATTCTGGAAGGGGGATATTCAGTTTTCGGGTGAAAATTTTGATCCTCTCATAAAACGGTTTCGGGGATCTGGGTTTATTGTCGTATAAGTTACTGAATTTGTTTGTGAGGGTATTTTCATAAGTGGGATGTTTTGGTTGGGCCTTTAGTTTTGTAGCATATACTATACTCAGATATGTTCTTCTGTCTTCCAAGGAAGGTTCGCTGGCTTCACAGTATAGACTTTCCACTGGTGTAGTTCGATATGCTCCAAGTGCTATGCGTAGAGCCGAGTTTTGTATCGTGTCGAGTCTTTTCAGTGAGGAATTAGTAGCTGAGGCGTATGCGGTTGAACCATAGTCCAACTTTGATCGAATAAGTGTCCTGTACATCATGAGTAGTGTTTGGCGGTCCGAACCCCATTCTCTGTTTGCTAGGGTTCTAAGTAAGTTGAGTCTCCGATAGCACGAAGAGATCAGGTTTTCTATGTGGGCATTCCAGTTTAGTTTTTGGTCCAGGGTCATACCCAAAAACGATATAGATGTCTCAAATTTCAAGTTCTCGTTGTTCAGCTTCACGAAGAGATCAGGTTTTCTATGGGTGTTGTTGATGTTTTCCTTAGAGAATAAAATGCAACGTGTTTTAGTGGCAGAGAAAGTGAAACCGGATTTATGTGACCATTGTTCCAGGTCTAAGAGGGTGCTTTGTGTCATAACGAACAAGTTGTCCATGTTTTTAGTTCTACAAGTTATAACTAGATCATCGGCATAGATGCGTCCTTTCAGGGGAAGCTTGAGTTTGTCCAGTATATCGTTGATTGCAATGATGAAGAGGGTAGGACTTATAACTGAGCCCTGTGGTATTCCATTATCAAGGGTCCTTTCGTTAGATAATACGCCATTTGTTTTAACATTGAAAGTTGTGTTCTTTAGAAAATTTTTGATGAAAATTAGACAGTTCCCTTCGATGTTCGAGGCTTGAAGTTTATGGATTATGCGATCGCTGGAGGCTATGTCAAATGCTCGTTTTATGTCGAAAAATATGGCCAAGCAGTTTTGTTTTAAGGCAAATGCTTCGTGGATGTCACTTTCTAAGTCTAGGATATTATCTATCGTGGATCTATGCTGTCTGAATCCGCTTTGTTCTGGTATGATCAAGTTGTGCTTTTCTAAAATCCATAATAATCTGTTTTTGATGATCTTTTCGAGTAACTTGCACATCGCGCAGGTCAGGGATATAGGTCTGTAAGATTCAGGATCCAATTTGGACTTTTTAGGTTTCAGTATAGGTATTATTATAGATTGTGACCATATTTTTGGAAAATTGTGTCCTGTCCATATCGCATTGAAGAGTTTGAGAAGATGTTCATGAGCGCTTGGAGGCAGATTTTTCAGGAATATTTCCGTAATATTGTCTGGACCTGGGCTTGTGTCGCGGAGAAAGCAGTGCTTCTTCGTATTCGGTTTTGGTGAGGGGTGAATTTAGCATATGTTTTTCATTATCGCCAATTTTTTCACCTTCTGGTGCTTCAATCATCTGGCTAGTGGATGGAGCGTTTCTGTCATCTAAACGGGATCTGTTCCTGTAGGTCCTGGCTAATTCTTCCGCGATTTCAAAATCATCGGAGGTCATGTTATCAGGCGTTCGGAGTAGGTTTATTTTACTGCAGGTGTTCATCCCTGAAATTTTTTGACATTTTCAGACCTCAGTCATAGGTGTTGAGCTATTTATTGTTGAGACAAAATTTTTCCAAGATTGACGTTTGGAATTTTTCACAATAAGTCGAGATTTAGCCCTGAGCCCCATGAATTCTAGTCGGTTTTCTGGGGTTCGGTTCCTCTTGTATTTATTGAGAGCCCTCTTACTTGCTTTAATGGACTGTTCGCACTCTTTGTTCCACCATGGTACTGGCTTGTGGTGTTTTATGTTTTGCGTTTTTTTGATTGATAGTTCGGCTGCTTTTATGATTACCCTCAAGAAATTATCAAGGGATTCATCGATGTTCGTGGTGGATTCACAAAACCGAATTTTGAGTCTACTATTTGGGAGAATTTATCCCAATCTGCAGTTTTTGTATTCCATTTTGGAGAATGGGCGTAATTATTAGGAGTTGCTTCACTATTGGTGACTACTAGGGGATAGTGATCACTGCTATAAGTATAGTCTAATCTGTCCCATGATAATTTCGGTAAAGTGTTAGGATCACATAAAGTAAGGTCGAGTGGTGTTGATTCCCCGGATTGTATATTGAGTCTTGTAGGTCTGCCGTCATTCAAAAGAGATAAATTGAATTGCTCTATGATTTCTTCGATGATTCGTCCCTCGAGTCGATACGAGATGATCCCCATGAGAAGTTGAAGCATTGAAGTCACCAGCTATGATCCGAGGTTCGGGAATTTGTTCAAATAAATGTATTAACTCTTGTTTTTCGATTACTTCTCCTGGTGGTAGGTATATACTACAAATACTAATAGGAGCCTTTCCCTCTATTCTCACTGCTATTGCTTCGATATTGCTTTCAATTGGTATTAGGTCTGCTTCTATGGAGTTCTTTACCAGTATTGCGACTCCTCCGCTTGCTCTATGACGGTTCTTACGGTTTTACAGAAATTTCGGAAGTTTCTTAAAACTGTTTCATTTTCCGCTTGAAATTTGTTTCTTGAAGACATATGATATCTGTTTTCTGTTCTGATATTAGAATTTGAAGCATTGGAAGGTTGTTATAGTAGCCGTTGATGTTCCACTGCAGTATTGAGGAGAAGGATTTTATATTGTTGAATGTTAATTCGAAAATTCAGGTAAGTTATTCGTTCGTTTTTTAAAAGGTCGTGTCCTGTGAAGAATCACTTTCGAGATCAGAGTGGTTATCGTCTTGTTCGATTTGAAGATGTGCTAGTAATTTCTTTTTGAGTTTGGTGCATCTGCTTTTATAAAATCTTTCTTTGAGTAGTGGATATATTTTGGTAAGCATGTCAATTAAGGCAGTGAAATCAGTTGTGTAATTCTTTATTATATTTATGGGTTCCGAGGATCCATAAACATTGTCGAATAGATCTGTAATTTGGGTGAAACTGAGAATGAACGATGGTGAGTGAGTGGTTATGTAATCTTTCGCTGGTTCAACTAGTTTATTGGCAGAAGTGAAGTTCTTACTAGTTTTAGGCTTTTTAATGGTTGGTATTTTGTCTGCTGGTTTTATGAAAAGTGTTTGGAGATAATATATCATTCTGTTCAGGTTGGATGGTAGCTGTTGCTGGTGGGTGACAATTTCTTCGTGATATCGTTTGTTATTCTGTGATGCGTTTTCCTTATTTCATTCTCGGGTTCAGAGGGTATAGTAGGTTGTTCAGAAATGTTTCGAACTGGTGGGATCAACAGAGTTGGGGGTGGTTTACACTGTGCCGCGGTATGGCCTTGTTTCTTGCAGGAAAAACATATGAGATTGTCCTGTAGAGAAATATTCGGTAGGATGTGTCGTCGAAGTTTACAACTAGAGAGTCTGGGATGATTGTACTTTGTTCTGTGTTTATGAAAACTTGTCGTCTGAAGCTGTATATGTGACTGTGTTCTGGGAGGGAGGATCTGATTCTGAGGGAAAGTCATTGGGGAAAGGAGTTTGAGACCACGTTTTTCCAGTTCTTTTGTGTAGTACTTCGTTAGGGATCATAGGACATACGTTGGATAGGACTAATCTTTCAGATGGGGTGATATATCTTCGGGCTTTCAGTGTTTCACCATTTATAATTATACTGCCATTTTGTTTTCCATAAAGTTGTCTACTGTTTCTTTGTTAGACAGGTACATGCATATTCGGTTGTTAGAAAGTCGTGATGAGAATAAGATGTTTCTTGGGTTAATTTTTCTCCTAAGGGTATTAGATAATCCTGTAATCGTGTTCCTTCTACCGACGAAAAAATAATAGCTTGATCTTTGGTTGGGTATTGCTGTTTTGTCAAAGCGGCGGAATATGTTTTATTGGTATTGTTTTCATGTTGAGAGCTCCTGTAGTCAGGAGTCTCATATGGATTGTCTGTCATCCAGGAAACTTAGGGTGTAATAGCTGAGTGCGGACCTGTCCTCCTAAAGGTCATATCGTGAATCAGCTGGTACCGGGATGTATCGCTGTTTTGATTTGGAGGTTATAGTGAACGTACCGTATGTTTTATTCACAGGAATGTAAATGAAATTGCTTGTACTTACAGAATGTTAGCACAGAGATTGATCTTCAGTACAACTGTACGAACTTTCACGCAAATATTATAGAAATATTTTCGATTTAATCGCAGACTGATAATAATAGTACTGTATAGCACTGTTGTCAGAGCCGGACTCCCAAGCCCCGTTCTTCTTCAATTGTTCTTGTTAACCACTCACAAAATTCAACCCTCCGGTCTGGATCATCTTCCTTGAGAGCATGCAGGATTTTCATTTCATAGAGAAGGAACTTTTCCTTTTTTAGGGCTTTTTGGACACTTTTTGAACTTACTCCGAAGATTCAGCAACTGCAGATATCGACTGAGTCGGATTGATTACCATTTCAGCAACAATTTCTACCTTTTTTTCTTCTGAAAGAGGCGGTCTTCCTGGTCTTGGAGCATCTCTCAGCGTACCAGTTGCTTGTAGCTGATTTGAAAGTTTGCGCAAATATGACCTGGAAATAGGGTTTTCGGAAAATCTATCAATAAACATACGGACCGCTAGATGATAATTTCTTCCAGCTTCTCCAAATATCAAAACAGCTTCAAATTTATCGTCTAAACTACGAGCCATGATCACAGTTTTCTTAAAGAGGATTTAGGCGCTTAACGGACTATTTGACAGTTAACAAGATGTTACCGCGACAACGATTTTTCCCAATGCAAACTTGATTGAAAGCAACATTAGTGTTTTTGGTTGTGTTTGAAATGACCAAAATGTCACTTTTCAAACCTTAATATTTGGAAATCAAATGAATTCAGGAGTAAAGTGTATGGAAGAAAACTGTTGAGAATTACGAGCAGATTTCGATACTGGAATGATATACGGGGTGTTCCATTTAAAAAAATTATTGAAGATGGCGCTCAGCCGCCATTTGAAACTTTTAGCTGTGATTTTTCCATGAAAAAGTAGGTTTCTATCTCCTATTTCAGCCCTCCGAATTTTGTTGCGATATACCAAGTGGTTCAAAAATTAGTAGGGGGGGAACGGACTTTAGACGAGCTCTGTATATAAATACAGGCGAGCAAAAAAAAATATATTCAAGAAGTAGCAAAGCAAAAAAAACATATTTTCAGGAACCTCAAGATATCAGATCAATAACAGAAGAACCTGTATGGAAACTGGTGGAAAAATCAACGGAAAAAATAAAAAATTCAAAAAATATAGAGCTGAAAATGGATTATAAAATTATTGAAAACAAAAAAATTATATCTGATGCTTTTGGACAATAGTTTCCTTCAAATCCAAGATGAGCAATTCAATATCAATTTAGAGAAAATATCATAGAAAACATTACCCACTCGATTCTCTTCTGTAACAAATTCTACTGGACCGCTGTTGAGGCAATAATTAGTCTAAAAAAATACGAACTCAGTAGGAGTAGATTGCTTTCTGGAGATAAAAACAATTATCAGTCATATAATAAACTTATTCTATTCAACTTGGTAGTTTTCCCAAAGACTTAAAAATTGGCGCTGTAACTCCCGTGTTCAAAAGCAAAGAATCCACTGACGTCCAGAACTATTGACCCGTTTTTGTACCGCAAGTACTGAGAGAAGTTATAGAAAAAATTGTAACGGCAAACAGTATAATTTTACTTTTGAGTAATTAATTAACAAAATCATTTGTGGTGGATTGCCTCACATCATTCCATATTTTTCTCACATGAACTAAGACAGCAAGATAAATTATGGTGCCAGTGGAATCCATTGTTCACGAGTCGCCTAAATAAATGATTACTTATAGGTCCCAGGACTGTTCCTTGTCGCACCCCACAAGTAACTGTCCTTGCTCCGCTCATTTCACCGTACATCAGAACTTGCTGCTTTCAGTCAACCAGATGGTTTTCGGAAAGTTTTGAAACATTCTTTCTGATAGCAATTCATTGTAGTTTATCTAGCAAACGTCGATGATTTAAAAGATCGAAGGCTTTTGTTAGATAGAGAAATATACCCAGACATGGCTTGGTGTCGTCTATCGCATTTTAGGCTCTCAATGTTAAAACTCCAACATCGTGCTGCGTAGATATATTTTGTTGAAATCGTATGTTTTTCTCAGTAGTTTGTCAGCATTTTTGGGTGATTTTTTTCAAATACTTTCGATACACCCGATTTGAAAGATATCAGACAATAGTTGTCCATATTATACTTTTTGAGCGATTAGTGCAATTTTAAAGAGTTTTGGTATTTATAACTAGGGTAATTATGTGACATAAGGGTTTTGCTATGAAGTACATTTTTCAAAGATCCAGTAAGATCCAAATCTGAAGGACAAGGAGGAAATATACAACAAGTAATAGAAAGTACATACAAGGAGGTTGAACTCCAGGTCATAAAAGGAGAACAAGTCTCAGGATATCTTCGTGATGTTACTTAGAAGAAAAAACAAAGAATTAAACCAACGAAATACGGAACTGAAAAGTAAAAAATAAAATAAACCTTCTTAGTCTCAATAACTTAGCTCCTGAACTAATGTGAGTAACTTATTTTGAGTCGGCGTCAAACAAACAAGCAAATGAATTAGATAAGGCGTAAAATGATGGCATCGAGTTGCGCGGTGACATTCTGATAATTTTTTTGAAGTAATTCAATGATCTTCGTTGATTGTTTGTTTGAGGCCGACTCAAAATTGGTTACTTACATCAGTTTAGGAGCTTAGTTATTGAGACTAAGAAGATTTATTTTATTTTTTACTTTTCAGTTCCGTATTTCGTCGGTTTCATTTTTTGTTAAAAAGTTTTTATTTTTCAATTTTTTGTGGCTGAAATCTACTAATTACTACCTACTTGTTTTTTGATTACTTCCAAAATACTCACTTACCCACCTTACTTCAACTATCACCAGTTAGATTATCTACTTTTACTATTTGTTAATATACATTATTTTTTTGTTCTGGTTAGTTTATTTCATTACTTAGTTTATCATTCCATCCTGTCATAGAATATAATGATTGTGACGGATGTAGGAGAACAAAAATAATGACAGTGGCGATCTGTCATTGTCAACTACATATGTGTGCCAATGTTCACAAGTGAAAAATCAAGTATCCCTTATTTTTCTATCCGTAAGGATATATAATTTCATTCGAAATTCAAATATGATCATCTATGAGGTATACCGTATATAATAAAAAAAGAATCCTCCAAATGGAAGAACCGAGTACAAAGTTATGCCTGAAAGAATCGGTTAACGGACCAGAATTCAGAGGGTGAGTGATCAATAACCTTCATTTTGCTACCCTTGGGGGTGGATTTCATCTTTTATATTCAAACGGGACCAACTTCGAAGTACACTCTGAAAAAAGAATCGAAATTGGGCGTCTCTGTAAAAAGTTATGCGTGGTCATCGGGTCGACTAGAGAACCTCCTCCTTTTTGGTTTCGACGGTTAACAAATATATGCATGTAGATAGTAAAATGAAAATATATGAAACAATGGTTAGACCAATAATGTTATATGGAGCATAAACTCGTGCCAAAACAAGCAAAACAAAACAACTACTATTCACAGTTGAAATGACCAGAAATGAAATGAGAAATGAGACAGAACTAGCTATTCTGATATCAGGCAGAAATGTTATATAACTGATATCATGAAATTCGTCAAAAACAGAAGAATAGAATGTTACAAGGGCAGATTATACCAGGCTGATTAAAATAGCAAGAAACTGAAGACCCAGGGAAAAAGGAGTATAGAAGGTGAAATAAGCATGAAAGAGATTGTCTCAAAGTTGTTTATCTTCGGATTAAGATACCATATAGCAAAACTTCATAGCGAGAAGAAAACAGAGTACTACCCTACAATTAAAGGAGGAGAAAATGCTGCCTAGAAAAAAATGATTGCCTCTTGTTTCGCCTTTCCTTGTCTTGTCCGAGACAAGATGGGGTTTTTCTCTTGAAAAAAAACTAGAGTGTAGGGAGTAGCGTGCAATAAAATTGTTAGTGAATTAGGTGAGCTATTCATGCATCAATTATCTATTGCATGCACCCCATATTTTTCGTTTCGAATATTACATATATTTTCATATCCATTATAAATTCACAATCACAAATTCTCAGGACGATCTGTATGGGGTTAGGAATATGTATGAATCTGTATGTGGCTGGGCAAAATTAAATACTTTTCAGTTCGTTTTGACAACGTGGTGTAATGAAAATATTTTTTAAATCATTACTATGTCTGCGTTTAAGGGCTACTACTAAAATCTTCCACACGGAAAAAAAAGATTTGTTAATTCAGCCGAATTTTTGATGGAATCATTATATTGCGGTGACAACATGGATTTCTCAATCAAATGCTAACATTTCTTTGATTTGAATATATGTTAATCTATTGAAACAATCTTCTAGTCGTTAAATAAAAATTTGTTTCAACACAAATAAAATATATAATCGAATCAAACAACGGAAATAGATTAATTCACATAGAAGAATATTATATTGGTTGAATTATATGCACTAGATGGCGAAACGTTCGCACAACTGATCCTGACTTAGATAATGTTACGGAATAGCAAAGCCAACTTATCATCGTTGCGACGCCTGGACTTGAATGTCTGGTGTGGGCTTTCATGCTCGGTTACTATATTTGTCGATTCAGTGGGTTAACAAAATTATTACTCATTAGAATAAATATTTCAAGTGAAGAGATCTTATTCTGTTGATTTGACATTCCATTGAATTCATCAATTCCACATAAACACTTATTTGAATAAATACTCTTGTTAAAGCAATCAGCAAATTTTGTAGATCTGATTATTCGATTCAACAAAATATTTACATGGTTGACACAAAATTTCTGCCAGAAGGAGTTATGAATAGAGTTCGTCGAATAAGATATTTGGTTCATGTTGATTCAAACTTTAAATTTCACCCAAAACCAAGAAATAATTTTACTCATTTTGAGATTATATTTGTCGTGCATTGACACTTTATTTTGATTCAACAATTCATTTTTTTTCTGTACAGAATAGGCTGTTTCACGTATAAATTCTTCTGATTCATGACACACTGTATACAAATTGATCACAGTTCATCGCATTCAAAATAATTCGTGTATCAAATTCTGAATTCAGTGTGCTGTAAAGAAATATTCCATTCCACTTGACATCTGAATGGCTTCATTAGTCGATGAAACATCAGAGGGAGCCATATAAATTGAGTGAAGTCACTCGGAAGTTGATGATCCCGGAAATTCTTCACTGGAAATAAAACGCTTTCATTGTATCAACCTAGTAAACCAATTTAATAATTATCATTGAGGCAGACGTCAAACACTTCTATTATACGCGTTTGTGGGACTTCTTTTATTTCCATTGGATTGGATTATTTCAGAATCAATAGTTTTATAACGAATAGGATGGAACAAATTTTCAATTATAATGATATACGCGGAAAAGTATCTTTCTAGTAGATAGTGGCTGCATGGAAAACAAACTCTTATCAATTAACCATTGACGAAACGATACCTGTGTTCTGTTGTTCGTACTTTGAATGTTATGTCTGTTTAGCCTATGTGAAAACTTGCACAAGGAACAAGTCACAAAAAACAGATTTTTTGGTTTTCTCGGTTTTATCTTAAATTTTTTTAATGAATTATTATCTGTTCTGTATGCCATATTGATGTTGTTATGAAGGAAGCATATAGAAATTTTTACCGTAGCATGACCGAAATATATAATTACTTTGAGAGTAGGTTTTTCCTTTTGAGTGGAAAATACTTCTCACAAAGCTTTTTATACAGGTTTTTCAAAGAATATTATCCATCAGGGTCAACCTATAAAGGTTGTTAACTGCATTTTTCTAAAATTTTACCTAATTCTGTATTGAATTTTTCTTCTGAAAGAGGAATATTGACATCTTTGCATTGAACCTACTATATATGCGGGTGTACTGAGGTACTGTTTATTGTAATGTCTGTATATGAAGGTTGATTGAAAATTATCACTAATATTTGTTAGTCAGCTTTCAGACCTTTGGACGTCAAATTTCAGCTATAATGTTTGTTGGGGTGTTCCTGAGGAATAGATTGAGGATAGCGTTATCAAGAAGGCGGTTGGAGTAAAGAACCCCGCACGAAAACATATTTATCGGAGATTGGCTCTCGGTCGAATTGGCTGAAATTTCATTATGTTATAGTAGGATGGGTCATTAGGAGAAAGTGTGAGTTTAAAAGATTTTGTATGTTTAGTTTCTTAGATATATGCGGCGAAAGTTCGTAAAAATCGTCGTATTGGGGTAGGATTGACAAAGAAAAGAACGTTTTTTTTTAGTCGAAATGAGACAAAGTAAGGATGAAAATGTATTGATCGGAATTCGAAAGCATGTTCAATTATAATCTTATTGATGATAGTACATTAGGGAGTATACGGGACATAGTAAAAATTTCGTTTTTCTGGATTTTTTTTCCAGCACTATTTCAAAACCAACAAGTTATATTTTGATGAAATATCATAGTTTCAGTCTATTGTGGGCGAAAAAACGTGTTTTGTTCTTGATGACTCTCTCTGTTTGAAATGTATATTTTTTTAATTTTTGAGTATACCCCTATCCTGAAAACAACGAAGTTCCTTATCGCGCGTTGCGAAAGGGGGCTAGACGAAATAAATTAAGACCAAAAGTTGTAACGACACTTTTTGCTATACTGATAAGCCGTGCGGCGTGCGTGTGTTTCTCTGTCTGTCTCTCTCTCTCTCTCTCTCATAGAAAGCAAGCCAGTTATTTTCGTCTCGTCTTTCTATTTCACATTGAACAGTGTGGTGTCGCGACGATTATTTTTGTTGAGGGTATACATGTTTTTCGTACATAATAAATGATAAAAAATTATAACAATAATGAATCCTGACAGTGTTTCTGCACAAGTTCCGGATATTGCTGATGGAGTTAGGTAAGTAGAGATTTCATACAGACAATAATAAATGCTTATGTATTTTTAGCAAGTACGCATTATAACCTCTCTTTACTATTGTGCTAACCAAGTCATACGCGTTATAATCTCTCCATTATTGTGTGTTTAGCAAGTGTACGAGTCATAACTTTAATAAATTTAAAAGCAATTTATATTTCAATATTACAATATCAATGCGTATGTATTTAGCAAGCCGTGCGTGTTCTAACCTATACGCTGTTGTGTTTACGAAGTCGAGAGAGTATATATATATATATATATATATATAAATATATATATATATATATATATATATATATATATATATATAATATATATATATATATATATATATATATATATATATATATATATATATATATATATATATATATATAAAATATTATTATAACTTACAAAAAAAAAATTTCATTACAATTCCTTCACTAATTAATCGAAAGGAACTTCGTTCCATCCGGGTGTCCCTTGACACCTCTCAGGTTTTTTTTATTACAAAAAAAGGAATTAATTAATAATAATAATAATAATGTTTATTCACGAAAGTTAAAATTTTACAATAATTGAAGTACAGATATATATTTATTGTAAGTGAATAAACAGGAAGAAAATCACGAAGCTTTAGTATAAAACTATCGCTTGTATGTGATATTAAACTTAAAACTAAGTAGTATTACACTATAATATACAATGATATTTTTTTTTACATATTTTGAAGCACATAAGTTTATAAATTTGGTAAAAGAAGTTTCAACTGATGAATGTATAAATAAAATAGTAAATAGATATTAAAAATAAAATAAATATAATAATAAAATAGATGTAATAAAATAGTAAATAGATATTCTTATCCTTGTGATATGTGTGAGAATAGTAAATGCCATATTTAGGCTGAATGTCGTTTGCCGTAGGTATGTTTATCATAATTGAGGTGTAGGTACGTCACTTTCGGGGTGTAGGTCATATTCGGGTATTGTCTCATATTCTGTTTGTTGTCAGCTTTGCGTATATGCATGCTATATGTAAACGATTGGTGTTTTAACTTTAATCACTTTTTGAAAGTTTGGTTGACAAAATCATGAAACAATGTCCTTTCGGAACGCAAAATCCAAGTTTTCATAAGTTTTTTGTACATAATAGAATTATTTTTTTTTATAAACTCTGGTAGGCGAGGTCCGACGTAATTTGAACATCGTTGTCCAATTTCTTTTTCTGATCTAGGTATCTTTTTTTGTTTGTTCCTGGTACTATAATTGTGATCGACAGATTCAAGTTGAATTTTATTGTTTTTCACATTAACTAATAAGTTGATACAGTAAGCCTGCCTTACGTCAAATACATTGGCCTCTTAAATAAATTTTCACTGGAATATGTAGCTCTTTTTCCAAGGATGATTTTCAGTATCCATTTTGAATAACGTTCAGCATTTCCAAGTGATAATCGTTAACATCTCCAGTAATTATACCGTAATATATATGTGACTGTACCAGAGCATAGTATAATACTTTCAAATGATTTACATCTAGAAATTCTTTCAAGTATTTGAATTTAAATAAAAGACCTCTCAGTTTTCCTACTATATTTTCAATTTGAAGATCCCATCTAAGATGTCTGTCTATCACAATGCCTAAGTATTTGATGGAGTTTACTTCCGGAATTTCTGAGTTATTACCGAAACGTAATGAACCCATATTGGGTAAGTGATTGGAATACGAAGTAAATGATAAGTACTTTGTTTTATCTAAATTCAGAGTTAATTTGTTATACCTAAACCACTTACCTATTTTACTGAAATCAGTTTCAGCTTCTGTCTTTGAGTTCACCCAAGTATCAGATTCATATATTATTGCAGTGTCGTCTGCAAAGCTTATGATTTTTCCTTTGGTATCAAGGTGTGAAATGCTGTTAATATAAATTATAGATAGAAGAGGGCCCAGTACTGTTCCTTGAGGAACGCCATATGTAACAGTCATAGGATCACTGAGAGTACCACCTATGTCAAATTTTTGTTCGCGGTCTGATAAATAACTTTTTAAGATTTTATGGATATTTCTTTTTATCCCATAGCATTCTAGTTTGTTCAAAAGCTTTTCATGAGATACCGTATCAAATGCTTTTGAAAGGTCGACAAAGATACACAAGGCAGGTTTTTTTTTGTCCAATGCATTATAAATATTATTGTAAGATAATAAATCGCATCTTCTGTTGACTTTCCTTCTCTGAATCCGAACTGAGAACTAGAAATGACG
Source organism: Gonioctena quinquepunctata (assembly GCA_018342105.1). Taxonomy (NCBI): domain Eukaryota; kingdom Metazoa; phylum Arthropoda; class Insecta; order Coleoptera; family Chrysomelidae; genus Gonioctena; species Gonioctena quinquepunctata. The sequence goes on along the minus strand of JAFIRS010000379.1, from coordinate 507,645 downwards.
TTATGTTTGTTCAAGAAGCTCAGAAGTTTCATTTTCAGTATTTTTTCAATTATTTTCGCCAAATTCGAGATAAGTGAAATCGGTCTATAGTCGATTATGTTCAATTTATCTCCACTCTTGTAGAGTGGCTTGATAATTCCAATTTTGAAAATAATTGCTACTGTTCATTGAATAAAAGATGGGGTAACATTCTCAATTATTCAATATAACCTTTCATTTTACTAGTCAAACTAGTGAAACACAAGGTTTATTATTGCATACTACAAGTTGGTCTCTGGAACTGTATTTAGGCATCACATAACCTCAACACCTATTGTATAGGTTTTTGTAGTCAGCTGTCTTGATTAATGAGACATTTTTCATTTTTAATGAAATTATGGCTGGCTATCAAGTATGTTACAGATTTCTGTGTCTTATTGCGTATGAAGAATATTTTATAGTTCAGCATTCAAAAAATAATGAACCACACTGGAAAACATCTGTAGGATATAATCATTTTCAAGGACTTCATTTTTCTTAATTCACCGTTATCTTTCTCGAATTTGAGAATTGAAGATGCTCCGAAATAAAAAATTTAGGGCGCCCATCAAAAAAAATTTTCGGATTTTCCATTCAATTTCTTGGAACATCAAATAGAGAACTGAGCAACAGGTGGAAACTATTCCATCTTGACTAAATCATAAGGGACTTGAATGGAACGAAGCAAAGGATATTTTTGTGTTAGCCATAGATTCCCGCTCCCTTAGATATATCTTTCCATGATTTCTTGAAGTAGTTTTTTGAAAATAATATTTCATGACAGAAGCAGCCACCACTCCTGATAAACGCATCATCAAGCTCTTCTTCCTTCCCGCCACTATAGACCAGGGTCGATAATTTTTTAAACAAAGAAAAATTATAGTAAATTGAAACTCATTAGAAAAGGAAGAGAATGCATAATAACAAAAATGAAAGGAAAAATAATTTACGGGCGATCTGAGGTCGGAAAGTGAAAGGGAAGGGTTAATGGGAAGTCCTATGGAAAAAAGTTAAATGGCAAAGTTGTACGTAATAAAAATATCTACAACTTTGGTTATTCACAAAAAAAAAATTTTTTTTTTTTTTTATTTTTTCACCTTATTTTGACTAAATATCTAAAAAGCACCCTAATTTTCAATCAGAAGTTCTCCCGTCAAAATATCAGGTTTTTTAAAAAAGTTGGTGGGCTTTTTGTTCGTAGAAATCTCTACTTTCTGATGGTGTAAAAAAAAATACATTTCTATAGTAAATGTTCTCAGAAAATACAACGAAATAACAGGTAGTAAGGCCCAGACCCTCCTAGCCGCTTCCCCATTTCTCTATAAAATACCTTTTGATGGGCAAAAATTTTCCGTAGGTCACTCAGGTATATAAGTTATCTCAAAATAGCAATGAATAGGCATCTACGCATATAATTCAAAGAAGATTCTACAACTTTCTCAAAATATTGTAGATGTCTTATTAAATTCGGATTCGAGTTTTTTTCGTTTCTTTGCATTTTCTGTCATAGTAATGTACTTTTTTTTATACCATCAGAAAGGAGAGATTTCAACGAACAAAAAGCCCACTGACTTTTTTTAAAAAGCTGATATTTTGACCGGAGAATTTTCGATTGAAAATTAGGGTGCTTTCTCGATATTAAGCCAAAATAAGGTGAAAAAATAAATATTTCAAATAAAAAAAATTACAGTGTGTTTGGAATATTAAAAAAGGTTTTCACCAAATTTCGTGAAAAAAAAAATTGTTGTAGAAGATAATAATAAAAAACAAAAAATTTGGTTATTTGAATTTTTCACATAAATTATGAGGTTATGTGAGAAAAGTGTGGAAACAAAAGTTGTAGAACATATTATTACCTACAACTTTGCCATTCAACTTTTTTCCATAAGACTTGTAGTTTTTCCGGAAATCGAGATAAACCGTTTTTTACCCTTAAAAACTCACCCCCTTCCACTTCCCGACCTCAGATCGCCCGTAAATTATTTTTCCTTTCATTTTTTGTCATATTCCCTTCCTTCTCCAATGGGTTTCATCCTACTATTATTTTTTTTTTTACTTTTTACCATTTTCAAAGGCTTCAGCACTGGTCTACTAGTATTCTCGAAACATATTGATTCAATGAACTCGCATGACACTCAAATTATACCGAGGACACTACATATCGCCATTTCGTCCACTCCAATGGCCGATTTCCATTGTTTCTGTATCGAATTTCCTGCGGATAATAGGAAATCCAGCAGGAATAGCGGGACACTTATGGAAATGGGACCGAATCGAAGGGCTAGGAATTGGTTACGAACGAATCGTCCTCCAGGGCAACTACCACTTGACCACGTAGACGGAATATAGATTTATGGCTAAATAAATTCCACCCAATAGACTAGCAACAAGTCAGGGTATCGAGATATGCTGCGGGAAAGGTTATTTATTGGTTGTGAAACAACTGAAATGATATATTTTACGTGCACAAGGATGTTTTGGAGCGAAAAATAGCTTGAACTGCGAAATGCTCAGCGGATTTTTCTTCAATTCTGGGACTCGAATCTGCCTCATTTGTCCACTTTTCTTGGAGAAATCTGTTTTGATAACTGGAAATAACAGTTCTTAATTTATTTAGTTTCACTTACAAACACATTAAAATGTAACAACATGTAAGGTTGAGGTGCTTAAAACTAACTCATGCTAGGAAGAGAATACTCACAAAGTGCTTAAAACTAACTTATACTAGGAAGAGAAAACTCCAAAAAGAGTCGAATTTTTAAAATTTTACAGCATACATTTAATAGTTTTAGGACAGGACATGTAAAAATCTAAGTCATACTTATCAACAAGGGAATTACATTGTTGTAGCATGTTGTTTATTGGTGAGCAATCCGTAGGATTTGTGGAGAAATTCATTTTTCCGTTCATTCTCAAGTTTATTTTGGGTACTGTAATTTTGACAGTGTTGATTAATGCGAGACCATTGTATTTGACGTTGTTGATGATGTAATAGATAAAAAGTGCAGCCTGAACCAGTCTCCTCCTTTCAAGCGACACCAGGTTAAAACTTTCTAGCATACTTTGATAGGATATCAAATAAGGATATGCATTGTATTTACGAACATATAGGTATCGCAAAAATCTTTTTTGAACCTTTTCTATTGCATCTTTATTGATGTCCGCCTGTGGTGACCATATAATAGAGGCATATTCAAGGTGGGGCCTAACTAAGGTATTGTATAAGGTGATGATGTTATTACTATTTTTGAAGAATTTTGTATTTCTTATTACAAAGCCAAGTACTTTGTAAGCTTTATTAATAATGAATGTGAAATGTTTGTTAAATTTGAGGTTAGACTGGATAATAACTCCTAGGTCCTTACACTCATTTTGCCTACGTAGTTCGGAATCTTTAAGAGAATAAGAACATTGTAGATAGTTAACTTTACGGGTGAAAGTTATTACAGCACATTTGTCAATGTTCAGAGTCATTTTATTTGTGTCAAACCATTTACATACGCAATTTAAGTCTTGTTGAAGTTGAGTGCAGTCATGTTGATTTCTTACCGTTCTAAACATTTTGAAATCATCCGCGAACATTAGGCAAGTAGAGTGGGATATGGTCTCGGGTAGGTCATTGATAAAGATTGCAAACAGGAGGGGACCCAGGTTGCTCCCTTGTGGAACCCCTGAAGTCGCGATAAACTCATCAGATAGAAAGTTTCCTATTTTTACACGCTGGGGCCTGGAGGTTAAGTATGTTTTTACAAATTTTAGTGGGTTCATTGATAGGCCTAGCCTGCTCAACTTGCTTAAGAGTAGATCATGATCGACCTTGTCGAAGGCCTTCGCGCAAACCGTCATAATAACGTCAAGCTGATTTTTGTTATTTATTGCTGATAATAATTGTAGTTTGCTTCATAAATTATAGAGATAAGAAATTCTTGGGAAACTCCATATGTATTGTACGAAGAAGAAAAACTCAAAGTCATTTCCACATTTTAATATAGGAATCGATTAGTTATGTGATTGTAGATTAGTAAATAACCATCGATCAGTATATGTTTCGAACCTATACCGGGTGTCCCAGTATATCTGTTCCAATGGATTATCTCAGCCATTTCAAAAGATAAAAATTTGAAAATTTCATGATCTCCAATTCGTTCAAGGAACCTTCAACTGAGAGAAACGAAAATTGAAAGTCACTTCCGGTTTGACCGGAAGTGACACTGACTTTTTTATTTCAAATAGCACCCTGTATATTTTTTGCGGTTTTTTATTTCTACTCAAAATTATCTTTCCAACGATGTATCACACTTTGTATTTTACCTTCGATTTGATGGAGAAGATGGAGAAGAATTGCAGTAGGCTATGATATTTTGTGTAATCTTCGTCCGTGGCATTTTTTCTTTGTACGCTTTCTATGAAATGATCCAGTTGTTGCCAAATTCGAAGCCAAGCGTGTGAAATACATAGCGCTTGGCATTCGTCTATCAGGGTATTTCTCTCTGTATGCACGTAGGGCAGCCCGACGATTATTTACGCATTTTCCATAAATCAGTATTTTTATCCAATTTCTCTTGATTGGTGAAGTTATCATCATTTTCACGGTTATTCATTCTTGAATGTTAGTTTCTCTGACACGCACACAACTATTGAGGATTATTAACTGTCAAAGTTATAAACAAATGTATTCAAATGTTTCCATGGCACACTGAGGTTTTCATTTAAGAATTATTAATTCTTCCAGTTCTACTACAATTCTAATAATTTGAAATTTGACATTTTCTTCATCATCTCGAATGCAAAATTGTGCATGAATGATCAATTATTATTGATGTCAAAATCAAGATTACACAAAATATCATAGCCTACTGCAATTCTTTCAATTTGAAATTTCAATTGACATTTTCTCCATCAAATCAAATGTAAAATACAAAGTGTGATACATCGTTGGAAAGATAATTTTGAGTAGAAATAAAAAATTGCAAAAAATATACAGGGTGCTATTTGAAATAAAAAGTCAGTGTCACTTCCGGTCAAACCGGAAGTGACTTTAAATTTTGGTTTTTTTCAGTTAAAGGTTCCTTGAACTAATTGGAGATCATGACATTTTCAAATTTTTATCTTTCGAAACGGCTGAGATAATCCATTGGAACAGGTATACTGGGACACCCGGTATAGGTTCATCATCAGCTGAATGTGAAATTCTACAATAAAAGAAGAGAAAGGAAGTAAAACCATAGGTAGTGGGGTACAATATGTGTTACTTACATGGAGAAGAAAAAGTTATGGGAAAAACCATTAATTATGTCACAATCTCATGTTCAAAACAGACAACTAAGAAAATGTTTGCCATTCAAAAAATTATCTATCTTTTTTTTCTTCTAGGGAGGCTAAAACCGATCTAAAAGGATCCAACCGCAAGTGGATCAATGATAGCAATGAGTGGTGGATGACAGCACACAGGGGTCATCCGTCAAGCAAACTGAATTGTCAAAACAGCACCGTGGAGCAATGACAGAAGACCAACATGCACAGAACATTGGTGAAATGGAAGCAAATCCAAACCGAAGCAAATAGTATTCTGTGCAAAGAGCTCAGATGGCACCAATCCATATTTGTGAAAATAATATAATTATAGCTTAGAGTAAAACATGTATGTATGGAAATAAAGATCAGTGCGTTCATGACAGAATAGTTATTCCAATCAACTCCATGAAGTGCGACCTCTATAGAGGAAAGAAATACCACAGCACAGAGCCAATCGGACTAACACCTGTCCAACAATCGGATTTTCGGGTTCAAGGCAAGAAAGAAATCTAATGTAACATAAGGGAATTGAAAAACTTTTGGCAATCAAATTGTACTTGTTCGTTTAGAGAAACAACATTCGGATTGTTTATAGCAGACTTGATCTAAAAAATTTCAAGAAAATTGAGTGAATAACCTTCTTGGCAAACGTGCAAAATGTACAAATCAGTATCAATTTCAAAGCTGTGATATGATTGTTTCAACCTCAAGGATGTTAAAATTAGAAACATCCGGTAATTTTGAAAAATTTGGGGTTTAGCTACAGCTTTTCCAAAATAGGTGTATTCAATAAACCATAACACACTGCCAGATCAATTTGCAAAATACAATTTCTTCAATCCTTCGTTGAGGAGCCTTCCTTATAAAATTGTTTGTTGACCTATGATGATGACTGATACGAAATCAAAAGTATGGAGGGATGAGTACGAATGTTATGTAAGACTTTTTTTAATGGATTGTGTATATTATTGCAGTCTCTTCCGTTTCAGTCATCCTGGTTCACAAGTATTTTTCTGTCTGCCTATGTATACTTTATCCTCATCAACATATACTACATATAATATTAGAATTTTGGTCTTGTGGTGTATTGGTTTTTTATCTTGTGTAAAAATAATTTTCCACTGTATTTTTACCCAACTGCACGACGCAAAAAAGGGTAATGTGTTTATCATGTTGTATGTTTTAGGCTGATTTTGACGATTCTAACATCAATCGAATTGTCTTAATCTTGCGAGTGACATTGGAGACATGACAGTAATAATCAAAATTCAATATGACCACAACCAGACGCCATATTGTAACAAAATTCGTAATGGCGACAACCAGAGCCATATTGTGAATAAAAACATGACAGTAAAAATCAAAATTCAATATGGCGACAACCAGACTCATATTGTGACAAAATTCAATATGGCCACAACCACACGCCATATTGTGAGAAAGTTATAACAGCGTATAGCTTGGTACATCAGTAATTGGCTAGTTTGCTCGATAGTTGGTTTATTTCGATTTCAGTTACTATTTCGTTATTGTTACATTTTTAATACCCACACTATCACCTGAATGTTTGAATGGAAACTTAATTGAGTACAGTCAATTTCGGCTATAACGAACATATTGATGACTAGAAATGGTTCGTTATAAAGGGTGGTCGCTATGAAGAAAATATGCAGTTCATCCTGGTGGAAATCTTTTTCGTAAAACCAAAAGAAAGTGCACGTCGCGAAACTCAGTCTCCGGCATCGCGACAGAAACGATTGCAACACGTTAGAGATCAAATTCGTCTCAGTTAAAATACCCACATCAGGATAACCGAACACAAAAGAGACTGCAAAAATATACAGAATCCATAAAAAAAAGTCTTGCATAACACTCTTACTCATCCCTCCATACATTTGATTTCGTATCAGTCATCATCATAGGTCAACAAAGAATTTTCAATGGAATACTCCTTAACTAATAATTGGAATAATTTGATTTTACCAATGGATCTGGCAGTGTGTTATGGCTTATTGAATATCCCTATTTTGGAAAATATGTAGCTGCACCCCCAATTTTTCCAAAATTACCGGATGTTTCTAATTTTAAGATCCCTTGAAGTGAAACCATACATGGAGTTTGCCAAGAATTTCTTATTTCTATAATTCAACACTTATTACCACAAAAATTGACCGTCTATAATCTTAACTGAGAAGTGTAAAAGAAAAAAATAGATTTAAATAATGACTTTAGATTATTACCGTCCCAACTGAAAAGTGTAGAATAAAAAAATGTAATTTAAAAAATAAAAGAATCCGGCTGCGTAAAAAGTGTACTTCGAAAAAGATGGAAACAAGATGACCAGAAAATATAATCAGAAAATTATGATTCAAGAGGTTAACTATCAAACGTGATACTGTGAACAATATCACGCAGTCGGAGGCAATAATATATCTTCATTGTTGAATTAAAGAAGATGCCTCCGACTTCGTGAGATTGTTAACAGTATTAAATTTGATAGTTCACCTTCTCAAAACATTATTTTCTGACAATATTTTTAAATTCTCTTTTTTATTACATTTATTACGAATTCGTTATTCCCAAAACCGTACAAGTAACATTCATTTTAGTACGTTCTCTACCCAGGGGGCAAAAGTTCAGGAAAGGTTTTGTATTGACCGATCTAACGAAGAAAAAAACAACACCAGAATTCTCTTCATCAACGCAAAAACTAATCACTCAACAATTAATTTTATATCAGAACATTTGCCGCCGTCGTCTCGACCAATTTGTCGTGTAGACATTTTCCAGACTTACTCGAAGGGCACTAAGAAAAACTTTGATTAATGAACTGAACCAGGAATTCACTCTTTCGAGAAACTCACAAACAAAAATCAATTTGGCCATTAGAATTGATTCGGAATGTTCGTGGTGTCGCTAAAATACTCCTGATTGAGTCGTTTATTTTGCGGCGATCAATCAGGATTTAGCAAGTCGTCGGGCTTTTCAGAAGAGCGTCCACCAATTTACTTCCGATTATATAGGTTGATACTCAGCGGGATATTCATGAAAATCCCAGTTCCACTGAATGATAGATTTTTTTGGTATGTAGTAAGAAATAAATGATGCCCCCAGGAGGGCAAACAAGACTTCATCTATGGGCAGATCTCATATTTAGGTGTCTACTATCAATAATTTTGGTTGAGGTATTCTTATTCGCAATAATCTGGTTATTTCCAAATAAATCCTGAATTATATCCATTAGCAGAGAGCGTTCGAAAAGTCGCATAGACGAGTATGTTGTCGATTTCTCAGTTTGCTGAAATTCGCAATACCCTTACAAATATTTCATCAAACACTTCCTGAGCAACAACTGATCTCTCTAATTGTTGTATTTCTTTGAAACTTATAAGTTGATGAAATAATAACACTGATTATTTTTTTCGTGTAATTTTTAACTAATCAAAACGTTCAATTTAGTTAAGTTACCTTGTATAATTTCGATAATACCTGATTATACATGGAGTAGCTCCACCAGTCGACAATTTTACAAAAATTTCATTTCCGTAGTAACCACATCGACATCAATATACAACGATACACAAACTAACAGGACGGTCAAATTTTGACGTTTATCAATAATTGTTCAAAAATGAGTCGTTTCGGAGATTTATCATTGAATGCAATAGACGAAAGTATACAAAATACTGAGCCTCATAATACAGTTCAAACAAAAAAGTACGTATGGAAACAATTTCTTTCGTTTTGTAGTGAAAAAAACTATATACTAATGAATCAATTTTCACTGAAATGATAGCATCCATTCTGAAAGATTGGGCTTTCCAGATGCGAAAAGGTAATGGAGAAAATTATAAAGGACATAATGTTGAAACGATGTGGAACGTAACGGCAAAACAAACACAATAAAAATATATGAAGGAGTTCAATAGAGTAATTTATCCATTCTCTAGTCCCATATTTTCAGCCGCACGAAACATAAGAAATTAAAAAAGAAGGGAACTTCGAATATCACCGAAAAAGAGAAAGGTTAGTGCATCATCATTTGAAGATACCAAGTACATAGCAATGATGGAAGCGTGGGATAAAAATACACCGGAAGGATTACAAATAAAAATTTTAATTGCTCTGTAGAACTTGCGCGAGAGAAATGAGGAGCGTCATGCTTGACTCATTATTTTCAAAAGGAAACTGGAAATGATGATCTTTCAACTGGTAGAATACAATATAATCCTATTTTTACCAAAACCACTCAGGGAGGAGCAAAACCGTGTGCTAATAATAAATGGCTTGTACCCACATAATGAAGTAAGTCGTTGTCCAGTGAAAATTTAGATAACTAATGATAAAAAGAGCGAAAACATCAATATTAAAACACTAGGTTATTTCTGACAGTAAATCCTAACTGGTAGAAAAAACCCTTGGCTGGTATAAAAATATGCCAATTTGGAGTGCATGAAATTAGTAAATGGACCAAAGAGTCTGCAGAATTGGCAAATTTCAATATGACAAACAAATCATTTCCAAATCATTCTCACCGAGCCACTGGTGTTTCACAATTGGCAAGAGCAGGTGTATCGGACAAAAACTTATTGAAATAACAGGACATGGTTATAGCAATTCTATCAAACTACCTACAGTAGATGAACAACATCACCAAAACATAATAAATAAGATGAGATCCAATTTTAAAAACGCTACAGGTCAAGTAATAACACCTTGGTATTTCCAGCACTCCGATGAGCAGTAGCCACGTTTCCAGCGCAGAAAATAACTCAGTTAAAAAAAACGTAGTATATAATAATTGTTATTTCCATTGTACCAATTGGTATTTAAATTAATAAATTGTTCATATTTACTAATTCATCAAAAAATAATCGTACAAATACAATACATACTTCAAAATAAATACGGTTATACATCATCGTTCAGTTTGACAGAATAATCCTCCAGCTTCGCGGTCGGATTATTTGAACTGTCAAACTGACACTCTTTGTAATTATGCAACAAGTTATCGATGTATAACCTGATTATTTCCAAGTACTTATAGTATTACTACTGATTATGAACAGAGTAATACTTGACATTTTCAGGTACTGCTAGGAGTGGATTATCTCCAATTAAAAAATCTTCATTCTGGACAGAACCAACCAAAAAGGTAAACTCAAGGAATAGATGAGTCAAAGTTCCTACTGAGGGCACCTCTGATGCTTGGAGACAATATTTTTTGTAAAATAAAGAAAGGGCAGAAAAAATCAATTCAAGAAAAGAAAAGATAGAAAGAGAAAAAGAAAAGAAAACAAGAAGTTGCGTCGAAATAAAGTGAAAAAATATTCAGCAGAGTGAACACAAAGGAAGAAGAGAGGGGGTGAAGAAGTCTCATTTCAAGATAACGATGAATCAGAAAATGGTCAAATTGAATGTGCAGATAAGGGGTAATTTCACTCAAGTAAGTAATTATTTCAATTCTACCATACAAGCTATATTTATCAGGCGATGGAGAAGCAGAACCCTCCTTCAATGACAAAATCAAAATTGATTTCGTGATAGTCAGTTATTTTGGCGACTAATACCCAGCAGAAATTACAGATAAAAACACCGAAAAAATTTTAGCTGCCGCAATGGCTGAGGTTGGTGGATAATTATCTTTCACTATATGCTAGTCGGGCTTGCCACTCCTACTGAGAAGGAATCTTTTATTTAGAAACCTATCGAGGGGGAGATTTTCGGAGTGTTTCTTTCTGTCACTAGGTACCGCCGTTAAAAGTTTTCTTTCCCGGCGTACCTATAGGTGTTATAGACTCGATGATGGTTTTGGTTATGTTGTGTCTCGCTTCAGCCAGGGCTCTTTGGACCTTTGGCTGGTTGACTACTCCGTACTGATGAGGTCCAAAAAAGCCTGAAACCGGTATGCGGATTGTTAGGTGAACACGACATAAATTAAACATAATCGAGCTTATCAGAAAGAAACATTTGCATTCAATGTCCATTAATATGGAGGTATGCATGGATTTTCAGGTGAGTATCATTCAACGTTCTGCGTGGTATTTGCCAGGAAAGTAGTTGTTTTTCACCTGAGATCTACCATTTTCTGGTTCAATTTATATTGAATCTTTTATGTGAAGAAAACCGTTTAATTCGATTTTTCTATTTATTCCACTTCACATGGCTTTTATCTTTCACTACATGCTAGTCGGGCTTGCCACTCCTACTGAGAAGGAATCTTTTATTTAGAAACCTATCGAGGTGGGAGATTTTCGGAGTGTTTCTTTCTGTCACTAGGTACCGCCAGTTAAAAGTTTCCTTTTTCGGCGTACCTATGGTGTTATAGACTCGATGATGGTTTTGGTTATGTTGTGTCTCGCTTCAGCCAGAGCTCTTCGGACCTTTGGCTGGTTGACTACTCCGTAATGATGAGGGCCAAAAAAGCCTGAAACCGGTATGCGGATTGTTAGGTGAACACGACATAAATTAACATAATCGAGCTTATCAGAAAGAAACATTTGCATTCAATGTCCATTTATATGGAGGTATGCATGGATTTTCAGGTGAATATCATTCAACGTTCTGCGTGGTATTTGCCAGGAAAGTAGTTTTTTTTCACCTGAGATCTACCATTTTCTAGTTCAATTTATATTGAATCTTTTATGTGAAGAAAACCGTTTAATTCGATTTTTCTATTTATTCCACTTCACATGGCGTTTATCTTTCAACGTATGTCGTGTCAGCTAGTTCAAGGATAGTAAAACTGACCAATGTCATCAAATGACTATCAATTACTTCAAATAAAATGTAACGTGAATTCCTGAAGTTGATTGAATTAGGGTCTTCTACCTTATGATATTTCATTGTGTTTTTCAAACGGAACTGAAAATATTTCTCTATGTCCGATTCCTTCCAACAATTCCAATTTATGCTTTGTGAATTGAACTCATGGAGAACAATGTGCTCAATGATACTGAAGATTTCGGTCTGACGAATCTTCTATTCCGATTTGAATTAAAACTATCAACTATCCTCAGGGAATATTTTCGTTCGAGAACTTTGAATTCTGCGAATTATTTTCCGAAGATCAAACAGAAATGGATAACGTCCCCTTCTACTTGAGAATTGGACAAAAGGTAAGACGTCAGAAGTCCCGGGAATTTCTGTTTGACTGAATAGCCAATTAAAAGTTCAGATACAAGTTATAAAGTGAAGTGGATTATTAAAGCCATATTTTTCAAATACGATCAACATTTTAATGAGATGGGGAAACCGCACAGGAGAAATAAACAACGCAGGTGCTTTGATATGATTCCTCAATCCTATTATGGTGGCGTTGGAAGATATTATTATATAACGCGAATCTGGGATTGTATCGGTAGCAGAATGTATTCGGTTACCGATTATATTGCTAGAACTGATCCGTTTATCTATTGTGTTGCGCTATGAGTGCTTTTCAACTGTTAATTGACAGTATAGCCCCATCGAATTCCAGCCACAGGTTATTCGAACGGAATAGTACGGAAATCGAGTTTCACAAATCTCAAAATGAATCAAGAATTGTAGTATTGCCAAAGGCATAGGACGAGTTGAGCTGGATTTATAGTTAGACGGAATGTAAATAAGGACGCACTGGATCAACAATAGAATTCATGTACTCTGTTTAAAAATGAACGTAAACTCATGACGTAACGTAAGTGAAACGGACTGGAATGGAAGAGTTGGGCAACTTTCATTTTTTACAGTGCGTTTTTTGCCTCCGGCCAATCAAAATAAAGAACTATGTGTGATGTTTTTTATAACACATAATAATTCATTAAATACTGGAACAGTCATTCGCGTATACTTGAAAAATTGATCTGGATCAGCGGTCTTCATCTTTAATAGTTATTTATGTATCAAGGGCGTAAAATAGACTTTTATGGACCGCAGTGTGTAAGTAATAGCCCGAGCGATAGCGAGGGCTATTAACACGCCTAGGTCCATAAAAGTAAATTACGCCCGAAATACACACAAAATTTTATGCACGACCGGTATATTTGATGTCTAGATACCTCTTTATATCTAGAACATGATAAGAATACATCAAGGCTGCCGTGAGGATGTATATTCATATCATATCGGAAACAGAATGAATCAAGAAGTGATGGAATGAATGTTACCATGGCAACTCAGTCAATTTTTCGAAATAAGATTATATGGGCTAGTAGCCATATTTGCTGTCAATTTTTATGATCACAGATAATTTATCACTGATTTTGAAATGGATTCAAGCGACGAAGAAAGTGTGAATTGTACTCCACCAGAAATAAGTAAAGCAGCTGAGGATGCGAAATTGAGTTTATTGCCAAGTAAATCCAAGAAAATATACGACAAGGTGTATGAAGAATTCGTGAGGTGGTGCAACGGGAAAAATGTAAAAAATAAGAAAACACAGACTGTACTTCTTGCCTATTTTTTGGATAAATCTAAATATTGTAAGCCCTCTACCATGTGGTCATATTATTCCATGCTGAAAGCTACTTTAAATGTACATGATAATATAGATATCAGTAGATACGCAAGATTGATAGCTTTTTTGAAACGAAAATTTGATGGTTATAAACCGAAGAAATCGAAGATTCCAAGCAGAGAAGAAATCGAGTTATTTTTGGGGGAAGCACCAGACGATTTGTATCTTATGATGAAAGTAAGTTCTAATTTCATATTTTTCCAATGTTCAGTATGTTAATCTGAGAATTTATTGTAGGTAGCACTGATTATTGGTATTTGTGGAGCATGTCGCCGCGAAGAATTGGCAAATATCACAGTGGACGACATTCAATATTTCGAGACATTCTCACTCATCACTGTACGAGAAACCAAAACGAAGATAGATCGAGTATTTACTGTAATCGATAAAGAACAGAAATCGCCAAGTTATTTGGATATTTACAGAAAATATTCTTCCTTGCGAGATCAGAATGATCAAAAGCGGATTTATATTATAAATGCATTCAGACAGGTTATCGGAAAATACATTCAGTCAAATACCATTCAGAATAGCCACTCACTAATGCGAGAGAATATACTGGTCACTGCTTCAGACGTTCCTCAGCAACTATGTTAACAGATGCAGGCGATGATATAATCAACATTAAAAGACATGCTGGGTGGAAGTCGACGACTGTTGCGGAAGGTTATATTGAGAATTCATTTGCAAATAAGCTGAAGATTGCTAAGAGAATTGTAGAAAATGATGAGCCTTCTACTAGCCATTGCAGACAATCTGAAAATATTGCTCACTACTCTGAAACACCAGATAATAACATGCATTCTCTTCAGACTTCTAGGAATGAGGAATCAGTTGAAATCAGTAACTATCTGCAACAACAGAAAGCAACAAATCCAAATATTTCCATAAATAACTGTTCTAATTGTATTCTCAATATTAAGTTATAATTCATGTTTCAAATTAATTTATGTTCATTGTTTTCGTTATATTTTTATTGATAATGTTTTGGATTTGATTATATGATTCATCGGAATATAGATTTCTAGATATGAGATTGAAATTCACTTTAGCGCCTGTTCAACGATTTTATCGCCCGCCGGGCGATAAAGTGGTCCGCGGGCGCTAAAGTGCTACTTTACGCCCGCAAATCCGGGCGCTAAAGTGCTACTTTACGCCCGGTCGTGAATAAAAATAATTGTAGGCATTCTCTACTTTTCTGAATGAAAAACGGAACATATCTGTCCGAAATGCATATTCATTTACCTGTGTAATAGTTTATGATCGCTGAATAACTAAAGATTGGTAAGCAATATTTGTTTCATTAAGAGCCAGTGGTCCTTTTTTGCTCGTAGTGTATGAAATAAATATTTTTTGATAGAATGGCAATTTTTTAGAGACAAGACAATAATGTTCAAATTAATTCTCCTGCTCATCGCTTACTGTTTTCTGATACGTTGCTTTAGGATCTTTCATTCACCAGCCATTCAGAAAACGCTAGTACAATCTAACAAACTTTCGTTCGTCTTTGTAAACCGTGCATGCGAGAATCTTGCTTGACAAGTGTTCTGTGTTCAGTTGGTGTTGTTCGAATCACTACATACAATGGTCGCCATATAAAAATATTCAATTTCGAATGTTTCCCTTTTCAATAATGTTAGTGTCGTTTGTTTTTTACAAGTGACTGTGATAATTATGATAAGTGCCCCAAAGCAGAGTATGAAGTCAACTAGTTCTGACTTTATCACCAGTTTGGAGTTAAATTTGCATTACATTCAAATATTGGCAGAGTGAAAGCAAGTGAAATTCGGGCGAGCAGCGTTTTGCCACAATTTTGTCGAATTTTAGAAAGAACAAAACATATTTTAAAAAAAAACAGATTTTTAACCACTGTAATTCGTTGTAAAATGGCATTATACACTCGTCATTCTCGGGCGTGTAAGAGGTTAGATTACACCCTGTTTTTCAACTACGTCTTCTACTGTTATAAATTTGCTTTTACCCACCAATTTTTTTCCCGTGCAGTCGGTAGAATGAGTATGACATGCTTCACAAACCTTTCAACCAGAAGTTGGAATAAAATCCAATAGAGAATAATTTGATCTTCTGAATATTGATGGCAAACTCTCTAACCAATCTGTTATCAAATTCAAGAATACCATTTTTTTTTCAGACAATACTCCTGTTTATTTTTCTTGGGGCAATATTCTGTCCTATTGTGATGTGAAATATAATATTTTATTGAGTTTGAAAATAATATATTACTTATATTGCCCATTGGATGAGAAGATAACGAAATTATCAAATTGAGTATATTCCTCTTTGAATATTCCATCAAACCAATGATTACAATGATATTTGTCACCTCGGAGTCGATATGAGACGAATATTGTATTGCCAATATTGTTAGTAATATGTAGCCTATAGTGCTTCAACGATATTGGTGAGAGCATATAATACAACAATAATGAATGTTTCACCAAAATTACTAGTGAAATATTGTTTTCCAATAGTATGCCATATTGCATCAATATTGATTACATTCATAATATTCATTGGCCCAATGGAGATGAGGTTTCAAACAATGATCATGTGTTACATATGAAGTAATAAGAAATTTTGTATCGAATGAATTCAAACAAGAATGCAATCGACCATATCGAACATATATCATCAATGTCATCCTTTCTAAACATCAGGATGTTTGCAGTACGATTTTGTCTGGATTTTTCGAAAATATTTTGTTTTGTCATGGGTATTGAAGTGACTTAATGTCTGTGTTCGTGTTGTATCAATTTCAAATCCATATTCAATCGAGTTATCAAAAAAATTATAAAAAAAACATTTTTAAATACAAACTTTTATACAAATGCACTGATAAAGAAAACATTATTTCTTTCAATGTTTGATCAAGTAACAGATTCAAAATCTTGCCGCACCAGAATACCTATTTTGTATCCGCGGCAAGCTTTTGAATCTGTTACCCGAATAACTTGATCAAACAATGAAAGAAATATTTTTTCTTTTTAGTGTATTTTATTGTGTATATTTTTAATTTTTCTTAAAAAATGTTTTTTTTATAATTTTTATCTTTAACTTTTAGTTCCGTGTATATTAACGACTAATAAAGCTTGTTTTCATTTTATTTTAAAATTTTAGTATTTATGATGCTAAATAACTCGTTTAGTGATTTCTATCTATAGACCAGGGTCGATAATTTTTGAAACCAAAAAAAATTACAGTGGGATGAAACCCATTAGATGAGAAATAATAAATAGCAAATAAAAAAAATATACGGTCGATCGAGTTCAGAATGGGAGGTGAGTTTTTGAGGGTGAAAATGGTTTATCTTGAAATTCATGCAAAACTACAGTTCTAATAGAAATAAGTTCTAGGTAATAGAAAGATCTACAACTTTTACTCTCCACAATTTATTTCAACAAAGACCTCAGTTGAAATTTAACTGTAAGAAATTCAAATAACCAAATATTTTGAGTTTAACTTTTTATTTAAAAAAAACATGTAATTTCTATTTGATTTTAAATTGATTATTTTTGTTACCTTATTAACTAATATCAAAAAAAATAAATTTTCAATTCAAAATTTTCGCGTCAAAATATCAGCTTTTCCAAAGTCGTAAAGTGATTTTCGTCGTTGGAAATTCTACTTTCTGATGGTGTGATAAAAATATTAGATTACTAATGAAAGTAAATTTCTCGCAAAATGCAAAATATTGATCGCAAAACTCAAGATTGAAAAAATAATTTTCACTATGACATCATCATTTTCTCAAGGTAAAATATGATTTTGCAGAATATTTTCGAGTTAAAAAGTTTATTCTCCTTAGTTACGTTCTGAATTGCTAGATTTCATTGATCATAGAAAAAAATTCGTTCGTTTAAAGTATAAGAATCTTGTGAAAGTTCTGTGTTCATTGTGTTTCGAATCATACATCAGGTTACCATTAAATATCAATTGATGTTTCTTTTCAATAATGTTAGTTCGTTTGTTTTTTACAAGTGACTGTGATATCTATGATAATTCCCAACAGAGTATAGTCAACTTGGTTTGCTTTTATCACCAGTTTGATTAAACTTTCATTACATTCAAATTTGGCAAGTGAAAGCAAGTGAAATCTCGAGGAGACCTACAATTCTGTCAATTTTTAGAAGACAACATTGTTTAAAACAGTTCACCACGTAATTCTATTGAAATGCATTTACTTCTCGTCAGATTCTCGGCGTGTCAAGTTAGATTACACCCTGTTTTCAACTCTACTATCAGTTATAAATTTGCTTTTACCCAATTTTTCCCCACGCATGGTAGAATGTAGTCATGACACTGCTCAAAAACGTTTCAACCAAATTGGAATAAAATCCTATTTCATAGAATAATTTGATCTTTGAATATTGATGGCAAACTCTTAAGCCAATCTGTTATCAATTCGTAAGAATACCAATTTCAGAAATACTCCTGTATATGTTTCTTGGGCACAATGAGTCAATATCTCTGTCCTTCATGTGAGTGAAATATAATATTGTTATTGAGTTTGCAAAATAAGGATGATTTAATTATATTGCCAATTGATGAGAATAATGAATTATAAATTGATATTTCTCTTTAATTTATCAAATAATTTGATTACAATGATATTTGTCCCTAGGGTCGATATAGACATATTGTATGCAATATTGTTAGGTAAAATGTAGCCTATAGGTGCTTCAACGATATATGGAGAGATTACTTAAACAATAATAATGTTTCTACAAAATACTAGTTGAAATATTGTTTTTCAATATATGCCATATTGCATCAATATTGATTACATTCATAATATTCTATTTGTTGTCAATGATGAATGAGGTTTCAAATCAATCGATCAATGTTTACATATGAAGTAATAAGAAAGTTTTTGGTATCAAATGAATTTCTAAAAATATGCATCAAATATCGATATCATCAATGATCCTTTCTAAACAATCAGATTTGCAGTAGATTTTTCTGAATTTTTGAAATTTTTTTTTCATGAGAAATGTGACTATATGTCATGTGTTTGTTTATCAATTCAATCCATATCAATCGAGATTTCAAAGAATAAAAAAACTTTTAAATAAAGCTTTTTTGACCGAAATGTTTGATTGAAAATTATGTCTCAATGTTTGATATAACAGATTCAAAATCTTGCCGCACAAAATTACTATTTTATCATGAATGCAGTTATTTGGAATCTACGGATAATTTTCAAAATCATGAAAAAATTTTTTTTTTGAAAAGATTATAGAATAAATTAATTCCAAAAATTTTTTTATAATTTTCACCTAATTTTGATCGGTTATGTAGACAATAAAGTTGTTTCAAATTTTATTAAATTTTGTATTTATGATGCTAAATAACCGTTTAGTGTTTTCTACTTAATTTTTTTCATTTTGTACCATTTTTGAAGGCTTCGGCCCTGGTCTACTAATTTATTTTCGAATTTTAACGAGAAAATCATAATTCTCGGCCTCGAAAACCCCTAGATACCAATTTTTTTTCCTAACAAAAACTTCAAAATGCACTGTTACCGGAATTATGTACACCTGCCAAATTTCAAATCAATCGGACGATTACAAGTAGGTCAAATTTAACTTGCAAGATTTGATTACAGACAGACAGACATAACACAGACAGACAGAAACCGGGACAGGTGAAATTGAATGAAAGCTTGTAAACATGGATTGAACGAGATACCAAGCGAAGTATGAGTTGAAAAATAATGTCATACAATTTTTCAGCATATGGGTTGTTTCTTTCCCGTTGGCGAAATGTATTATTTCTGTACCTAATCTGGAAATCGAAAAAAAAAAATTTGGAAAAAAATTTTTTTTTTAATTTTTTTAATTTTTACTGAATGGTAATTTTCCTCCACAATCGAAATCGGAACTTTTCGTCATTGGAGATTTATACTTACATCAATTGTTTTTCAATTATCACAATCCAAAATTAAACTTTCCTCCATTATTAATTGATAATACTCATATATCACTGATCGATATTCAGTATATCAGATTTAAGAGTTTTATAATAATAATAATAATAATAATAATAATAATAATCATTTATTGCCCAACAGGTAAAACCCAATTACAGGACATAATTAAATACATCAGTACTGTTAAGTAGTAGATAATTAACATGTGATATTGAGTTCAAATGTGACATGTGATACACTATTGATATATAAAAAAAGAAGAAAAAAGAAAAAACGAAAATTAAAAACATATGATTGGAAATCCTCTAAATAAACTATTAATGGTATGAACATAAGAACATTTATAAACTAAACTGAATGGTAATTTTCCGTACAATAAGAAATCAGAAACGTCATTGGAATTATATTTCCCTTATTGTTTTTCAATTATCACAAACAAATTGAATACAATCTGCATATGGAGTGTAATTATACTTATATATTAATTGAAATCTAGATTAAATTTGTTGTTTTACTATATTATATATATCATTCAATGTATATTTTCAATTTTCTTTGAGAAGTTTGGAGAATCGCATTAACACGTTAAATAGAGTTTTATGTTGTCTGAATGCAGAGCATCAAACAGTTGCTGGAACGATTCCGTTATGGATCAATGAGTATGAGGAGAAGTTCAACACCAATGAAAAATTTCCAGTCTTAACGAAGCCTCGTTAGTATAAGACGTGCTTTCCTGGTATAGTTGTATAGTTTTCGATAGATTTCTTCGGTTGGGAATTGTTGATTGGGAATTCCACATTGAGCAATGGATAAGAATAACTGCTATAATAGTTGGAGCTTTGAATCAAAATAGGTGTGTTCTGCCTTAGTCTGATGAGAACGTGGTGCCGTTGGCATATGTTTATATTTTTTACCTATATCTCAATAGGAAGTGAGTGTAGCGATCCTTGCATAAAATATCCGTTCGAATAAATGATATTATAGCAATACATTAGTACTGTAAACCAGAAGCGATTGTCGGTGATTTTTCGAGAAAAAAAAATTATACGAAAATGAGTACAGCACGCCTCCGCGTTTGTTATCTCGCACATGCCAGATCATGTAACGCTCGCTTAACGAGACGGAATCCCAGAAATGTGACAACGGTTATCGCATAGAATGATATAGACGTTTCTGTGAACTACTCGAAGATCCCGGAAGCTGAAAGTGGTTGGATACAACTAATAAAGAAAGTTAAACCAGTTCATACAAATGACTGGGAATAGTTACAATAGGGATACATTTCTTAAGCAGAAATTGAGATATTTATCAGAATCAATGAACGAGAGACCATAAATATAAATTTCTTCGACAGAAATAAAAATATTCATCAGAATCTATTACAGGAAATAACTGTATACTTGGTTTGGTTAAATCTTGAAAAATTGAAGCAATTATTATGAAATAATTCACTGAGCCATTAAAAAACCTACCCAAAAGAATTTCCAACAGAAGTATTTCAATATAAAAAAATGAATAATCTTTGAGGAATTATTGACTTGTACTAGAAGAGAACAGAGTGAGGAATAGTGAAAGGTAGTTGAACAGAGAATTATTATCCTCGAAAGGAGAGAAATAAAGATATCTCGAGAACGAGGGCTGAGTCTTGTTTTCAGAAAAAAAAGTATAGTGTTCGATAACAAAAAAAAATATTCTCAATTACTTTCTAGAGGAAAAGTATAGTTTTTACAAATCCAAAAGATTTTTGACGACAACAATGCATTGAAGAGCTAGTGAATGCGATGCCACTCTTACATCAATGTTACAAATGGTTTCTGGTGAGTACTCCTTTTTGGAAAACATTCTTCTTTGTCTTATTCATCTATATATGTTCCCAATTAAGACTGGAATAGAAAATGAAATAGCAGTCTGAAGGAACATTTAACTTTCAGATTTTTTCTTTTGAGTGAAAATCCTTTCACAATATCTATCAGATGTTGTTCAATTCCAGTGTTACTTTAGCCAGTGAAGTAGTTGTTTCCTGTAAGGAATTACAAAAAAATTATTAATTTTTATCGTTTATTTTTAAATTTTTGGAAAAGTCTTTCCATTCAATATTCAATTCAGAATGTTTTCATTTTAACTTTTTTTTTAATGATGAAATAGCAACCACAATTTTCTCCCTAATGAAGTGAGTTTTTTTAAATAATTTTGCTTGTCCGGCTTCAATCTACATTTTGACGTAATCCCTAATTTGAAAAAATGTAATCTTCAAATTTGAATTTGTGCCACACACTCCATGCGGTCTTTTTTCAGTATTTTCCAAACTTTCTTGCACATACTGCGGTGAGACGATCTTCAGAATGAATTCATATATTCATCATCCCAGAACTGTGGTTCCCAAATCCTATTTGCAAGCTGGAATATCGTAGATACGAATACACTGTCGAACGGAAAGCCAATCTTCTGCATTATTACGAAAAGAAACGGAGGGGAATGAAAGATTTCGCTATTCCTGGCTCGCAACACATTGGAATCCGCTGCAGCAAAGAGACTGCTCACCCGTTTTTCGTGAATATTTCAACCCTTCACTTAATTATTCACCAAACCTCCGAGATTTTCTCAGATGCTCGTTTTGCGTCGTTCTGAATTTTTTGTCAATTTTTTATGGAGCTCTTCTGGCTCGCTCTACTGGAGAAGAGCTAGGATGTACCAGGAGGAAAAAGTTCAATGGGTCTCAGTTCGGATATAAACAGCAAGCTTTGATTCAGAATAGAAATGTTGGAAAAACTGAGGAATATAGGAATCATTTCCTATCTACTGAAAAAGTTGAGATATTATTGAAGACCAACATTGCTAATATTTTCCGGAATTTGAATTTCAATTCCATTTTATCGAGCAGTGTTTTTCATTTTCAGCACAATATTGTACACAATATAACCAAAATCACAGTATTTAATTTAAATATTGTTAACCCTTTCGGAGGAGTAGCTGAGACATGTAATGTTTCTAAAACACACACCATGCCCCCCTTAAGGTTGAGCGCCCATGGGTAGTAAATCCCCTTCGTCTTATGTGTGAACGAGATTTACTATCCACTTGCCATCCTCCCCCGCTCCTCCTTGGAGCGGTCCTCAACTCGCAAATGGCACGTTTGCGAGATTGAAATCGTACCTCCTGTGGTATGAAGTCAGCCTCTGAGTGCTTTAAAACCCCTTATTTCTGATTTTTGTGTGTTTCCCTGACTTGTGCTGTGTGTGCATGGTGGTGATGTACCTGATGGGTGTGTTAGTGTATGGTGTGATGTGGGTGTGTTGGTCTTGGTGTTTTGTGTTGAGTTGTTACTCACCGGACGCGCCGGAGTGCTACTCTCGGTGGTGGACGGTCGTTTTGGTAGACTGGCCGCAAATACTTTTCCCTTTCTCTAAACCTGGGATCGTCCAGGTTTAGGTTCGCGTGATGTCTTGAATCACCGGGTTTGTGTGGGTGTCCGTCTTCAGGAACGTCGCGGTGGCGTGGTTCCGAAGATGGTCGTCAATGAAGTTCGGATTGACATTCAGGTCCCTGTAGATAAATCTATTCGGGACGTATCTGGAGCGTTCTACGCCATTCTTAGGCTCACGTTCAAGAATAGCTGGATCTTGGTCCTGTATGTTTGTGCGCATTGACCCCATGCGGCGGATGCATACAGGATGATGGGGAGGAGGATGGTCCTGATAAGGAGCAGTTTTAACTGGAGGTCCATGTTGCTACTGCGTCCTATGAGGGGTAGAGGTTCTTCGGGCTGCTTTCGCTAGTCCGAGCCTCCGGTCGACGTGTTGTCTGAATGTCAATCTTTTGTCCAAGGTGACTCCAAGGTATTTGGCCTCGTTTGCCCATGGAATCCGTTGGTCGTTCATGATGACGTGTCCTGCCGGTGATGTTCGCCTTCTGGTGAAAAGTATCGCCTGGCTCTTTTCCGCGTTGATCTCGATCTTCCATAGGTTGAACCAGTCCTCAAGCTTGTCTGCTTGATCTTGCAGGTATCGGGTTACTTGCGTTGCGTTCACCGATCTGGCCACTAGTGCTGTGTCGTCCGCGTACAGCGCTAGCTTGTTGAAGTTGTCAGCAGGCTTTGGGATGTCCGCCGTGTAGATGGAGAACAGGTGAGGAGATAAGACTGCGCCTTGCGGTACTCCTGCTTCTAGGGTCCTCACTGCTGAGAGGACGCTGCCAACTTTACATTGGCACCGCCGTCCTCGCAGGAAGGAGTCTATCAGCTTTACTATGGGAGTGGGGTATCCGAGGTCTGTCATTTTGGTGATTAAGCCATCGTGCCAGACCCTGTCGAAGGCCTTGGAAACGTCTAGGAATAAGGCTCCTGTGTGGTGTCCCCTGCCCAGGTTGAAGCCTGTTACGGCAAAGTCCACTATCCTCAGGACCTGCATTTCCGTAGAGTGTCCTTGTCGGAAGCCGAACTGCTCGTTTGGTAGGACGTTGAGTTCTTCCGTGAGTGGTTCCAATCGTCTCTGGATGACTCGTTCTGCCACCTTGCTCATCGAGGGTGTGAGGCTGATGGGTCGGTGGTTTTGCGGTATCACATGGTTCTTGTTGGGTTTGGGGATCATGATGACCGTGGCTTCTTTCCATGGTCGTGGAAAGTGTCTGAGCCTGTTTCTAAAACATCCGTAACGATGATTTTAAAAACAAATAAATTCAATCTCTACAAAATAAAAATTTTGCACCAATGGACTACCTAAGTCTGATGTCACAAAAGGGAGGAGCTAACGAACCTTTTCATCGAAAGTGCAATTGCATGTTGAATGCATTAGGTATATGTACCCTTCGTCGACCCTCCATCCATTGCCGAACTTTAGCGTTTTTACCGTTTGAAATTTGAATATAGGAGAAAATACCAATATAGTAATGTTATTAATTAAGTCAGATGGTCCCGAAGATACTTGATAATATATTCAGCTTGGCGTTAGTTGACCTGGTGCTCTAGCTATTCGTCATTCCAAGTTTATTGGTCATAGAGTGCGGACCAGGTCCGGTTTCTTAACAGAAATGCTTAATTTCGAAATTTTGAATTTTTCAAGAAAAACCAATGTTTGCCAAGTAAGAGCAGAAATACTTCAACATGGGTTGAATCATATATTTTTTCTTTTTAATACAAGAAGAATATGTCCATTTTCTGAAAAAAACATTGGAAAATAGCTAAAAATAAAGTGGTCGGTAGAAGGTTTATCACAATTCGATGCATCTATACACATATTTTTAAATTAAGTTACCCAGAAACTAAATAGATCTTTTCCATAAAATGTACTTTCGTGAAATTTGTATGATTTGTTAAGTTCCAGAATCTATCAGCGACCGCCAAGTATTCAATAATCACCTCTAAAAGATCGTGAAAGAAAAAAAAAATATGCTTTTAAATATTTCCGAAACAGTACATTAAATTCTACTCTCTTTCCTCAATTCTGAATCTGAACTTTTGTAATGGATATTCAATAATGAACATTAACCTATTTACGGAATACTCTAATATATCTCAAGTTGACGTAGACAAATCCTTTATCCAATTTATTATTGCTAAATGTGTCGGCATAAGAAAAAAAAAATTGGATTTGCCTATTACGGTCTGGTGGTGGTAAACTATTAACGACCTATATTTTTTTTAAAAATTTGTTTTCTCATTTTGTTTTCACCTACTCAATATAAAAATATTAAAAAAATTGGCCTAATGATACAGAAATCAACTGAGTAGAAGTTTTTGTGTCCTTTAGCAGCGATGAAAGAACTTTTAACCTAAATGGTAGTTTGAATACCCATAATTGTAGATATTGGAGTGATGATAATCTCCATGAATTCCGCGAGGGCCATACTCAATTTCCCGAGACGGGATTATTGCTTGGGTTGGTATTTTGGGGAATCACATTATAGGTCCCATATTCTAAGAAAAAAATTTAAATGGTCCCAAATGCTGCAAGCCACAATCACTCCCAGTATCAATGAGTTGTTGCGCAAAACCAATATGAATTTAACTTGAATGTAACATGTCAGCAAGATGGAGCCCCATTACACTATTCGCGGGATGTGAGAAATTAGTCAGATGAAAGGTATCCGGGAAGGTGGATTGGACGTCGAGATCCAACAGAGTGGCCAGCTCGCCCACCGGACCTCACACCTCTTGATTACTTTGTTTGGAGCCATGTGAAATCCGTAGTTTTCAAGATCGTTCCTGGGTCGTCGTCGAATTATTGAAGTGTGTTCAGAAATAACACCTCAAACCTTGTATAATGATATGATATGATACCCGTGTGTGGGTTCAAATTACAAGAATAGTGAATCTGATTGAAATTGAAGTAAGTATAGAAAATAGTAAACAAAATAAGAAATAAACAATAAATAGCTTAACATTGCTGCTTAACTGAAAACTAAAACAAGATATATAATTTTCATAATGGCTCAAGTTTGGCACTTCTGATGATTTCTAAAAATATTGTCTCTCCAAATCAGTTCCAGACATAAACGAAGAATTTGAAGGATTATCCTCTATATTGTATAGACAGACTTCGTTATCCTGGATCCATATTCTGACAGTATTATTGCACTAGGTTTTTGTTCAAGGAAATTTAAATACATTAAAAAATCATCGAAACTTTTACGCCAACTTCGAAAATTCAAAGAAAGGCAAAAAAACTCTTGACTTTTTTGGCCTGGAAATAAAATGTTTTTTCGTATCTATAAGTGCTATATTGTATAATTAGTATTTCTAGGTTTATGTCAGCTTGTCTCTGTTCGGAACAAAACTAAACATGATTATTGGATTTGATGAGAAAACAAAAAAGAACAGGAATAAAAATATAGAAAACCAAACGCATGCTGTTTCCCCTTCAGACTACGTTTCTTGCATTTCTACGGTGACGTTTTCCGCCAGTGGTAGTCTGCGGGCTATATATAATCCATTTGCGTTTCTTCTCGGTCTCTTTCCTATTTTTGGACTGGGACGTTCCGGGTTGCGTTTTCTCCGAATGATTGTTCAGGTCTTTCAGGTATCCGTCTGCTTCTATGTCTGTCTCGCTTTGTTATTTCAGTTCTTTCAGTTTCTCCACTGTGTACTTTTCGCCATTGATAATGCGTTTGTTTCCCTTGATTGTTGCTTCCAAGAATTGATTACTAGCTTTTTTCAAGTGTTTTTTCCAGATATTCCTTGTTTTTTATGTCTTCAAAGCACAAGTCGTTTGTTATGGCTATGTCCGTTCCCTTGAAGTGTTTCACGTTCGCGAATAGGGAATATTTTCTAAGATGAACTTTATGATGACCATTGGCTTCTGATTATTCTTAGCGCCTATAGTATAGATATCTCCAATTTCACTTCGTACAATGTTCTCTCGTGAGGCACTCTTCAATTTCATAAGCGTTTTTCTCAAGTAGATTTTCTTTCTTCACATCAAGTCCAAAGATAATCACGTTATTTTTTCTTACAGCTCTTTCCAGACCAATGAATCCAGATTTGAGATCAGCTATCTCTATTTTATTCACTTCTATCTTGTTGTGTATTTCTTGTAGAATAATTTTCATTTCCTCCTTGAGGAGTGATGTTTGTTTCTCTAGTTTGTATTTCGTTAGTCTCATTGATCAGCTCAGATATTCGACTCAATATTTGGTTGTCCATCATCTGCTGTTTAAGAGTACCAACCACTGGAGCAATCATTCACGACCCTAGTTGAACGTCGGCCAACAACAGACAGTTTGGTTTATATAATGGAGTATCCAAAATACACATACTTTTTTAATGCATTGACTTAGTGTAATTCGTGAGCACTTCGTGGATTGATTTCACTGCTTTAGCACTTTTATATACCGTTCAGATTTCATGATTTTCGGGAGCGAGTTTTTGCACGTGTGATAGTTAGAGACAAATGTTAGGTAAGAGTGTACAACCCGTCTATTTACCAAGACACTTACCGTTTTTAGTGATAACATGTCATATATTGATAAAATGTTTTAGTGACATTCGCTACGATTTCATTTGTACTTTTCCGTAAGATTCAACAACTTTAAAAAATGGCACGACGAGGTAAATACCACATTCATGGTGCCCATCAGTAGTCAGTAACATTAGATAGCTTCCAAAAAGTTTGGTTGGGAGAGTGAAATCCATTTTTTTCCACCTGTTACGGTTTTCTCACGAAAAAATTATTTTTTACAAGTATTCATAATTTCAATTCCAAATCCACCATGTATGAAAAAATTTAAGCCATCAAAGAGTTCGAGTGAAACCCTACAACTTCCCTATTGAACATTGTTTTTGCTTTTTGTGAGGTGCAGGGAAAGGGGGGGGGCAATGGAATTTTAGTCCTCAGTGTATAAGGAACTCCTGTATAAATTTTTTAATAAACTAAGGAGGAGAGACTGATTTTTTTTGAAAAACACAACCCCCTCCAGTACCCCACTGAATTACAATGAGGTATTGTGAATTGAAAACTATCTTTTTTCTAATCTCTTGGACTACAACCCTGTAACATCAAACAAAACTCCCTCTGAAACACTGCCCCGAGTCAATATTATAAGGCGAGTTGTTTTCATTCCACTTATTGATTCCTTCCTTTGATACGTTCTCCTCACTAGAGAAATATCGCCGGTTCAGGGGCTTTATTCTATATGATAGACAAAATATAGTGGTCGCAGCATTGTGTTTGTTCGTTTCCTTCTGACATTCCATCCCATTGGTGGGATGGTTTGTAATAATACGTAGCTATGCGTTTTGTTTTTGTTGGAATTGAGGAAATATATTTTATCCGAGTCAGGGATTTTCTGGGCTTAACGTTGTCGTGTCAAGCATGATTTGTCATACCTTGAGATTCAATTTTAGATACTGAAATAATATCTGGCGTGGGTGTGAAATTTGTCCAAGCGTTCGTTGAAGCTACTATTCATTCATTTATTATGATGGGTAAAGAGGATTAATTTACAGATTACCTGAACAGGAATATTGAGCTGATTATGAAGCTGAATCTTCGGAACTATGCATTTTTTATTGAATAATGACAGAAGATCAAGCAAGTTAACTATTTTCAGTACTACAGTGATTGTATAATAATCATCCTAATGGTATGCTGTCCATAACGATAATATTACCACATCATAACTGTCATGGAAATATGGTATTACTGAGGGAATTCAACCTTGAAACAAGGAAAAATGGATCAATATACAGGCTGATTAACGGTAGATGATACATTAGACGTTTCTGGTAACCATGCAACAGATAATAATAATAAAAACAAATGTCTTTATTACCAATTAATAAAGGATAATATTACATTTTATTTATATAGTTAGGGGAGATTCAGTTTGTATTAATATTAAATATAGTACAATATGAAATATATATTAGCATTTAACATACATCTGCTCTTCCATCTAACCCCAAAAAGGAGTCAAAGACAGCAAATAGAATATTGAATAAATAAATTAAACTAATAGAGAAATAATATTAGTATTAATATTAATCAGCCATTAATTAATTAGCCAAGGGAAGATATTTTAATCCGACAAACTTAATTATTGTTGAGAAAAATAATGGTCAAATAGGACTCGTTTGAGTTTATGAAGTGATGAGTAACTGAAATCGAGAGGTAAGTTATTGATATAGTTAACAATGCAATAAGAAAACGATCGTTTGAAAAACTCAGTATGGTGGCGAGGTATACTAAGAGTATTTCTGTGTCTTAAATTTAGAGAATGTACATCAGTTCTGTATTTTATTTTGTGATACAGATAAGGCGGAGAGTTTTCCTTCAGTAGCTTAATATAAAACATGGTAGAATGCAATTCTCGACGATTTTTCATGTGTAGCCATTTAGTAATTTTGAGAGTGTGACTGATATGCTCAAATTTGCGAATACCAAAAATAAGTCTTAGGCATGAATTTTGCAATTTTTGTATTCTATTTATATCGAATGAATTTAAACAAGAATGATATAAAATGTCACTGAAATTTAGTTTAGATAATACTAATGAATCGCATAGTAGGATTTTAACCGATCTATCCAACACGTGGCGAGATTTAAATATGAGTTTTAGTGCTACATAAGCTTTTTGTAAACAGGTACAAATATGGTGCGAAAATCTTAAGTTTACATCAAACCACACTCCTAAGTTTTTAACTTTTTCGCTAAATTGTATAGTATGACCATTGATTGAAATATTTTATGAGTATTCTTGTTTGAACACCTGCGAATCAGTTTTGTTACCAAAAATAATTGCGTTAGTCTTATATGAATTTAGTTGTAAACAATGATCAATTGAAAATGTATAAAGATTATGTAAGTCATAATTAATAGCAGTTACCGCTTGATTCGCTTCATCCAAGGAAAAAGACATGTATAACTGAGTATCATCAGCGTAGTGATGTTGTGAACATGGAAAGAAAATATCTGGAAAATTCGTTGTATAAATAGAGAAGAGTATAGGGCCCAATATTGATCACTCTGAAAATGTTAAGGAAAGCATATTTGGACATTATCCACCCGATTGCAATGTTTTTGACAAAGCGTTGTTGCCATCTCTATTTGAAATTATTAGGAACTTTGACATTTCAAATGGAACACCCTCTATACAATATTAATTTAAGGATCTACATCAATTTCCTGACAACCTCTATTAATATTTGCCTATGTATACCTTTCTGTAACCGTTTTCAAAATGAAAATTAATTTCAATTTTTTTCGTCGAAAAACATGATCTCTGAAGATGTTGTTGTCTTCAAGCTCAGTGATACCAAAATTCGGTTAAGGTAGTTATCGTGAAATCCACTTCCAATTTTTCAGATTTCGTTCATTATTACCTGTATCATATTGAATTTTTGGAATCATTCACCACACCGAAAGCGAGATATAAGGCTTTAAAGTTGCAAAGTTTAACACGTAATCCCTATAGTGAGCTACCGCGGACACCACATTTTAAGTCATAACTAAAAACCCTCCATTCAGATCTTTTTGAAAAACTAGTATATTATTGAAAGGTTAGAAACAAATTTTATAGAAAAAATTAAACACGCGTAGCCATACAGTTATTTAGTTATTATCGTAAGAAGTTTCTGAATTATTGCGTATGAGAAGTACAAGAGAGGGAAGGCTGAGAATCGTGGCAACGCCTCAAGCGATTCAAATAAGCAGACGCGCGAGGGGTCTTGGGGGTTTGAGTTGAACGCATCTATTCATGAATAATAATTATGAATAATTGCGTTAATATATACTGATGCATTTTAAACATAAACAAAAATGATTCAGATTTCCAAAAGGCTAATAAAATATAACGTATAGATCTACAAAAAATATAAACAACAATGAATGTAATATTATTTATTTTTTCAATAATTATATTAAATAATCACTTCATCGACTAAACATTTATTTTTAAATCATTAATGATTTCAGTAAATGCTTTCCTATTTCTAGTAACTCTATGTTTTCTATTCTCCAATTTTTCAGTTAGGTGATTATTCACAGCTTCTCCTTCATCGTGTTTTAGAAAATCGTATGTTATATTTTGTTGCGCAGTTTTTTTCAATATTTCCCGTGATATAAATTTTTTTGAGGCACTTAAATTAGGTAAATTACAAAATCAAAATCTTCTATTAAATTATTATTAATGATTGCTCTCAGTAATCTCATCGAATCTCGCATTATGCACAACGAGTAAATTTGGAGTTGTAGATAAATTTAAAAATTATTTAAATGTTGAATTTATTGAATCGACTTGTACATCATTCAAATATAATTGACCAGAAATTGTAGTACATCCCGTAATTTTTGTCGCCACAGGATTGATGCTTCGTAGGGCTGACATATATATAAAATTCTCTATTTTCACATTTGGCGGCGATTTGTAAAATGTCATCAGTCATGCACAATCCAGATGTTTCTAAATCAAAATAAATTATGGAATTATTTATTGATATTGATTCGATGTTTTTTAATAATACTGATAATGCTCTTAATTCGTTAATTCCAACGTTTGGTTGATATGTTACACCTTCTGACTTTTCCTTTGATTTTTTCAACATTTCCTTTTTTTTAGTAAAATCAACTCTGCGCAAGTTTTTTTCTCTTGATGTCATCAACAGTCTTCTTTTTTTCTTATCAGGATTATATGTATGACTACGTTCAAATAATTTTTTTTTCTTATATTCAATAACGATACCTCGCCAATGTTTTCAGAGCAAACTGCACTGTATCTTGAACAACTAAATGCGAGCGATCGTTGGATTGCGACGTTGCCAACAGTCCAGTCATGGCTTATTTGCTGTATCACGCATGCTAGTTGCGTTCCTCAGTGTACAGTTACTCCAAGTATCACCTCAATCCGAACCAAATTTAGGTATCATTGTATCACTGAGCTCAAATATATCATCATTATTATAGATCATGTTTTCCGAGGAAAACATTTTTAATTCGGAATCACAATTTATTTTTTTTTCATGGAAAGAACACGAAAATCATTTTTGCCATAGTTTTTCGCACGAGTCTCTGGAATTTCACACCGATCGGTCCGTCCCTGATCTCTTTACGATTCTTCAATTGGAAGTCTGCACCGGTGTCGCCGTCAAAATCACTTTTTCCATTTTGAAGTAGAAAACGAAATATTTTCCGTACACCAATCCAATCGTGCTTTGCGCCATTCTGGAAAAAATTCTTTTCTCTTTGGGAACTTGGAATTCCGATCGATTGAAGCGTAGCTAAGGAAGTCAGGGCTCCGCAAATTCTCGAATCGTCGAAGCGATCTGGAAAAAATGATCGTAACTTCCTTGGCTTCGCTCTTATCGACTGGAACATCACTGTTTTGGATTCGTCGGGGTTTTTTACGTATAGAAAAGTCATTTTCGTATTGCGTTCCGGTGATTTTTCCATTTGACATACGTCAAAGTCGACTGGTGCGGCATCTACGATTTCTCTCACCAATATCTCGATTTTTTCAAATTCACGGTGAATCTGTTCGATTGAGATATTACATATGCCACATTTTCGGAATCTGCTCGACATTTCCGACGTTTTGGTTCTCATCGCATATCGATTGGACTTCTTTGACATTTTCGATATTTTTTTTTTTTTAATTTTTCTCCCTATCGAAACGGAATTCCATTTCTAGACTGATTCGGCCATTCTGAATCGATTGGCGTCCGCAGAATTGTATATCTATCACCGTTCTCGATTTAGAAAAAAAATCTGGACTGGAAAAAAATCTGGACTGGAAAAAAATCTGGACTGGAAAAAAGTCTGGAAATAATTTTTTTCTCGTGAAAAAAACCTAAAACTCGTTTTCTCCATATTTTTTTGGACGAGTCTTTGAAATTTCACACCGATCGCTTCGTCCCTGAATGTCTGCACCGGTGTCTCCGTCAAAATCACTTTTTCCACTTTGAAGTAGAAAACAAAATATTTTCCGTACACCAATCCAATCGTGCTTTGCGCCATTCTGGAAAAAATTCTTTTTTCTTTAGGAACTTGGAATTCCGATCGATTGAAGCGTAGCTAAGGAAGTCAGGGCTCCGCAAATTCTCGAATCGTCGAAGCGATCTGGAAAAAATGATCGTAACTTCCTTGGCTTCGCTCTTATCGACTGGAACATCACTGTTTTGGATTCGTCGGAGTTTTTTACGTATAGAAAAGTCATTTTCGTATTGCGTTCCGGTGATTTTTCCATTTGACATACGTCAAAGTCGACTGGTGCGGCATCTACGATTTCTCTCACCAATATCTCGATTTTTTCAAATTCACGGTGAATCTGTTCGATTGAGATATTACATATGCCACATTTTCGGAATCTGCTCGACATTTCCGACGTTTTGGTTCTCATCGCATATCGATTGGACTTCTTTGACATTTTCGATATTTTTAGGGGTCAGAACCTTCTTCGCAAATTTGACTTTTTAATTTTTCTCCCGTATCGAAACGGAATTCCATTTCTAGACTGATTCGGCCATTCTGAATCGATTGGCGTCCGCAGAATTGCTATATCTATCACCGTTCTCGATTTAGAAAAAAAAATCTGGACTGGAAAAAAATCTGGACTGGAAAAAAGTCTGGAAATAATTTTTTTCTCGTGAAAAAAACCTAAAACTCGTTTTCTCCATATTTTTTTGGACGAGTCTTTGAAATTTCACACCGATCGCTTCGTCCCTGAATGTCTGCACCGGTGTCTCCGTCAAAATCACTTTTTCCGCGGAAAAAAAAATATTTTCCGTACTCCGATTCAATCGTGCTTTGCGCAATCGGAAAATCATTTTTTCCTACATAAAAAACTCCGCCAGATCCGAAAAAGTGAAGCGCGGATCGATTGGAGCGAAGCTGAGGAAGTCAGGGCTCCGCAAATTCTCGAATCGTCGAGGCGATCTGGTAAAAATGATCGTAATTTCCCGTTGGGCTTCCTATTATCGACTCAAATCCAAGATTCCCCGAATTCTGAAGTTTATTTACGAAGAAATCATTATGCGCATTGCGTTCGATGATTTTTCCGGAACAACTCAAAATGATTATTACGTAAAACCCAATCCGATTTAAAAGTTACGTTTCAGTTCGATTGAGCATTAGAAGTCACATTTCGGAATTGCTGAATTCCGACTTTCTAGCTCCGTCAATCGATCCGCTTCACTTTTTCGATTTCGGACTTTTTGTAGAAATCTTCCAATTTGATAAGCACTTGACTCTATCGAAACGGAAAACTATTTTTATCCGTGGAAATATTTGAAGATGGCTCCGCAAATTGTATATAGTTCCAAATAGTACATCGCTCAAGAATGCTGTAAGTCTGGAAAAATCGCTAAATCCAAACCGTATCTATATAAAATTATATTTCATGTTACAATTTAGATGTTCTCCTTAATTTGACAGGAATTCAGGATAGTCACTTTTTCCGGATGTGAAAAAAAATATAGGAATAGATAGTTATTAATGTTGCGAATCGAATATTTCCTAAAAGGAAAATCCTTGATTTAAAAAGAAAAATGTGTGATTGAAAATCCAGATAAAAGTGAAGGAATTTTCTGAATGTCAACGAAAACAATATTTTCGGCTAAGCCCCTGGACATTGAACTACATCTGATAGTTATTCTGGAGGGACCGAAATTCTTGAAGGAAGGAAGGAAGATAGTGAATTAAGTTTATCTTCCAGTCGTAGATGATTCCACATCTGATTTCATGAACAAACTGTTCATATTATTTTCAAACAAAATAATGTATTAGTATTAAAAATATTATTAAAACTCCTAGAGAGAACAAAAGACACTAACTACACTAGATGATTTTCACTAAACTCGGTTCACAAAATCACGACACGTGTTTCGCTATATAATCGCCCAATCAGGTGTAGATTATTGTAACTCAACACTCACGATGTATCATGAAAAATAATCAAGGCAGGCAGGAGAAGGTTGATGAATCCAATTAGATAATTATTCAAGTTGATCTCGTCATCAAGCAAATATTGTGACTTTTTGCATTTATTCATAGCAAACTTTCTGGAAGGTTGAGCTAATCTCCATTTTTTTCTACAGGATGACCTATCGGCCTACATGAATCTTAT
This sequence comes from Gonioctena quinquepunctata, assembly GCA_018342105.1. Classification (NCBI taxonomy): domain Eukaryota; kingdom Metazoa; phylum Arthropoda; class Insecta; order Coleoptera; family Chrysomelidae; genus Gonioctena; species Gonioctena quinquepunctata. Next base: position 472,339 of record JAFIRS010000379.1, on the reverse strand, counting down.
CTCTTTGCTCGACAAAGATAGTTGATAGTTCTTCTATGTGGAGCAAATACAGAATGCATGAGTGAATTACTGCAAACTCCCCGAAAAATTATCCCAGTTGGGAGTCTATCATTGCATAGTACACAGTCTTTGCGTTGGGAAAACCGAGCTCTTTCACGATTTTTCTCGGCGCGTAACAGCCGAAAACTAATTTTTTATTGGGGTAGCTGATGTGTTCATCGAATTCTAGATCCTTATTTAGATGTACTCCTACGAATTTTAATGTGGTGCAATTTTCTATAGTGTCTACTCCTAGAGAAAAATTGCAGAATGTGCATTTGAATAATATAACATTGTTTTTTTTTTCATGTTGAGGGTTAAGAGGTTTTTTAGAAAATATCTTCATAAATTCTGTTGTATAGCGTGTCTTTGTCGAACCATAACACTGTGATATCGACTGCAATGAGAGTGACTCTTTCCATAATTGATGTGTTAGTCAAATCATTGATGTACAGGAGACACATGATAGCCCAACAAACATTATAGGTAAAATTTACGTCATTTCGACCTTCGAATAGGTCAGTGCCCTAATTGGCGAAGGTAATTATTACGTTATAATTACCTTAAAGTTACCATTATGGGGAAAAAATGGAAGTAATTCAGATGTCGAAATTTGGGAAATTAAGACATTTTTCCTTATAAGTTGAAGGCATTAATAGGTAATATTGCCACCAGACTAGTCGACTGATGGTAAAAATGTAGTCATTTTTACCTATTTCAGGTTATAAACACTGTAATGAAACAAACAACAAACCATGGCAGGTTAAGAGAAGATGATAAAAGTGTACTGTATATTGTGTATCTTAACCTACATGCTTATTCGTGAAAGTTGAAGTTGACATGAACATGGCGTATGAAGGAAAAACTGTCAATAAACGTATAGCAGATAATGCAATAAGTGATGGTTTCGCATTCACACCTAGTTGTGATTTTATTTGCGATACAAACTTTTCTGTGATCATGTTGATTTTTACTCGTCTAAAACAAGTGGGCCCATAAAATTATTAAATTTGTATGAAAAAAAACCATTAATTTATGTCTACTTTCACAACTTTTTCCATCAAACACTTCAAAAACTGATTTTATAGATGAAGTATGTGTATACATATCATATTCACCTATTTTCTGATTACCAATCATTAAAATGTGGTCGATTCGAGAAAATTATGTATTATTTTTACAATGGCGGAAAGGGTTCGAACCGAAAAATATGGCGTAGGTTCCATATGGGACCTATATGTCGAAATTCCCTAAAATTTTGACTATGAGAACACATAGACTTTGTTCAAAGTCGAAAGTAACCTTTATTCCTGACTTTGAAGTCCATTTTCCTTATCTTGGGATTTCAGACCCTTTCACATTGTAGTCACGTGATGAAATACAATATATGTTATTGGATGTTTTTTCAGGCATGTCTATACGTTTCGTTCTCTGGATGGATTGCGAATCGTGGATAATAAATTTATATTTTACTTATTCTATGTTCTGTGCAGAAACACTAAAATGTCAATACGGGGTGAAAAAATCAATATGTTTTGCTAATGTTAATGGTAACGCCAAGTAACCTATAGTTACTCAGAAAAATGGATATAGACTACAAAACCCTGTAATGAGTGTTTATACTGAAATTAAATATCAAATCCATCAGTAATGTCGATAATAGTACGCGATATTTATATTTCAGTGCACATCTTTCCAGAATAGAAACCATGATTAATGTTATGGTCTAATGAGGGAATCTCTTTCCGAAGAGAAATAGCCAATCATAACATTTCAATAATAAAATGGTGTGTTGTGATTGGCTGAATAATTTTGATTTGACATTTCTGCGTTCCGCATGCGGTGCCCGGAAATATACAATTTATCAGCCAACAGTAAATACCATTAAAAAATCGACCAATTATGATTTGCTTGATTTTGACTTTGCCGGAAGCCACAATGATTGGTTTTGAAATTTTCGAAGCTATGGAAACTCATCATTTCAACACATCAATCTATTATTTTTGTAAAAATAAATTTTCTATTTGATTTGATTTTTTTGCGTTTTCAATACAATTTTTCCATCCATTCACTTCAAAAGGATGAACTTCATTGAATTCCATTTTGTCGCTGCATCATTGAAAACGTCGCGGCTGTAGTTTACCGCTGGCGACAGACGAAGCTTCCTGAACGCAGCCCATTAATTGTTCACTATCTCTTACCGACATGACCTGAGACTTAACGCTTTCATGTTTTTATTCCATTAATGGATGAATGTTTTAACATAGTTGCCGTCATAAAAAGACGTGGAGCACCACCCATAGTTGAATATTCCTATGTACCACATAACTCATATAAGTGGGAACAAAAAGGAGAGTGTTCTACCATCTTTTGGTAAATCAGATTTTCCATGCATTAATAATATTTTTAGTAGGTCACCAACTGCTTGTATGGAGACTTTATGCGACAAGGCCCAATGTCTGAGCTCCTCTAACAATGAGAGGTTATCTTCCAAGCTTTGTGCCTTATTCCCATTGAACTCATCGTCTTCTGATCCATATTTCTTCCTGGTATCATCATCAGTAAAAGCAATTTCACACTCTACATTAATTTCTGCAGTTGATGATGACTGAGTGGAAAATGATGGCTCTGATCTCTGGACATCGGAAAGTATAGGATGGTTTCGGATTATATTTTCATTTGTTCTCATTCTGGCAGCTAATCGATAATAGTTGGTGGTATACCTGTATGGTTTACTAACTCTATTCGAATTTTTGCTCGGCATTTTATTGATTTCTAAAATTTTGGACACATAAAAAAAAGGAAGTAAATTGTATCATGTCATCCTCATCTGAATCGACTTGGTCTTTAATATCTGATGATAGACTAAGTTACTTTGAGGATTTTATTTCAGGTACCTTTGACTTCGTTGTAGACATTTAGTCTGATTAGACAAATATTGTGGTAATCTCGCCCTCATTGAAGAGCAGTAGGTATACACTAGGTCAAGAAATGTCCAGGCAACTCCTTTAACTTAGTTGGTGCCAAAATAGGTAATGAAGAGTATATAGTAGACCTGTTTACTGACTTGTCAATTCCCTGACTATATGAACACACATGAGGTAATAATTAGGTGAATATTCACCAGAAGGATTTTCCTGAGAGTTCCAAGTATTTTGAACACATTTTGCTGGTCACCTTTAGGTAAAATTTAACCTAGTAAATAACTCTATTAACCCATGAGGCTGTGAAGGTATATTTGGAGTCCATAACAAGTAATTTCATACAACGCACTACGCCTATTGAGTTTTTGCTTTTTGAAGGAGATTTGGTGGTCTCAATTATGGTTTTTATAACTCCAATTATAACTTTGGAGTTAGTTAGTACTTGAAGGTAAAATATTTGGTCAGAAATGGGTAAATTCGGACTTCTTGAAGCCGTTTTACCCCACTGCTTGGTATAATTTGCCTATAATGTTAGTTGGGAGGACCTCGAACAGAATCTTGGAGTACCCCAGATTCGGGGACGTAGGACGACATCCTTACACATTGCTGCCTTCCAGAGAGATATGAATATAAAATATAGCTCATAACACAAGGATACGGGACTTTGTTTCCTGACAAAGATTATTACTTCCATTTCCTTATTGAAATGCCCCGTAGATTCGAACGTGACGTAAACGACACTTGCAATCAACTTGAGAGCACGAGAAACGATTCCACCCTTAGTTTTCCATCTCACATCTGATTGACTTCTACTAGCTAATAATACGTGTACGTCGTACGTGGGTCAAAGCTTTCATCAGCTTTTACTGCAGTGACTCTCGGCCGGGCGAGCTTTTTGTTTTGAATCGCGCACCGGCTTCTAACGCAATAAAAAGCTGCAATGGCCGGGAGTAATGAAATTTGTCGGAAAAAGCTTTTGCTACCGTTTCTTTGCGACCCACCGGTTTGAACATATATTGGTTCCAATGGAACAGATTCGATAAAGTTGTAGAAAACTATTGAAGGAATATAGTGGACAAATTTTTGTTCACCAGTGAGATGAAATGGCAGACAGAAATAATATTAGCGATCGGATTTTTTTCTGAAAATTATAGAAGAATAATTCGTTTGAAGGTAGAGGGATTTTGTGCAAGAAAACATTATAAGTTTTTGTTTTAGTAAACACTCATCGTGAAAAATATCATTCCAAAAATGGATCAGGAATATTGACATTTTTAAAAACATTTCTGGAAGGGGAAGTCAATAGTTCGTTGCACTCAGTAATTGCCAGGAGATGAAAAAAACACTATTAGAAAATATTGATTTTTGTACTGTAGGAATTTCCTAAACTATTAAGTGATTAAGAACAAGTTTTTTCTAAAACAATTTTATTTTTAGGAATCTTAACACATCATAATAAACATTTTGAAATCAATTGTTTGTTACATGTACAGTTATGTGACAATTAGTACGAACTGAATACTGAAGGAAAATGGGAGCTAGGATTATTTTGCTGGATATTTTCCACACGAATAATTTTATTTATCTGAAGCTTCCTGGATGAATTTGTTGTTTCGTTCTTTAGCTGAAATCTTGGATTTTTTTGTTTGGAGTTTTCACTGCCTCTGTGGGTTCTGGGGTGGTTCCAGAAATGGAACAGTCATCATCACTCATCATTTTACACTCAACTTTTGCTTTTTAGAACATTCGAAATCACCAAAAATCAACCTTCCACGAGTCAAATTTGACAATTCAATATTAATTGGTTCTCATAGTTACAACACAAGTATTTCATGACATCCTTCATTTGTGAATAATTAATAATTATGTCCTAATAGTATGTCTTTTCGTGGGAAAAGCCAAGGCAATCTTACGGTAGTCCTGCTAGGTATGTACTATTGCCTAGGTAATTCAAATAATTTGAATCATTTTCTAACACAAGAAGGTAATCTTCATACCAAAACTTGAACAGACTGCCCAGAAACTGTGTCACACATACAACTGCGTAGCTCTGAATCGCACACAGCCAATTTTTGGACAGTGAATCAAAACTATACGGTACACACCCAGTAAAAGACTTTTATAAACACGTACTAGGCACAAAATTATATAAAAAGTGCTGGTTACAGGCGAGACACAATGGGCCATGACGAGATTCCCTCACTACCAAAAAGTGTCCATAAAAAAATTTCTCCAAATTGATTATCCTAAGAGTGGAACAAGCATGTCTTTCTACCAAAATTAGAATATTTTCTATGGAATTTTTAATTTGTTTGGATGTACATTGGCACAATTTTTTTGTATTTTTCCATATTAAAATTGTAATTTGATATTACATTTCAGTAAAAATTCCTTATTTTAATATATTTGCATGACAAAAACCCCAGCAACGGTTAATTTGTTCTATTTGCGGATATTTAAATTTGAGGGTGAGGTATGCGAAAAGTTTTTGGGTAACAAATCATTTCATCATATGGAGCTTATGTAGCTTTTTGTGATGTTTTGCAGGGGGAGTTTTGGGTACAAATTATTTCATCATATGGAGCTTTAGAGTTCTTTGATGATTTGAATGAAAGATTCCCAGCAACGTTAATTTTTCATTTGCAATTATTTAAATTTGGGGGTGAGATTTTGGTGGGGAGATTTGGGGTCACAAATCATTTCATCATATGGAGCGTGTTGAGTAAGTGCCTTATGATATATTTGCATGAAAATATCCCCAGCAACGATTAATTTGTTCTATTTGCGAATATTTCAATTTGAGGAAGAGATATTGGGGTAGTTTTCTGGTCACAAATCAATTCGTGATCTGAACGTGTCGAGAAGTTGCCAAACTATAGTTTTTCATAAAAACATCCCCAACAATGGCCATTTTCAGTTCGAAAACAACAAATCTATAAATGACGATAAAAACCGTTGCTGGAGAAGCGTTGCTGCTGTCACATCCATATTGTAACGGAGTTACTATTTTTCCGCCATGTTTATCAACCAAAAGCTCCCTGTGAGGATTTAAATTCATCTCGACAGTAATAATAGGTTCAAAAATACCATTCATGTTCGTGATAAATCCGTGGTTTACACCTACCCCGATAAATGGGCTGAACACCCTCCGCAAATCACGCCAGTGCCGCAACGCGTGTATATAAAGCCAGCGACTCGAGCAAACATTTTTCATCGAGTCAGCTGTGCTATGGACAAACGCCGCTGAAACGATTCAGTCGCCCGATAGAAGCCAGAGACATCAGTCCGTTCGAGACAAAAGCGGCCGCAGCCATCTGACGTCATCCGACTGACGTCACATCACGTGGATCGCTACCTAGGAGAATTTTACAAGCTCGGTAATTATACTATGAAAATATAATTTGTATCTCAATCGGCAGAGACCACAAAACGGCGCGCGCCTAAAATTCGATCGAGATGCATTCGCCAAAGAGGGGGAAACCGACTGTAGTTCGGTTTGAAAATATTCCAAAGAATCATTAGCTTACCGAGTCCAGCAAGAGCAGTCACGCGTCCGACAACTAGTGTCCAGAGTGTGAGCTAAATACCAAAGCAGTCCACTACCGTAGTTACCATAGTGCCTTTGCAGCCCTTGGTTCGGAAAGCACTACTCGTTGTTTGAAACCAATTTTGTGTTGAATAACTCTCTTTCAACGTTCACTTTTTTCGCACAATTGAAGATTTACTTTACTCGATGCTTTTGATAAGAATCGAAAATGCAGGTTACAAGTGACAAAAATGGAATGATCAAAATACATGTCTCAGATGATTTATAACATAAACAAAGAATAAAACTATTTTAGTTCTTTCGTGAATTTTCGGTTTACAAGATAATTCTCGGTGTGAGCTTATTCTGCAGAAGATAAATCTCGGTAGGAGCTTGGTCTGCAATTTCATTAGTCGCCATGAAGTCTAGGCGGCAGGGCCGGACTCAGGAACTGGGTGGCAGGCCGGACTCAGGAACGTAACTCCGTCACGAGCCTTGCCGAAGCAGTGAAAGCGGATTTGGTAAATATTCTCTCTCAGGTCATGAAATATTTGTAAGTACCACAGGTGCGATGCGCGCATGTTCGAACCATAGCCGTATGCCGTATTAGTATGCATTTCAATGTTGAGCTTGCATACTGATCCGTACGATGCCCCCCGCTGAGCTTTCTGGTTGCTAAATTCACCCCGCCTGCTTGAAATCTCCCTTTCCGCTTTTATCTGTATACAGTATCGGAAAGTATTTATCTTGGGTATGATGGTTTCATGAGAGCGCAAAGAATAGAATAGAATAGAATAGAAAGCATTACAATTTTTCTTCGACTCGCTCGAGGAAGGGATATCGACGTCACGACACAGAGGAATGAGAGTCAGGGGCGGTCAGCTCAGGACGTCAGTATCATACCAGCAGCAGTCGGGAGAATGTGTGCGCTGCAATGAAGAAGAATTATTGACGATAATTTCACATCAGATAATTTTAATAAATTAAACTGAATCATTGATTCAATTTAATTTGTCGGACGACAGGTAGATCAAAACATCTTTGGTGCCGTGGTGGCCGCGAAAATAAAGAAAAATTTTCAAACATAAACAGAAGCAAACGATATTTCTGTAAGACAATAAAAACAAAAAACTTATTTCTAACAGAAAAACAATTATTTCTGCCACACACCCAAAATTCTGAAATGTATTGATAATCGAAAGGACAGTCGCTTCCGTAAGTACAGGTCTATCTGCAAAAGCCACTATGAATTGATTTCTAGTATCTTGTACAGAATTACCCCCAAAGTACCACTTAACGATCTGTTCTTTCTCTGCGGTTGTATAAATGGGCGGCATGTTTCAAAAGGTGATAATTGTCACGGTCTTTTGTTTTCGCAACCACGGCTCGGCAAGAATGAGTCGAGTAGCTGTGTCGCATTGCCACGTGGTCAGTTAATGCGTCGGGTGGGGTGACAGGAGGGGCGCACAGCAGTGCGTCTTTCTTGTTTATGTGGTATCATCATATCATTGCGTTCCTTGTTGCTCGTGTAGATTTCTGTCTATACCCCAGATAAATTGTTTTCGATACTGTATAGTACTTGCTATAGTTGTTTATTTGTTGTGATAACTTGAGGCTGCCGTCAACCTTCCTGCCTGTATTCCCTTCATTAATATACCTGTTTATCCTGTTTTTAAAGTATTCTTTCATTTACTATCTTGAGTACAATTCAAGTTGGCACCCAGGTTCGAAACCCAGTTAAAGGCAATTAAAGCCTGTCTTGCTGGCCCCGTTACATTGCCACGACTATACTGACCCCTGGAGTGTTTTTCTTCACTGAGACTGCCCGGAGCAAAAGTGGCCTTCTCCACTATAAACCAAAAGGTGGCTTCCGAAGGAAAACCGAGAATAGTGAAAGGCAACAAAGTTTAATAATGGGGGCAGAGAACCAGTATTGAGGAGTTTTACTGAGAATAGATTCAATGAGCGAACATTTCCAAGAAGAATAATAAATTCAGCTAACAAAACTCAAATCGGAGAAAATATGTATACTAATAAAAAGCAAACGAATAAACTTTGAAAACCGTTAATATGGGTGAAAAATATGCATTAATTAAGTACTGCTGATATCTTGAACCAATCTATACATTCTCGAGAGGAGAAGATGAAGTCCTGGACACACTGTATAGCACCGATTTTGAGTAGTGTACACCAATGTTCCATTTGGACAGTGAATTCTTCAACTTTTAGGTATTTCCCATGGCTTATAACGTGACCCGTTTGTGAACGTCACTTCTCCAATGGTAACATTCTCGAGAGGAAAAGATGAAGTCCTGGACACACTGTATAGCACCGATTTTGACTAGTGTACACCAATATTCCATTTGGACAGTGAATTCTTCAACTTTTAGGTATTTTCCATGGCTTATAACGTGACCCGTTTGTGAACGTCACTTCTCCAATGGTAATCACAAATGACGTCCTTCATCAAGATGAATCTCCGGAAATGAAATCGTTGCCAGCAATCATCTTCCCGTCATATATGCCGAACAAATACTCTTTCAGATAGGAAAGATACGTTATATTGAATGAAAGCACGTAGATACTCCAATCCTGGGAAAATCCATTATGCGCCAATTCAATTTGGCTTTGTTCTGTGTAACTAAACACACATACGTGGTGTTTGCCAGGGCATACTTATCTCTCAGATTTACGAACAGGAATGCTTCCCAATCTGCGGCAAACAAGCTACCGTGCGGGGTTCACAACGGAAAAATTAAACCGATGTTTCCCAACATCACGGTGGAGATGGATGTTTGTTGATTGGCAGTGATCCCAGGTTTTTTATATTTCGGTGAGCAATTGTTTGCTCAAAGTAATTGAATTGAAAATAACAATTAATTTTGATATGTGGTTCATCGGTTTCCATGAAAAAATATATACAGTGCATTCCATTTAAAACGAACCACCCTGAATAACTTTTGGTACAATGATTTTCAGGAAAAATAAAAAGAACACGTCAACAATAGTATACAGGGAGACACATTTTGACATTTGATGTTACTTCCACTATCGCACCCCCAGAGCATGTCACCATTTTTTTTTAAATGGCTCACCCTATATTGTTTCGCATTATCAGATGCTCCATGACGAGCAGATTTCAACAAAGTATAAAATTATGGTCTGACGCATATGGTTCGGGAGCTACAAATTATTTGAGTTGAAAACGAGCCACCCTGAATGAACTTCTGTACAATCTGTTACCTAGGTGTTTTTTTGAAGTATACTTCAAAAAAGTCTTATTTTGCCTAGTTAAGTTTGAATTCGATATTCTCTTCATTTTGTATTTGTCTCATTCTACAATAACGATTACCTACCAGGTGAAGTTACAATTGGTGTTTCTGTTTTTGTGAATTCAATTTTTGGATGATGATTTTCCTGGTCGCTGGATTGGCAGAAGAGGTCCTACAGAATGGCTACCAAGGTCTCCGGATCTCACTCCTGTAGATTTATTTCTATGGGGTCATTTGAAGTCTAAAGTGTATGAGATAGAATCAATAACATTAGAAGATTTGAGAGAGAATATCATTAGGCATTGCAGAGAAATAACTCTCGAGATTCTCAACTATGTGAGGGCGGCAATGGAAGCTCGTTTGTACCATTGTATGGAAGTTGGTGAAAACGTTTTAGAACATTTACTATAGTAATTTTTTTGCTTCTCATTGTCAAGTCATCAGATTTTGATTCAAGAATTTAATAAAAAATCTCTTTTTCTGATTTATTGCTTCATTTGTCTCTAGAACGAATATTTCAAAATGTGGCCCCCTGTATAAATTGTTGACCTGTTTTTTATTTTTACTTCTAATCATTGTTTCAAAAGTTATTCAGGGTGGCTCGTTTTCAACCAAATAATTTGTAGCTCCCGAACCATATGCATCAGACCATATGTTTTATACTTTGTTGAAATCTACTCATCATGGAGCATCTGATAATGCGAAACAATATAGGGTGATCCTTAAAAAAAAAAGGTGGCATGCTCTGGGGGTGCGATAGTGGAAGTAACATCAAATGTGAATATGTCAAAATGTGTCCCCCTGTACACTATTGTTGACGTGTTTTTTTTATTTTTCCTGAAAATCATTGTATCAAAAGTTATTCAGGGTGGCTCGTTTTGAATGGAATGCACTGTATACAGTATTTTTCATGTCGTACCAGTATTGGCCTTTCGAAAACGGTAAATGATACAAAGTTGGTTAAATTAGAGAAAAGTTGCCTATTTTAGTGAACAATGAAACGAGGTTTCCAAATGGAAAATATCACGAGCCGTTCTCAAAATATACGGGGAAATCGAAATGGCCCACTTGATTTTTTTTGCGCTGGCGCCTCTATTTTTAGGAATATGGAAATGTGTTCGAAAAACTTTCTTCTCTGTTCTGAATTTGCTTCGATTTTCAATAAGACGTTTCGTTCTTCGAGGGCCACCCTCAACTCAGTTTTTTCAAATACGGAACTGTATTTTTTTTAAATGAATTTAAGTAGTTCTCATCTTACAGAGCTCAGATATGTATCTCAGCTTTTGTTTCTAAATTTCTGCCCATAAATTCCATCATCAAGGTCCGAACAATGAAAATCCTCCCTTCCTAAATACGGTCCTGATTTTATTTTTGTTCGTATTTGCGAGGATAAAATTCAAAATGTATCTACCTTGAATGAATACTCAAACTTGAAATCAAATCGAGATCAAATCCAATGTGACGAAAAGGAAAAACCATTGATACATTTACTTTATAATTTTTTTTTAAGTCAAAGAGCCGAGGAAAATTTTTCTTGTGTGTCTATTCTTAAGCAATATGCAATTATTTTGTCTTTTTGTCCTATACGTATTCCCAATCAAACCTATTTCAAATGTGAACGGAAAGTTTTAAACTTCATGAAGTATGTAGTGAGCCATGGAATAAAAGAAAGTGAATGACAGATTACAAATTAACGAAATCAAATCTGAAGGGTGGATTATATATTTATGTATCCACTTTCTCATCTAATGAGAAAGTGAATACGTTGTTCGTGTATTTCGAGGTGTTTGAAAAATAGTACCAGATTTCTGGCTATAATAATAATAATAAATGCTTTTATTGAAAGGTTACATACTCTGTACATAGAACCTAACAAAAGGCAGGATTCAATATCTGCGCATGAAACTTCATTGCAGAACTTGCTCTTCCATCCAACTACTAAATATATTCATGATCATGCTTAAATTCAAAATATTCATTACAAAAATAAAAATAAAAAATTAAAAGTATAAAAATAAAAAAAGAACAAAAATATAGGAAAACATATATATAAAATAAAATATTGCAGGAAATCATTACGAAAATATTCATAGAAGTTGAAAACAGGGGTGTGCCAATTCAAGTTCGTTTTATATCATATTTCAATATACAGGAAGCTGTTTTCGATTGAATACTGTTTCAGTTTTTTCTTGAAAATGATTTAAATTCAGTCGGTAACCGGTTGTATAAGCGAAGGAGCCACGGAAGAAAGAAGTTCTGTGTTTAGGCGCTGTCAAGTTATTCCGAAATTTCAAGTTTAGATTGTGTATATCTGTTCTGAAAGATACCTTTCTGAATAGGTAATGTGGCTTTCCAGTTGTAATGATTTTGTGGAAGATTCAGCCAACCAAGATTTTTAAGATGCTGTGAAACATGTTCCCGTCTTCTTGTGCCTGTGATGAGTCTCATGCATGAATTTTGAAGTTTTTTTAGCCGCATTCTGTCTGATTTCGGTAGTCCCGGGTTATAAACTACGTCTGCGTAATTAGCATGTGAAAGCACTAATGCATCACATATCATGAGTTTACTTTTCTTGTTTAATATATTTATACTTGAATAAATAATTTTAATATTCATGTACCCTCGCTTCAAAATATGAGTAATGTGTGTCCTAAATCTGAGAAGAGCACTGTCGAGGTATAATCCTAATTTTTTTGTTATTTCAGTAGTGGGTAATTGGACACCATCTACGGCTACATTAATTGAATTCTTGCAACGGTTTCTCGCAGATGTTCTTCCAAAAATCATGACATCGGATTAAGGAGCGTTAACAGATAGACAGTATTTATTAGAGATCGTTATTGAAGAATTCAAATCCTGATTCATTTGTTCGAGTGCATGGTTGAGAGAGTCTCCTTCGAATTCTAAATACAATTGTGTGTCGTCTGCGTAACAATGCATTGAAGTGTAACTTAAGGACTTTGAAAATTGGGAGGTATAGAGGACGAAGAGAAGGGGGCCCAATATTGATCCCTGAGGGAATGAGTGAGATTGACTTTTCATTATTAAGTATAACACAATGAGATCGGTTATGAGGGTAACTTTGGAGGAGTGATATGGCATCCGAGGAACATCCTAGGTAACTAAGAATAGCTATAACTAGTTTGTGATTAATGCGGTCGAATGCTTTCGAGTAGTCAAGCAATACTGAGAGACAGAGTTTAATATTGTCAATAGACATATGCACATCATCGACAACTTTCAAAAGGGCCGTAGTACAACTATGGTCAGCTCTGAATCCCGATTGACAGGTTGGCAATATATCGAATTCATTTAAGTATGATCGCATTTGTAAGTTCAATATTTTTCCGAAGGCTTTCGAGATGGCACACAAAATACTGTACTGTACTGTGGTGATTTTTGCCAGTGGTAGGACATGAGATTGTTTTCAACTTGATGGGTAGATATGTCTTTGTATACAATAATTGAATTTATTTATTTATTTATTTATTTAGTATTCGGGTTTTCAACAGGTTGAGTTAACAACCCAGTAACAGAAAACCGCACAATACATTAAATACAGATCATGTAATTTCGGTACAATTCAAAAATAATTAAATTAGGTATATGTGACCTGAAAACAATCATTATTGCTAAAATAGATACACCATTCTGACTTTGCTATACAATAATTGAGTTTAATATAATTCTACTTAATTAGAAAAGAGAAAAACAATGACTGTACAACTTTGAACCATCCCTATACATGTCACCGGAAAATAGAATGAGCAGCATGTCTAGCTACTGGGAGTGAACAATGAAATATATCAACATGACAAAAAAATAAGTCATATGACCTCTGCAAAGCAATTATAGGTGAGTTCTCCGACGCATTTGTTCTATATTCCTGAGGGTAGAACAGATTTGGTGATCGTAAGCAACGTCTTCCAACATTGAACTGTAATTTACTCAATATATCTGAGCAGTCAATGAAACCAGATACCAGTTTGTGCAAAAAATAATGTAGCTAACAGTCCTTCTAGATGAGAGTTTAGATATACCATACTTCACAATATTATATTGTCATACGAATTTTGATGATACAATCTGTTGAATCGGAAATTCAAATAACTCACGAATTCAATCTGGACTCTCCCAATTCTTTCAATATATTTAACATATTGGGGATTCCAAATCAACGACGCATACTCGAGATGAGAGCGGACCAGGTTGTTGTAAAGTAGCATTAAACATTTATGGGATCGAAATTGCCTAGTTACCCTCATTATGAAACCCAGATTACGCAGAGCCTTCTCAACGATATGTTCAATGTGTAAATCAAAGGAGAGTTTTTTATCTAAATTTACCCCCAGATCCTTAATGTTTGGAACATTAGTCAAATTCTGATTCCCAATGCGATAATTGAAGTCCAATTCCCCATGTGATCTAGAGAATGTTATTTTCATACATTTGTCAACGTTTAGCGAGAGGTAATTTGTGGTGCAATAATCAGTTAATCTCGTGATATCATCCTGTAGTTTTTGACAGTCAGATAGGCTCGTAACTGGTCTATATATCTTGAGAACGTCGGCATATAGACTAAATCTGGAATTTTTAAAGCATGTGGTAATGTATGTGATATGTGCGTTATAATCATGGAGCAACAATGTAATAACATTTGTATACTTATCTTGTTAGGCATTCGATTTAATGCCCAGTAATGTAGTATGAATTTCATCATCATTCGTTTCATGTATCAAGAAATGTTTTCCGAACGTCGTCAGCCTGATGCCAGAATTTTTCAACGTATTGGAACAAGTTCACTAAAGCATGGTTCATTTGGGAAATCTAAGAACAAAAGTTGCCCTATTACTGAAAATGGTGCTGATAATGGATAGACGTTTCAGGTAAGTTTTTTTCAAGTGTCATGTTACACATAGTAAAATTATCATTTGAATCAGGATTCGTGGAATACAAAAGAAATCAGAATGAGGAAGAATCTTTTAGAGAGATAGCGAGAAATAATTGTATATCGCATTCGTCAACATGAATATTTTTGAAGAAACATAAATTCAAGCATTACAGAGTGAGAAAAGTACATCATTTTCGTTTGACAGCCTACAATAAAAGGGCAGAATTTTGCACATTGCTACTGAGACATTTTCGGCAAGATGATGAAATTTGTAGTGAAATGTTATGGTGTTATGGTGTGGTTTACAATTATTGGATGGTTCAACAGGAATATTCATTATCACTGGCGCCAGGAGAATGCTTATTCATATAGAGCCACTGATTTTCAAGAGAGGTTTGGCATTAATGTCTGGGTGGGTGTTTTGGATACCAAAATCATTGGTCCCTACTTTTTCCATACTCCATTAGCAAGGAAGTTGTATCTTGAGTTCCTATCGGAGATTCTAGGCGATTTTTTGAAAGATTTGCCTCTGAATGTCCTCAGGAAATATGAATATTCAATATGACGGAGCCCACTACATCGCACACGACTTTGTAAAACATTTCTCGATAGGACCATGCCAGGAATATGGATATGAAACAACAGTCCTATTGAATGGCCACCATGTTCACCCGACATCACTCTTCTTGATTATTCGATATGGGGTTTCATCAAGGACGAAAAGGGTTTAGTTCAACTTTCAAGAATGTGGAAAAATTGAAAGCTTCAATGAAGACGACCATGCATGGCTATAACTCCCCGAATGCTTCAAAATTGTCACAAACATACCATTTTTAGAGTGAAATGTGTTTGAGAATTGGTGGGCGTCAATTTGAACACCTTATTAGACGTCTGTAGCGATGACTGACAAAATGTGTACTTGTGATAGCAATTGTTATTCTTTGTTATTTTTATAGTTTTTTGTCTTGATTTTGAATAGTTTCAAGTTTAATGTGTAATTCAAAGTGGAATATCTCCTTTTGCCTGCGAAGGCAAGGGCAAAATCAGTAGAAAATAAATTCTGGAATTTTCATTGTTCAAACCTTCATGAGGGAATTTATGGGCAAAAATGTAGAAACAAAAACCAGGTAAGATACATATCTGAACTCGGTAAGATAAGAACTACATAAATTCTTTGAAAAAAATACAGGTCCGTGTTCGAAAAAAATTAATTGAGGGTGGCCCCCAAAGAACAAAACGTCGTATTGAAAATCGAATTTCAAGATATTGAAGAAAATTCAAAACAGAGAAGAGAGTTTTCTGAACACATTTCCATATTCCTAAAAATAGAGGCGCCAGCGCGAAGAAAAAAAACGGGCCATTTCGATTTTCACCGTTTATTTCAAAAACAGTTCGTGATATTTTCGATTTGGAAACATCACTCCATTGTTCACTATAGAAGGCAACTTTTGTCTGATTCAACCAACTTTCATTCATTCGCCGTTTTCGAGATGAAAATAGTGGTACGACATAAAAAATACGGACTGTAGAGATCCCAAGAAACTGAATCAAAGTTTTCATAACATTCTTTCTCCTTTGATCGGATTGAAAATAAATAAGTATAGGTAATCAAGATGGGATTTTTTTCTCGAAAACTTGAGCAAATAAAAACTTCTCCTTTCCAATGCATTTTTTCCTCAAACTCATCGAAAATGACCATTATATTAGTCGGATTGCACACAATATCGAAAAATCGAATTATTTTGAAATGTTAAATGATTGATTTGTTGAAAATATAAACAGGATGTTCATAAAATCAGATGTGGAATCATCTGCGACTGAAAGATAAACTTTAGTCACTATCTTCCATCGTCAAGATAACCTCTTGTGGGGTATTCATGTTGAAAAGGGAAACATTCTCAATTGAATATTGATAGAAGATTTTTGTGAATTGAAAATCCAGATTAATGAAGTTATTTGTGAATGTCTAACAGAAACAATTTCGAGCACGTGGAATTGAATCATCTGATAGATATTCTGAAAAGCCCTAACTCAAAGAAAATCTGAAATTGAAAATTTGCATTTTCATTCAGATAGTTATTTGATTTTCATTCCAGTCTAATTAAGAACTCATAAAGATGAATGAGGAAAGAAGAATGTTTTCCAAAAGAATACTCACCAGAAATCATTCGTAACATTGACGCAGGGAGACATCGATTCACTAGGTCTTCAAACATTTTGTCGACGAAAATCTATTTCACGCTTCCACGATCATCTTTGAGTTAGGGCCTTTTCAGAATATCTATCAGATGTAGTTCAATTCCAGCGTGGCTTTAGCCGAAGTAGTTGTTTCTGTTAGACATTCACAAAAATAACTTCATTTTAATCGTGGATTTTTCAATTCACAGAAAATCTTCATCAATATTCAATTGGAATGTTCTTTCAACATGAATACCACAAGAGGTTATCTTGACGATGGAAGATAGTGACTAAAGTTTATCTTTCAGTCGCAGATGATTCCACATCTGATTTTATGAACATCCTGTTTATATTTTCAACAAATCAATCTATCATACCCATGACAGGTTTTAATGTCGAAAACACTAATTTCGAAGTGTCTCTCCAAAAGAAATGATTCTAACTTTCCATCTTGCAAAGTGAGATTGCTTCTGAAAATGTGTTTCCATTTCTTCCGGTCTTCCTGATGATCGTGGAAGCGTGAAATAGATTTTCGTCGACAAAATGTATTGAAGACCTAGTGAATGGATGTCTCTCCTGTCAATGTTACGAATGATTTCTGGTGAGTACTCTTTGGAAAACATTCTCTTTGCCTCATTCATCTTTATGAGTTCTTAATTAAGACTGAATAGAAAATCAAATAACTATCTGAATGAAATGCAAATTTTCAATTTCAGATTTTTTCTTTGAGTTAGGGCCTTTTCAGAATATCTATCAGATGTAGTTCAATGTCCAGCGTGGCTTTAGCCGGGAAGTAGTTGTTTTCTGTTAGACATTCACAAAAAATAACTTCATTTTAATCGTGGATTTTTTAATTCACAGAAAAATCTTTCTATCAATATTCAATTGAGAGTGTTTTCCTTTTCAACATGAATACCCCACAAGAGGTTATCTTGACGATGGAAGATAGTGACTAAAGTTTATCTTTCAGTCGCAGATGATTCCACATCTGATTTTATGAACATCCTGTTTATATTTTCAACAAATCAATCTATCATACCCCATGACAGGTTTTAATGTCAGAAAACACTAATTTCGAAGTGTCTCCAAAAAGAAATGATTCTAACTTTTTCCATCTTTGCAAAGTGAGATTGCTTCTTGAAAATGTGTTTCCCATTTCTTCCGGTCTTCCTGATGATCGTGGAAGCGTGAAATAGATTTTCGTCGACAAAAATGTATTGAAGACCTAGTGAATGCGATGTCTCTCCTGCGTCAATGTTACGAATGATTTCTGGTGAGTACTCTCTTTTGGAAAACATTCTTCTTTGCCTCATTCATCTTTATGAGTTCTTAATTAAGACTGGAATAGAAAATCAAATAACTATCTGAATGAAAATGCAAATTTTCAATTTCAGATTTTTTCTTTTGAGTTAGGGCCTTTTCAGAATATCTATCAGATGTAGTTCAATGTCCAGCGTGGCTTTTAGCCGGGAAGTAGTTGTTTTCTGTTAGACATTCACAAAATAACTTCATTTTAATCGTGGATTTTTCAATTCACAGAAAAATCTTCTATCAATATTCAATTGAGAATGTTTCCTTTTCAACATGAATACCCCACAAGAGGTTATCTTGACGATGGAAGATAGTGACTAAAGTTTATCTTTCAGTCGCAGATGATTCCACATCTGATTTTATGAACATCCTGTTTATATTTTCAACAAATCAATCTATCATACCCCATGACAGGTTTTAATGTCAGAAAACACTAATTTCGAAGTGTCTCTCCAAAAAGAAATGATTCTAACTTTTTCCATCTTTGCAAAGTGAGATTGCTTCTTGAAAATGTGTTTCCCATTTCTTCCGGTCTTCCTGATGATCGTGGAAGCGTGAAATAGATTTTCGTCGACAAAAATGTATTGAAGACCTAGTGAATGCGATGTCTCTCCTGCGTCAATGTTACGAATGATTTCTGGTGAGTACTCTCTTTTGGAAAACATTCTTCTTTGCCTCATTCATCTTTATGAGTTCTTAATTAAGACTGGAATAGAAAATCAAATAACTATCTGAATGAAAATGCAAATTTTCAATTTCAGATTTTTTCTTTTGAGTTAGGGCCTTTTCAGAATATCTATCAGATGTAGTTAAATGATGTTCCTCAAGGATCAATTTTGAGTCTGCTTCCCTTCATTCTCTATACGTATTCATTCCCTAATTATTCCCGTTACTCTTGAAGAAACAAAAATCCTTCCAATCAGCCTTTTATATGCTCATCAATGTATAATTCTAAAAACTCACTTCAAAGGAGATCTGTCCATGCAACTTGACAAACTAGAAATGAAGAATTAGCAATACATACTTCAAAAAAAGCTATAACCCAGAGAACGTTTCTATTTTTCGGTCCAAAATTCTACAATTCAATACCGGTACATTTAAAAAAAAATTGACAAACTAAGTAAGCTCAAAACTGAAATAAAAAAGTATATCCTGAGAAACAAGGAAACTTTCTATGAAATACAACGATAGTAATTACCGAAAAAAAAAACTCATCTTACCATTTTGCTGCTATTCCTGCCCTCTACCAATCGTCGAATATTATCAGCAGAATTTTGGTTAAAATTAATGTGCACATATAAAATACACATGTGTGTGAAGTAATGTTTTACACTGGTGACGATGACAGTCACCTTTTCTACTTTTTTCTTGTAAATTTTTAGCATAGTTTATGTACAGTACTAATAGTTTTCAGAGAAGCCTTGGATACAACACACACACAGGCAATTATGCCTAGGTATGTTGTACTCAGAGAGCAAATCTAACCCCAAATTTGTAAAAAAAAATGGAATATTTTTGTACATGCAATACTTTGAATAATACTATGTACTGTTATGCTGATGACACGCAGTTGTATTTAGAATCCGAAGAAGATTATTTCAATCTTGCTCTCGATCAAATAAATCATGATTTGAATTATTTGATAGCAACATTAAAGAGTAAGTGATGAAAAAATATGAGAAATAGTAACATTTGACCACACTATGAAATATCCATGACTAATATCTAGATCCCAAGAAAAAAATCCATTGATTTTGGTGATAAATAATAAAAGTATAATCGAAAAAGGATTTTTTTCTCAAAAGCCGCTGATATGACCATAAAAATTCAACGAGATCAGCATTTTCCGCTTTTATGTTTTGTATGGAAAACGTCCCCCGATTGCTTTTCATTGTCAATTTTCGTCCTTCCAACTTATCGAAAATTCCAATGAGACTCGATTTATCATATCAAAACTCTTTGGAGGAATCCCTATTGCCAATTCGGGAACGAGTTGAAATGAGTGGGTGTTGCTGTTCTTAACTCAAAATTCGACAGGATCACAATAGTAATTCGCAGGATGAGCCCAAAACAATTGCTTGTTGAATTCGATGAAAGCAAAATATATCCATTATAACTTCAGAAGTTAACAATGGACTCCGACTCCAATTAAAACTTTCAAAATTGTTCGTTGAAGACTCCTGTCTATTTGTTTCGAAATTGCGAATGAATTCACAGCAAGATATGAGAAATGGAGATGTTATTGACGGTTCTGTTGGTGGTTTTGCGTTCTTCGGATCATGTTGTGCCTTGAATGTGTAGGCCGGACAACAACCGCAGAAGTTGAGTTTCTGGAATTTCATGTAAAGTCGGCTTTGACATGAAACAAACTTTACAATTTTTCCGGGGGCCAAACATTGTCTTAATCATGAAAAACTCCAGCATTACTTCAACAGAAATACAAAACTTCTGCAAATTTGGAGAGGAGTTGTTATCATGTTTATTATATTTTACAATGAAATTACGATGGAGATAAATCTCTTCATTGAAGGGTTTAGGTAAGATCCCTTCCATTGGAATTGGAGAAATTATACGTGAATTGAAAAACAATAAATCCCCTGGTTATGATTGATTGAAATCAGAAACCTTAAAATCTATTTCAGAATATCTTATTGAACGATTGACATACATTATAAATAAATTTATGGCCTTAGGATACTGGCCTTTGGCTTTCAAGGACACAATTGTTATTCCAATACACAAGAAAGGTGAAAATGCCTTGGCCAGTAACTACAGGCCAATATCACTGATAACAAACTTTGCAAAAATATTCGAGAAGGAATAGATTAGCATCATACCTCAATGAGTATAAAATATTATCTAACAAGCAATTCGGTTTCAAGGAAAATGTTTCCACACAAGATGCGATAGTTTCCATAATGAATAATGTATTTTCTGCCCTAGATAAAAGTATGCCTTCCCTATGAATGTTCATAGATGTAGCAGCATTTGACACTGTTAGTCACCCACTACTTATGGAATCTCTAGAAGATATCGGAATGAGAGGTAAACCCCTCACACTCCTCGGAAGCTATATTTCGAACAGAATTCAATGTGTAAGGTGGGATGTCCATATTAAATACGTAATAAAAAAACTACGATTTATTCTATATAAATTTAGACATCTTTGTCACACATCACCTCAGAAAGAACTGAAAATTGTGTATTTTGCACTTGTAGATAGTCATCTGAAATACGGCATCTTGGCTTGGGGTGCAGCACTCAGAAAACACATAACACCTTTAGAAATTCTACAACGAAGATTCTTGAAACTAATGTTACATAAAAAATGGGACTACTCAACAGAACTGACTTACACTAAGTCAGGAGTGTTTGACCTCAGGCAGGAATTCAGTTATAAATGTATGATCAATTATCACATAAGTAAGAAATTTGAAAGAAGCAATCATGAATATGACACACGTAGAAAAAAATTACACTCAATTCCCTTCATGACAAAATCTATAGGACAAAGATCAAATGAGTTCCTAGCGCCCAAACTCTACAACACCATCCCCGATGAACTTAAAAACATGTCAAATAAAACATTTAAAAAAAGTCTAAAAAAAATTCTGATGACCTGCCCTAGGGCATACGTTCATGGTTTGATAGAAAGGAAAATATAATTGAATAAAGTTACATTTCATAAGGTAGGTATCCGGATAGGTAAGTATTTTGTTTCCATATCGCATCTCCCGTGCAACCAATCTCCAGATGAAATTGATCCAAAATCAAATATTCTAAAAGTCAATGTTGAATAAATCTACTGTTTCTTGCTCTAATTTCAAAATTTTTATTGTGTTCTGTTATAAATTATTAAGTTATTACAGTATATATGTGTGTATTTTTTATATTTTTATATTTTATATTTATATTTTTAATTGCTACATTGTCTCGGAACAAGTATTTTAATTACCGAGTATATTTACTCACCATATCATTTACTTTAGTATTTAGTATTTGTTATCCATTCTCCATTTCATTAATGCCTGTCGTGTGATATTCAATAGGACGTTCTAGTGGAGTGTTCATTATTATTATCTTATACTACTTCTATTATAACGTATTGTATTGCTTATATTATTATATGAGTGAAAAAATTCATTATTATTATTATTATTATTATTATTATTATTATTATTATTATTATTATTATTTTCAGTCGTAACCACAAAAAGTTTTTCGGGTCCATTTTGTTGACATATTTTGAACGTTGCAGAAGGTGAACGCCAAGTTTTTGACGACTGACTATTGGCAAGTGCCTTATTTTATTGTAAACTTTTGTTTCTATCTTCTCTCAGTCGTGAGAATTCAATATTTTTCACCTTCGATCAGCAGTCCTCCTACCATCACTTCGCTCCCGAAAAAATGTATGGGGAGCATCGTCGACATCGATACCAGAAGTTCCCGTGTTCACTGTGCGTAAACTTATGACCAACGTTCTTACTTTTAAGGAATGCAATAACTTTCTGGAACGTGGCTATGTTTGCATTATTCTTCACTGAAATGGTGCTTTTCAGCATCGACTACATGCTTTACATGGTAGAAGATTAAAAGATTTCTGATTTTCATGCCAAATAAGCCAAAATTACGTCCTCTGTAATAGTTTTGCATTTCTTTGACAATTCATTCATTTATTTCGTGAATGAGTTATAAACGTAGCAGCAGCTGCTGCATTGGAAATTTCATCAGGCACATTCTTGAACTCGCTGTTATTTAATAATTTTTGCAGTAATCGCCACTAAAGACAGCAAACTTTTAAAAAGCAAAATGTCAAATTGGTTAGTCATTATTTCATTGTTGAAAAAGGAAACATTCTCAATTGGATATTGAACTGAAAGATTTTTCTGAAAATTGAAAAATCCAGGATAAAAATGAAAGAACCGTGACTATAAAAAGAACGAAAAGTAATTTTTTTATTTTTTATTCCAGTTTCAATCAAAAACTCATATATATGTAAATGTATCAAAAATTCTAGTTGTTCTCCATATAACAAGTTTGTAAGAGTAATTATTTATATACAGGGAGTTTCACGGTGGAGCTGGAGAATAGAACGACAGATTATTTCGAAAATTTTAGGGCGGGAAAATCAAACATGTTCTATCCGTCAAAAATATTTCAATTAATACAGTGTTGCCGCTTGTATCAGAAAGTAGTAGCTACTTTGTTATTTCGAATGGAACATCCCTTATATCTTATCATTCGTCGAATCCATATAGAATTTCTCATAACTTTTCCTGATAGATAGATAATTCATTACCTTTTTGCCATATTACATGTAGGTTCGTTGAGAAAATATTCATAGAGATATAATAAGATCATTTTGAAGATGTGAAGCATATTTGAAATTCAGATACATCATGAAAACTATGTGAAATTAGGACTTCATTGAGTTCAGTCTTGGAACTTTTCAAAGATTGTTTTTTTAGTTTTGATTATCTTCTCAACCCTTGAAAACTGTCACGGAAATAAAGGGCTTAGGAATAATATTTGATTCCAAAATGCTCCTCGATAAGCATATATTTCACATTTCAAAAAACGCTCACAAAATGTTAGGTTTCAGTATGAGAACTTTTCGTGAATTTAAAAACACACAGACTCTCCGTTCTCTCTATATGTCATACGTCAATAGTATTTTGAGTTTTGGTTCTGTAATATGGAACCCTGGTTATGACATTTATATAAATAAACTAGAACAGGTTCAGAATATATTCATAGATTATGTCAATAAAAAATGTTTTCCATCCAATCCCAACAATCGTCCGTACGTTCGGAATGAGCTGAACTTATTAACGAATAGAAGGAAAGTTTATCTTTGAAGCCATAAACAACTTGGTTGATTCGCCTGCTATCCTCAGTAATATCTATCTTAACGCTTCTACATCTTTTCGGTTATGAACAATCTCAAACAAATTATTTTTTGAACTCCCCAATGCATAGATGCAACATATCATGCAATACGCTATCAAATTCCATTGATATTGATATCTTCTCTTACTCATTTTCCAAGTTTTCCCACATTTTAAAAAGGCATTTTCTCGCTTCGTAGACTCAACTGATATGTATTGAATAAGTATGTTTTCATTTTCATTGTCATCCACTCATTTCATTCACTACATGTACTCAATTCATTACTTCAATTTATTTTTGATTTATATCGATCACCTATTTCGTAATTTCATTTTAGAATTATATAGATTATGTATATTGAGGAATCACCTATTTGTGAATACTGTGTCTAGGTAAGTCCCGTTTGTATTTCCCTTCGTAAATGAATAAATGTAGATATTGTTGTGATTTCTGGTAGTGTTTGCTTTTGTGGATGTGACCCAATATATTCAGTATGTGAATACAGGTTACTGTCAATATTCGATATCTCTTGGAACTATTTTTACAGGTGTCTTGATACTTTTGCTTGAAAATGGGGCGGATAATGCGCTTCTGTAGAGTAAAAACTCTGGTTACCTCAGTAGCTTGGCCCCAAGAGATTATGTTGTAACTGATCGTTGAGAATGCCACAGCCTAGAGGACGTTAATTAGACCTTGTTCATGGATATATTTTTTTGAGAAAGAATAAAGCAAAATACGTTTTTTGGAGCTTGGTACAAAGGTGATATATTTGGTCATTCCAAGATCATAACAAATCAACGACGGTGCCCAGAAAGTTGAGAGAGTTAACTGCCTGTTCATTTTGATTACCAAATGGTATACTCGAGATAATTCCTTACAAGTATCTGTGACAGTTTCCGCGTTTTGTTTTTAATTTTTTGTGCAGAATTTGACATTGAAATATAACGTTTTTTTCACAATGCTAATTCAGAAAATATTTCAATTCCGGTCATGGCTGCATACTACCAGTAGGTATTCTGCTGATGAACCGGACCTCAGTTTCAGCATACAGGCAGACTCAAAAGTAAATCCCTTCAGGAGACTCATTAAAAGGACTGAAACTAAGTTTTTTTCGAGAGAAACACCCTGTAGAGTACTGAAATACATCTGAAAGATTAATTGTTATTCATTACCGATGAGGCTAAGCCGTCGACCGACCACAAGCAGGAACGTACGCGATACAATGAAATTTTCACACCGGATGATATGTTTAAGTGACGGCCTGTTCTGTTCATTTTCAGCAAATCAGTCCATAATCCAAACCTGATATGAATAGGTTGAAAATCAATCAAATTAGTCATAACTATCTTATTACGTGGAGAAATTTAAATTCGTGCATTAAAATGTAATATAGGAGATAATTTACATATTTTCAAACCCGTACCTGGAATACCCAGCCTTTTTTCTATGCAATTTCACACTTCGAACAATAGGCCAGGATAACGATATCGAATTAGCATTTATAATGAGTCTCTCATATGTCTGGCAGAAATTTATATTATTACTTATTTGGAAACCTCTGACATTTTCCTATTTAACTTTGTATATTTTCCCTATACCTATCTCGTAAAGTTTGTGATCATTTATGATATGAAATATTCGAATCATCATGAAATGCAAAAAGTATCAACGTCGAACATATGTTTAAATAAATGTAGAAAGATGTAACGATGCTGATTTATTTCAATAAATGCCCAAAATGTTGACCATTAGTTTAATTTCTTGTGCGTGTGTTTTGTAGACTCTTTGTACCCC
Source organism: Gonioctena quinquepunctata (assembly GCA_018342105.1). Classification (NCBI taxonomy): domain Eukaryota; kingdom Metazoa; phylum Arthropoda; class Insecta; order Coleoptera; family Chrysomelidae; genus Gonioctena; species Gonioctena quinquepunctata. The sequence continues at coordinate 446,515 of JAFIRS010000379.1, read as the reverse complement.
ACAAGAAAGACCCCTAGATCTCCTGGTCTTTCTTGTGGGGTACAAAGAGTCTACAAAACACACGCACGCACACAGCCAGTTCCATAGACCCAAACGTCTAATCCATGGATCATCAAATAGGCAGTCCAATTCCTCTTCCTGCCATGCAATGAGCCGAAGTTTCACCTAGTTGATACCAACATGTTCGATATTGCTCTAGTGTCAGTTCTTCAATGAAATCCCCAACCGTTGATCGCAAGATATTCAAATATTTTCGAAAATCAAGGTTTTCATCATGAATCAAAAAGCGCAATTGATTGTGTACCAAAAAATAAAACGTTGAAACTCATTTTTACTTGCAATCCCATTTCTCTTGTGACATGCGGATTTTGGTTTGCCCAGAAATAAAGATCCCTTCTGTCAAAAATACCTTTTCCCGAGAATTTTTATTCATCAGTCCATATTATTTTCTTGGGAAAATATTCGTCTACTTGTGTACGCACCACCAACATTTCACATAGTTCGATCTTTTGTGGGGAGTCTTGAGCTTCAACTTCATAAAATTTGTAGTTCATACATCCCCTGTTTCTTCAGAAGCCCATGATATAACTGATGAAAGTTTTACACCTAAATCATAAAATGCACTACGGTAAATATAAAGTTAATGTACACATGCACTCTGAATATAAGGAAAAAACTTTTCTCTCGTGTTTTTGCCCCATGAACACGAATTCAAAAGAAATATCGCCCTTGGTTCAAAATCTGCTTCATATGCTTTTTTTAGCTTATTTTTTAAATCCATATTTTTATGCAAAATTGTGCCCAACAACAATTTCAAACATAAATGAAAGGGAAACTATTGCTCATATTTGAATACGAAAAGTTGGCGGTGATTCATTTATCACCAACATGAAAAATGAGGCAAAATTACTAAATTTCATCTGTCAAATGTGTGAAGTTTGTTTATTTGTAACTGTGTGAGGAGGATTTTGTCGATAAAAACGACGATATTTTGTGCATAGTTGTGCCGAAAACAAGTGGTTTATGATGATAAAAAGAAAGATGCATTTTGAGTGATTTTTGTGCGAGAAAACGGTGCTTGACAATGAGGTGAAAAATAAAATAAAAGTGCTCTAACTCGGGAACGGTATGAGACCGCCGCATTTTTCTTCCGGATTCGTGTTCAGGAGGAAAAAACACTCATAAAAAGTACTTTCTCTAACTTAATATTTACCTGCACTACGAATGGAAGATTGAGGATTTCCGTAGAAGTATGCCAAAATATTTATCACGTTATTACCTACCACAGGTCTAGGCAACTTTCTTGTTGCTTTCAAAGATGATCCAAACATTGGAAATTTTTACTTATTTTCTCAAATTCATTCGAGATGAATCAGGATACTTTCTATTGAACTCTCTGCATGTTCTGCTGATATTTTTGATACGTTGATTTAGGGTCAATGAATAAATCCATCAAAACCATATTCGAGTAATTATTTTCTGCCATAGTACTTTCACATCTTCGGAACTTGAATTCCGGATGAAAATGAAGGAATAATGTAATTTCTCTGACAGAACGGAGTTGATAGCCTATAACTAGCTAAATCAGTAGCCAATAATTATTTTATTGAAGACGACTTCATAACACAAATGATCCTAACTCACAAACTTCACGAGATAGGTATAGGGAAAGTATACAGAATTAAATAGGAAAATGTCACGGCCTTTCAAATAAATAATATAATGCAGGTTGTTGCAGGGTTTGAAAAACTAACTCCAGTCTTTTTCGTGAGCCTCCGGAAAAACTAATTTTCAACCAACGAAACCAAAAAGGAGGGGGTTCTCTAGTCGACGCGTATATATATATATTTTTTATGTACGACCACGCATAACAATTCACTGAGACGTCCGATTCTGATAATTCATTCTTCAGTGGATAGGGTGTACTTCGAACTTGGTTCCACTTGAATTTGAAAAATGAAATCCACCTCTAAGGGTAGCAAAATGGAGGATATTGATTACTCACCCTCTGAATTTTGGTCCGTTAACCGATTCTATCAGGCATAACTTTGTACTGGGTTCTTCGATTTGGATGATTACTGGGTTCTTCGATTTGGATGATTTTTTTTCATTAGATAGGGTATACCTCATAGTTGATCATGTTTGAATTTCGCATGGAATTATCTACCCTTATGGGAAGAAAAATAGGGGATAATTGATTCTTCACTTGTGAACATTGGCACACATATGTAGTTGACAATGACAGATCGCTATTATCCTTATTTTCGTTCCCCCACATCCGTCACAATCATTATATTCTATGAGAGGATGGAATTATATACAAAGTAATGAAATAAACTAACCAGAACAACAAAAATAATTTATATTACCACAAATAGTAAAAGTAAATAATCATATTATGTAACTGGTGATAGTTGAAGTAAGGTGGGTATGTAAGTATTTTGGAAGTGATAAAGAAACAAGTAGGTAGTAATTAGTAAATTCCAGCCACAAAAAATTGAAAAATAAAAACTTTTTAACAAAAAATTAAACAGACGAAATACGGAACTGGAAAGTAAAAAATAAAATAAACCTTCTTAGTCTCAATAACTGAGCTCCTAAACTAATGTAAGTAACTAATTTTGAGTCGGCGCCAAACGAACAATCAACGAAGATCTGTAAATTACTTCAAAAAAATTATCAGAATGTCACCGCGCAACTCGATGCCATCATTTTACGCCTTACCTAATTCAGTTGCTTGTTTGTTTGGCGCCGACTCAAAATTAGTTATTGACATCAGTTTAGGAGCTTAGTTATTGAGACTAAGGAGGTGTATTTAATTTTTTACTTTTCAGTTCCGTATTTCGTCGGTTTAATTTTTCGTTGAAAAGTTTTTTTGAGCATTCTTGTGTGCTGAAACTAAGATCCGGTTCATCGGCGAGATGCTTAATGGCCTCATGCAACTTTGAACTAGATTGCAATATATATATATATATATATATATATATATATATATATATTAATATATATATATATATATATATATATATATATATATATATATATATATATATATATATATTGTAATGGAATGATGAATTGTATAAATAAAGAATTCCGTTATTATTATTATTATTAATATATTTTTGCACCGCGTTGGGCGCTATTTGTTATGTAATGATAATTTTTTTAAACAAATTATTTTGTTATAATTTCACCCCACACTTTGGGTGCCAATAGTTATGGTTTGATGATTTGAAAAATATATAAATTGTTTTTGTATATTGAGATAGCTAATTATTTTTGGTATTCTTTGTGAGCCAAATTGATATGATATAAATAGATATTTCTGCCCTGTATTGTATACTGTAATAATAATTGCCAGCGAACGTCACTGTTCTCTCGTCACGCTACCAACAATTATTATTTTCCTCACCATGGCTAAACTACAGTTGGTACGCCCTTATCTCAAGGTGGCCGGTTCAAGGCAATAGAGACACTGCCACTGCTGGCTAACTTCAGTTTATTGAATGGTCTTTGGTATGTTATTGATCATTGTGAGAAAACAAACAACAAAATATAATAAAGCAATTATCTCCTTTATTCAGGAAGACTTAAAAATACCTGGCCTACGAGAAATAACTTATACTGGGGTGAATCAAACAAATATTCACGGATAATAATAATAAATCAGATCATGGATAGATAAACAGAACCTCACTTTTTCCGTGAGAGTGAAATTTTCTGTTATTGTTCAAAATAGAGTGACATAAAGTTCTTCGAATGTGAAATTCGTTATTGGTGAAATAGTTCAGGACCGGAAAAGCACTATTAAAGTTTTATACCTGGTTGGAACTGTTGGTGTTTTAATTATACCATGAAAGTGGATGTCTCCTCTCTCCAATCGCTGTCAGGACTGCAATACCATGAATCAGGAACTATATAGATGCGGAAATCAGCATTTGGATCCGTGGATATGTTATCATTAAGGTAATATTGGTTTTGTTTACCAAATGATGGGATTATTCCAATTTTCTTTTAGTAAAATTTTTTTGCATGGCATCCGCTTGGAAATTTATTTTCGATCTCCTGGAAGCTTTGTTTTTCTGTCGCCTAGATACATCTTTTTCTCCTTGTTTTTTCATTTGAAATTTTGAATTCGCGCACTAAATTATCACTTTTCACTGTTTATATTGCATAATTTATATATACAATTATTTTTCCACTCTCATCATTATTCACAAATTTGAATAATAATTGCTTCTGATACCATCTCATTGCTATTCTCCCACAATTTCCAATTTTACACCTGACCATCTATTCCCTGATTGGCTATTTTCATAAAGACGTTTGCTGTTCTATCATTGGCTACTTTTAGTTAGCTACAATTTCATATACTGTATGTTTCAAATTTATAAATGTGTTGATTACTTTTTATTCCTGAAAATATTGTAAATTTAGACTTTTTATTGTCTTTTGAGCAATTATGAGTTATAATAATTGTGACAGTGTATGAAATTTATTGTTTTATAGTATTTTGACATTTTTATCTATCCATATTCTACCTTGGCTCACAATATAGATAGAATTTCAAAAGTTATTCACAAACAAACTCTTGAAACCATTAACCATCTAGTAATTATTCTTTTTGTGGGTTTTTAGTCTTTTAAAATTTACAACTGGCATAACATAACATAACAATATATATATATATATATATATATATATATATATATATATATATATATATATATATATATATATATATATATATATATATATATATATATATTAACACTGTATTGATGAATTGAAGACGCCCACAAATTTTCAAAATGATCCGTCGTTCCGTTCTTCTACTTCCAATGTTCCATCTACCATGGGTCACGATATATAATGTAATAACTATCAAGCTTCATAAACTTCTATTATATTACGTGTTTTTTACAAGCTTTTATTCAGTTTCACCTGTCCCGATGTTTGTCGTCGAATTTCGCAAGTTAAATTTGACCCAGTTCTAGTTGTTCGATTAAAGTGAAATTTGGCAGGTGTTCATAGTTCCCGTGACAATGCATTATGCATTTGTTTGAGTAAAAAAATCAAAATGGCGGCTCCAAGATGGCGGACGAGATTTGTGTTTATGGTCCGATTCGATCCAAATTTGGTATGTGGGTCGAAGATTATGAATTTTCTGACAAAATTCATAAAATCAAAATGGCGGCTTCAAGATCTCCGACGATTTCTGTGATTATGGTCTGATTCTATTCAAAATTGGTATGTGGGGGTTTTCGGGGTCGGAGATTATGAGTTTTTTGTCACAATTCACAAATTCAAGATGGCGGCTCCAAGATGGCGAACGAGTTTTGTAATTATGGTCCGATTCGATTCAAAATTGGTATGTGGGTGTTAGGGATTTTTGGGGTCGGAGATTATGAATTTAGTCGAAGATTATTGATTTTTTGTCAAAATTCATAAATTGAAGATGGCAGCTCCAGGATGACCGACGAGTTAATCTTTAGATGGTCTCCTCGTTGAAGAACTAGATACCTCAGAAATCACAGGAAGAAGGCCTCATAAAAACGACTTTAACAAAAATGCATAGATAAAGGCGTACTTACTGAAAAGCACAAAATAAAATTATAAAAAAGACGTGTGGCACTCGGAGACTGCCGCGTTGAAGCTATTGCATAGCATTTTTTATCAACTTACGCAATTATAATTATATATTTATTTTATTTATGCAGTATTTTTTTTTTCTTTGATATCAATTCAAGTTACACTTTGAGCGTGGTGACCGATGAGAAAACAAATTGTTTTCTTTTATTAAATAAATGAGAAGTTAATATTGTTCAAAATATTTTTTTATTATCTTTCAATACATCTCGGTTCTTCAGGAATATTTATCATTGAAACTATAGGTTTATGGTAACTGAAATAAGAAACATAAGTTTGAGACTTGATATCTTCTAAATATCTGGAAAATACCGCATCAATGGTGGTTCCATATTTTGTTGTGGATTCTTGTGGATCATAATTCATTTTCAAATTCAATATTTTCGAAAGAAAACTTGTCAACCGCTCTGATTTTTTATCAGCGAAGTTGATGTTGACATCGCCAGCCAAGATAAGTGGAAATTCATTACCATTTGTACCAAGTATTTTCGACCCTTCTTCAGTGTACTCCAGTAAAGTGCAATGAATAAAATGCTCTACCTCGTCTAATTTTGGATTCGAAGAAATGTAAATTGCTACCATGACTATGTGTAGGCCATTTCTAAGTTTGCATAAGCACGCACAAATATCTCCAACAAATGAGCTCCTAACATTAACATCTATACTTTCTCACAAACAGCTGATTACGTATTCGTCTGATTTCGGAGCAGCTCGTCTCGATTCGTGCGAGCTTCGTAGAGTCGTACCATGAAGAAAATCTGTAAATACAAAGTAAATACAAAGAGGAGGTGCCCTAACGCCGACCGCTGTGCCGGTCGGAGTGGGGGCTGTTAGGTTTATTTTCGTTACGGAATTTCTGGATTCGGTCTCCGCGCTCAAGGCCCGCGATAAAAGCTATATGCAATAGCTTAAAAAAAACCTTTTCAAAAACAAACTCTTATTCAAATACCCTAAAAAGTACAAAATAATTGCTTTGGATGTATGACGTAGGTTATTCCGTGCGTTATAGATTCGAAAGCTTGTCGCATCTGTATTCGAAATGAAAACTGTGCGCGACAAGCTCTTGAATCTATAACTTACGGAATAACCTACGTCACACATCCAAAGCAATTATTTTGTACTTTTTAGGGTATTTGAATAAAAGCTTGTTTTTTGAAAGGTTTTTTTAATTATTTTATTTTAGGTTCAGTGGAACTATTTCTATGTGGTTACATGAAGAGAAATGGATATTCACAGATCATACCGACCGATTTTTCTACATTTCAGGTTGTGATAGACCGCTCAGTGCAAAAGATAAACCCTTGTGGTTGTTTGTTCCATATATTCAATTCGACAAAAGGACACAATGCCTTCGGGGAATCGAAATATGGCACGTGTGAGATGCCTTTCTGACGCTCATCAGACCCACCGAATAATTTCGAGTAAAATTCAAGTTTGCTGATGCTCTCGAAGACTTCGCTTTCGAACGAATTCCCACTTATTGGATACGTAAAGTGCTAAGCAGTCCCTGCATTATTTAGTGCGAGGCTTGTCACGAATTTTATGAAATATGCGACATAAATGGGGGAAGATGCTCCTCGTGTATGCTGTTACTGAATTTTATTGAGAATTTCGTTTGAAAATTTAAAACGCAATTTCATGGGGATGCTTCTCACGCCTATGCTGTTTTCTCTTCGGGAAATGATGGATGAGGTATTGGGTACATACACGGAGAGTATAACAAATTATTCGTCATAAAATTATGTGATAACTCCAAAATCTGACGTCTGAAATCTGAGCTTTGTGATTTGTTGTTGTGAAACATGGATGAACATAATACATTTTTGCTGACTACTTCATGTAATATACCCAACAAACATTATAGGTGAAATTTACGTCATTTCGACCTTCGAATAGGTCAGCGCCCTAATTGGTGAAGGTAATTATTACGTTATAATTACCTTAAATTTACCATTATGGGGAAACAAATAGAAGTAATTCAGAAGTCGAAATTTGGGAGATTAAGACATTTTTCCTTATAAGTTGAAGGTATAAATAGGTAAAATTGCCTCCAGACTAGTCGACTGATGGTAAAAATGTAGTCATTTTTGCCTATTTCAGGTTATAAACACTGTAATAAAACAAACAACAAACCATGGCAGGTTAGAAGAAGATGATAAAAGTTTACTGTATATTGTCTATCTTAACCTACATGCTCATTCGTGAAAGCGTTGAAGTTGACATGAACATGGCGTATGAAGAAAGAACTGTCAATAAACGTATAGCAGAGAATGCAATAAGTGATGGTTTTGCATTCACACCTAGTTGTTATTTTATTTGCGGTACAAACTTTTCTGTGATAATGTTGATTTTTACTCGTCTAAAACAAGTGGGCCCATCAAATTATTAAATTTGTATGAAAAAAACCCATTAATTTATGTCTACTTTCACAACTTTTTCTATCAAACACTTCAAAAACTGATTTTATATATGGAGTATGTGTATACATATCATATTCACTTATTTTTTTGACTACCAATTATTAAAATGTGGTCGATTCGAGAAAATTATGTATTATTTTTACAATGGCGGAAACGGTTCAAATCGAAAAATATGGCGTAGGTTCCATATGGGACCTATATGTCGAAATTCTTTAGAATTTTGACTATGAGAACACATAGACTTTGTTCAAAGTCGAAAGTAACCTTTATTCCTGACTTTGAAGTCCATTTTCCTTATCTTGGGATTTCAGACCCTTTCACATTGTGGTCACGTGATGAAATACAATATATGTTATTGGATGTTTTTTCATGCATGTCTATACGTTTCGTTCTCTGGATGGATTGCGAATCGTGGATAATAAATTTATATTTTACTTATTCTATGTTCTGTGCAGAAACACTCAAATGTCAATACGGGGTGAAAAAATCAATATGTTTTGCTAATGTTAAGGGTAAAGCCAAGTAACCTATAGTTACTCAGAGAAATGGATATAAACTACAAAACCCTGTGATGAGTTTTCATTCTGAAATTAAATATCAAATCCATCAGTAATGTTGATAATAGTACGCGATATTTATATTTCAGTGCACATCTTCCCAGAATAGAAATTATGATTAATGTTATGGTCTAATGAGGGAATCTCTTTCCGAAGAGAAATAGCCAATCATAACATTTTTAAATATAAAATGGTGTGTTGTGATTGGCTGAATAATTTTGATTTGACATTTCTGCGTTCCGCATGCGGTGCCCGGAAATATACAATTTATCAGCCGACTGAGTGGAAGATGATGGCTCTGATCTCTGGACATCGGAAAGTATAGGATGGTTTCGGATTATATTTTCATTTGTCCTCATTATGGCAGCCAATCGATAATAGTTGGTGGTATACCTGTATGGTTTACTAACTCTATTCGAATTTTTGCTCGGCATTTTATAGATTTCTAAAATTTAGGGCACAATAAAAAAATTAAAGGAAGTAAGGTGTATCATGTTATCCTCATCTGAATCGACTTGGTCTTCAATATCTGATGATTGACTAAGTTACCTTGAGGATTTCATTTCAGGTAACTTTGACTTCATTGTAGACATTTAGTCTGATTAGACAAATATTGTGGTAATCTAACCCTCATTGTAGAGCAGTAGGTATAAACTAGGTCAAAAAATGTCCAGGCAACTCCTTTAACTTAATCGGTGCCAAAATAGGTAATGAAGAGTATATAGTAGACCTGTTTACTGACTTGTCAATTCCCTGACTATATGAACATACATGAGGTAATAATTAGGTAAATATTCACCAGAAGGTTTTTCCTGAGAGTTCCAAGTATTTTGAATACATTTTGCTGGTTACCTTTAGGTGAAATTGAACATAGCAAATAACTCTATTAATCCATGAGGCTGTGAAGGTATATTTTAAGTCCATAACAAGTAATTTTATACTACGGACTACGCCTATTGAGTTCTTGGTTTTTGAAGGAGATTTGGTGGTCTCAATTATGGTTTTTATAACTCCTATTATAACTTTGGAGTTACTTAGTACTTGAAGGTAAAATATTTGGTCAGAAATGGGTGAATTCGGACTTCTTGAAGCCGTTTCACCCCACTGCTTGGTATAATTTTCCTATAATGTTAGTTAGGTATCGCCTCATCAGTGTCACCTCTTTTTTCCTAAAAGGGCAAGAGAACTTTTGAGGCAACGGGAACACTCAACTAAAGAGGAACTGAGACGAAATGACGAAGAAATGAAAAGTTAGTTCATCTTGCTGTATAATTATTCAATTTCAGAGAAACTGTGATCTGGGTTCATACAGGACATGACAGAAAAGTGCCCATGAAATGCTTAATGGAAAATGTAGGTAAAAATGATTAAAAAATTGAGACAAGCTTCTATACAAATGTACCACAAAGGAAAAAATAATTTCTTTAATTGTTTGACCTAGGTTATTCTCTGAGTGGCAGATTCAAAATCTTGCCGCGCAAGAATATCTATTTTATATTCGCGGCAAGCTTTTGGAAGTGAAAACATTCAATATAATTTCTTTCTCATGAGGGTGTAATATTTGTCGACTAGTAGTACTACGACCACCAGTTGAAATACTAGCTTCAGGATGAGCTCATGGACGCCACATCGAATAGACACTTTGACATAGACACAACTGATACAACAAAATATTAGGTAGGTAATGACTAAATGTTGTTTAACTTTTCCCCTTCTATTTCTGAAATTGGAAAGTGGTCAGTTCTCAAAACAGTCTGGTTTTCCAAATCTGGTAGGTAATTCATTTTGTAACCGTAGAAAGACCATTATTGCTATAATCTCGTTAATAGCCCATTAGTACTGAAAGTCTGATGGCCAGGTAAGTAAATTATATTATTTATACACATTTCAACATATCTTTACCAAGGGTTCTATATCAATCTTAGGAGATTTTCAATTATCAAATTAATGTAAATACAAAACTGTCAACAAAAGACAAAAATAATGACGAGAGCCAACTTTTATCAAAATACCAAACTATTTCATGAGATATTTCAATCCGAACCTGGAAATCTTTTGAGGGACACACACTTTTATTGCTTATCTATATTTCGAACAATAGGTAATAATGAGGGTCGTCGGCTACTATTGATTTACGACCTTCTTAGATTTCTGGTCGCACTTTACCCTTGTTATTAACTCTATGACTTGAAAAGATAAATGAGAAAGAATGATAAAATTATTGCATGATTGAGGTGATTGATTCAGATATTATTTCACAATACAAATAATAGTAATAATATTTAACGAATAAAACTATGTGAGAGATGCAATATTGTTTATGCCAAAACACGTCAATCGAAAAAAAAAAATTGATACGCGATAGACATTTCCAGCTATTATCAAGGAATATTTGTGTTCAGATTCACAGGGTAGACTCGAAATATCAGTTTACATCGGAAAATTCGTTCGACTATAAAAAAAGCATATTCCATTATCTACCTGTATATTTGTGTGTCCATAATTTCCTTGAGAATTATCTGACCGATTCAAATTCAACTTTTTACAAATAGTTGATGTTTCAGGAGATAATTTGTTAGTCCCAGGTTTCTTGCCCTGCGGAGGAGCAATCATTGGCTCTCTCAAATTCTTCCGTTCAATGTATCTCACTGAAAAAAAGCTAGAATCTGTATCATGAACAGGTGTAGCCTTCCATACGAAGCACCATCGTTAATTTTCCTTCTATTTGCAGTATTCACCGATCAAACAAAAAAGCTGAAATCTTACAAGAAAATAACACGTTCATATCACAAGGTAATTGGGTATTATTAACGTGGTCTTTATGCATATTCCATTTTCCTGGAGCTGTAGAAAAACGAGTAATGCTATACTATTCACGGAGGCGATAGAACTATTTAGTTCGTTTGCAGGGCTGTCTCTGTCCGAGCGGCCGCAATTTTCTATATAAACAGGTGAAGTTGCCCATTCCCTCATCGTCAATCACAGATACTGGGGAATATGGTGAAAACATTTAAACGAAGCCCCAAGTCCCTAAGGAATTTAAGGATTATGTGATTAAAGTGATTAATGTGTGGCATCCTTAGCAATAACTAACCCAGTGCCCCATTGAAAATCCCGTCTTCAAATTAGACTCCTCTTGCATAGGATAATATGACTGCTTTGGATATTTTCTGATTTGAGATGCTATTTGGTTGAACTCAATGCTTCTTTCTTCTTATTTCGCTCCTCCTTCCCAGGCTGCGGAATGGTTGACGTTCTATCTCTCGAGCTATTGCATCCCCTCGTCCTTTGCAAATTGCACAATATAAATGTAGTAATATAAAAGTTAATGGACAGATGCAGAGTGTGGAAATGGATGTATTCAAGTTGTAAAGTTTCAAATCGTTTATATGATCAAATGAAAGAGAACAAAAAATTTGGAAAATTGAGTGGATATTACAGTTATTCAATCAGCTCATGTATCTCTTCTCTTGATATACTTATGATGTGTTCTTTTATAATGATTTTGAATTTGTTCAGTGTTTTTGTAAGTTTAATGTTTTTGGGTAGGCTATTGGATAATTTGGTCCCCAAGTACATGTAACTCTTCTGACCGATGTATTTCTTCATTGCAGGTTTACCACTCCTTTTTTTATTTCTTGTTTGATAGTCATGTGTGTGATTTTTAATTTATCTGTATGTGAGTATTGTTTTGAATTTGCTTATAATTAGAAAAATTATGGTCAATATATTTTCCTGCATATAACTGATGTGTTAATTTGTGTTGACAAAATATGAGAGAAACACCAATGTTCATTTTGGGTAAACGTTCAAAAGTTAAACTATAACAAATGAGGAAGAAATAAAAGATATCAATAGTAGAAGGTTCAATACTATTGACATTTACACGCACCAATTCCATCAATATTTTGTCATTTATTGATTAAATTTTTTGTTATCTTAGTGATTTTTACCACAGATTGAAATAATTTCATTGTTATAAAAAAATTATAAATTTTTTATCTCGATTACTAATAGATGAAATCCTAGTTTTTAGTAATCGAGGAAACTTCACAGATCAAATTCCGGGAATCTCTGCATATCCTAGGGATTCACGATCATTGGAACCACTTCAAAAAGTTTGTTGAGGTTATTCAAAACATCGAATCAATTTTGCTGTAAGTAGTCAGTTCCAAGATACTATTAAAAACATTCACATATAAAAAATATACTGGCCCACGAAAATGTACTGGTCCAAGAACACATTTCTGTGTACACCATAATAAGAAAATTATTTCTTTAATATAGGAAATGGAAAACTGATCCTAATTATAACATAGAATACAATATTTTTTCATTCGATATCTTCACTCTCACAGAAATATTCAAATTATCTGAAATGAACAGCCTTTGAGGAGTAGACAGTAGAAAACACTTATTTGTACATGTCAACAATTCCTTCAATACGGTCCTGTTCATTTATCGAGTCCTCCGGGTAGATGGATGTAATTGATATCCTCTACGGAATTATCAATTTGAAATCGCAAATACTGTAATTTCATTCTCCATACCAGTCGTTATTTTAGGATTTCCCGGGGTGAATTTAGCTTTTTTTTATTTTCAACGTGATTATAGTGTACCTGTTTTATTGGATTGAGTTGGAAATCTAGATTTCCATTTGGTAACATTTGGAATAGAAATTGAATGTATCATTTAACAGTGATTGATGCTGATGTTATATTGATGTAAATCGAATTCCATTGAAACGAATATTATGATGGTGTAATGATAAAAAAGCACCAAATGAATGAATCGATGTACTTTTTAGTCTTTCAGAAATTGCATATACATTGGGGAATATTTATACCCCATCACTATCAAACTATTGGGATTTCTGTATATCCAATAATGATTGTTAGTAGTCAGTCTCAATGTGATATTGATTTGGAACATGGAATAGATCGTATATATGTTGAAATTTCAGAATTTTTAATAGACGTTATAAAATGATCAAGCATTTTTCATATTTGGTATATGTGCAACCTCGACAAATATTCTGATTTTATTTTTATTTTCAATGTCTTTCTATTTCAATTCAATTCAATCAATTCAATTTTTATTCAATCCATAGAGCTGTGAGGCTATCGAACAAGTCAGGTACAAACAAGGTTCACATGAAGTGTATAAGATAAGATATAAAATAAAGGCAAACAAAACAGTTTATCTGAAACTATCAAAAAATGCATTTATGTTATAGGGGCAGAGGGCGAGGAGAAGTCTTTTTATCTCTTTTTTTAATATGTGCACTCTTTCTATCAATTTCAGTTCTTCAGGAAGAACGTTATATAATCTTAGTCCCAGTATATTGCAGATTTCTGAGATACTGTAAAACAAACATTGAGCAGATGAAAATTATTTTTTGATCTTATATGATGATCATGTTGTGAGTTATTCTTAGCCAAAGTTTTGCGTTGCTTGTGTATATATGTTGAAAGTTCCAATATATGTAGGCCATAGAAGGGAAGAATTTTAAATTGTTTGAATAGATCCCTGCATAAGGTACCATTGGGACCATTATCAAGACATCGCATAATCCTCTTTCGCACCAGAAAAACCCCATCAACTGCATATGAACTACCCCAAATGGTTATTCCCTATGTTAATTTGGATTCGATTTCCTCGAAATAGAAGAGCAGGAGTCCCTGTATGTCAATTAAAGATTCAAGAGATCTCAGTTGAAAACATTTAATACTCAGTGTATTGGCTAAAATTTTACAGTGAGTATTCTGATCAAGTCTAATACCTATCTAATATCTTTCTATTCTGATCAAGTCTAATATCTAGAAAAGTAGAGCATTCCACCTTGTCTATAGTTTGATCATCTATAGGTAGTTATTTCTACTGCTGGGTTATTTTTATTCTGTCTGGTATGAAAATGTATATGATATGTTTTAGTACTATTCAAAAATAGAGAATTATCGTATAACCACTTACGAAGTGACTGAAAAGTAGTGTTGATGATGTTTTGAATTTTTACCTCAGATTTGCCTGTGAATAATAACGTGAGATCATCTGCATACAAACAGGTAATTGCATTCGAGAGGATCAGAGGTAATTCATTGATGTGAAGCGTAAACAAAATAGGGCCCAATACTGAGCCCTGAGGAACTCCTATTCCTATCGGAAGTTCACTAGAAGTAAATACCAATTTTTCATTGTTCTCCACGTGATTTATCTTGATTTTCTGAAGACGTCCTTTGAGATATGACGAAAACCATTCATGAAGTTTGCCCCGGATTCCGTATCTGAATAATTTATCCGATAAAATGTCATGTTGAACACAATCGAAGGCACGGCTGAGATCACAGAATACACCAATCGCGCCTTCGCCTTCTTCCAGGGAGAGTAAAATTTTTTCGTAAAAATTGTGAATAGCTGTTATAGTAGAATGTTCAGTACGGAAACCGTGCTGGTTTTCAGCAATTGCCTTATTTTTGTTCCATAAAATTCAGTATTTGTTCTAATATCGCATATTCAAAAAAATTCGAAATTATGGGTGTAATAGTGATTGGACGGTAATTTTCCAAATTTTGTGGATTTACTTTTTTCAAAATAGGCTAAACAAGCGCGGCTTTCATTCTGGATGGAAATATTCCTGTTTGAAATGATAAATTAATGAGGTGAGTTAAAGGTTCTATAATCGTATTTGCGATTTTTTAAATTATGAACCCTGAAATTTCATCTGGGCCACATGAATGTTCATTTCTAAGTTTGTTTTATAATAAAGAGCACCTGCTCTTTCGATATATGTGAAATGAACATACTGTTGACCAGACTTTTATTTGTCATAATTGATGTTTCACGTGTCAACAAAGGCTTCTTTTTTTTTATAGTTTCATGTGAAGCATTCACAAAAAAATCGTAAAAAATTTCGAAAATTTCAGCGGGATTAGAAATACTATTATTTTCCTATTTTATTGTAATGTTTCTGTTTTGCTCTTCTTTTTCCTGTCTGCCTGGTTTTGAAATGAGGTTCCGGGCAGTTTTATTTATATTATTAGATTTCAGTAGTTTGTCAGAGTAACAATTAGATTTGATAGTATTTATTAACATATTGTGCCTTTTTCTTGCATTTTTGTTTGCATCTTAGAGAATAACTTTGCGGGAGACCCACCCACTTCAATGAATTATTTTCGCTAAACTGGGTTTGAAAAACCACAACAGGTGTTTCACTATACAATAGTTTCTGTGGGTGGATTCGTTCATGTTTGAAATATCACGCGGACAGGTAGCCGTGGTGTTCTTGCAGAAATTTACGAACTCACTATTCAAACAGAACATTCTTGATTTATATCCTTTCGAAAACCATATACTCGTATTAATATCAAAGCAAAACAAGCTGAGTTGACATATAATCACGAATAATTGCGTGATACGTGACAACTTTACAGGGTACACGTTCCACCCCACACTGTTAATTAAAACAGTGATGGTTGGACGTTCTCACGTATCATCTAATAAGACTCTGATATTGCTATCGCTGGGTCTTCAACCTCGTTCAACTCATGAGCTAGGGTCGAAGTCCTCCCACCCTGACAAATGAATGAATGATAGGGACTCAAAATAATGTTACGTTTGGCGAGGGTCGATGGAAAATGTATACTCATATAAGAGGCGAAATCTCTTAGATAAAAATAATGATAGATATTATAGTATATCCATTCGTAGGTAAAGGAAGAGGATGGGGTTTATCCACCACTTCTGATAAAACATAATAGGATTTGCGCTTTGATCGAAAATACCGACCATAGGCGGAGATTTATTATTTTACTTCAAATGTAACTTTGCCTATTTTTGTTTAAAAACAAATGCCAGTAAAATATCTGAAAAAAGATATTTTTAATGGATTCATAAGGGATTTGCAATAAAACATTTTTGGTAGGTCTATTGGGAGATAATGAGAAACAGTCCAAAAGTTAATGATAATCATATTTTTTTGTATCTAGGCTAAAATATTGTAACCGTTTTTTGATATCACCCTGGGCTTGGAAGGTATGGTAGAACCAGAAATCTGAGAAGGTCGTAAATCACCAACCACTTGAGTTATCAGCAGGCAGTGGATTCTACGCAGAGTTGTACCTGCCCTAGCCATTAAATTTTATTTTATAGGTAGATATAATGATATTGGGTTGAATTATTGAGAAAAACCCCTTGAATATAATTGATAATTGTTTATTCATATATAATATATGATAATAATATATAGTTTATAAAATGTTCAGTTTCTCGATAAAAGGTATTTATAAACAAGTGTCATTTGAACATGGTGCTCCATCTAGTTTTCGACTGTGGTAGCTATCCATGACGAAAATACTGTTGGGTGGAATAATTGGAATGAGTTTTTTTTTTTTTTTTTATTAAATTCAACCCGCATCGACCTCGCAGGGTCATTAGCGGTGGTACAATTTTATTATATCAGGTTCATTACATTGATCTGTTGGATATACTGGAAAACACTTTTCGAGTCACTGTTTAAAATCACTGATATGTCACTGGTTAGCTTGAGGTTGATCCTTTCCTGGTGGTATTGTGGGCAGACGAATATGTGCTCAACAGATAGTTGTGTGTTACAACGTTCACAGCTTCTTGGTGTCTCTCTCTTCAAAATATGCTGGTGGGTGAGTTTGGTGTGTCCAATTCTCAGGCGTGTTAGGATCGTCTGGTGTTTTCGACTGAGTACAGAGTAGTTTGGATTTTTCATATGTGGGTTTATTTTGTACAATTTATTCGTAGTCATTGTCTGCCATCTCTCTTTCCATAAATTGTTTATATCGATTTTTATTTGGCTGTATAAGTCTCGATATGGTGTTTTTTGACTGTTTTTGCTCCTGGATTTGAAAAGGTATTTCGAGCCATATTATCCGCCTTTTCGTTCCCAGGTATTCCCATGTGTGATGGGACCCATACTATTTCAATTGTTTTCCCTTCTTGATACAATTTACCTAGGTTGACTTTTATTTGTTGCAAGAGAGGATGCCTAGGGTAGAGTTGTCGGATTCCTTCTATTGCACTCAGTGAATCTGTGAATAGCACAGTGTTTCCAGGCATCTCTCTCGCCTTCAGTATTGCTTGTGATATCGCATGTACCTCTCCAGTGTAGACGTTACAAGTTTGTGGTAGTTGATAGCATTCACAAGTGTATTCACTGATTACAGCTGTACCCAGGCCTTCTTCGGTTTTTGAAGCATCAGTATAAATGTGGTTGAAGTTGCAGTACTTAGAGGAGATCGCTTTGAAAGAGTTTAGTATGAGGATAGTAGGAGTATCATTTTTCGGGAGTTTTAGGAGTTCGGTGTTGCACTGGGGGATCTCTATTGTCCAGGGAGGTGGAGTATCCAGGTTGACAGGGTATATGGAGTTGAAATCAATTGTGTTCACAATTCTGCGGATCCGTGAATGTAGGGAATTTGGTGGATTAGGATTTTCATCAATTCGGTTAGGAAATATCCGTTTGTGGGTTGGGTTTTTGTAATTAGATGAGATTCTTGCAGCATATGTAAGGCTGAGATAATTTCTTCTTAGTTCTAGGGGCGGTTCTCCTGCTTCTACATATAAGCTTTCCACTGGACTGGTCCGGTACGCGCCGAGAGCAATTCTGATACCAGCATGATGAACACTATCTAGCTGTTTTATTACGGACTTCCGAGCGCTGGAGTATACAATAGATCCATAATCAATTTTTGATCTTATTATCGTCCGATATATACGCATAAGTGTTATGCAATCTGCACCCCACGAATGGCTCGCAGCGTTTTCATCAAGTTGAGACCGTTCTGACATGACTGTTTCAGATTCTTTATGTGTTTTCTCCATTGCAGTCTTGAATCAAATGTGAGTCCAAGAAATTTTATGTTTTTAACAAATTCCAGCTGATGGTTGTGAAGTTAAGATGGAGGTTAATACTGGTTTTGGAATTTTTTTTTGGTCGAAAATTGAAATCCGGTTTGTTTGGACCAGATCTCAAGTTCTTTTATGGCAGCTTGAAGAAGTTTTCCTGACGAATGTATATTTTTGCCACTCGTGTATAAAACTAAGTCGTCTGCATAGACATTGGCTTTGATTGGCGCCTCGATGTTTTTCAACATATCATTAATGGCAACTAAAAACAGGGTAACACTAAGGGAAGATCCCTGTGGGGTGCCATTTTCTTGTGCTTTGGATCTGGATAGTATCCCATTTGCTTTCACTTTGAATGATCTATTAGACAGAAAATTTTGTATAAATGCCAGAAGATTGCCGTTAATTTTCCAGATGGTTAATTGTTTTAGAACTTTATGTCTCCAGACTCTGTCATATGCTCGGTCAATGTCAAAAAATACTGCCATGAGTTTTCGTTTTTTTGCAAATGCTTCCTGTATGTCTGATTCTAAGTTGACAAGATTGTCTAACGTAGATCTATTTTTCCGAAATCCACTTTGCTCAGGTATTATCAGGTTGTTTTGTTCTAAAATATATACTAGCCTTGCGTTGATGATTTTCTCTAGTATTTTGCACATCGTACATGTGAGGGATATTGGTCTGTACGAGTGTGGGTCAGATTTGTTTCTATTCGATTTCAAAATCGGTACCACGATAGCTTCTGACCAACTGTTAGGGAATTGCTGATAAGGTATATTTATTCAATATCTTGGAAAATGTTGTTTTCCGGTTTTGTAGTTTTTTTAGGAATGATAGGGTATTGTGTCGGGTCCAGGACTGGAGTCCTTCGTTTTCGATAACGCATCATCCAACTCTGTAATGGTGATAGGGAGGTTCATGGGGTTAGCATTATCGTCTTCTATATGGATCGTTTCGTTCTCCTCAGTATTTTTGTGTTGCAGAAAATCTGGATTGTAGCTTTCATTGTTCGAGTGTTTCTGAAAAATGTCGCTCAGTATTTCAGAGATACCCTCATCATCCGAAGTTATTGAGTTTTCAGATTTCAAACAGTTTATTCCAAAATTTGGATTCGATCCTTTTATTTTCTTGACTTTTTTCCAAATTTCTGACAATGGGGTGGAAGAATTCATGGTTGAGACATAGTTTTCCCATGATTTTTTTTTACTTTGTTTGAGGGTAAATCTCATTTGCGCCCTTAGTTGTTTGAAGTTCACAATTATCCGGTTTTTTTCATTGTTAAAGCCGTTTTGGTGATCTGATAGTTTTACCACATTCTTTATTCCACCATGGGACGGGAACATGTCGTTTCATCGTGGAGGTTTTTCCTATGGCCTCGTGAGCTGATCTTATGATGATATTGGTGAATTCTTCAACGATTGTGTTGATGTCCCTATCGAGTGACTCTGAAAGTCTCAAGTTGGAGTCGATAATTTCACCGTAAAAGTTCCAGTTTTCGATGTTAGCTTCACTCAGTTTCCATTTTTGGAAAATTTCACCCGACATCTCCCGGAAACTATCATTTTTGATCGATATCGGAATGTGGTCGCTATCGTAGGAAAATGATGAGATCTCCAAGTAAGTGATGGATATAGGGTAGCATCACACAGACTTAGGTCAAGTACGGAGTGATTCTGACTCGTTGGGTTCATTCTAGTAATTTCACCTGTGTTGAGTAGCGAAAGGTTGGATGAGATCATGAATTGCTCGAACATTGTTCCCCTATTATTAGTAGTTTCACTTCCCAGATGATATTATGGCGTTGAAGTCTCCCAATATTATACGGGGTTTAGGAATTTGTAGAAGTAAATTTTCTAATTCCGCCACAGAAATTTCTTTGCAAGGTGGTATATATATATTGCATATGTTAATTTTTTGCTGTGCCTCTATAGATATAGCTACTGCTTCATACTCCGTTCTCAGGGGTATTTCTGTCACTTCAATATTTTGTTTATAATAAATTGTAACCCCGCCGCTTGCTCTAATGGCTGTTGTTCTATTTTTGTGGATGGCATTGTAGTTTTTCAGAGAGTATGTACGATCGTCACGGAAATTTGTTTCTTGCAAGCATATGATTGAGGGGTCCTGTTCGCTGATGAGTAGTTTCAACATTTCTAAATGGGTAAATACCCCATTGATATTCCATTGCAGTATGAACATAATAGAAAAGAAAAAGAAAAGCATTATGAGAGGTTTATCAGAAGGTCTCTTGCGAGCCTTCACTTTCATTATCTGATGTCGATATGTTGGAAGTGGTCTCCAATTCTGTGTTGAGTTGTTTCAGAATTTTCTTTTTAATTTTTGTGATCCTTACTTTAATACTCCTTTCTGTTAGTAAGGGATATATCTTTGTGAGCATTTCAAGAAGGGCATGAATATCGTTAGTATAACTTCGGGCTATATTCAAGTTGTCTGAAGATCCAAATGAATTTTCTAGGAAGTCAATGAGTTGATCGAAATTCAAAACAAATGGTGGGGATTCTTTTTTGATGAGAGATTTTGCTGGTAGTATGTGGGATTCCGTTCTTGAGTGATTCTCAGGGGTCAGTTTCTTATGTTTTTTCAACACGGGTATATTTGGTTTTGGGAACTGGTTTTCCGGAGTTTCAATTTCAGCAGAGGGACTGGAGATAGCAGAGCTATTTCGTTTTTGAGAGCCGGATGGAATAACTAAATTTGGTATAGCTTCGGGATTTGGAACTGGGTCGTTCTTGTGTTCTCTATCCTGTGAAATAATTTCTGTGATGTTCTCTTGAGATACCGTTTCTTGATCACTCCTCTCGGGACAAGCAGAAGCAATGTGACCATGTTTTTTACACTTGAAACAGTTGAGCTGATCTTCAGAAAGGAATATACGATATGAGGTATGGTCATATTCAATGGAAATGAAGTCGGGAATGGTGAGAGTATCGTCAGGGGTATAGTATGTTTGTCTGCGAAAACTGAGTATGTGACTGTACTCGGGGTTAGTGATTCCAATTCGCAGAAAGGTGATAGGGCAGAGTATATTCAGTCCCAATTCTCTGAGTTTTTGCTCTAATACATTATGTGGTATGGATGGACAAACATTCGACATCAGTAAACGTTTCGACGGCGCGATTAGCCGCCGTGCTGTGAGGGTTTCTCCATTTACGACAATCGAGCCATGTTCACTGAGAAACTTGTCTACGTTAGATTTGCTGGAGAGGTAGATGCATATTCTATTGTTCGATATTCTGGATGTGAAAATTATATCTTTTGGTTGTACTTTCACACCAAGTCCGAGAATGTAATCCTGTAGTTTTAATCCTTCAACGGAAGGAAAAATAATGGCTTGCTCTTTCGATGGAAATTTGATTTGATTTACAATGCTGGAATAAGTTGCTGGCCGTCTTGTAGTTTCATTAGAATGGTTGCTCAGGGTGCTCCTGTAGTCAGAAACACCCCCCTCGTTGAATATCTCATTCATTTTAAATTTCAAATCACGGTGGTTTACTCGTGATCAATTTCATTACTCCAACACTGACTACGGTCCTGACCGCCGGTGTGTTTTTTACACACGAAAACTGTTAGGTTAACAGACTATTGCTCGGTGTTTGTATCAAACTTATATTCAACTGTGAGTAACTTTATAAAAGTACTCACCAGGTAAGTGTATTCCTCAGTGAATGCCACGTAGAAAGATTGAACTAATTAAATCGATTCGGTTCGAGAATAATATTCGGATTTGATTGCTACACTTATCGCTTGACCGTTCCTAACCGATGCAGGGACGGACTCCCTGGAATGAGTTTGTTTTGGAACCAGTCTTCAAATAATTCGGCTGTAGTATCATCATGATAATCGGCTGAAGAGTCCTTAATATTTTTTGCCGATAAAGACAACGCATTTGGTATAAAACCATTTCGGTTCCTGCGTGAATTATCGTAATGCATTTTCCTTCATAAGACGGAGCATTAGATGAGTTTACCCAACTTTTGTTTGGAATATCGTGTGTATCGAACCAAGTTTTATCCAAATACAATACTGTTCTACCATATTCTCTAAACTCGTTTATTGGCAATAAATATTCAACTCTCCATTTCTCAAGGCGCACAGATTCCATTATGATTTTTTTGCTACCAGTGGGTTTTTTAGATTCGAATCAATTTCGTAAAAGAGACTTCCTTAAAGTCTCTTTGCAACACTGGATACCAGTTTCATTCTTTTAAGCCGTTGCATTAAAATATCTAATGTAGGCACAAGTTGCTCTTCATACAAGGCATAAATTGTTTTTCGAATTATATCTACATCACAGCCATCTAGTTTCCTTGAACCGCCAGAGTCTTTTCGTTTCTTTCTTTTCAAAATAGGGTTACTTACTATTTCAATACTGTGTTTTTGTTAAAAAAGCACTTCCTTGCACAGCTTGATCCTTGGACATTCCACGTTCCAGAAGGGAAGTATAAACATTCAATATAATTCAATTATCATGTCGACTAGTGGTACTACGACCACCAGTTGAAGTACTAGCTTCAGGATGAGCCCATGGACCCTACATTTTTAACGACACAAAAATCGAATAGACACTTTAAAATAGATACAACTGACAACGGAATATTAGATAGGTAATGACTAAATGTTGTTTAACTTTCCCCTTTTTATTTCTGAAATTGGAAAGCGGTCAGTTCCCAAAACAGTCTTGTTTTCCAAATCTGGTAGGTAATTTATTTTGTAACCGTAAATAGACCATTATCGCTATAATCGCGTTAAAAGCCCATTAGTACTGAAAGTCTGGTGGCCCGGTAAGTAAATTTTATCATTTTTTATTATCAAATAAATTTAAATACAAAACTGTCAACAAAAGCCAAAAATAATGGAGAGCCCACTATTATTAAAATGCCAAACTATTTCATGAGATATTTTAATCCGGACCTGGGAATCTTTGAAGGGACACACACTTTTATTGCTTATCTATATTTCGAATAGGTAATAATTAGATTTTATCTGCCTAAATCTGTTCGAAAATTTGTATAATTGTCTTTTATGGAGACAGTGTTGGATTTGAAGGAAAATTTGAGGTTTCCGCTTCTCCATTTTGTATGAAAAATAAAATTTGGAATTCGAGGAAACTTTTCCAGATGTGGAATTAATTCATTTTTAATCTTATTGAAGTTTTCTTCTGAAGCAAATGTCTCACATTGGGAATTTTCCACAGCTCCAACGTAAATTTGTTTCAAATCCAAAGCCATACCGCAGTTTCACATTCAAGAATCAGTGAAACCGGGGTATGGCTTTATATTTTTCCGTTAAGTGGACACCCATTTTCTATGAATTGTGTAAACTTTCCATTGTGAGTGGAACATTTGCTTGAATTGAACAAAATGTGATCCTTTTGCAGCCCAACGCACTTGTGATTACAATATCTGAGAAAACTTTTTCTGAATTAAAATTCCATTTGTCACAGAAAATCGAATTATAGAAATATTTTTTCTCAAATCAATGAGAATTGATTGGACTACTTCTTTTTTTTTCAAATATGAGAATATTTTCTTTTTCTTTTTGCACTAATTGTTACTTATGTTCATATGAATCACTGATTTGGAATAAGTTCGGATTCATCAAAAAATGGCTTCGATAAACAGTCCGCAGTCCCTTTTCCACTTCGTCAATGTACCATTTTCTCTTCTTTGTCACAATTGTCATTTTTGAACATCAAAAAACAATTTTTCGAACTTTTGTTACATCTTTGAAAATGTACGAGATATCATTCGAAAATCACATCAAAATAGCAAGCAAAACACATCACATCAATTCTACTGTTTAATCTTTGGTGAAACAAAATTAACGAATAATAGTTATTCAAATCAATCCAAGCAAGTATTCTGATTTTTGTGTTTAATATTGATCTCCAAACTTTCTAGAAGGTCGAGTTTACAAGCTTTCTTTTTTCTATATAATATTTCAAACTCGTTAACAAAATTTACCTGCTATTTTGAACCTATGTGGCCTATTAAATAATAAATGATAAGTATTGAACACTTTCATTGGTATTGTACAAATTAAAGCAGATTTGCATGAGCCAGAAATATTATGTAGATGGTACTTTCGACTACTGCACATAATTTTTCTTGCTGTTGTTCACCATACACGACTGCCTCTACCCAAACACACTACACCACTGTTCTACTGATAGATTTTTTTATCTATACCCCAAACCCGATAAAGTATAATCTGTAGTGGTTTACGGTAATTTATACTATAAGCGGTCAGCAAAGTTATAGACTGGTTTTCACGCAACAATAGTTTTCACTCAATTTGGTCTACTACTACATACGGGGAATGATATTTATTTATTTTTCTGGTTTCCTTCATAATTCAGCATTATAATATGTACGATTTTGAACGAACCCTATATTCTACACAAAAATATTGCAAACAGAAAAAAGATTGAAGATTGAAAATTAATTAGGAAACCAATTGAAGCAAAAAACTGATACCAACGATATATAGGAGATGTTGGGGAGAGATGGGTAGCAGCTGAACCACCCACAGAAAAGTTCATACAAAAAACAAATGACTGTTAACAAGAATTAGATAAAATACCGAAAAATTAGGGGAGATGCTAGAAACAAACACTGTACAAAAAAAATAATATCAGGAACACAAACTGCAAGAAGAATAGTGAGATAAAAAAAAATAGGGGGTTCAGAAGATAATTATGAAATAATTCGTGGAATTAATGTAATATTCATTTTCATCTATTATTTTTTCAGAATTCCTTTTTGCACAGACCACAAGGGCGGTTTGTATTATTCAATGGATAATATTCATATATAAATGCAATAGGCAAGATCACAAACTCGTAAATTTGCTTCATATGTACTTGAAGTTGAAATATAGTGATAAAAAAGTATGTGTGCATAGTTTTTCCTAGAAGAAATTATGTAATATTCGAATGAACGCTGCTCTAGAACCCTCGAATTCCGACACAACGTTATTGGTAATTCTTTTGATCTCATATGTCCAATTATTTGGCATTTACTTGAGTTGCCAGTGTCACTTTTTTGAGGATCTTCTGGGGAGATGTTATTCTTTTTTTTTTTTTTTATGTTCTGGTTCCCACGAAAAGGGATATCCTGTAATGTTCAGAGAACATCGTGGGAACCTAGGGAAAGAAGGTAGGAGTTGGTGTTCTTCTTAAATTTCTGAAGGTTGTATGCCTCGGGGAACACCTCCCTAGGCAATGAGTTCCAAAGCCTCGCTGTTCGTTGGATGAACGAGTCTTTGGAAAGTGATGTTCTGCAGGTTTCCAAAGTGACCACGAAGGGGTGTGATGACTGAACTTGACGGGTTAATCTCGAAGAGACTGCCAAAGCAGGAACGATTGTTGATATTTCAGAAGAGCATCGCCTATGAAAATATCTAAAAATAGAGACAAATCGCCAACTTTTCTACGGTGTTCCAGACAAGTGAGCGAGTTTGTAAGCGAGGCATCACCGACGAGACGAATTGCCCTTTTTTGGACAGAATCCAATAGCCTCAGGATATGTTTAGGTGCCGCACTCCAAATATTGGAACAGTATTCCAGGACAGGTCGGATCTGTGCCTTATAGATCATAAGCAGCTGACTGGGGGTGAAATAGCTCTTGGCACGAAACAGAAAACCAAGTTTTTGGGATGCACTTTTGGCAATGGACCTCACGTGATTTTCCCAGGAAAGGTTATTGCTGATAGTAATACCAAGCATCGATATGGATGGCTTCAGTGGTATGGTTACTCCTGACAAAGTTATGTTAGGCACAGTGAGATCGGCTTTCTAGAGAAAAGACATGCTTGTGTTTTGTTTGCATTGAATTCTACCAAGTTGTTAGATCCCCATTCGAGAATTGTTGCCAAGTCCATATTTATATTATTAACATTTCTTCCTCGTTCATTTCTGGTTTCACGGGCTGATATAGGGGCCCTGGAAGAGAAAGCGGTATGGAGGGTACTATCATCGGCAAAGCTGTGTACTGGACATGAAGTTGCTTTCAACAGGTCGTTGATGTGAAGTAGAAATAGTGTTGGTGCGAGAATGGATCCTTGCGGAACACCAGCATTTATGAGTAGAGTGTCAGATGAAACTCCATCGACCACTACATGGAGAGACCTGTTTGAGAGAAAACTAGCAAGCAGAGAACACAGCTGAGGGGGCAAGCCATAAGACGGAAGCTTGGCGAGGAGTCCCTGGTGCCAAACTCGATCGAACGCCTTGGAGATATCTAATGCCACAGCTAAAGTTTCTCCATGCTTTTCAATAGATAGCTGCCATATATGTGAGACGTAAGCGAGCAGGTCACCAGTTGATCTCTGATGGCGGAAGCCATATTGCCTATCGTTGACAATTCCTGAGTCTTCCAGATATTTCATGAGCTCGATGTTGATGGCTTTTTCCATGACCTTTGAAATAATAGATAGCAGTGCGATAGGTCTGTAGTTGCTAGGTAGGGCCTTTTGCCTTTTTAGGGACTGGCTGTACTCTTGCAATTTTCCAATTGGACGGAAATACCCACAAATTGTAAGAGTGGTTGAACAACTTGCAAAGAACAGGTGTTAGTTCGGGGGCACATTTCTTGAGAACAATCGGCGGGATTCCGTCAGATCCACAGGCTTTGTTGGTGTTGAGACCCAGCAAAATCTTTCTGATAGTACGTTGGCGAAAGTTGATCTCGGGCATGTGACTGTCAATAGGTGTAATGTTCGGGGGTTGTTTTCCCGATGAATCCAGAGTGGAATTTCCAGCAAATAGGTGTTTCATCCTATGAATATAATATAACTTGTGTCAGCATATGTGACATTGAAAAGAAGATTTCGTATTTGATAGCCGTTCTTGATTCAGTTATTCTTGAATAATATGTATGTATACCGAGTGCTTTGTGATTATTTTTCCGGCCTGCTCACATTGTAAACAAATATTATGAATAACGCTTGGCAACTCAGCGATCGGCAATGGTTCTGAACTTCTGGCGTGGTTTCCGCAGTGTTCAAATAGGAACATTTCTTCAAGATTTTTTTCTGAAAAACTACTTCGAAAAAAAATTTTTAAGAATTCAATTACTTTTCTCATCGTTCTGGACATTGTAGTATCTTTTTTTTTCAGAAATTAGTGATCGCCCATCGAAAGTAAAAATTGAGCTCCTTCTTCAGAGTCCTATGGAAGGTCATAAGAAATTATCCAGTAGACTTGCTCATTAATGACATGATTTGGACACCATATTGTGACCGCTGTTTTGAATTATCGGATTTTGATCAATAAAATCCTCGTCGGACTTTTGAATCCCCATCAAGCAAAATCACGTTAGAATATAATTGAGCCATGAACTTCAAATAGAAGCTCTTCGTTTTCATTCTAGAAATATATAATGATTATTTTCTACGAGTGGGTTTGAAACGAGAGGAATATCTCAAGTAAAATGAACGGTTATAAAATACTTGATGTTTTTCATCTTTACGGTTTTTATTCAATTTTAGGTTTTTTATCTTTTTGCGTTAACCGTAAGATCAAAACGAAGCACTGGAAACACCATCATCAAGTCGCAATTACCAGTAAATTGAAAACAGGTTCGAGCTGTTCAAAACATCGTTATCAGTACCAATTACCGTAATTAAGAAGATAGGTGGGAATAATTTTTATCAAACGATTGTAATTGAAGTTCTCTATATCTTGGTTTCTGAAATAAACCAGTTATAGTAGCTGATCTTCTTCATCTATTGACTAACTTATTGATGGATATTCAAAAATAAATTTATATTTAAAAAAACTGAAAAACACGCTTATATAGCAATAAGGACTAGAAAATTAACAATAATAAGAATAAAGGCATTGACCAAAAAAATTCCTCTTATGTAAAAAAAGTAAGTGAAGAAATTTAGGCGGCTGTCAAGTTCAACCATAGTTGCTGAAAATTCAACTACAATAGTATATTAGGCAATAAACATGAAGCCCATTTTGCACGAGTGAGAAAGTTTGCAATTAATACGACTGCAAAATTGCCAATTTTTGCGAGTTGTATACTA
Organism: Gonioctena quinquepunctata; assembly: GCA_018342105.1. Taxonomy (NCBI): domain Eukaryota; kingdom Metazoa; phylum Arthropoda; class Insecta; order Coleoptera; family Chrysomelidae; genus Gonioctena; species Gonioctena quinquepunctata. The sequence continues at coordinate 417,954 of JAFIRS010000379.1, read as the reverse complement.
TACTTTTTCTGAGACAACTCCATACTCATGTTTGATATTCTAATGAACATTGATACCTACATACAGAGTGACTCATTTGAAAGCGGGTGACCTCTCTAAAACTGTTATTTATTATCCGATTCAGAAGTTCTTTTTTTCAGAAGATAGAGCATTCATAGTTTCAGTTAAATGCCATAAATTCGAAATAAAAATAAAAATTTCACGGCCTACTTCGAATTTTTTTCAAGGTCAAAAATCCAAAAAACAGCGATTTTTTTCAATCAAATTTGACGACGCCACTGGATTTGTGATGCTTTCGAATGGGTGTGACCAAAATTTCACAATGAAATTATTGTTTTCAACAGAAATGTTCTGATGGACATAACTATCTCCTATACTATGGAGTTACGTTTGGAAGAAACATAATTTGGCGCCATTTTGAATAACTGCTGTTTACAAACTCGACTGCTAACGACCTGAAAGAGCATTTTGAACGATATTTTTAACAAGATTGTGATTTATATGACGACTTTTCGAAATATTTTGATAGTGATTTTACTTATGCCATATTTCTGTTGAAAAAAATTATTTTATCGTGAAATTTTGGTCACACCCATTTGAAAGTATCACGACTCCAGTGGCGTCGTCAAATTTCATTAAAAAAAATCGCAAGTATGTTTTTTGGATTTTTGACCTTGAAAAAAATTCGAAGTAGGGCCGTGAAATTTTTACTTTTATTTCGAATTAATGGCATGAAACTAGAATTATTGATGCTCTATCTACGGAGAACAAAGACTTCTGAATCGGATAATGAATAACAGTTTTAGAGAGGTGGCTCGCTTTCAAATGGGCCACTCTGTATAAATATGCAAATATTTACTTTATTTCTTTGAATACACGAATATGAAGAAGTATTCATCAGTGTTATATGCGATATTAATGAAAATACTTCTTGGAGAATTCGTGGAATGCTAGATAGTTATATTGTTTTTCATATTGGCAATTTTTCAGTCGATGTCATTTCTCGATTTTCCATTTCCAAGTCGATCGTATATCTGAAATGTGGAAAAATTTGTGATTCTACTTCAAATCATTATTGTTGGGTACCTCAATGTGATTCGTGGGCAAAACGATCCCGTTTTACTGGAATACGTTTTTATCATTTTCCGTGAGAAGATGAATATAACATACTGGTGCAGACTAATCTAGGATTGAGTGAATCTATAGACAGACGACGGACTCTTGGGATCTTGAAGAAGAATACAGTTCCTTCCCAAAATGTTTCTGTATCGTGTGACCAAGAAAAAAAAAATTTAAGAGAGACCCTTCAAAGGGGGTTGAGAAGAAAAAAAAGAGAGTCAAAAATACGAAAAAGAGATATTATTCAATATACTGAAGATTCTTCATACACTATGGAAACAAACTTCCTATTTATGTGTAGCTAGGACATCATTTCACAATATCTTGTTTGTTTAAGATTGAATAAAAAAAACTGTTTTTGTTAGTTTTATTTTCGATTCGAACATTAACAAATAATAATGTGTAACATTTCTTCAAAATTATTCATAACAATAATTCGCGATGACTTCACTAAGCTGTCCAGAAACTTGGACAAATATTGTTTTGCAAGCAATTTCGAACATACTTTGTCTCCTTCGAAGTGAGTTTTCGCAAATGATATTGTCTTAAGATTCGAATACACTACTTCACTAGAGTCTTGAAAATAATAACACTATACAAATAAAACTGGAAAATAATACCAAATGGAAAAAACTCCAAACACAAGTTTATAACCTCTGAAAAAACATACAAACAATGTACGTATGTCTGGTTTGAATTTTCGCAACTCTGGCGCTGGCATCTAATTTTGAATTCCCAATATTTGTCAAATAATTGTCGTGAATACAAAAAAATTGTCGCGCTTTAAGTTTTTTTTAGGGGATGGCTGTGCTAACTTGATATAAAGTTGACACTGCCAGTACAGCAAATTTACGAGTGAAAGTCGAACTTCAGAAATATTGTTTTGAAAATATTCTTATAATTGACAAAATTCATTGAACATTATAAAAGTGCACTGAGATATATTTGAAAAAAAATATACGCCATTTTATTTCGTAGTGCCCGTGAAAATTTCGAGTTCTTGGCAGCATCGTATAAGTACATCTGATTTATGCATTTTAGATGGAAAGGCGAAACGTACGTGTCTTACAATTTTGAATTCAAATTTTGAGATTTTTTTTTGTAAACGATGATCAATTCTAATTCTATTTTTTCAACATTCCTCATTGTATATTACTTGAACAACTTTTTATAACCGAAAATTCATTGAACAATTGTCGAATAACCAAAACATATTTGTAGTGCAAATGTTGAATTTCCTGAAGCAGAAGAACGGCACCTTTTTTCTTCTTCTAAGGGGTGGCTGTGCTAACTTGATATCAAATCAGCACTGCCACTACAGTAAACTGACGAACATGATTCGAATATCAAAGATATCTTCATGAAAATATGTTGAATAATTGTCGAAATACATTCAACATAATTATTATACACTAAAATATATTCCACAGAAAATATAAGATTTTTATGATATTTCAGCAATGCTTACTGTGTATCAGTTGAACATTTTCTCAAGCCGAAAACTCACCTAATAATTGTTGAATCACCGAAACGTAATGGTCGTGCAAATTTTGAATTTCCTGGAGAAAAAAAAAGGTAGAAAACGACGAATTAATTGGAAATACCTTTTTTCAATACCTCCTTCACTCAACAAGACATAATTGGCGTGCAGTTTTTGAATTTCCCGATGCAAGATTAGATGTACTTATATCAATGCGATGTTGCCAAAAAATCGGAAATTTCACGGACACCAGGAAAATCCAAAAAAGGAGTATATTTTCTTTAAAATATATTCGAGTGTATTTTTATTATGTTCAATGGATTTCGACAATTATACACAAATTTGAATAACCATATTTCTGAAATCCGACTTTTACTGGTAAATTTACTGCAGTGGAGGTAACTTATCAAGCTAACACAACCACCCAAAAAAAAAAAAAAGCGCGACAATTTTTCGTATACTCGACACATTTACTACAGTTAATTCGACAAATATTGGCCTGGGTTTTATCGAATTTTGAGCAAGTGGGTTTGCTAGCTTTATAGGGGTTCAAAAATCCCTCTTAGAACCCGAGATGTGGAAATATTCTATTCAGTAGTTTTATATATCAGGCATATTGAATATAACTGATTCTGTTATTATTGGATTGGAAACACAACATGCTGGGGGTACTTCCTGAGTTGTTGAATGTTGACTACTCCATAGAAAAAACGGATTTGGAAAATATTAATGTAATAATAAAACTGATAATTCAAAAATAAATTATGTGACAATAGCAAAAATTGGCGATTTGTTTGAGAGTGGTAGATGTGATTCTTTTTCGAACGCATTGCTAAAACTAAATGCTTCAGCGTCTATTTAATGGCGATTGTAAATCTCCCACATAACTCACGTTTAGTTTTCTCATTAACTGGGGAGTTCATATTATTTTTCACGAGCAAGTATATCTGTTGAAATCCTATTTATATCTGGGTCTCCATCAATTGAAATGGCGCCACCCACTCCAGTAGAGTTTCGAATCTCATTCAACTTTTCTATTTAAAATTCTGAGTTGGTCCACATTCATATCCTTCACTTTTGTTCTCATCAATGAATTGACTGGGCTATGAAACGGAACTACGTTTAATTATTGAGTCATCGTTATCTCTCACGATGATCATACCCATAAAATTATTCGCTGCGAAATGTCAGTCTAACCGAAGTTTCGAGTGAGTTTCCTTGTACTTCCTAAACACACTAGCCGCCAAGGTGATCGGTGAGAAAAACAGTCACATCCCACTTGATTTAGCAGGAGAGTTGCGTCGGCATTCAGAGGACTTGCGAGAGTTATTTCCATCTACAAGGAGTTTTGGTGTTCGGGGAATCCGGATGGGCGGGAATTCTCCGGGGAGTTTGGAAAGGTTAATGAGGTGGAAACATTATAATGTCAGGAAAAATAGGGTGGAATGTTTTGTTGAAGGGTATCCGCAGATTCTTGAATTGTTTAGTTGGGTTGAAAATATTATTCATGTACAAAACGAATGAAGTGGATTTGAAGGGGAAAAAACACTTCACGAACGTGTTGCATACATAATGTATTTCTCAACTGTTGAAAAATGGACGATTATTATTTATTATTCTACATCCTTTGATAGGTTGTATCAAAACTTATCAAATCAAAAAAATATCGAAAAGGATTACAATATTAATATTCAATCAACTTTTCCATGGAGTTAATTTTGAAGAAGTGATATTGAGAGTACAAGTGCTGAGTCTTCCGAAATTCTTCAATTGCAATCCTCAAAAGTGTTCGCTGAATCAGTGGCATTGAAATGAATTGTTCCATTAGAGAATACAGTGCTTTCGTGAAGTACTGAATGAATTCAGTTTCAGCCAAACTATCCATTTCTGAGGAATCTCCTGAAACAGGTCAATTTTTAATCTCAATTTGCCACATTTATAATGGAAAATTAAATATACATGGTGATCCACATTTCCAAATGGAACACCCTACATATTATTCAATTTTTGGGATCTCCATGGACAGCTAATTTCAAAAATATATCACACATAGGGTTTGTATACAGTGAGTCCGTTGAATTCAGTGCTCTCGTAATAGAATGATTCGTGAAGGAGAAATTACGTCATCGGTATTTTTTTAATGGCAAGTCCATTTTTCATTACGGAATGTGAAAAGGTGATGATGGGTATGGGTGAAATGAGAATAAAATAAGAAAAACTATTTAGAAATATGAATGTACTAAATTTGATGGCAATGTTAGCTTCAAACAACAATCAAATTAAATGTTCAAATTGTGCACCGTTTGCTGTCTGACTACTTCTATTACTTGACAGTAGTCATAGCGACCAGAATTTTGTTTTTATTGCTGAATAGTTTTGTGAAGTTATATCTTCAAAGAATAACATATCTCATCGTTTTTTGATACATTATTGAGTATTAAGGTTGTCATTTCATGGAAAATGATTAAATTGAATGAACGAGAAAGAATTGAAATTATTTCATGATAGGATTTGGAGACAAAATGCGCACCCAAAGAGAAGTAGTTGAATTGTTTAATGCAACTCATCCTGATCGGCAACCTACTCACCAAAGCATGGTGAGCAAATTTGAGTCAAAATACCGTGAATTTGGGCATATCCGTGATCTCCCTGAATCTGGTCGACCCACACAACCAGAAGGCGATCAGCTTAATGTTGTGTTGGCAGTGCATGAAAATCATCACACAACACTCAACCAATTGGCTTCTGATTTCAATATGGTAGTGTCTACAGTCCACAAAATTCTGGGAAAAGCAAAGCACCATCCTTATAGGGTACGCCTCATCCATGAGCTGAATGAAGACGACTTTGATCGGCGAAATAAATTCTGCGAACGACTGCAACAGCTATGCAATAATAATAATTTTGTAAAAACTATATTTTTTTCAATTTTTTCCTACGTTTATTTTAAACGGCCACGTCAATAGTCAAAATTTCCATATTGGGCTACCGAAAATCCCGATGGATGATCCACAGAAAGTTAATGCATGGTATGGCATAGTCGACGGAAGAATTCTGGGTCCCTATTTCTTTGACGTGAACCTGACTGGTGCAATACATTTGGATTTTCTTCGATTCGACCTCATTCCTGCACTAATAGCTTCGTATCCAGATCTAGACGAACCTGATCTTCCGAGAACTGATTTATTCTTCCAACAAGATGGTGCATCTCCCCATAATGCAGCAGCTGTCCGCGACTATTTAGATGTGGTGTTTCCGAATCGTTGGATATGGAGAAGGCGGCCCATTGAGTGGCCAGCTAGATCCCCAGATTTGACACCACTTGATTACTTCTTGTGGGGATACTTAAAGAGTGAAGTGTATGTAAATAGGCTGGATAATTTAGAATATTTAGAAGCTAGAATTCGTCACGAGATACAATGTATAACTCCTGACGTTATTGACAATGTTAAAAAAAATATATTCATCGTCTTGGCTACTGTCAGATGGCAAACGGTGCACAATTTGAAAATTCAATTTGATCGTTGTTTGAAGCCATCATTGCCATTAAATTGAGTATTTTCATATTTCAAAATATTTTTTTTTATTTTATTTTCATTTTACCCATACTGATGATAACCTTTCCACAATCTGTAATGAAAAATGGAGTTGCCATTGAAAAAATACCGGTGATGTCATTTCTCCTACACGAATCCTTCTGTATGTATTAATTAAATTTGAAAGAATGCCCAAATGAAAAGAAAATTCGACGGCTTCGAGCGCTCTTTTCAAAAATTATTTAGCAGACCGGAACTAAAATCAGTATATGAAGTAAATATGAGTTTTATTTTGATTATTTTCGACAAATTAATTGCGTCTAAATGTAGAAGGAATCCTCTTCACACATTCATCCTCATTAGCTTATGATACTTATAAAGCACAAGAAACGATATGATTATTATGTTATGTTCGATAGTGTTTTTTATTTCATTTACAGCATCAATGAATAACAATTGAAATCTAAATTTTACAGGACTATCATGGATGTTACGGTCTTCGATCCGAATCATTACGAGCAATGAAAACTTTATGTAGTTTATTTATGTCCATCAGAAACCATTTTATAGGAGTTTGATTGATTTGTACTGGAACGTAACGATTTAAATAGTACACTGATATGAAAAACAATAATTCCATGTATTTACATCAAAATGCGATTAGATTGATTTGAGTAGAAAAATTAATGACTGTATTAGGAACATTTTGGAGAACAAAGTAATATTGGGAGCGGATATTGATCTTCCTCCATAATTATTTATTTAACGTCTACATACTTTCTCCAACCGGAAATTTTGTCGAATCCTCTGGTATTTTCAACTAGAGATAGGGATCGTCAACAAGCTCAACATCCATGCAATGTAGGGGACCGACATCTTAACGTTCCCTACAAATGATGGCATATCTATCGCTAGATCTCGTACTCATTGACATAACGCCTGCAGCTGTGAATATGCTACTATGCTGCAGTTGTAGGGGACTTATTAACGCGAGTGTTCTTCGGTAGGCTGCGTCTAGCGATCGATAGACTTTCGTCAACCTGACAATCCCAATTACACAACAAAACACCCCAAAATTTCAACTGCAACAAACAATGTAGCAGTCTTCAGAGTGTGTCAGTCTTCCATGGGGTATATTGCCCTTCTGGGCATGAGAAAGCATCAACAATAAAATACCCCCTCAAAAACTACACTCACAAACAACCACATTTTTGCCCGCACTAAAACCGAAGTAATCGATGGTAAGTCCTGATGTCATGGGGAAAAAAAAGACTCTCTATTTTGAGTATATTTTATCTGAACACCCAAGGACTCAACAGCAAGGTATTGGATCTGAAGACGTATGACAATGAAGAAAGTAAAGGTTTTCTCTGCTTAGCATTGGCAAGGAAGACTTGAATTGATAACTTCGCTGTTGTTTCCAATTTTTGTTGTTCCAGTGATAAACATGGTGGTGTTGCCATTTTCTCATCACTGAATCATACTCGTCCCCTATAAAACAGGTGAACAATTTATCCAAATGGTAATTGTCTTGATAATATATTTGATTATTTTCCCCAAACTTCTTTCAAAATAACTTTACCTGACTATCCTTGTTCTATTCTGAGGGTTGGTATACTACTGAGAGTTTATAGACCAATACATGACATGGTCCTCTATGAACTGAATGATACCATACAAAACAAAGCGTTTTGAAATGTTTGTTGAATCAATTACGTAAAAAACTGACAAATGCTTTCTAAAAAATACGAAAATATTCTTCAAGTGGACAATTAGTTCACCTAGAGACCCGAAGAATTTGGCGACAGATTGAACTTTTTGTGGGATTTCTATAAATCACATCCAAACGATTCACTCAAAAACGAAATAAGCTCCCAAACAAAAGTTCACCGCAAAAAGCTAGAATCTGCAAAAAAGAATACAATGACGAATTAATCAGTGAATAAAAAGAAAACTACAGAAAGTAATGAGATATATTATAGAAGATAGACGGAATTCATCTAATGTACGAGGTTCGCTTAATATTTCTCCGAACGCCTTTAACGAATTTTTCACAGAATCCGCAAGAAACTTAATAAATAAACTCCCTTTATCTGATTTCAATTACAAGGATTTCCTGCCCGATACCGATACTTTACCCGCAGCTGACAAATTTATTTTTACGGATATAACTTACACTGAATTGAATAATATCCTTGAGGATATGAAAAAATCCAAAAGTGTAGATGTGTTTTTTTTCAACTACAAAATATTTCAAGCTATCATACACCCGGTGTCCCAGTATACCTGTTCCAATGGATTATCTCAGCTATTTCGAAAGATAAAAATTTGAAAATTTCATGATCTCTAATCCGTTCAAGGAACCTTCAACTGAGAGAAACAAAAATTGAAAGTCATTTCCGGTTTGACCGGAAGTGACTCTGACTTTTTTATTTCAAATGGAACCCTGTATATTTTTTGCAATTTTTAATTTCTACTCAAAATTATCTTTCCAACGATGTATCACACTTTGTATTTTACATTTGATTTGATGGAGAAAACGTCAATTGAAATTTCAAATTGAAAGAATAACAGTAGGCTATGATATTTTGTGTAATCTTCGTCCGTGGCATTTTTTCTTTTAAAGACAGTACGCTTTCTATGAAATGATCCACTTGTTGCCAAATTCGAAGCCAAGCGTGTGAAATACATAGCGCTTGGCATTCGTCTATCAGGGTATTTCTCTCTGTATGCACGTAGGGCAGCCCGATGATTATTTTCGCATTTTCCATAAATCAGTATCATATCCAATTTCTCTTGATTAGTGAAGTTATCATCATTTTCACGGTAACTAATTCTTGAATGTTGGTTTCTCTGACACGCACACAACTATTGGGAGTTATTAATTGTCAAAGTTATAATAGTATATTAAAGTATAAGTAGATAAAAAGGGCTTTAAAACACGCGCGATTTTTCGAGCACGACGGCGCAGCCGGAGTGCTCGAAATAGAGCAAGTGTTTTTAAGACCAGTTATCCACGAATATTTCACGTTATTTTTTTTTATTGGTGCACTTTGAAATCATATATACTGGCATTATTACTACAAAAAATAGAAATAAGAACTAATAATGCAAGAAGGTTGAATTCGTGATGTGACATCAGTATACCTTTCGTTGTCATGGAAATGAGAAAAACAGATATTCATTTGCAATTTGTTATGAAAGATCAATATTTGTTGTCACCAGAGCTCAAAAATGAATTTTTCTAATATCGTTTTTTTGAATAGTGAGGCAGAATCGCGGTTAATACCGCGAAAATCCAGTGATATATATGAAAAAGAATATGAAAAGTTCATCAAATGGATGGAGGAGCACATATTAATGAACGAATTGTTAGTAATATTTCATTTGACGTTACAAGGTACTCCTGTCAGATCAATAATCAAAAATTTGTCATTTAGACTTCACGTTTCTCGATTTGTTGATGTTGTCATGGTAACTTTAAAAAACGCGCGTTTTTTAAAGTTCGATTTAAACACGCTGAGACGTGCTTTAAATGGGTAAAAAGGGGCACCAATAAAAAAAAACAAATGTATTCAAATGTTTCCATGGCACACTAAGGTTTTCATTTAAGAATTATTAATTCTTCCAGTTCTACTACAATTCTACTAATTTGAAATTTGACATTCTCTTCATCATCTCGAATGCAAAATTGTTCATGAATTATCAATTATTATTGATGTCAAAATCAAGATTACACAAAATATCATAGCCTACTGCAATTCTTTCAATTTGAAATTTCAATTGACGTTTTCTCCATCAAATCAAATGTTAAATACGAAGTGTGATACATCGTTGGAAAGATAATATTGAGTAGAAATAAAAAATTGCAAAAAATATACAGAGTGCTATTTGAAATAAAAAAGTCAGAGTCACTTCCGGTCAAACCGGAAGTGACTTTCAATTTTTGTTCTTTCCAGTTGAAGGTTCCTTGAACGAATTGGAAATCATGAATATTTCAAATTTTTATCTTTTGAAATGGCTAAGATAATCTATTGGAACAGGTATACTGGGACACCCGGTATATAATTTCAATAGCTCTTACCAAACTCATTAAAGATTCATATCAGTGGTAGACTACAAGCAAAAAACAACTACTTCCGGGCAAATGCCACGCAGATAATTGAATGATATCCGCCTGAAAATCTATGCAAACTTCCATTAGCCATGAACATTGATTGCAAATGCTTCTTTCTGATAAACTAGATTATCTCCAAATTGTGTCAGGTCCGCCTAACAATCCGTATACGGTTTAGGCTTTTGGCTTTTGTCTCAGTCGTCTCAGTCGTCTCAGTCGTCTCATTCGTCTCAGTCGTCTTAGTCGTCGTCGTCGTCGTCGTCTCAGTAGTCTCAGTCGTCTCAGGCGTCTCAGTCGTCTTAGTCGTCGTCGTCTCAGTCGTCTTAGTCGTCGTCGTCTCAGTCGTCTCAGTAGTCACCAGTCAGAAATCCGAGGACCTCTGCTGATTGAACATAATCAAGTTTATCAGAAAGAAACAATTGCAATCAATTTTCATTGCTGATGGAAGTTTGCATAGATTTTCAGGCGGATATCATTCAGTGTTTTGCGTGGTATTTCTATAGGAAGAGAAACGATTCTTCAAATTGATGCCATTCCTAAGGCCCCAAAACTTATCTCTGTGGAACACCGATCTCAGAAAAATATCATAATTATCAGGAACGATCCAGGAACACTTATAGTATGAAATGTATATTCAAAACTGATAATATTATGAATTTCAGTTATAATGAGTTATTCTTTGCTGGATTCGGAGTTATTGAAAATAGTTGGTTGTTATCCGAGTGAAAAACTAAACAGGAAATATACTTCGCTGCATTGGGAAAATAAAAAGTAAATACGAGTATGGCGTTTTTTGTGAAAGTGCTCGTGAAACAAATTTACGTAAACGTCGATGGCACTTCCAGCAGCACCTCTTTATGGGCTTCCATCAGCACTTTGATTCTTGACTTTATTAAAGCGTAAGTAACCTCTGCGGTGAAAGCGGCTTCGCGCTGCGGTAAATTTTGTTACGTTTTCGCATTGGCCGTATGTAGTAAGCAGCTGGGAGCTTTTGAAATTTATTTTATGAAGGCAAGTTTTCCGCAATGAGGTCGTCGCTTCCATGATAGCGATTAGGAGGATGGAGAGTTCATATTGGATCCAATATGCAAACAAATAGTTTTATTTTCTGTTGTGGAGTATAGTGAATGAATGAGGAACTAAAGTGAAATTTAACGGAGCTTTGTACTGGAGTCGAGTGTACTTTGACAAAACAAAATTGCTCAGGAATTGCAAATATTTTTCATATGTTTATGTACCAGCTGAGTACAGTAGAATATGTAAGCAAAATATCGTTGAAATGAAAGATCACATTAATATAAAGTGGTAATACAGTGCGGCTTTCAACATCTGAGACAAGTTCCAAGTGTCATTTTGTAGACATACAGACAAATAGGCAAAAATATGCTTTGCATATTTGTGCACCGCAAAATTTCTCTGATGGAGTTGAAAATGGTCCGGCATAGTCCAGACCAACAATAGAAAACGCTTTGATTTGTGAAACTCTAAAACTAGGATGATCTCCCATATAAGGATAATAGGGTTTCGGTGATAGAAGCCAGCATTGTTTACAATTTGAAACAACTTTTTCAATTCACTCTTCGCGGATAAAATCCAAAATTGTTGCGAAATTAAAAATTGAAGAGTTTGTGCACCAGGGTGTAGGTAAGTTATATGAAAATCATGAATTAACAACTGTGTCAAGCGACTACTTTTGGGTAAAATTGCAGAATGTTTTTTCAAAAAGGATAAACTCGAATTTTCCAAGCGACCTCCAACTCTGAGAAGGTCCTTATCACCAGGAAAGGCGTTGAGTTTACGAAGAAATTTTGTCGTTGGTTTTTCATTTTTAAATTTTTGAATTTCATTTTTAAAATGTAGGTGTAGAATGTATTTCACAATCACCAGGAATGCCTGATTCAATTCTTGTGAAGATATTATACCAGTTCTTTTATTTTTGGGGTTGCGTGAATTATGTGAGTAACGTAAAATATACCCAAAAATCAGTTTTATTTAGAAAGCGCAGAGTATTTTTGAATAATTAATTCAATTAAATTTGGAGTGTTCAAAGTAATAAGAGAAATTGTTTTCTCTTCTTTATGTTCCTTGAATGATAAGTTGAGTTGCGGATCAAAAGTAGTAAGAGGACATTGTTGTTTTGGAAGTTGTAGCCATTTTGGCCCAGAAAACCACATCTCGTTGTCCAAAATTTTATCCGGTAACAATCCGCGGGAAACCGTATCGGCGGGGTTATAACCTGATGATTTCGGATTCTACGACTCAAATTACATAGGACAGTGTTGCCAAATTTTTATTTTACGATTGAAAAAAAATATTTTTTAATAACTTTTTTTCAGCTTAGGTGGCCTTGATCAGGTTAACATCTTTACTAATTTACATCAGTCACTCATAGTGATAGTCATTTCAACGATAAAATCAATAACAAATCCTACAGCAGGAATTAAAATTTTCTGAACGAATTTTCAACGAAAACCCATTTTTTCAAATGGTACCTACCGAAGGCCATCTTGTCATTCGATGGAAAATTCAAATACCAATTCAACGATATACATTATGTACCACTTCCTTTTTGTTCAAAACTAAAAACGATCAATTATTGAATTTGTACAATATTTTATACGATGCCTTCAAATTCCGTTTGGGTATGATGAAATTAAAGATAGCCGTGGAATCATGGAAAACAGTAGGTGATTAATGTCATATCAAAAGTAAAATACCGTTTCGTTTGTAAAAAGTTTTTTTGAAATGAAAAATAATGATGATAGCATGCTATACGCTGTTCGTTATCCGTTAAGAAGGCACCCACCAAAGACCTATTTCAGAAAATTAGAAATGTTGCTAAGGAAAGAACCAGCTGATCAAAACCACATCCACTTCATCGTCAGTGAAGAAACGTAAACCAAATGTTTGAGCATATGTTAATTTTTCTCCATTTGGCTCAGTGCAAGAATTGGAAATTGAATGTGGGATCAGCAGGGAAAGTGCCAGAAAAGTATAGGAAAAACATAAATATCTCTCCTATAAATACAGTTTGCATCAGCATATATATGGAAATGACCCAGAACGGAGACTAACTTATTGTAATTGGCTTTTGCGTTATCATGATTTGAATAATGGTTTTGTCTCGAAGATACTGTTAACAGATGAGTCTAGGTTCACGAATAATGGTATGTTCAATAGGAATAACACAATGTATTGGGCTCTAGAAAATCCTAGGTTGCTGAGAAAAGATAATTTTCAAAAAAGATTTGGATTAAACGTTTGGGTAGAAATCATAGGGACAAGAATCATTGGACCAATTCTTTTCCACGGGCTTCTGACGGGCCAAAAATATCTACAATTCTCAGATAACGATATTCAAAATAATATCAACGATTTACCTGAGAACATCAGGGAAAATATGTTTTTTCAGCAGGATGGTGCAGGACCACATAATGCTGATATTGCTCGGGAATATCTTAGTGATACCTATGAGCAGAGATGGATTGGAACAAATGGTCCAATCAAATGGCCAGCCAGATCGCCCCATTTAACAACTATTGATTTTTATTTGTGAGGTCAAATGGAATCCAAAGTACACTCGAAAAAACCAACTTCTTTTGAGGATTCGAGAGATAGAGTTGAGCGCGCATTTCAGGAAATTCCTGCTTACGAACTGATAAATGTGATGAGGTGTACTATAAATAGAACTAGTCTATGTGAGGGAAAACGGACAACACTTCGAACATATCATTGGTCATTAAAAAATGAAATGACTTTTCGATGGTTGTGAAACTCTTCTATTGAAAACAGGATGATGGTATTGCGAGTAATAATTTGTACGTTGAATGTTTCACTGTTTCAGTCGTTAGATTCATTCAAACAGTTTGATTATGTTGAAAAGGGAAACATTCTCAATTAAATATTGATAAAAAAAAAATCTGTGAATTGAAAAATCCACGATTAAAAGAAGTTTTTTTTGTGAATGTCTAACAGAAAACAACTACTTCCCCGGCTGAAGCCACGCTGGACATTGAACTACATCTGATAGATATTCTGAAAAGAAAAAATCTGAAATTGAAAATTTGCATTTTTTTCAACATGAATACCCCACAAGAGGTTATCTTGTCGATGGAAGATAGGGACTAAAGTTTATCTTTCAGTCGCAGATGATTCCACATCTGATTTTATGAACATCCTGTTTATATTTTCAACAAATCAGTTTGATTATATCAAGGTTATATTTTCTGCAACGGGTTTATGATCATAACATATTGTCAAGTCTATTATTTTTGGTAATTCATTGTTACGATTCTGAAGTAATGTTTAGATGTCATGTTACCTACCAATTTTTTCAGATTTATTTCATTTTGTCAGATGGATCTCTAGGTTTTGAACAAAAAGAAAAGGGCACATAATGTATATCGTTGAATTGGTAATTCAATTCTCTATCGAATGGCAAGATGGCCCTCGATTGGAACCATTTGATAACAAAAAAAATCGTTAAAAATGCGTTCAGAAAATTTCAATTCTTGCTGTAGGATTTGTTATTGATCTTATCGATGAAATGACTATCACTATGACTTACTGATGTAAATCAGTATAGATTTCAACCTGATGAAGTCCTCCTGGACTAAAAAAAATTTTAAATTTTTTTTTTTCGATTGAAAATAAAAATTTGGCAACACTGTCGAATGTAATTTGAGCCGTGGAATCCGAAAAACATCAAACATACAGGGGAAAAATCGAAGTTGGAGGCTATTCTGGCGTAACCGGAAGTCGGCCATTTATTATTGTTACCAGATTTTCCATTTTGTTAGTTGATGTATGGCCTGGAGAACTTCGGTCTGTGGTGATGAGCTAATGAAGATTGAGTTAGATATCGTTTTATGCTGTATTGTTTTTGGACAATTTTCGTTTATCGTCAGTAATGATGTTCCCATGATCTTTTATTCGATATATAACATCAGTGTTTCATGCACCAAACATTTCATTTATATTGTTCCATAAGTTTCTCGCGTTCTTTTCATTTTCATTTATACGTGATTAATAATAATCTTTTATTTTATTTTTCAAAGGCTTCTTTGGTGATGAGTATACTTCTACCACAATGTTTAAGCTATTTTATGTTATTTACAAGCTGTTTATTATTTACGCGCTCAACATATTTAATTGTTAATTCATTTTTTTATTTCTGATTTGGAAGGACCATTGCAGAAGAGTGGTGAAAGATCTGTGATGTTAGTACGTAGTATGATTGGTATCAAGATGCTAAAGTCTTTTGATTTGGTATTCACAAGGATATGATCAAAACACGTTTTGGAAGTTCCTAGTACTCTTGTGAAATTATTTATAGCTGAAACACTAAGTATTCATGTGAGAGATTAGACTGATTAAGAATATCGATGTTCATATCTCCGACAAATAGTAGGAAATGCTTGATTATCAGTTAACCAAATCCAATAAGTTGTACCCGTTAAGATTATAGTCATTGAAAATGAATGGATTATTGTATGGATTAATCTCTACTCAGTCAAGTTTTGGAAGGATTTCGAAAATGAAAAATTATTTAAGCCATGAATCTCCCTCTCTTGGCCGTATTTCGTGTTAATAATCGCAATTGTCATTCCGTAGAACAACCATGGTTGAGAGTGAAATTGCATTACATTTCAAGGAAATTCTCAAGTTTATGTGCCCCACCGCTCTCTGTCGAGTAATTGTTATGTATCTCCTCTCAAAAAGTAGGATAATCAAAATATTTTCTGTCCCATTGTTTCACTTCAAACCATTTAAAAGCTATCGAGGTAAGGGTATTATGCAGATCCGCACTTATACTTGACATTTCTAATGCATATGTAAAAAAAATGAGTGGATAAATTCGAAAAAAAATTATATGACTGAAAAGAAATTTGAATTATCTTGTCAACGATGTGCCACTTGAAGTTTTTAAGTTGATGTGCCCCCCGCGCCATTAATCAAGCAATCACAATGCCTTTCCATCGAATGAAAACAGAAAATTATAACCAACGTGTATTTTGCTTTTGGATGGAATTATATAATATTAAGGAACCAAAAACCCTATGTTGATTCTTGGTCGAATTGATAATAACTCACCAAATATATTGTAGCCATGTGTGTATCAACATACCTGAAAAAAAAAACAATTATTAGTATTTCACTTGATTCAATCAGAGATCGTGTACAATACGCCAAGAAAAGCAGTCCGATTAGGCTCCAATGGGGCAGAATTGATTATTTCTATATTGTATACATTCAAATGAATCACCAGATGGTATTCGATGTTCAATGAATGTTTAGGAGGGGAAAAGTTGGTTCATCATCATCCCTATAGCTGTCAATACGATTGGGTAAACTCAGTATAGCTGTATGCATTGATTTTTTAGAAATAATTTGAATTGAATTTATTTCGTGAATGGTTTCCATCAGCAAGAGAAAGAAAAAGAATAAATGGATGATGAATCCGAAAAACCGATTTTCATTCGAATTTGAAAGATTTCGAAAACATCGCTCTCCAACATATTTTCTACAGGCATTTAGAAAATACATCAATATCTTGAATTACCGAAAAAAATACTATCAACAAAAATAAATAACAATGTAGTGTCCTTCAACGAGGGTATATATTTCCCATAACTTTATTACAAAGAAGGTATTATACCAAAGTATTTCGCATAGAACAAACAATAGGTTTTAACCACTATATTCCACGTTTTGTCATAGAAATAGAGGGTGGGAGATTTCTTCCGGTTTCAATAGAAATTATCAAAAACATGCTGGAAAATTTCAAAATAATTGTGAGAAAAACTATTTCTGAACTATCACGTGTTTCTGATCGAATGACGAAAAAACACCCTGTATGATTCTCCCCTTACACACCCGCTGTTCGATTCCCACCCTCCAATCGCCTCTAAAACAAGAGCTATCGAAAAGACAAAGGCCATGCGTTCGCTGAACAAAGTCCCGTCAGGTATGCCATTCACGAGCAGTCAAAGAACCTTTTGTGGTGTTAAATCATTGAAATTATTTGTTGTAGAGCCATTGAAATCCACTTCAAACTTTGGGTAAAGGTGTTTCCATTGTTGGCCGATGGTTTTTTATTTTTTTGGATTGTATAGGGGTATATAATTTGATTAGGGCTTTCAATGATACTTGATATGTTATGGGGGTACATAAAAAAAGAGTTGGTTCGTTATAGTAAAGGGATTTTTTTTTATTTGTATATATCTATTTCATAAGCACAGAGTCTTATATTTTCAATGACTGAAAATTCCACTTTTGGATTTTAAATCCAGTTAATCAAAAACTTTTACATGCAGCACAAATAATTCCTGATAATACGATGTACGGCAAGAAACAAATAAAAGGCGATCTAAAAATCCCAAGAACTTAACAAAAACTAAAAAGTATTTTTTTGAAATTTATTAAGTTCCACATTTTCTATTTGAATATTTTTTCTTTGAAATACACAAGGATATTATAAATAATACACTTTTTTGAGGAACATCAATATTGGAGTCTAACTTATTATTTTTTCTTCGCTTGGGTTACTTACAAACTATGCCACAGCAATTGTTTTAAATGCTATCTCGGATTGTGAGTATGTTTTTTCATTCAGAAAAGCTATACCTACTAATAATAATAATCTTTTTTTTCCAGTAGACATATCTAAAAGTATAGGATTTGTCAAATGTTACACACGCACACACAAAAAAAAACACACACATGAAACAATTATACAGACATATAAGTTATGTGAATATATATATATATATATATATATATATATATATAATATATAATATATATATATATATATATATATATATATATATATATATATATATATATATATATATAAGATTCATAGATATGAAATGTGACTGAAGGTATCAAAAAACATTCAAATGAAGAAATTTACAGACGTCACGAATTAAATATTTCCCCCAAATTATAAAAACATCCTTGAATTAAAAATCTTCTCAACTCCATACTGAATTCAATGAAGTTGCTGGCCTCCTTTATATGTTTTGGCAGTTTATTAAAAATAACTTGTCACATCACAGATGGTAAATTTGATGGAATTTTGTTCTTACAGTACGGAATATGGAAGTTGAGTTTTTGTCTCGTGTTTATATTATGAATATTCAAAGTCATAATGAACTCATGCCTATTCTTGAAAATATTAGCCGACAATTCAAATATATGCACACAAACAAGAGTCATAACCTTAAACTGTCTGAATAGATCCCTAAGAAAAAGTTCTATTATTAACTCCAGCTATTATTCTCAAACTCCGTTTCTGTACTATAAAAACATCTAATGCCGAAGTAGAGTTACCCTACAGGCATTTGCCATATCTCAGCCTAAATTCAACCTGGGAGAGATATAAGTAAAGTAGTTGTTCTTCCATAACAAAATCCCTAATATTTCAGAATAGAAAACATAAGGAATTTACTCTACTTATCAGTAGTTCAGAGTGTTTTCTCCAATTTAGGCATGCATCTAGAGTAATACCTAAAAAAATTGTTTCCTCTGAATTTTCGAGTATTTGGTTTTGTATGTTAATCTGGATATCTCGACATTGTTTTTGGCGATTGTGGAATCTTATCAATTGTGTCTTACCGGCGTTGAGGAATAAAGAATTCGTTCCACACCAATTCTTAACTGACTGTAGAGTATTTATATTTTTATCAGTCAGAAAAGCTTCTGACTTCTCTGATACGATCAGTGAAGTATCGTCCGCATACATCGTCAGGTAAGTATCTCTCAAACCTGAGTCCATTTCATTAATGTTCAACAAAAACAGTACTGGACCCAACACCGATCCTTGAGGCACGCCCATGGAAATGTTTGCAAATTTAGAGTGGTATCTATCTGTTGATGTACCACTGGTATGAGTTATACTCACATACTGTTGTCTGCCTTCCAAAAACGATTGAATCCAATCAAATGCTATCCCTCTCATTCCATATGGATACAGTTTCGATAACAGATTTCTGTGGTTGACACAATCGAAAGCCCCGCTTAGATCGCAGAAGATGCCCACAGGGCATTCTCCTGCTTCTATAAATTCAACCAAACGCTCAATAAAATGAATCACCGCTGTGTTTGAAAATTTGTCCAAGCGAAAACCATGTTGCTGGTCACTAATAATTTTTTGTTCACTCAAGAACTCCAAATAGGAATATTCAAATAATTTTGAGAAACTAGAAGTTATTGTCACTGGTCTATAATCGTCCAGTTATTCTGGGTCCTGCTTTTTATGTATCGGAATAACTTTCCCAATTTTCGGTTCTTTTGGGAAAGATCCTGTTACGAATGATAGATTCATCAAGTGCGTCAGAGGCTCTATCACCATAGGGAGGCATGTTTTTATAAGTAAAGATGGAATCTCATCATGACCACATGTGTGTTTATTCTTGAGTTTATCACTCAATAGCAAAAATAGTTCTTTTGGAATGAAAGGTTTCAGAAATATGGAATGCTGATGAATATTTATTTATCTTACATTGTCATCAGTGATATTATTATTCAATATTTCTACTGGTGTGTCAATGAAACAATTGTTGAATAGATTTGAAACGGTCACAGGAACGTTGTACATGATTTCGTTTTTTTTTTCTAAATATGTTCTGTTATATTTTTTTGTTCGGATATGACTTTCCATGTGTGAAGCTGATTCACATGACTCTTCTCAAAATTCATCGAATTGTCAAAAAACTATCAGAAACTATTTTCTTCGAAAATAGGGAAACTCTGAATTATTCCTATATCAATCAATAATCAATGACCCAAAAACTCTCACGATAGAAACCTTCATGTCAGAATGAATTTTTCTATAATATTCTATGATGAAAGAGCTTCCGAAACAAAGTGATCGGATTTACATTTTCATCCATTACTTTCTAATCGAAACCGTCATTCTTTGTAACGAACAAATAAATCACGAGATTAGCTCCGATTAATAGAACCTGTCAATGAGATATTTATCCTTCACCCTCCCAATCACCGATAACACCTCCATTCAATATCCCATCCCAAAGAGATTCCCGCAACAACACGCCAGAAGAGAATTCCCTCCATATTCCGGCAATCGAAAGAGAAGGTAGATAAAATTTAATCCCGATTTATCTCCGGATCTGAATTATTAGTTATATCCCGGCTATATCCTGACGGAATATTTGGTCTGGGTAAAGCAGAGCCCTTTTCGGAGGGTCCAATCCACTTTTAGGATTCCACTATTATCCAAGAGGATATCCCCATAGACCGTGGGTGTGCTTCGTACAAAAGAGGATCGACAAAGTGGTTACTGATAACACGAATTACATTGGAATCACATGCGAGGTTTCGGGAAACGTTCTAGGACCTTTCTAAACATGCTGAATGAGGTAATGAAAAATATCTACCCTTCATATGGTTTTAAATATACTCTTTTTGTCCTTATAGTACATCATTCACATCGATTTTTAACCGACGAAACCAAAAAGAGGAGGTTCTCTAGTCGACGCGTATATTTTTTTTTTATAATTTTTTTTTATGTATGATCACGCATAACTTTTTACTGAGGCGTCCGATTCCGATAATTCTCTTTTCAGTGGATAGGGTGTACTTAAGTTGGTCCCATTTAATTTAAAGATGAAATCCACCCCTAAAGGTAGCAAAATGAAGGATATTGATCACTCCCCCTCTGAATTCTGGTCCGTTAACCGATTCTATCAGGCATAACTTTGTACTGGGATCTTCGATTTGGATGATTCCTCTTTTATCAGATAGAGTTTACCTCATAGTTGATCATATTTGGATTTCCAATGGAATTATTCACCCTTACCGGTAGAAAATAGGGGATAATTAATTTTTCACTTGTGAACATTGGCACACATATGTAGTTGACAATGACAGATCGCTAGTGTCATCATCACAATCATTATATTCTATGAGAGGATGGAATGATATACAATGTAATGAAATAAACTAACCAGAACAACAAAAATAATTTATATTACAACAAATAGTAAAAGTAGATAATCATATTATTTAACTGGTAATAGTTGAAGTAAAGTGGGTAAGTAAGTATTTTGGAAGTAATCAAAAAGCAAGCAGTTGGTAATTAGTAGATTTCAGCCACAAAAAATTGAAAAATAAAAACTTTTGAACAAAAAATTGAACCGATGAAATACGGAACTGAAAAGTAAAAAATAAAGTAAATCTTCTTAGTCTGAATAACTAAGTTTCTAAACTATTGTAAGTAACTAATTTTGAGTCGGCGCCAAACAAACAATCAACGTAGATCATTGAATTACTTCAAAAAAATTATCAGAATGTCACCGCCCAACTCGATGCCATCATTTCTCGCCTTACCTAATTAATTTGCTTGTTTGTATGGCGCCGACGCAAAATTAGTTACATCAGTTTATTAGTTATTCAGACTAAGAAGATTTATTTTATTTTTTACTTTTCAGATCCGTATTTCGTCGGTTTAATTTTTCGTTATAAAATTTTTCTGTCATATTGTATATTCTGCAATAAGAGACAGAAGTCTGTGGCATATCGATAGACAGCTTTTATTTGAATAAAAATTAAAATAGGTGTATGCCGGTTGGATACCCATCAAATAACAACTACCTTCCTGGCTAATGCCTCGACGAATGTTGAATGACAATCGATGGATAAACGTTGTGTGCGATGTTGTCAGATTTACAAATTTATGATTATGGGTAATGACGTCATTCAAACTTTGATATTATATTATGAAAAATTTAATACAAGAGAGAAATATCGAGAGAAACTAGATGGTGAATTTCAAGTTTTGTTGCGAATTTGGGGAACTAGAAGAATCATGAGAGGTTTGGAAAAAATAAATTTCGACAGATGTGAGACAGATGCAAAGCTGGGATTGGTGTCGCGGAAGTAGAAAAACTGCTGGGGAAGAAGAATTGAATAATTATAATGATAATAATAAACATCACGCTTTCTCACCATGGCTGTCTAGCCGTTGGCCAATGATTATCAAAAGTAAAAAAAAAAGTTGAATTATACCAAAGACAGGAAATTTTCATTAATTTGAACTAACATTATGAATGTGATTACAATAATAATAATAATAATATTTATCCAGCAAGATCATCAATGATGATATTGAATACGTCAATACAATACAAACGAATAAATCAATAAAACAATACAGTAGGCTCCACAATAAAAATAAATAAATATTGCAATACATATAAAGCATTGTCAGTAACACAGACTATTTTTCAAATATTCATCTAGAGTATAATATGATTTATCCAAGAGTAACACTCCTTGATTCTTTGCTTATAAAGTTTCACAGAAAGATTCTTGATTTCATTCGGTAATTTATTATGAACTTTCATGGCCATAAGTCTAGGACATGTTTCGGTTTCTGCCAATCTGTGTGATGGAACTTCCAGCTGTTGCAAATTCCTAGTGTTATAATCTGTATTCCTGTTAAGACTCTGAAAGCTTGTAATATCTGATTCAACATATTGCAATAGCTCATAGATGTATATACCTATGAGTGTTAAGATTCTGAGACTTTGAAAAATGGTCCTACAACTAGTTCTTCTACTTACTCCTGCAATATACCTGATAGCCCTTTTTTGAATTGTAAATATCCTGGTGCAGTCACTAGATCCTCCCCATGTCACAATTCCTCACGAGATAATAGAGTGAAAATGTGCACGATAGTAGACCAATAATAATGGTTAACTCACACTGCAACGCAATTGTTGAATGCAATAGGATATTGGAGCAATTTTTTTACAAATCATTGTTAAGCCACGTAAATACAGAGAAATTTTTCTACGATACAAAACAACGTAATATTCTTGATAAACAGAAAAGATCAATATGGACCACCTGCTAGACTGAAACAGCTGATAAGCATACGTTCGTAAAACCATACGTTGTTATCGGGAGACAAATAAAATGCTTTTAAAAATAATTACCAAGAAATATCCCTTGTAGACCGGACGCATAAATCATTCAACTAGAAGCGTAAACAACGATTATTGATTGCTACTGGGTACATTCCCAGCGAGATAAGAAACTCAGTTTTATTTACTACCGAAAAAAAAAACATATCCATATTTCAAACAACCGTCCAAATTCGATAAACATGGGGTCATTAATTCCGCGATAGAGCGACAGCTACCGTAAATATATTATCCAATTATAACATAATTAAGCGAGAACGGGTGACCCTTATCAGTTTTACGATGTCACGGCACATAAACACACTAAGCCCCGCCTAATAAGCTCCCGGTTGAAGATCATATAAAAGCGTGAGTTCATGTCAACAATAGGTAGTTCGATTTGGTATTCCACAGTGAACACGAGAATATGCCATTCGCAAAAGTTAGGTTAAAAAGTCAGTCTAATTACAGTATCGTGCATATAATGAGAGTTTCCAAACCGGTGTAGTTAACTTCAGCAAACATAGAAACTCAGCCGATTCAAATCAAGTATTGCAGCTCCTAGTAAAACACGAGTGAACAGTATAGTTTCCCCAAATTGTAAAAGCTTCCAAAACAGAGATAAAAAGCGGGATTTCGGCAATTTCAATGGTTCACGATCACTTAGAAAAACCTTAACTGTATACGAATATACCGGACGAATTAATTAGAATAACCGATTGACGCGGGAGAAAACGAATAATAAAGTCTAATCTAATTGCCCTTTTAAAACTACATCCAGTGAATAAGTGTTAAACAGGGTGAGTCTCATGTTTGTTTTTCTGTATTTATGTTTATGGCAAAACCCAACCCATTAAAATGTGTATGTGTCTATAAAGTATGTCCATAGTTTTCAAGATCACCAAGTTTTCGAAAAGAGAATTATTGTTAGTCGTTTGCAGCACTTGATTGCAAGATTTCTTTTAGTAAAAGTATTTCTATTGAGAAGCCCATTGCAGAATTATCTGCCAATACGCTACATTAGTTTGCATTGTATGAATATTATTGTCTATCCTTCGTCCATAGACGATTTGAGAGAATTGTGTGAAGTTTTATTAAATATATATATACATTTTTAACATTTTATGAGTGCAGTCCTTTATTTATTTTCTTTTATGAATAACCTTTCGAATCTTTCTGAACGGTAGTACTTCCTGAATAAACAGCCCATGTTCCGGTATTTAAGAGAAATGAAATCAGATCTGAGCCGCTCCAGACCTAGTTTCAGTATCGACCTTCTTCAGACAGGCGATTGCTCTTAATACCGTTTTTCCAACCTAACGAATAACGTCTGGTACTACAGGTGTGGTGGGTTAAATCACAACACCCCGTAGTCCAGTCGTCAACATTGGTAGTCAGGTGTGTGGTTTTCCCAACACCCTGTAGCCCAATGTTCAACATCATATCTGTGTTTATTCCATTTTGAGTTTTCAGTTAAATTCAAAACAAAAAATGATGTTATCTCTGTTGTTGAAATCTGTGATTCCACCAAGAGGCTGTGATCAAAATTAGTCCTTGAATGAATGAATCTTGAAAGCACCGTTTTTCTGTCGTTCAGTACCAGACCATTATCTGAAAATGATTTCTGAGCTTTCTGAATTTCGTTAGATGCTTTATAAACCGTTGATATGATATCATTTTCAGTTATCAATAATGATGTGTCATCAGCATACATTACAAAGTGATCGCTGTAAAAGTCATTGACATATATTATATATAAGAGTGGACCCAAAATAGAGCCTTGTGATACCCCATCGAAACAGGTCCTAGATACCGACTTTTTACCATCCACCTCTACATAGTGGTTTCTGCCCTTCAAATAACTGACAAACCGTTCATGAGCTAATCCCCTGATACCATACATTTGAAGTTTTGCAAGGAGAATATCATGATCAAAGGCTTCACTCAGGTCTAAGGAAATCCACAAAGCCTTTTCCCCGCCTCCAAAAATTGGTACAGATTGTCAAGAAACTTTGTGACAGCTTGGCTTGGCTTACTAAAACCAAACTGATTATTCTTGAATAAATTCCACCCTTCGAAAAATGTGACAACTACGTTTGAGACATATTTCTCGTAACCTTAGCAAATTCTTTTTTTTTTGAACCAGGAATATACAACACATGTGAGAGTGCTCACAAATATTACTTCAATGATTTTTTATTTTCATGACAGGTACTGAACAATATTTCATATTTGTACATCAAATTTGTATAGTGAAAATGGCCGTAGGCCAAAAGCACTTTGCTTAAATATAAAAAATTTTACACAAAAAACAGAATTTCAATTTTTGACCAATAAAAATATTTTCTGCTGTTCGAACAATTATTTTCACCCGGCTGACTACCGGGAGCAGTTGGAGGAAGGGAAACAAAAATTTCAATGATGATAGTAGTTTCTTTCACTGTATTGAGTATGTTCTTTCATTTCACTCAATATATGTATAAATCTTACCCAACCCTTTTATTGCCAAAGGTCTCTCTCCCTTTATGAATTGCGCCTGCGATACCAAATGAATATCTTTGATAGTGAAACCCCTATAAGGTCGGAATACTGTATTTTGCCCTCGGAGCCTTGCTCTAAAATGACACAGGGAAGTTAAACGTGACAATATTCATTCGTATATGACACATTTTCCGAATTAAAAGTATTATGGCATATGTAATTTGCTTTTTGAATTCGATTCCAGTCGTGTAATGAATATATCGATGTTAACCATGAAAAAGCCGATTAAATTCATAGCATATCAAAAAGTAGATGGGATTATTTTAATCACAGATTTATCATTCATACTGCGAATCAAATTTTCAATCGGCTATTGAATTTCATTCATTCATATCATATTCAACAGATAATCAGTATCTATTATTGCCACTAACGATGATACCAAATGTAATTTCCCGTTTTAGTTGCACCATAGCTCAGAATCATTTGAAAAAAGCTGTTGAAATTCCACATTCTACTCAGTGTTCCCATTATGATTGTTTAATTCGAAAGGTGAAATGTGAGCTGTTGACGATATCCATATTCTTCACATGCAATTATTATAGTTCTCCCCATCTAATATATAACTTTTCAATTTTTGGGAACTTAAATGTGAAATATATCACAAATTGGTAGGAGCATCCATCTTATAATCAGAATGACTCACTGGACTTTTGTTCAAGCAAGTACTGTCGACACAAAATAAGTTTTGGATTCCACTATAATAGCTCCGTCAACTTTACTCGTACATGTTTTTATTAGAATCTTCTGACAACTGAGATAACAGGTTAAACGAGATGTGTTTTCCGTACTTTCTATCCATATTGGCCCTGTTGACAGTTAGCGAAAAGATTATTGAATGGAATTGGTCCGAATGAACATACTCTATGTAACTTTCGCGGCATTTTCTTTCCAATGCGTTGACCAAACACTGCGTTGTTTTTTATAAATTAATCACCCCTGGCCGCTTCGTCTTCAAATTGAGAATCGAATTCAAGGATAAAGGTGTGAGGTGAGGTGAGGTGAGGTGTGAAGCATGGTACTCCCAGAAAAAATATCGTTAGTAATTTTTTGTTTCAGAATTGATGGAACTGATGCCAAATGATGCGTAAACTATTAAGTTTGTAGGCTATATAATTGATCATTATATTTTAGGAGGAAAAAAATGTCCTCCAAATATTTGGGCCGATGCTATCGCCGAATTGAACAAAAAACCATTTCCACTTTAGTATTTCATTTCATTATTGTTCTCCTTCAATTTTCAATTCCATGACAGTTTTATAAAGAATTCAAAATTACATTTATATCAAATGTAATGATATCAATACTCCTTCAAAATCAAGAAATGCACATGCTACATGATGAGAAAACAGTTTCTCGAGATTCTTTTACAAGATCTCAAGACGGGTGTGACAGCAGCAACGGTTTTCCATCAACGATTTTTTTATCGTCAATTAGAGAATTTGTTGGTTTCCGAACTGAAAATGGCCATTGTTGAGAAT
The DNA here is from genome assembly GCA_018342105.1 of Gonioctena quinquepunctata. Lineage (NCBI taxonomy): Eukaryota > Metazoa > Arthropoda > Insecta > Coleoptera > Chrysomelidae > Gonioctena > Gonioctena quinquepunctata. The sequence continues at coordinate 390,745 of JAFIRS010000379.1, read as the reverse complement.
GTTTTGATGATAAACTATATATATTTTGGCACCTTTTCGACACGTTCGATGACACTTTTTAAAAAAAACCCCAATATCTCACCCCCAAATTGAAATATTCGCAAATTTGCTGAGGATTTTTTCATGTAAATACATTATGAGGCACTTGCTAGACACGCTCCATATGATGAAATGATTTGAAACCCGAAAACTACCCCAGTATCTCACCCCAAATTGAAATTATCGCAAATAGAACGAATTAATGGTTGGTGGTGATTTTTTCATACAAGTACATTATTATGAACTTGTTAGACACGCTCCATATGATGAAATAATGTGTAACTCAAAACTACTAGCACATGTTTCCACCACCCTGAAAGCAAATAAATTTAAAAAATTGCAACATTATTGCTGGAGTAGTATGGCAAAAAAATATTGCAGTGTATTTTTCATATGACATATTCCACAAAAAATATCACAACTATCACATAATCAACACTAGGTCATTACATTGTTTGAATATTATATCTTGTCGTTGTTTCACACGTTCCATATAGTATGTGACTCAAAAACTACCCTCTCTTCTACCCCAAAACGATTGCTGAAAATGTGATATCCGCAACGTTAATTTGTTCTATTCGCAAATATTTCTATTTGGAGGTGAGATATTGGGGCAGTTTTTGGGTCACGAATCATTTCACCATATGGAGCGTGTCTAGCATATTCATAATGATCGATCCTCAGCAACAATTAATTTGTTCCATTTGCGATAATTTCAATTTGGGGGTAGTTTTCCGGTCACAAATCATTTTATCATATGGAGCGTGTCTAGCAAGTTTCTAGTAATGTATTTACACGAAAAAATCCCCAGCAACGATTAATTTGTTCTATTTGCGAATATTTCAATTTGCGGGTGAGAATTTGGGGTAGTTTTTTGGTCACAAGTCACAAGTGTCATAGAACGTGTCGACAAGGTGCCAAAATATGGTTTTTCATCAAAACATTCTCCACAATGGCCATTTTCAGGTCGAAAATTAAAAAATTCTGTAAATGACGATAAAAAATCCGTTGCTGCTCTCACACGCTTGATCTCAAGGACAATAGAATTAGCACTCCAAATTTTGTGAAAACTGTTTCGCACATATATTGTGCTAGAGTGAAATAAGGCTATTTTTGTATTTTTCGTAATGGGTACCTATTACGATGAAAATAAATTGTGTACTTTAATAAAATGTAGACGATTTTTATATGTATATTCAGGTAATTTCTTGGACCTGTGACTATTTTCCTACCTGGAAATTCTTATTACCTGGCTGATGTGACTAGATTCCTATCGCCCCGTGGACTCCATTGTGCATGTATACATTTTGTTCATGGTTAAATATTATAAAGAGTACTGGGCCTAGGACAGTTCCTTGGGGGACGCCATAATTAATTGTTATTCCAGATATCACTTTTCCATCTATTCAGATACATTGCATTATTCTTTAAGTTTTTTAGAGAAGAGAGATAATCCCAAGGCATTCTAGTTTTTCTACCCACAACCTCTGGCAGACCGTGTAGGTTTTAGACAGGTCAACTACAGGAATTAGGCATTGCATTTTAAAAAGAAAACTACCTTACCGTGCAAAGTATTGGAAATTTCAAGGATTCCATGCATTGTTTCAAATAACGAATGGTAACGGTAACAGAGAGAAAGAGAGAGCAACACCACTTTGAATCGGGAAATTCTTGTTATTGTGTTGCAAAGGAAGTATAATACCCAGCCACATTACGTGCACAAGAGGATCAATTACCAAATTACTTCCATTTCCACGAGTGGAGGTGCAATTGAAACAGCAATAATGTAACGAAATATGGCAATAAGAACCAACCTCTCTGAACAACCTGCATTATTCCACCCGAAATAAAATTTCATGGGATTTTTTCTTCTTATTCGGAATGAACTTATTGTAAACGCAGTAACTCATGCATTTCTAACTGATTTATATCTTCATATTCATAAAATTGTTATTTGGAGAGCAGATTTGGTAAGTTTTACAATTCTAACCCCAAGCATCAGTTATCGAGTTATTATCAGTTTTAGATTCTGACTGAGACAGGTTTCAATTATTTTTCCTCCACATGTATAATTTACGAAACGGAATCATTGGAATTGTGATTTGGGTGTTGAGTGATGAATAGTTTCATATATAAATTCGAATATTCAGGGGATCGTTTTGATTGATTTGTTTGAAAATATGAACAGAGTGTTTATAAAATCAGATGTGGAATCATCTGCGACTGAAAGATAAGACTTATTCAAGATAACCTCTTTTGTGTGGGGAACTGATGTTGAAAAAACAACATTATCTATTGAATAGAAATATTTTTCTGTGAATTGAAAACGGAATAACCTCCGTCTCAAATCCAGAGCAATTATGTTTTACTTTTTAGTGCATTTGAATAAAAGCTTGTCTATAAAATGGTTTTTTATTAAATATTTCATTTTGTGCGTTTTAGTAAGTACGCCTCAATCTATGCATGTTTGTTAAAGCATCGTTATCATGCGACCTTTTTCCTGTCAATTCTAGCTAGTTCTTCATTGATGAGTCCATCTGAAGAGGAACTCCTCCGCTATCCTGGAGCTGCCATTTTCATTTCATGAATTCTGACAAAAAATCAATATTTTTCGATTTCATTCATGATCTCCGACCCCAAAAACCCCGACATACCAATTTTCAATAGAAACGGTTCATTATCACAAAACTTGTCCACAATCGTGGAGCCGCCAACTGGCATTTATGAATTTTAACAGTAAATTCACAATATCCAACCCCGAAAACCTCCACATACCAATTTTGAATCGAATCGGACCATAATAACAAAATTCTCCTGACATCTTGGAGCCGCCATTTGGAATTTGTGAATTTTGAATGAAATTTCATAATCTCCTACCCTGAAAACCCCCACATACCAATATTGAATATAATGGGATCATAATCACAGAGATAGTCGGCCATCTTGGAGCCGCCATTTTTATTTTATGAATTTTGACATAAAAATGCATAATCTTTGACCCAGAAAATTGAGTCGGATTGGACCCATAAACACAAATCTTGTCCGCCATCTTAGAGCCGCTATTTTGTTTATTTCTCTTACCAAAATTCCATGATGCATTGTCACGGGAACTTTTAGTCAACATCACTGTAAAATTGTGCTTGAATATCTGTTAAAGTCGAAAGTTGAACCTGTTATATCAAATGACACTTTTTATACATCAATATTTAGTTTATGCTAATAACGTGTGGTGGGTTTAATACATGATTATTTTTACGCTTATGTTTATGACAATGCTTGTGCTAAAGTTATGTTTATGTTGACTAAATGCACCCTAAAGTCAACATAAACTTAATATTGTTGTATAAATAGTGTCATTTGATATAACAGATTCAACTTTCAACTTTAACATATATTCAAGCACAATTCTAAAGTGATGTTGACTAAATGCACCTTGGAAAAAACTGCCAAATTTCACGTTGATCGAACAACTAGAAGGGGGTCAAATTTAACTTGCAATATTTGATTACAGACAGACAGACACAGGGACAGGTGAAACTAAATGAAAGCTTGTTAGAAAAAATAAGTTATTCTTGTGACTATCCAACAGAAAACAACTACTTTCCTGGCTGAAGCCACGCTGGACATTGAACTACATCTGATAGATATTTTGGAAGGACCCTAACTCAAAAGAAAAATATTTCTATTCAATAGAGGTTGTTTTGATCTTCTGGGATATGAATTTCTGGGGTATCTACCTAACCCTGGAATATTACCCTCGTACAGCTTTACCAATATTTTTTATATATTACCTGTTTTATAATTGGGGTAGATTTCACCAACTAGGCCACAAACATGAAAAAAAAAATTTTCAAGAAAAAATATAAAATGTGTACTTTGCCGTTTTTCTTCTGAACAAAACCTGAAACTCATCTCTATACAAACTTCTAATCCCATTTAATCTCCCATTTCACCCCTTCAAGGATTGAATTTCTAAATACACTGAAACACGTATTTCGTATTTGTGAAAAACACCTCAAATACCAATGTTTATAACCCTTACTTAAAAAGTAACAGAACCCCTATACAAACTTCTAATCCGATTTAACCCTCCCCCCCCCCATTATTTCCAAAAACCCTGAAATACGATCTTGATACTTCTTTTTTAATTATAACCTTCTATTTGTATGGATTTCCTGATCCATTTAATTTTGCTTTCAGATTGTGGAAGGTTATAATCCCAAGAATAAATATTCCTCCACAAAAAAACAAGATTCAAACAATACCTGAACTACGTGTTCTTTTATTTGTTGCAAAGACCTCAAATACCAATTTTTCTGACCCCAACTTGAAAACTAAGGGTACTCCTACTTGAGGGTTGAATTTTCAAAAACCCTGTAATAGGTGCGTGCTTCTTTATTTGAAGAGAAAAGCCCGAATAGCAATTTCCACGACCCTACCTTCAAAACTAACGGTACTTTCACTCCCCTTCTCATCACCCTTTTCACCCCTTATATGTAGTGCTACTCCTAGGTACATTGATTCGAAGCCCCGAGCAGAAGCAAAAAATCCACAAAAGAAAATATCAATGAAGAATCTCCATTTCATGTATACTCTGTAAAATGGGTTTGATTCTAGGAGGCTGTGGCAAATTGACAAGTAGCAACTCGAATGGTGATTTGGAATATGAAATTCAATAGGGTAGATCACATAATGTGTAACATGAAATCTGAGATTCAAACCTATGTGACCTTATAACGGAATGGTTTCATGATCATACGAGAATACAGAGATTTATTTCCACACAAAGTTCTTACCTGAAGTGGAGAACGAAGTCGCTTTTTCGTAATCATTGATTGTTCCCACTTTTTCTCTTTCACTTCCGAATACTATCACTATCACAAGCAGTCCACATCAATTTTCATACCAGAATAATTCTAAAACGCAATTAGATTATTTCCGACTTCCGATCATTTCGAAAAGAACAGAATTCGCGTCACCCGAACTGTATGAACTGACGCATTTCAATAACAATGCGGGCGTGGTCAGCAATATGGTTTTCAAAGCACACTATGAGAATTAGGAAATGTGCTAAGAATAGATAATTTTTTATCGACTAGGTGGCTTTTTGGTTTCCAACCTTGATTGATTTGATAAATCTGGAAAAATTACGATGTCAGAAAATATTTTGACAAAATGTAGCCCTTATTGTTGAGTGCTTGGATGGTTGTGAAGTGAATACCTATTTCCTGGAAACTTTGTAATATTCCGTTATATTAACTAGGTTTGAAAAGATATGAAAGCTAGAAATCTAGCACCGTTGCCGGTATTTTCAAACGACGAAAAATGGAGGATGTTCTCAAGTCGACGGGAATATTTTTTTATGTATGACCACGCATAACTGTTTGCAGAGTAGGTAGTCCGATTTTGATGATTATTTTTTAATTTGATAGGGTATAACCTCAAAGTTGTCCCAATTTGAATTTGAAAACAAGTTGATTGATTGTTCACCCACTGAATTTATACCTGTTAACCGATTCTACGAAGCATCACTTTTTATTGGGTTATCCGAATTAGATGATTCTTTTTTACACGCTTTATATTAGCTTCACTTGTGTGTTTGTTTGTTTGTTTGTAACCGACTCCTTTGGGCGCGATTTTGACCCACTTCCAGACGTCTGAATGATTTGAAATTTGGCAGGTGTACATAATTCCGGCGACAATGCATTAAGAAATTCTTGTGTGAAAAAAAAAACGAAATGGCGGATCCAAAATGGCGGCCGAATTTTGTGATTATGGTCTGATTCTATTCAAAATTGGTATGTGGGGGTTTTTGGGGTCAAATATTATGATTCTTTTGTAAAAATTGAAAAATTCAAGATGGCGACCAAGTTTTGTGATTATGGTCTGATTCTATTCAAAATTGGTATGTGGGGGTTTCTGGGGTCGAAGATTATGATTCTTCCGTAAGAAATTGGGAATTCGAGATGGCGGTTCAAAATGGCGGCCGAATTTTGTGATTATGGTCTGATTCTATTCAAAATTGGTATGTGGGGGTTTTGGGGTCAAATTATGATTCTTGTAAAAATTGAAATTCAAGATGGCGCCAAGTTTTGTGATTATGGTCTGATTCTATTCAAAATTGGTATGTGGGGGTTTCTGGGGTCGAAGATTATGATTCTTCCGTAAGAAATTGGGAATTCGAGATGGCGGCTTCAAAATGGCGGCCGAATTTTGTGATTATGGTCTGATTCTATTCAAAATTGGTATGTGGGGGTTTTTGGGGTCAAATATTATGATTCTTTTGTAAAAATTGAAAAATTCAAGATGGCGACCGAGTTTTGTGATTATGGTCTGATTCTATTCAAAATTGGTATGTGGGGGTTTCTGGGGTCGAAGATTATGATTCTTCCGTAAGAAATTGGGAATTCAAGATAGCGGCTTTAAAATGGCGGCCGAGTTTTGTGATTATGGTCTGATTCTATTCAAAATTGGTATGTGGGGGTTTTTGGGGTCGAAGATTATGATTACCTAATTTAAAAGGTTATTCCATTTTTTTATTTGCAAAAAAGTTATAAAAATAATAGTTTAAAAAAAACTAAAAAAACACGCTTTTATAAATAAACCACACTAAAAAGTAAGAAATGAATAATAGTTTAAAAAAACCAAAAAAACACGCTTTTATAGAAAACCAGATTAAAAATATAGAAAATAAGAAAAAATTATTTTTTTCAAAAAAGCGTGGGGTGCATGGTATCAATAATTATATAGTACATTACACACCTAGGGCAGTAAAGTAAGAAATGTCTCAGATCACAGGTAATTATTGGCCGGGGCAAAACCATGCACCCCACGCTCTTTTTTCAATTGAATATTTTTTTTATTACAAGCTTTTATTTACTTTCACCTGTCCGGATTTGTGTAATCGAATCTCACAAGTTAAATTTGACCCACTGAATGTCCGATCACCCTGAAATTTGGCAGTCGTACATATTTCCCGTGACAATGCATTATGGATTTTTTGTAATAGAAAAAAACTAAATGGCGGCTCCAAGATGGCGGACGAGATTTGTGTTTATGGTCCCATTCGATTCAAAATTGGTACGTGGAGGTTTTCGAGGTCAAAGATTATGAATTATTTGTCAAAATTCAAATAAACAAAATGGCGGCCTTAAGATGGCCGACGATTGCTGTGATTATGGTCCGACTCTATTCAAAGTTGGTATGTGGGAGTTGAGGCTAGGGAGATCATGAATTTTTTGTCAAAATTCACAAATTCAAGATGGCGGTTCCAAGATGGCGGACTAGTTTTGCAATTATGGTCCGATTCGATTCAAAATTGGTATGTGTAGGTTTTTGGGGTCGGAGATTATGAATTTATTGTCAAAATTCCCAAATTCAAAATGGCGGGCCCAAAATGGCGGACACGTTTTGTGAATATGGACCGTTTCTATTCAAAATTGGTATGTCGGGGTTTTTGAGGTCGGAGATTATGAATTAGTCGAAGATTATTGATTTTCTGTCGAAATGCATGAATTGATGATGATAATTCCAGGATGGCGAAGACGAAGAACTGAATAGCTCAGAATTTATATAAAAAAGGCCTCATAATAACGATGCATTAACAACAATGCATAGCTTGAGGGGTACTCACCAAAAAGCACAAAAAAAATTGGTAAAAATCCTTTTTTAAAGACTAGCTTTTATTCAAATACGCTAAAACGTACAAAATTGCTTTCGATTTATAACGTGGGTTATTCCGTGAGTTATAGATTCAAAAGCTTGTCGCTTTTATTTTCGAACTGAAAAGTTTGCGCGACAAGCTCTTGAACCTATAACTCACGGAACTACCTACGTCACACATCGAAAGCAATTGTTTTTCTTCTTTTTTGCGCATTGGAATAAAAGCTTGTCTTCAAAATAGTTTGTTATTAATTTTTTAGAGTATACCTTGAAGTAAATCCCATTTGAATTTGAAAAAAAAATCCATCCCTGAGAGTGGAAAAATAAAGGATGATTTATTTTTCACCTGAGAACCGATTGTCTTGAAACTTGGCACACCTATGTAGTTCTGATGACACTCCAACATTATGACGACCTGGAGTTAATCTGCAGCTAGCTCGTGTTTGAGCTTATTTCATTCGTCTTAGGAACTTCAGACCAAGCTTTTTATTTGTTTTTCATTTGCTTCCAACCTTTTTTTTTTCATTATAAGATTCTACTAAATATCGTTTTCCCATTCGTGCAGCATTTTTTCAAGCCTACCAATGTTGCAAATGCAACATGAAATCTCCAGCGATAAACAATAACATTATAAAAATGCGTTCTCCGCACGACCACTCCCAACGACATGTGCCCTCACGTGTGTGCCGGTTCGGGTAACGGTCTCGCTGATATAAAATTCGGCCCCCGTGCATTCCGCTGCCATAATTTTATTCTTCACGAAATCGCTTTCCAGTTTCTGTTTTCGTCGGTTTGATTTTTTGTAAGTTTTTTGAAAAACCTCCTTCATTTTGTACCTTCTCCTGGGATGCTACCCTTATGCAAAATTGCATTTTCCTCTTTCAGATATTTTTTGAGATATAACCTGTTTTATAATTCTACCGACTGGGGTGTGAAAAAATATTCTCAGGCAAAAAATGGGATGAACATAACGTATTATTGATATTATGTTATATTAATTAACAGTTTCATACATAAATATTCATCAAATGTTCAGGGGTAGTTTCGAGTTCTTAGGATTCCAATTTTCAAGACTCCCTTTTCATTGGGTCATGTTTGTTCGAAAATATAAACATGAATGAAAACAAAGTGTGATCAATGAATTCGTTTGTATCTGAAGGAGAAGTGAAAAGTTTCCTCAAATACGCATTTATCAAATTAAAGAAGTACCTACTTCATCAGGCAGTAGCAGTTTAGAGAAATATCCTTCAATATCCCGTTGTATAAACACTGATTCGACCAAGTTTTTTACTATCCATATTAGAAACACTATTTTATACACCAAAATAAAAGTGAATAGTTTCTTATTACTTTGTGGGGGATCTTTAAAGTTCCACCGATAAAACCAACCATCAAAAAGTTGTCCAGAACTCGTTCAATATGAGTTTTCATCATAAGTTTTGTGGATAGCTATTGTTCATGAACATATCATTTATGTGAATGAAGTTCATGCATTATGGTGGATTATAGAGATACAAGATTTCATGGAGAACACAAGGATGGATATAGAAATCACAGATCATCAAGTTAAGAACAAGAATAGATATTCAAGTATAGTCAGATCTAAATGGCCTTGGTTTGAGTTGTCCGGAGTTTTATTCGTTCAATATGAGTTTTCATCATGAGTTTTTCGGATACCTATTGTTCATAAACATATAATTTATGTGAATAAACTACAGGCATTATGGTGGTTCATAGAGATACAAGATTTTATGGAGTACACAAGAATGGATATTTAAATCACAGATCTTCAAGTAAAGAAGGATAATAGATAATCAAGTATAGACAGATCTGAATGACCTTGGTTTAAGTTGTCCAGAGTTTTATTCGTTCAATATGAATTTTCATCATAAGTTTTGCGGATAGCTATTGTTCATAAACATATCATTTATTTAGGCATTATGGTGGTTTATAGAGATACAATATTGTATGAAGTACACAAGAATGGATATTTGAATCACAGATCTTCAAGTAAAGAAGGATACTAGATAATCAAGTATAGTCAGATCTGAACGACCTTAATTTAAGTTGTCCAGAGTTTTATTCGTTCAATATGAGTTTTCATCATGAGTTTTGTGGATAGCTATTGTTCATGAACATCATTTATGTAAATAAACTTCATGCATTATGGTGGATTATAGAGAAACAAGATTTTATGGAGAACACAAGGATGGATATAGAAATCACAGATCATCAAGTAAAGAAGGAGAATAGACAATCAAGTATGGTCAGATCTAAATGGCCTTGGTTTGAGTTGTCCGGAGTTTTATTCGTTCAATATGAGTTTTCATCATAAGTTTTGGGGATAGCTATTGTTCATAAACATATCATTTATGTGAATAAACTTCAGGCATTATGGTGGGTTATAGAGATGAAAGATTTTATGGAGTACACAAGAATGGATATTTAAATCACAGATCTTCAAGTAAAGAAGGATAATAGATAATCAAGTATAGACAGATCTGAATGACCTTGGTTAAAGTTGTCCAGAGTTTTATTCATTCAATATGAGTTTTCATCATAAGTTTTGTGGATAGCTATTGTCCATGAACATATCATTAATGTGAATATACTTCAGGCATTATGGTGGTTTATAGAGATACAAGATTTTATGGAGTACACAAGAATGGATTTTTAAATCACAGATCTTCAAGTAAAGAAGGAGAATAGATAATCAAGTATAGTCAGATCTGAATGACCTTGGTTTAAGTTGTCCAGAGTGTTATTCGTTCAATGTGGGTTTTCATCATAAGTTTTGTGGATAGCTATTGTTCTTAAACATATAATTTATGTGAATAAACTTCAGGCATTATGGTGGTTTATAGAGATACAAGATTTTATGGAGTACACAAGAATGGATTTTTAAATACAGATCTTCAAGTAAAGAAGGAGAATAGATAATCAAGTATAGTCAGATCTGAATGACCTTGGTTTAAGTTGTCCAGAGTGTTATTCGTTCAATGTGGGTTTTCATCATAAGTTTTGTGGATAGCTATTGTTCTTAAACATATCATTTATGTGAATAAACTTCATGCATTATGGTGGATTATAGAGATACAAGATTTTAAGGAGTACACAAGAATGGATATAGAAATCACAGATCATCAAGTGAAGAAGGAGAATATATAAGTATAGTATAGTCAGATCTAAATTACCCTGGTTTTTATTGCAAGCTTCTATTTAACTTCACATTGTATGTTCAGTTCAAAGTTCAAATCTTACAAGTGAATTTTGACCCACTTCTAGTTGTCCCATTAACGTGAAATGGAAAAAAATGGCGGATCCAAGATGGCGGACGAGATTTGTGTTTATGGTCCGATTCGATTCCAAATTGGATTGGTAACAACACGAATTTTTTGTGAAAATTCATAAAATCGAAATGGCGGCGCCAAGATGGCGAACGAACTCTGTGATTATGGTCCGATTCTATCCAAAATTGTTATGTGAGGGTTTTCGGGGTCGGAGACTATGCATTTTCTGTCAGAATTCATAAATTCAGGATGGCGGCTCCAAAATGGCGGACGAGTTTTGTAATTGAGGTCCGATTCTATTCAAAATTGGTATGTGGAGGTTTTCGAGGACGGACGTTATGAATTTATTGTCTAAATTCAGGAATTCAAGATGGCGGTTCCAAATGGTGGACCAGTTTTGTGATTATGGACTGTTTCTATTCAAAATTGGTATGTTGGGGTTTTTGGGATCAAAGATTATGAATTTGATCGAATATTATTGATTTGATTTGTTTGCCGCTTCAGTATTCGAACTGGAAACTTTGCGAGACAAGCTCTTGAATCTGTAATTCACGGAATAACTCACGTCACATAGCGAGAGCAATGAAAAAAAATCTCCTTAGGGCATTTCAATGAAAGCTTGTTTTTAAAAATGTTTTTTATTAATAATTTTGATTTCTGAAACGGAGTTAACAAATACGCCATCAGAAATCATTCCGGGTGGTTTATTACATAATACGATAAGCGAGTGTCAACCATCACTATCACCACAACTATAACAGGGCGGATATAAATTCGTAATCGATACCGGGCTAAATTGGGATATTAAATAATTGCTTCTTCACAGTAAATTAGTGTAAGCAACTCTATCGGGTATTTCCATTATGGAGTTTATTTTCAAGGCGATTAGTTTTAATCTGTTTTGCCGGAGAAGCTGCTGGAGGATGACAAGCTAGGAAAGAGACGGTGTTATCTATTAAACTCAGGCCCGGAGAAGTTGAATGGAAATAAAAGTGTACACCGAGAGATACGTCAAGTTGGATAAATGGGAAAACCCACAGTTATATCACTCTCCGGCTTGTCGTACTGGGACTCGGCTCTTCTGAGTTTGTGAAAGTTCAAAGAGACAGACAAATACGGGCGGAGTTTTTTTTGCGTCTATTGGGGTTACCGAACTTGATGTTATTATCTCTGAAAAAATCCTGCATCTGGTACCAGTTCCAACAAGGCTGACACTTGATTGACAGAAAGAGAAACTGGATCACTTGAATGAGCCTTTTTCCTAAGAATAGTGTGGCGAATTTGACACGAGAGGCAGCACTTGTAGTAGGGACAAACATCAAACTTCCTCTATTTAAGATAGATTCAAGTGATACAGTTGAATTATTTGAAACAAATAAGTAATTAAAAAAAGTGTTCAATAACCACGATGCCAACATTGTAGTTTTGCGAACTGTACTTCGGATTCAATGCAAACAAAACACAAGCATGTCATTTCTCTAGAAAAGTCGATCTCACTGTGCCTAACATAACTTTGTCAGGAGTAACCATACCACTGAAGTCATCCATATCGATGCTTGGTATTACTATCAGCAATAACCTTTCCTGGGAAAATCACGTGAGGTCCATTGCCAAAAGTGCATCCCAAAAACTTGGTTTTTTGTTTCGTGCCAAGAGCTATTTCACCCCCACCCAGCTGCTTATGATCTATAAGGCACAGATCCGACCTGTCCTGGAATACTGTTCCCATATTTGGAGCGCGGCACCTAAACATATCCTGAGGCTATTGGATTCTGTCCAAAAAAGGGCAATTCGTCCCGTCGGTGATGCCTCGCTTACAAACTCGCTCACTTGTCTGGAACACCGTAGAAAAGTTGGCGATTTATCTCTATTTTATAGATATTTTCATGGGCGATGCTCTTCTGAAATATCAACAATCGTTCCTGCTTTGGCAGTCTCTTCGAGACTAACCCGTCAAGTTCAGTCATCACACCCCTTCGTGGTCACTTTGGAGATCTGCAGAACATCACTCTCCAAAGACTCGTTCATCCAACGAACAGCGAGGCTTTGGAACTCATTGCCTAGGAAGGTGTTCCCCGAGGCATACAACCTCCAGAAATTTAAGAAGAACACCTACTCCTACCTTCTTTCCCTTGGTTCCCACGATGTTCTCTGAACATTACAAGATATCCCTTTTCGTGGGAACCAGAACATAAAAAAAAAACAGAGAAAAACGTGTTTTTATACCATTCGTAAAACCTCACATTGATGGAATAGATGTAATAAATGGATACATGCTTCGAGGAGAGTGGATTTAACAAAAAAATAAATAAATAAATATTCATATGTTTGCTCTTAACATTTTATTGGTGGTAAAGGTCCGACTGAAGAAAATCCTGATCCAGTTTCTGCAACGATTAGTAAGGTGGGTTAGGTGAATGTTGAGGGGTCGTGCTCAGGCTCCCTAGAAATAGCTGTTTTCTTACGTGTTTTTGTCTCCTGAACACGAATTCGAAAGAAACGCGGCGGTTTCTTACCTTTTCTAGGATATATTAACTTTCTCCTTCTTCAAGAGGTCATTTTTAGGCACCGTTTTCACTCACAATGCCTTCTTCTTTTCACTGGTTTCAGATGAAATTTATAAATATTTAAGGTTTGTCTGCGAGTTCACAAATGATCATTTTGAATGGATGAATCTAGAAAACGAAGCGGACACGATTCCTTCAATTTTGGAACGAGAAGAATTTTCGTTATTTTCCCCGTTGAAAATTCAAATATAAAATGAATTCTTGTAATTTCATTCAGTTTCAAATGTGATTCGGGAAATATTTCCATCAAAATAATTCATGCTAGAGGATTTTTTCGCATTTTTTTTTCAATTTTTCCTCTAGCATTTTGTCTCTAGGAAATTTAACTCGTGCAATTTGCGGGCTCATTATCAAAGACTAAACCGCTCTAGCTTCGTTTTTGTGGCTCAATCAGATAATTGCACCCAGTAAAATTTCCAGGCAAAATGATTTCTCGAAAATTGAAAAAAATTGGGTATATAAAACTGTATTGGCTGGGAGAAATTATTTTAAACTTTTGAGTCCGTTTTATAAATGTGGTTTATTGAATACATTTCTTCATTTAAATAATCATTTTGAATTCTCAGTCCCTTTTATAAACGTGGTATATTAAAAAAATCTTTATTTAAATACATTTTTTAGTCCATTTTATAAGCGTGGTTACATTGAAAAAAATATCAACATCATTATTTCATACCTTATAGTCCGTTTCATGAACGTTGTATATTAAAAACAAATATTTTATTTTCGGGTTTTTTATACAGTGACCGGCAGAAAGTACGCATCATATGGGAAATTCTTTTATTAATAAATGTTCACGAATATCGATATGTGCAATCGCTTCTGCATCAAAAGCAACCCCAAAAGACGTTGTACAGTGCCGTTCGTCTTTTCGTGTTTGGAGGGAAATTTAAAAAAATTAAAAATTATGTTTCAAAACACACTTAGTTGGGAAAATATCGAAAAATGTTATTCGAAAAAGTTGTTCAGAACGTTATTTTATAGCTATGTACAAGTTTAAAAAAAAATCTGAGATAAAAAAATAAAAATCAATTTTTTGCTATAATAAAAATTTCAAGTTGGAAAAATACATTTTAGACAAAGAAACGCATTAATAAGGCCAACAGTAATATTTTGAATGATATTTTGTAAATATTCGCAAGCTACTTCTATTTTATTCGGAAAAAAATTTAAATCTATGGATTTGCCATGTATTCAGCTGCTTCATAAGAGGTCACTGAAATATCTCCAGGACATTATAATCCCGATACTATTCATTATTAATAAAGGTCCTTGTATCTACATAATTTCAAATTTATTTTTTTATTCAAACAAAAAATAAATTGATCACAAACTTTCGAGTATGCATTAAATTGTTTGGTTTATAATTATTCCAGCTTCTAATTTTATTATAAAATGTAATTATGTAAAAAATATAATCAGGTTTTTGATCTAATAAAAAATGCATATTGAAATTCTGTAGATACATGGTTTTTTGTCAATAATAAACAGTCTCAGGATTATAATGTCCGGAAGATATTTCTGTGACCTCTTATGAAGCAGCTGAACACATGGCAAATCCACAGATTTAAAATTTTCTTCGAATAAAATAGAAGTAGCTGGTGACTCTTTACAAAATATTATTCAAAATATTACTCTTGGGCTTTACTAATGAGTTTCTTTGTCAGAAATGTATTTTTCCAAATTGAAATTTTTTTTATAGCAAAAATTGATTTTTATTTTTTCATCCCAGATTTCTTTCCAAACTTGTAGATAGCTATAAAATGTCGTTCTAAACAACTTTTCCAAATAACATTTTTCAATATTTTCCCAAATAAGTGTGTTTTGAGACATAATTTTAAAAAAATTTAAATTTCCCGCCAAACAAGAAAAGACGAACGGCACTGTACAACATCTTTTGGGGTTTCTTTTGATGCAGAAGCGATTGCATGTATCGACATTTGTCAAAATATTATATTAAAAAAAAATCCCATATGATGCGTACTTTCTGCCGGTCACTGTATGTTCGTTCCTCTTGCCTATTTTCTGGAGCCTAACATTTTTCTTCATGTTTTCCTTTTTGGTTTCTATTGGTTACTGGTTGTTTCTCGTTGTTTGTTTTTGGGTTCGTTTGGTTTGTTTATCACCCATTTCTATCTGTTTTTGGGATTTTTCAGAATTTTCTGATTTTTCTATACGATTTTTAGATTTTCCAACCTCCCTTTGTTTTTTGCCCTGTATATTCTGAAATTGCAATAGGGTTCACTATCGCGGAGCACACCCTGAGCCATTTCCGAAGTTTCAAGTCTCTAGCTCATCATGAATTCAGTTGGAAATCGATTGCAAGATTTTTACCGGACAGACACATAGTAGACCAAGCGCCAGCAAAAAAAACACGTATGATTAGCTCAAAGCTTAAACTTCGGCGTAGCGCTGCGCAATTTTTTAAATGTGTCAAAAGAACGATGCTTTTGGGGAATGAGCTCTAAGCTAATTCTTGTATAATATTATACATAAGACACCCAAAGTATGGAAGAGTTGTATGTCATACCGATGCAGCGTCTCGAACTCTCCGCCATACTCAATTAAAAGTGTAATTTTTTATGATGTCTTGAAATACGAGCTCAAAGCTATTTTTTTCACCCAATGATGGAAAAAACTGGCTCATCACCAATTATGACCATGCCATACTGTTTCGGTGTCGCTGAGTAACCGCCATACTGATTCAAAAATTTCAAATTTTTCAGGAACCATGTATCATAGGCACAAGTATGGCGATCCGTTTATAGAGTAGAGTATATAACTATCAACTACATTACATATTTTGAATACATTTTGTGGCAGGTCTTATGAAATTAAAAATATTTCTATATCTAATACAACTAATATATCACCAAGTTAACATTATGATTAAAAAGACAAAACACAATTCAATCTGCATAAAAAAATCGAAGCACAAATATCACAAGTCGATCGAACTAGGAATTTTTCCAGATGCCCTTAAACCCTCACTAACTAATTACAGACCTATCTCCTCAATAAGCCAACTAGCCAAAATTTTCGAAAAAATTCTCATAATAAGAATAGATAATTATATCAAAAAATACAATATACTCTCAGATAACCAGTATGGATTCCGCCAAACCAAATCAACACAGGATGCGATGATCCACTTAACAAAAGATATCTACGAAGCGATGGACAAAGGAGAAACTTCACTGTGTCTTTGTTTATTTGGCGAAGGCCTTCGACACGGTGTGTCACCATAAATTACTGAAAGTATTGGAAAATATAGGTTTCAGAGATGGGCCATTGAAACCAGTTATCTATCTAACAGGAAATAAAGGGTGAAAATAAATAACTCATATAGCTCAGACCATATTATTGAGTATAGAGTGCCCCAAGAAACGGTCCTTGGACCGATCCTATTTAATATTTATATAAATGATCTCTTCAATATTGGGGTGCAAGCGAATATTATCAGCTTTGCAGACGACACAGCACTTTTATATCGAGGCAGCGACTGGAACAACCTGAAAACTAGAGTTCAAAGAGATTTGGTAACTCTATTACATTGGTTTAACAATAAATCACTGACGATTAATTTTTCCAAAACCCACTTCATTCCATTCGCAATATATAATAATAACTTACCAACATATAATAAAATTTTGATTAACATCAACGAAAACATCATTGAAATTGGAATGAAAGAGAGTATAAAATACCTAGGTCTCATCATAGATCAAAATCTCAGATGGCATAAACACGCTGAATATGTTACCAAAAAACTGAGATAATTAATAACTAAATTAAAATTATACAAAAAATTGTTCAACATACCACAAATGAAAATAATGTACACCAGTCTAGCCCAAACACATATTAACTATGGTATACTTGTTTGGGGAGGAATAACAAACAATTACCTTAAAAACTTCGAAGTTACCCAAAAATGGCTGATGAAAATAATGTTTGGAACAACTTTTCAAATAATCGAAACTGCTCACAATCCATCAGTTATACTTTTTGAACCTTGCATGTTACCATCATAAACACAAATACGAGCTCCCCCAAATTGACCATCCATACAACACTAGACTAAAAAATCAAACTACAAAAATACCAAAGGTTGGAACGACAAAAAACCGAAGATTTTTCTTTCATCTGAGCCCTATAATTTACAGGAAAATCCCAAATGAAATAAAAAACATCAATAGTTCTGGCATTTTCAAAAATAAAATAAAAATATTGCTCTTGAATTTAGCTCCCAACCAGGTTCTTCAAATATTTCAGAGAGAATCATAAATCAAACCCTATATAACACAAAAAATATATATATTCATATGAGACATAAAGTTACGAAATAATTTCAATTTATCGCAGCTCTGCACCAAAATAGCTCTTATACAAAGATGAAAACCAAAACAATAAATGGCAGAAACATTTTATTTATTTATTTACTAATTTTATTTTATTCAAACTGTAATAAACATACTGAATAAATTTGTCAATGAATTTAAAATTACATACTGTTTCACAATTCAACATCCTATTATATTATATATATATTTCATAGTTTAGGCTTATATATCATAAGTAGTATACCCATGCACCAGGTTTCACCTTTTATGGGTTTCCTACTCTATTTATTTGCTATAATTTGAATGTATTGCACGATTCAATGTTTTATTGTATTTTGAGCAAATAAAATTATTATTATTATTATTATAAATATTATTATCAGAAGACAAAATACAATTCAACGTGAATAAAATGAATCGAAGCCCAAATGGTTGAGTGTTTGCATAGATGAGAAACTTAATTTCCGAGTGAAAACAGTTCTTCAGTAAAAAAGAATCAACTTCTTGTTTGAAATTGTAGAAATTCAGCCTTCTTATTGCTTCAGGTAGTTTGTTATAAAAATGTAAATCAGATAATTTTTCCAGGACACCGAAAGCCTGTATCTTGGGGTTCTCAGCAAATTTCCCGATCTCGTATGATACCGATGTAAATCGGATTGTAAAGCATAATCCGCTCTGTTTTAATGCATTTCAAGAAGAGGGTAGTAAATATAAGCACTTGGAAGAGGCATGAGCTGAAGCCGAATGAAAAGAGCACGGCGGTGATCTCTGTAGCCCGCTCCTGCTAACATACGAATAATCCTTTTTTGGAGAATGAAAAGTTTGTTTGCATGAGTGGAATTACCCCACAGATTCCATAGGTCCAATGTCTATGGAAAAGTCCAAAGTAGTTTGACCTAAGAATATCAATCAAATCAAGAATATCAATACCAATATATGACCTCCGAGGTTCATTTTGATGAATAGAAGCAATGCTAAACTGATAGGAGTTCTTAAAATGGCTGCCACAATAAAAAAAAAATTTTTTTTCAAAATATCCAAATATCATGGGTAAGTTTTGGAAAATAATTATTTAGTCTTTACATCAATGAAGAAGGGACGTGAAATTACATAAGCAACGTTTTATGAAAAATTAGGACCTACTCAATTTATTAAAAGAAATGAAATACAGTAAATTTCATTTCATTTCTTTCAATACATTATATAAGTCCTCATTTTTCATAAAACGTTTCAAACGTAATTTCATATCACTTCTCCATCAATGCAAAGAGAGAATTATTTTCCAAAACTTACTAATAATATCATGAATATTTTGAAAAAAAAATGTTCTTCAGCATGGCGGCCATTTAAAGACCTCCATCAGTATGACATTGTTTCTATTCATCAAAAAGGACCACGGGGGTCATGAATACGAACCGCCATACTTGTGCTTATGATACATGGTTAGTGAAATTTTTTTACATTTTTGAATCAGTATGGCAGGTACTTAGCGACACCGAAACAGTATGGCATAGCCATCATCGGTGATGAGACATTATTTCTATCATTGGGTGGAAAAATTGCTTTGAGCTCGTATTTCAAGAGAGCATAGAAAAAATTACACTTTCAATTGAGTATGGCGGACAGTTTGAAACGCTGCATCGGTATGGCATACAACTCATATAAAACAAGAATTAGGTTTGAGCTCATTCTCCAAGAGCACCGTTTCTTTTTGACCACACTGTCGTCCTGTTATTTATAACACTGGCTTACTCATCAAAAAGTTTAAGCTTTGAGCTAATCATACGTGTTTTTTTGCTGGCTCTTGGTCTATAAGGGAGCTAATTGTCGTGCTTCCTACAACTTTTTTGAATATATTTACGATTCTATAGATAAAAGAAAATATGTTGGAGCACTCTTTTTCGATCTATCAAAAGCATTCGATACCATTGACCCAAACATTATCGAAAGCAAACTCTACTCTTTAGGATTTCGTGGTAACTTTCTGTCGTGGTTACTTCATATAAGCACACAATGTATAGTTCTCTATGCTGATGATTCAACTTTGGCTGATGCTTACAGTCTCGAGGAACTCCAAGGTAAATTGAATATATTTTGTCGAAGGGATTCACAACCTGGTGTGAAAAAAATTCATTAATTGTGAACAAAACGGTGTGTATGCAGTTCTATCGCAGATACAAAATTGTGATAAATTTTCAAGTAGGAGTGATGGATGATGTAATTTATCTTTCTGAAAATACTGAATTTCTCGGAACTTTCGTAGATAGTGATATGAGATGGGAAGCAAATATAAATGCTGTTTGTAAAAAGTTGAATAGTGATTATTATGCCATTCTACAACTGAAAAATATTTTTGATATAACTCAACTGATCAATATTTATTATGCCATAATCTACTCCCACATCTCCTGTAATATCAACGTCTGAGGTAGCTCAAGCAACTCCAACAGAATATTTATTCTACAGAAAAGATTCATCAGACTCATTGTCCATCTAAAGATTAGAGATTCTGTAGAGAATATTTTAAAAGATTCAATATCTCAACATATCCATGTATATATATTTTTAAATGTATAATGTTATTTCTGAAACAGAAACATATGTACGACACTGTTTTCCAACATCATAACTATTCCACTAGAGACGGAGATCTCATCAGGATCCCGACTCATAACACATCATTCTTTGAGAACAGTCCGTCATATACAGAAATTACATTTTTCAACAATCTTCCAACTGATCTGAGGAAAATTCGAAACAAAAATATGTTCAAATAAAAACTGAAGAAATATCTGCAAGAAAACTGTTTCTACAGCATTTCTGAATTTTTAAACTCGAGATAAAATGTCAGTTCTGTCTGTGTATATATATGACATTTATATTTTACATTTGATTTGTTTTAAATTCGAGATAACATGTCAGTTCTATCTGTGTATATGTGACATTTATATTTTGGTATTTCGATTATTTGTCTACCTTTTTGTGTTCTTGACGTATCCTATATCATATATTTGATCTTAAAGGATTCAATAAATTATTATTATTAATAAAAACGTGGTAAAACACGTAGGACACGTAACACGTAATCGTAACACGTAATTGTAACAAAGACCTCAAGTATTGTATTGTATTTCATTTAATCCATCGAGCTGAGTAGCTATTGGACAAGTCAGGTGGTACAAGCAGTTTTTAATAATAAAATTACACATAATAGACAGTATAGGAAACAATCACTTGAAAATATATTTGTAAATAAACTATACTAGATTGACAATACAGAAAACAGCACTTAAGCACATTAATGTAAATAAACTATTCCAATACAGGATTATCAAAGTAGTCCTTTATACTGTAGGGACAGAGGTCGAGGAGAAGCATTTTTATCAATTTTTTTTTATACCTTTAGGGAGGACATATCTGGTGATTTTTGAGATATTGTAAGACGGGCTTTTGGAACATGGAATTTTTTTTTTCTGGGGTCGTGGTAAATTTTTGATTCATTTTTGATTAATTTTCAATGCTGTCTGTGAATATAGATCAAGAGTTCATATATATATATATATATATATATATATATATATAAAATCCATAGAAAGGTAGTATTTTAAGTCGTTTGAATAATTCCCTACATGAGGTTTCGTTTGGGGCATTTGCTCGACACCGCACAATTCTCTTTTGGGCAACAAAAACATTCTGAAAGGCTAAACAAATTTTCCCAATTAGTTATTCCATACGTGATTCTACATTGAATTTCACCAAAATAGAAGAGCAGCATTCCATGAATATCCAAAATGGTTTTTGAGGATCTTATTGGGAAACATTAATTGTTCAATGGTTTAGCTAGCGCTTCACAGTGAGCATTGAACGATAAATGTTGGTCTAGTTTGACACCCAGGAAAGTTATACATTCCTCTCTATCTATAGTTTCTCGATTCATCACTATATCCAAGTTGGGAATTTCATTGTTTTGTCTAGTGTGAAAATTCATATGATTGATTTTGGAAGCATTTAGGAACAGTGAGTTTAATACCACTTGCAAAGTGCTTCGCAGCTGGTGTTAATTTTATTTACGTGGAGTCGTCAGCATAAAGATAAGTATGTGCATCGTGGAGTATAGTATTTCCAATCCCAATTGGACCAACATAAAACGTTTCGAGAGGGAATTCTCTTCCACACGATTGAACTTTCTTATGATTGTACCAGGAACGCTTTGAAAGTAAAAACACTGGTAGGGTATACATTTCCCATTTGCCGGGCAGTGCATATGAACACTCCTCGTAGCGTTCTTATTTTTATTGCCGTTCCAATTGGGATTAGAATAACTATACTAGGGGTAATTCATTTACATAAATGATAAATAATATAGGACCCCACACTGACCCCTGGGGGACCCCTATTCCAGTTGAAAGTAGGTTCAAAATATGTTCAGTTTTCACGTTGTCTTCTATGTGATTTATGTATGTGATTTAACTCATTGCCTAGGGAGGTGTTCCCCGAGGCATACAACCTCCAGAAATTTAAGAAGAACACCAACTCCTACCTTCTTTCCCTTGGTTCCCACGATGTTCTCTGAACATTACAGGATATCCCTTTTCGTGGGAACCGGAACATAAAAAAAAAAAAAATCCTAACTTTCTGAAGCCGACCATTCAGATAAAAAAAAACCCATTCACAGAGTGTTCCACGGATTCCATATTGATAGAGTTTATCCACCAAGAGTCCATTCTGGACACAGTCCAATTTCTATGGCCGAGATATCAATTTCCTGAAGGATCGGAGAACAGTTGTCATTTTGGATTGATTATTTTCGGGATATTGGAGCCCACTCCAGGGCATATCGCCATACAAGTTACATTACTCAGCTGGTCTCCGGATCCCTGTCCAGAATTGACAATTCTGCAGAAATTTCCTACAAATTATTCCCAATAAATGACGTGACAAAAATAGAAAATCGTTACGGCTTCACAAGCACTGCGAACTCTTATACATCATTAGAGCGTATTCGAGAGCTTTTCGAAACGACTGTGTTCCATACAAATACACTCCTTCGAGTTTCATGAAAACACACTTCGCTGAAAAATCTCATCCGTGTCATCCGAACACGTTGTGACGTGTTGACGGAGGACAAAGAGGTTGCTGTATGCAAATGATATTGTTTCGAGACTCCAGAATGGATTGTCAGGGTCCGTGTACAATACTTGCAATGGAGTTATTCAGTTCGCAGAGCCGCTGTATTAATGTGGAGATGAGCTACTAATTGGCAGAAAGGATGAATAATAATGAATATGTAGTGGGGCGTAGCAATGAAGCGGATCACGCAGAAATTGTTTTGTGATGGAAATGTGGTGGAACTGAAGAGTAGGGTGGTTGAAAATTTATTTTGAATATGTTCCTAAGAGATGGCTGATACCAAAATTTTCCAGGAACACGTATGTCCTTCTCCTGTGACAGAGGCTTGCCTGTCCCATATACCTGTTTCATAATACTACCATACACTGCGACTTTTTATAAAATTATTAGATAAATTACATTTTATTCCATTGAGACCATTTACATGATATTAGGAAAACTCAGTAGAGAAAAGAGAATACATAAAATATGTTATATCATAGATGAATATATGAAGAAATACAATTGTGTTAAAAGCTACATTCCATAAATAAAAAAGTTGGGGTCATTTCTGGTCAAACCGGAAGTACGGCAAAGCAAATAAATATGCCAAAAAATTTAAATTGAACTATGATACACAACCCTCTAATTTCGTTTTTCTATCTTCAATAATACAAAAGTTGAAGGGGTGAGCTACCTCAGAGAATCAACCGGTATACATGTTCACAGTTAAATTTCCATGACAGCAGTTCCCATTCGTTTCTGAAAATCAGCAAATTTTAAACCTAATAATAGATAGATAGATAGATAGATAGATAGATAGATAACCAATACGGCTTCAGGGAAGGCAGGCAGACAGTAGACGCAATCCTCCAGGTGATGAAAATCGCTAGAGGTGCTGCAGAATACTCGCACCCCCACCGAAGACTATGTGCAATGATCACCCTGGATGTTAAGAATGCATTCAACAGCGCATCATGGCAAATTATCCTGGAAGAACTCAGGAAGAAGGGAGTTGATGAGAGTCTGGTGAATATTATAAATTCATACCTATCAGAGAGGCGAGTAATACTCGAGGCCGAGGGGATCAGTATGACCATGGACATAAACAGCAGAGTTCCACAGGGATCCGTGCTGGGACCAACACTGTGGAACATTCTGTACGACGATCTACTGAAAATAAAATTACCAGATGGTACTACACTTATTGGCTTCGCAGACGATATAGCAATGGTAGTAACTGCCAAAGAGGAATGTACACTGATGAATACGGCAAACACCGCACTCATCAGAATCACCGAATGGATGGAAGGCAGAAATCTGCAGCTAGCGCCCGAAAAGACAGAGGTTGTTCTTCTGACCACAAAAAGGAAGATTGCACCGATAGAATTCAGAGTTCAGGACACCACGGTGAAACCAAGTAAGGCAATAAAGTATCTGGGAGTATGGATCGACACGAAGCTAACGTTTGCCGAACACGTTAACAAGGTTATCGAAAAGGCAGAAAAACCCTTGTGGCCTTGACCAACCTGATGCCCAACATTGAGGGCCGAGGGCATCCAAAGGAGAACCCTGTCGAGTGTGATACACTCCCAGTTGCTCTACGCAGCCCCAGTATGGCACACAGCTACTGAAAACAAGAAATTGGAAAAAAACTGCAGAGAATCCAAAGACTCATGTGTATTAGGATATGCAGCGCCTACAGAAGCATATCGGCAGAAGGAGTGGGAGTTATAGCAGGGTACCACCGATAAAATTCCTTATAGAAGAACGGAAAGAGACTTATAACGGGGAAGCAAGGAGCACAGCCATAACATCGCGTACGACCAAATGGCAGGAAAAATGGAGATCTGGCACCTACGGCCGGTGGACCTACCAGCTGATACCGGATATTGCAGTCTGGTTGAGTAGACCACACGGAGAAGTGGACTATTATCTAACGCAAGCGCTCTCAGGACACGGATGCTTTAGAAAATATCTCTACGACAGAAAGAGATCGGAGACAGATAGGTGTACTTACTGCGGGGTAGTGGATGACGTGGAACACACGCTTTTCGAGTGCCCTAGATGGCACCGGGAGAGAGATGAGTATATGAGGGAAGTGGAAAGGACATTTAACGCGGAAAATATGATGAGTAGCCTGGTGATATCGAAAGAAGGCTGGAAAATAGCGTATAAAACCATCCGACAAATTATAGAAACCAAGAAGAAAGAAGAGAGTAATAGAAGAGATTGATAAAACAGAAACAGCCCACCACACTGAAGAAATGCGAAAGCGGATTCCGGTGTGGTGATGCTGCAAACTACTGAAGGGGAAATTTTTTAGTCGGTAGGCGGTTCCTTAGGGACCGAATCCGACACTGGCCAGCCGATAGAACAACAGGCTGGTGCGTCTCTAGAAGATTTTTTACCCCTTCAAATTAAAAAAAAAAAAAAAAAAAAAAAAAAGATAGATTTATTTAGATAGATGGATAGATAGATAGATAGATAGATAGATAGATAGATAGATAGATAAGAAAGACGGCAGACATACGATGGCGAGGCAAAAAACACAGCCAGAGCAACACTCATGACCAAATGGCAGGAGGCTTGGAGAAATGGAACATTTGGACGATGGACTTGGCGGCTAATACCGGAAATTGAAACTTGGATAAATAGAGTTCATGGAGAAGTTGACTACTATCTGACGCAAGCACTTTCTGGACATGGCTGTTTCCGAAACTACTTGTACGAGAGGAGAAGATCAGACTCCAATAAGTGCCCATACTGCGAAGAAATAGACGATGCAGAACACACGCTATTTGCTTGTCCAAGGTGGCATGAAGAGAGAGAGGAGTACGTGAGAGAAGCAGGCACAGTGTTTGATGCAGAAAATATGATGAGAATCATGATAACATCAGAAAAAGGCTGGAATAGTACTTATAAAGTCATTCGTCATATAATTGAGACTAAAGAGAGAGAAGAAAGGTGAATAACAGCCTACCACACTGAAGAAATGCGAAAGCGGATTCCGGTGCGGTGAGGTAGACGAGAGGAGAGGTTTTAGTCGGTAAAGATGCTGCAAACTACTGAAGGGGAAATTTTTTAGTCGGTAGGCGGTTCCTTAGGGACCGAATCCGACACTGGCCAGCCGATAGAACAACAGGCTGGTGCGTCTTCAAGATAGATAGATAGATAGATAGATAGATAGATTGCAAGTAATAAGCTGAAGGATAACAAGGCACCGGGACCTGGGAATATACCACCGGAGGTAATAAAACAAGTTGTTATAGACCGGCCAGAAGATGTACTGAGAGTCTACAATGATCTCGCAGATGGAGCAAACTTTCCAGCAGAGTGCAAGAAAGCGAAATTAGTCCTTTTAAGAAAGGGAGACAAGCCGGTGAACAACCCGTCGTCGTACAGACCGATATGCCTTTTAGATATAGAGGGCAAACTATACGAACACCTGATACTGGCAAGGCTTAAAAGAGAACTAACACGCATAGGGGAACTATCCGATAACCAATACGGCTTCAGGGAAGGCAGGCAGACAGTAGACGCAATCCTCCAGGTGATGAAAATCGCTAGAGGTGCTGCAGAATACTCGCACCCCCACCGAAGACTATGTGCAATGATCACCCTGGATGTTAAGAATGCATTCAACAGCGCATCATGGCAAATTATCCTGGAAGAACTCAGGAAGAAGGGAGTTGATGAGAGTCTGGTGAATATTATAAATTCGTACCTATCAGAGAGGCGAGTAATACTCGAGGCCGAGGGGATCAGTATGACCATGGACATAAACAGCGGAGTTCCACAGGGATCTGTGCTGGGACCAACACTGTGGAACATTCTGTACGACGATCTACTGAAAATAAAATTACCAGATGGTACTACACTTATTGGCTTCGCAGACGATATAGCAATGGTAGTAACTGCCAAACTGATGAATACGGCAAACACCGCACTCATCAGAATCACCGAATGGATGGAAGGCAGAAATCTGCAGCTAGCGCCCGAAAAGACAGAGGTTGTTCTTCTGACCACAAAAAGGAAGATTGCACCGATAGAATTCAGAGTTCAGGACACCACGGTGAAATCAAGTAAGGCAATAAAGTATCTGGGAGTATGGATCGACACGAAGCTAACGTTTGCCGAACACGTTAACGAAGTTATCGAAAAGGCAGAAAAAACCCTTGTGGCCTTGACCAACCTGATGCCCAACATTGGAGGGCCGAGGGCATCCAAAAGGAGAACCCTGTCGAGTGTGATACACTCCCAGTTGCTCTACGCAGCCCCAGTATGGCACACAGTTACTGAAAACAAGAAATTGGAAAAAAAACTGCAGAGAATCCAAAGACTCATGTGTATTAGGATATGCAGCGCCTACAGAAGCATATCGGCAGAAGGAGTGGGAGTTATAGCAGGGGTACCACCGATAAAATTCCTTATAGAAGAACGGAAAGAGACTTATAACGGGGAAGCAAGGAGCACAGCCATAACATCGCGTACGACCAAATGGCAGGAAAAATGGAGATCTGGCACCTACGGCCGGTGGACCTACCAGCTGATACCGGATATTGCAGTCTGGTTGAGTAGACCACACGGAGAAGTGGACTATTATCTAACGCAAGCGCTCTCAGGACACGGATGCTTTAGAAAATATCTCTACGACAGAAAGAGATTGGAGACAGATAGGTGTACTTACTGCGGGTAGTGGATGACGTGGAACACACGCTTTCGAGTGCCCTAGATGGCACCGGGAGAGATAGTATATGAGGGAAGTGGAAAGGACATTTAACGCGGAACATATGATGAGTAGCCTGGTGATATCGAAAGAAGGCTGGAAAATAGCGTATAAAACCATCCGACAAATTATAGAAACCAAGGAGAAAGAAGAGAAATAGAAGAGATTGATAAAAGAGAACAGCCCACCACACTGAAGAAATGCGAAAGCGGATTCCGGTGTGGTGATGCTGCAAACTACTGAAGGGGAAATTTTTTAGTCGGTAGGCGGTTCCTTAGGTACCGAATCCGACACTGGCCAGCCGATAGAACAACAGGCTGGTGCGTCTTCAGAAGATTTTTTACCCCTTCAAATTAAAAAAAAAAAAAAGATAGATAGATAGATAGATAGATAGATAGATAGATAGATAGATAGATGAGAGGAGAAGATCAGACTCCAATAAGTGCCCATACTGCGAAGAAATAGACGATGCAGAACACACGCTATTTGCTTGTCCAAGGTGGCATGAAGAGAGAGAGGAGTACGTGAGAGAAGCAGGCACAGTGTTTGATGCAGAAAATATGATGAGAATCATGAAAACATCAGAAAAAGGCTGGAATAGTACTTATAAAGTCATTCGTCATATAATTGAGACTAAAGAGAGAGAAGAAAGGTAAATAACAGCCTACCACACTGAAGAAATGCGAAAGCGGATTCCGGTGCGGTGAGGTAGACGAGAGGAGAGGTTTTAGTCGGTAAAGATGCTGCAAACTACTGAAGGGGAAATTTTTTAGTCGGTAGGCGGTTCCTTAGGGACCGAATCCGACACTGACCAGCCGATAGAACAACAGGCTGGTGCGTCTTCAGAAGATTTTTTACCCCTTCGAAAAAAAAAAAAAAAAAGATAGATAGATAGATAGATAGATAGATTTATTTCACAACTTTACATTAAATGTTTGCTGCAAGTCAAGAGTTACAAGAATTGTACAAGATATACATAAAAGCCTTAGAAAATACGATATAAACATATATATATATATATATATATATATATATATAATATATAAAAAAAAAAAAAACGATTCACATAATAAATATTCTGATATAAAATCCTAAATTAATTATGACAAAATTTAAAAAAACATCTATAACAAGCACATGTACGAAACAATGAATTGACCCTGGCAAGGTGACAAAAATGTATTTACTCAAAACAAAAAAGTTGCATTCAAATACTCCTCAGTGCTATAAAAACAGTTTTCCAACATGAATGACATTAAATTTAAGTTTGAATGACTTGGGGTTCAGTTGTTTGATATATTCTGGTATATGGTTGTAAAGGTTTATATTTGGGGAGTTTTTCTGGGACTTTGTTAGTCTAAAGTACGGTATTATGAGCTGTTCAGCATTTCTTGTATGATACTGATGAACATCCTGATGTTTCGAGAATAAATGTTTATTTTTATGGATTTCAAGAACGGTGTTATAGATGTAAAGAGATGGAAGGGGTAAGATACCCAAGCTTTTGAAAAGTGGTTTGCAATGGTCTCTGTACTCCGCGTTCATAATAATTCTTATGGCCTTTTTTTGTTGTCTGAAAATTTTAATGGATTGGGAGGAATCACCCCATAAAATTATGCCGTAATTTATGTGTGAATGAAACATGGCAAAATGGGCAGTTTTCAAAGCATGAAGGTCCACTATTTTTTTTAGTTGTCTTAGAGCAAAAATGCTTTTAGAAAGCTTTACATTCAACCCATGTGAATGGGTTGACCATGATAAGTTTCCATCGAGAGTTATTCCCAATAGTTTTCAACTTTTAACGCTACTTTTTTTTTTTTTTTATGTTCTGGTTCCCACGAAAAGGATATCCTGTAATGTTCAGAGAACATCGTGGGAACCTAGGGAAAGAAGGTAGGAGTTGGTGTTCTTCTTAAATTTCTGAAGGTTGTATGCCTCGGGGAACACCTCCCTAGGCAATGAGTTCCAAAGCCTCGCTGTTCGTTGGATGAACGAGTCTTTGGAAAGTGATGTTCTGCAGGTTTCCAAAGTGACCACGAAGGGTGTGATGACTGAACTTGACGGGTTAATCTCGACGAGACTGCCAAAGCAGGAACGTTGTTGATATTTCAGAAGAGCATCGCCCATGAAAATATCTATAAAATAGAGACAAATCGCCAACTTTTCTACGGTGTTCCAGACAAGTGAGCGAGTTTGTAAGCGAGGCATCACCGACGAGACGAATTGCCCTTTTTTGGACAGAATCCAATAGACTCAGGATATGTTTAGGTGCCGCACTCCAAATATGGGAACAGTATTCCAGGACAGGTCGGATCTGTGCCTTATAGATCATAAGCAGCTGACTGGGGTCGAAATAGCTCTTGGCACGAAACAGAAAACCAAGTTTATGGGATGACCCTTTGGCAATGGACCTCACGTGATTTTTCCCAGGAAAGGTTATTGCTGATAGTAATACCAAGCATCGATATGGATGGCTTCAGTGGTATGGTTACTCCTGACAAAGTTATGTTAGGCACAGTGAGATCGGCTTTTCTAGAGAAAAGACATGCTTGTGTTTTGTTTGCATTGAATTCTACCAAGTTATTAGATCCCCATTCGAGAATTGTTGCCAAGTCCATATTTATATTATTAACATTTCTGTTACTGTTGATTGAAGAAAATATAATTTCCTTGGTCTTCTCCTCATTCAGTTTCAGTTGGTTTACTGTGAACCAATCTGTAGCCAGTTTCAATGCTTTATCCGTATTTACGGATAACATTTCCAAGTTTTCGCCGTTTGACACTAAAGAGGTATCATCTGCGAAGAGAACACTCCTGTTCGGCAACATGAAATTGCTAAAGTCATTGACATAAATCAAAAATAACAAGGGTCCTAAAACAGAGCCTTGGGGAACCCCGTGTAAGACATTTTCAACATCAAAAAACGTGTCATTCATACACACTGACTGAGTTCTATCCGTCGAATAGGATTTGAACAATCTGAGGGGTAGCCCTCTCACTCCATAGTATTCCAGCTTGTCAAAAAAAGAAACATGGGAAACACAGTCGAATGCCTTGGAGAGGTCACACACTGTAATGGCCACGATATCACCATTCTCAAGACCTTCCACAATGTAATTCACAACCTTCAACAAAGCATCAGTTGTGGACTTTCCAGCTCTAAAGCCATACTGGTATTTACTGAAGAAATTATTTATTACAAAAAAATTAACCAACCTGTTTTTCAGGATAATTTCAATAATTTTGCCCAGAACCGGAATTATTGAAATGGGACGATAGTTGTCGATTATAGATTTATTGACGCTCGTTGTGACGTAAACGACCGAGCAGCCAATAGGCGTAATCGGGTTGGTTGTGACGTTAAACAGCCATGTTGCCAAGTTTCTTGAACTAAAAATATCAGAACTAGAACACTATTCGCAATGTCGAGCGAAGAAAGCGGATTGGAAGGGTGTAAAAACACTCGATCTGTCATAAAATAATATATTGTCGATTTTACAGTGCACATAAACCTTGTTATTTTTGATATAATTAATCATTGTGGTCAATAAGAACGATGTCTGATGAAGAGAAAGGCAATCATGTATTCTTGTTATGGAGGCGCGGCCTAAGATTTGAAAATATGGCAACGTTGCAAACTTGAATGAAACTGTCAACTGTGGGATTGGTTGATCGGGTGATTACGTCATAACATTTTGCAGTGGCGCTAGAAAGAAGCCATTTAAAATTTGCCGACTCTAAATATTTTTGGAAAACAAATTACCAATAGAGTTTTCACAAGCTGTTAAATCCATTAAAAATATTTTGAAAATTTATGGTCCTCGCTCATTCTTTTTCCCATGGACTCGCAAAATCCAAGTCGCCGGTCCGGATCGTCTTCAACCAATTGGTGCAAACATTTCATTTTGGAAATTTCGAGTCCTCGCCCATTATTTCTGCCATGAACTCGCAAAATTCAAGTCGCCGGTCCTAATCGTCTTCAACCAATTGGTGCAAATATTTTATTTTGAAAATTTCGAGTCCCCGTCCATTCTTTCTGCCATGGACTTCCAAGATTCGAGTCGCCGGTCCGGATCGTCTTCAACCAATTGGTGTAAACATTTTATTTTTAACGAACAGAATTCATTTATTTTTAAAATTCTCTTTGCTGATGTTTTTGAAACATTACACTTATCAGATACTTGCTTAGTTTTCAACATTTTTGGTCCCAACTATATATATATATATATATATATATATATATATATTCCCCAATTTCTCGGGATAAAGGTCTGATTCAGTCAATTCTTATATTTTTTTTTACGTCGTTTCGACATAGTATTTGTCATCATCAGGTTGAAACACTAAAATAAAAAATAGAGAGTTTGAGGCATATTTAATTTAACACAATATTGAAATATATGCACTAAAATAATTCTATGAAACACCTATGGTTCGAAATATAACACGTTATTCAACACAATATAAAAATATCTGTAACATGTATGAGTTTTCACTTACAAATTATTTTATTCGAATTTCTTCGATCGCATCGTACGAACGTTATTGTAGGTATGTGAGTTCGAAGTCGAAGTTATCGGGAATGGTTTGTTTATCTTTCATGCATTTTCACCCTATTCATAAGTACAATATTTGGTTCTAGTATATGAGCCGGACTGCATTTTTTGGCAGCATGTAAAGATCAGTTTCTATTATTATTACTATTAACAAAGGTAAAAAAGGTTGTTATAAATCTGGCTTAAATTTTTGATATCATTTCTATTTTTTTTTATTCACAAAATAACCGCTTCAACCCTTTGGTCATAAGCGGTGGAGTTGATGAGTTACAGTCATAGTTTGTTGCCAAGATTCAAGTTATTTAAGAACATTATGATATTGCTACTATTACTATACTTACATTTCCTTTAAGTCATGGGATATATGAAACGTGTCTCTTTGGATCTGTTTGCACTATAATATGTTTCACTGATAACCGAACTTCACAAATATCACATAATGGTTCATTTTGACCAGATATCAAGAATTCATGGGTGAGTCTTGTGTGTCCTAAGCGCAGTCGAGTCATTAACACTTGTTCTCTTCGGTTCATCAATGTGTTTTGCCATGGTCCGACGTTCAGTTTGATTTCTCGGAGTTTTGAATGCGAGGTTTGCCACTGGGTAATCCAGATGTCCAGTAGCTTGTTTTTGAAATATGATTTCATATCTATCGAAGGTGTGAACTTTGATGCTACCTGGTTCGCATTATAAATTGCTTCTCGTGAACTCACGTCAGCTGTTTCGTTTCCAGCGATTTCTATGTGTGACGGGACCCAGAGAAGTACCACTTGTTTATCTGATATTTGGATGTTGGGGAATTCCCTTTTGATTAAACTGCCTATCGGGTTAGAGACATACGTGCGACGTAATAGTTGTAGTGAACTTAGGGAGTCTGATATAATTATGAATTTTTTGTTATTATTACACGGGTTTGCGAAACGTGCTGCCTGAGGAATCGCAAAGAGTTCCCCCGTGAGAATTGTTGTATATTCCGGAAGTTTATTTGTTGATGTTGTAAAAGGTGTTACTACTGCGGCTCCTACTTCGTGGTTCGTTTTGGAGGAATCTATATATATTTCCATGAAATCGTGATATTGGTTGATGATTTCTCGGAAGTTTTGTATGATGATTTGCGTGTTTGTTTCTTTCTTATCAAACTCGCAGAGGTTGGTATTTATGGTTGGTTGATTTATCATCCAGGGAGGGGGAGTATCTATTATCATTTCTATAGTTAATGCTATTGGGGTCTTTTTTAATATGTATCATTTCAAGGAATAATCTTACTCTTGGATTTTCCTTTCTTTCGTAAAAGTTTCAATGTTGTTAGTGTCAACCTTATGTTGATTTTATTTTTCGTGTTTGGATAAGGCTGTAATGTCGGTTTTTGAGTATTTGTGGGCTTGTACTCGTTCCTGCAAATATTGCAGTCGGTATGATATAGTTGTGTTTTTCCATTGTTTTATTAATTTTAATTCGATAGTTTGTCCATGTATGGTAAAGGTATGTATGTTGTTGTTTTCTTTTCTTTATTATCATTTTTATTGTAGATCGCATGTATTCGTTTTCTTATTGTTTTTTCAGCAAAGTAGCTGGGGTATTTATTTTCTTTCAAAATATTCTTGAATATTTCTATATTACTTTTCCTGAATTTTGGGTGAGCAAGCTTTATAGCTCTGTCAGTTAAATTTTGAATGAGCTTTTTTACGTAACTAAACATTGCATTTGATAAATAGTTTGTGTAAAGATTTGATGCATTTGGTTTAATAAACCAGTTTGTGAAAATTATCCCAGTGGTCAAGAAACTAGAGATTTTTTTTAAATTTAAATATATACATACATATACTTGTATATATATATATATATATATATATATTGTTATTTATGAAAAACCAGTTATATATTTTAAAAGGAAAAAACCCACAAAAAAGAATAATTACTTAATAGATATTAGTTTCAAGAGATTGTTTTTAAATAATTTTTGAAGTTGTATTTCCTTTATTAAGCCTCTGTATAATATGAATAGATAAAAATATTCAAATACTATAATACAATCAATTTCATACACTGTCATAATGATTACAACCCATAATTATTCAAAAGACAACAAGAAAGGTCTAGATTCACAAAATCATCCTGAATAGAATGTGATAAACAAAATTATAAGCTTGAAACATACAGTATATGAAATTGTATGTAACTAAAAATAGCCAATGGGAGAACAACAAACTTCTTGATGACAATAGCCAATCAGGGAACAGTATGGTCAAATGTAAGATTTGAAATTGTGAGAAAATAAGAACGGAAAAGTGTCAGAGACAATTATGATTGAATATTGTGAATAGTCTGTAAGAAAGGAAAAATAGATTCATTTATAAGTTTTGACAAATAACCCGAAACAGTGAAAATGTGAGAACATAGTGCGCGAACTCAAAAATTCAAATCAAGAGGAATGGAGAGAAAATGGTATCCAAGTAACGAAAAACAAAGCCACAAGGAGATCGAAAATAAATTGAAAATGAATGCCACGTTTTGTTGGGAGAGGAAGAAAAATTCATAAATTTCAACATTATAAACAGAAAACCAACATTACCTTATTTGTATATCATATACAAGTATTCTAAAGCTGATATTTGGATTGGTATGGTTCCTTCTATTTGGTATTGAAGTTCCTGAGGGCATTGGAGTGAAAGACAATCCAAATCCGGGTGTATATTGAACAGCGACAGTTCCAGCGTCAGGTATAAACTTTCCTAGTGCACATTACGAACTGAACAACTTCACTAATAACTCATATCCCATCAGAAAAACTTTATTTCACTTGATTTTGAACTATTGAAGAAATTTTCACTTTGAAGGTAAAAGTGAGGTTGTGTCTATTTATCCATGACCTGTTTCTCATGATTATCCATGATTATTTGTAAATACACCTTAGAATAAGTTATCTATCGGTGGGCCAGGTAAAATTAAGTTTTCCTGAATAAAGGAAATAATTGCATTTTGATACTTTGTCGTTTTGTTTTCCACAATTATCAGCAATCATGTTTATAAACACAGACTTGACATCAAGCAGTGGTTAGTGGCTCAATTGCCTGAACCGGCTATCTGAGACGAGAGGAGTACCAACTGAGTTCAGTCGTGGTAAGAAAAATTATAACAATTGGCAGCAACGTGAAGAGAGAACTGTGACGTTAGCTAGCAATTATTATTACATCAAAACATATTACACAGGGCGAAAATACTTATCTATATCATAACAATTTGGCTCACAACGAAGAGTGGAAATTATTAGCAATCTTCATTTTATAACAACAATTTATATTTGCAAATTATCATTACATTACAATTGGCACCCAAAAAGTGGGGCGAAATAATAACAAAATAATTTGTTATATTATCAATACATATCAATATATATATTTTTCGAATGAATCTCAATTGTAATTTTTCATAATATCTTTCTAGTATAATTTATATATTCGCCTCAGCGTGTTATCAATGATCACGATGTTTCTCAAACATAACTTGTATCGCATGAACGAACGTATTTTACAAAATTTATTTTTTCGTTCACTTTTATGATTCCATTCTTCACATTTCAGATTTCTTCCGATGAATAGTTGTACTGAATCTAGAAGCATGATTGTATATTGATTTTTTTTGTTGGCTTCTATTCATTTATGAGAACTAAGAATATGTTCAAGTCACATTCAGTTCAATTCCAGATGCCAAACATGTCATCATCATAATATATTCCTACTTGAGAATCATAACGGTGGGTTTAAGGATCGTTTGGAATATTTCATGGATATATTGTCAACAAAAAAAAAATATGAAAATATGTTTATTTTGTGAAGAGTGCGAAGGGTTGTATGATTGTATTTACATTTTGTTCTGGTCTTCAATGGTTTCATTTCAGAATGCAGTTCACTGGTGAACCAACTTCTATGATTAGAAACTTTTGTAATTCATTTTTTCCCGATGATTATTCACGAAAAGCTCAGCAGAACCAAGCGACTATTTTTATGCACCGAAATATTTTCGAACGGTTCTGTACGTCCCGATTTCGACTTTTGTTACAAATCCCGAATTGCAGTAGCGACTGTTCTATTGATTTATGAGTTTCTCAGCTTTACCTCAACATGTAGGGCCTGAATATGCTCGAAACATACATCATCAGCATCTGCCGCCAACACTTTATAACACATCGAGCCGCCGCTATAATGAGCGGTAGAAATAGAATCAATTCACTCCCTAATTCACACCATAATTAACTTTATTCAGTACAGGAGGGTTTTCGGAAATGTTACGTTGCTAGTTGACATTTTTGTTCGGTATTTGATTGATTGGGGCACATTGTTTGAATAATACATGAAATAACGTTTGGGAATATTTCCCTGAGGATCGTGAGTGATGAATCAATATAAAATATGTTCCGCTATAATTTCATTTCCATGGAAAGATTCGAGAGTTTCCCTAGATAATTCCAAGAGAAAAAATAAATGAAGATGGCAGTTTATGGTAGATGAGTCCAGTCATTTTCAACACCTTCCATTTTTGGATTGGATATCCTGATGATATCCTGAATGAAAGTTTTCCCAGAAGCACGAAGATAAAATATAAATGAGGAATCCATGATGGCAGGGATTATTTAACAAATAGCAGCAATCTATCTTCATCGAATTCAAGTTATCAATAATAAACAGTAATTGGCATCATATCTGGGTATTGAAATTTGTAGGGCTCAAATAGGAGATAAAAACATACTTTTTCATGGAAAAATCACCGCTGAAAGTTTCAAAATGGCGGCTGAGCGCCATCGTCAATAATTTTTTTGAATAGAACACCCCGTATATTATTCCATTTTCAAAATCTGCTCATAATTCTCAACAGTTTTTTTCAATACACTTCACTACTAAATTCAATTGTTTTCAAAATATTAACGTTTGAAAAGTGACATTTTGGTCATTTCAAACCCAACCAAAAACACTAATGTTGCTTTCAATCAAGTTTGCATTGGAAAAAATCGTTGTCGCGGTAACATTTCGTTTACTGTCAAACTGAACCGCTAACTGTCAAATAGTCCGTTGAGCGCCTAAATCCTTTCATGAAAAGTGTGATCATGGCTAGTAGTTTAGACGATAAATTTGAAGCAGTTTTGATATTTGGAGAAGCTGGAAGAAATGATCATGTAGCAGTCCGTATGTTTAATGATAGATTTCCCGAAAATCCTATTTCGAGGTGGTATTTGCGCAAACTTTTAAATAAGCTCCAAGCAATTGGTGTGCCGAAAGATGCTGCAACATCAGGAAGACCGCCTTTTCAGGATTCAGGATTTCAAAGTAAAGACCAGCGGTAGTTCAAATTGGTTTGCTTGAAATGTTTCATATTCACATGACTCAGCTCAAGACGTCTCGGTCAGTTGCCGTATGAATATTGTGCAGAGGTAAGTTCTAAAAAAAGTGTCCAGAGTCCATTTCGATCGAGTTCGCGTTCCTCGATACAAACTTTCCTGGGCGATGGATAGGTCGCAGGGGAAGTACATAATAGCCACCAAGATCTCCGGATCTTACACCTCTAGATTTTTTCTTTTGGGGGTATCTGAAGTCAAAAATCTACGGCACTGAATGCCAAACAATAGAAGAGTTGGAACGCAGAATAATAGATACATGTGAAGAAATAGATGAACAGACTTTCATCAACGTGAGAAAAGCTATTTATAATAGGGCATTTTATTGTCAAGATTTAGGAGGGGGCCACATTGAACACTTGATGAAATAATTGTTGGGGTTAAATAAAAGTGTTATTCAAAAATAAATTATAATTTTTTAGCTAACTAATTTGTTTTGATTGTGAATTTACAGAACACATTCGCAGGCTTCGAGATTTTTCGGTAAGCGGTACTGTTTATCATTGATAAACTCTCTTTACGCCTCTTATCAGTCGAATTGATTAAGAGATTCAACTAGAAAATAAAAACAACGTTTAGTTACAATTTTTTTTTACCGGAAGCGACCAAAATCCATACTTCATTTTAAACCAGAATGTCACTTTTCAAACGATAATATTTCGAAAACAATTGAATTCAGGAAAAAGGTGTATAGGAGAAAACTGTTGAGAATCATGAGCAGATTTCGAAAATGGAATAATGTATGGGGTGTTCTATTTGAAAAAATTATTGAAGATGGCGCTCAGTGGCCATTTTAAAACTTTTAGCTGTGATTTTTCAAAAAAAAAAAAAAATTTATCTCTCAAGTAAGCCGTCCAAATTTCGTTGCTATATACCGGGTGGTTCGAACATTAGTAGGAGGAGAACGGACTTTAGATGAGCACTGTATAACTATTCTAGCAAGGTACACATCTCAGATCATTCATCTGTTATTGATAATAATAATTCAGTAATAATGCAATTGAATCATTTGTTGAGGATATTGGATGAAATATTTAACAAGTTTGGATCAAACGATTCAGAATATCCTCATTATTTTTGAGAATACCAAAGCTGCCTTTGTTGCTCGTATTGTAATTAGTCCACACTATTCATCAACATCGGGCTAGTTGGCTCCTTCCTGACCATAATCTGTCACTGTGTTTCTGCATTGAAAGTATTTTTAACAGTTTGAGATATTTCCATAATACTTCGCTAAAAGTATTTTCATATGACTAAGGAACGAGCACAGATATAACGGAAAGTATTTCCATTCAAACGCTCCATAAACCCAGAATCCAAATATTTATAGAACTAATCTTCCACATCTACGCGCAAAATTATCACATTCGATTTCACAAAGTTGCGAACTCTGATTATATATTCCCGCCGCCATTAAACATATCCAGCCGCGAACGTGATTTTTGGTCGGATTGCCATTCCGAAAATGACATCGCTCGAAAAAGCCATTTATTCATGTAGAGCTAGGCTATACGCGATACTGTCAAAACCTAACGCATTCGCTTATGCGGGCACATCGACTTCACAAATGCATGAATCGCGGCCCGGATAACTGTAAAATCACGTCAGAGTTGACGACGGCTGGAGTTGAGGCCGATATATTGGTAAACGATTGGAGCTTGTGATGACAAGTCTCTCAATCAACGTTTTCTCTGAAGAATTATGAGGTTTCTTTGATGAGAGAATGAACACACACCTTTAGGCTGTCAGTGTCGAAATTCTGATATTATCAGGAATATAGTTTTCCCAATATCAATTGCAGAAGCATAAAAAAGTCTTGCGGTGAAATCCTGTGAGCAGCAGTGGCGGAGATAACTAATTTTATTTAGATATTTTAAGATTTTAAAAATACTTCATAAATAATGGAAAATGAAAAAAAAATTTAAGACAAGCTTTTATTTATAGAAATACATTAAGAAAGAAAAATAATGATAAATAAATAAATAAATAATAAAATTAGAATATCCTGAAACGTATTTCGATCGGCACACACCAAGACCACAGACGATACTGGTTTTTAATCTTTCAGAGCTATTGAAACACAAATATAACGCGTGATTTATGACCTCCCATCGTATAGACACACCTACAAGCATTGATGTCCGACTTGATTGGCCCAGACGAATCGATTGTAGAACAGACAGCAGTCACTCAAGTCCACGTTGACCAGCGGGCTCTTTGTGCCGACGGAGACTGTATACAAGCAGTACAGATTATTTTTCATTCCGTTTCTTCGCATATACGCTCGTGTTAGCGAAGTGAGTTTATATTTGCTCCCTATAGAAACAGCTTCTGCAATTGATATTGGATGGACTATAACAACTGTTTTTGTACTGTAATCAGTATGAATAGCCTGTCCCGATAAATTTGTATATCATGAACGTGTCCTGTGGCCGAAATAGTCGAATTAGGTGATTATGGATGTGAAAAATTAACTGAGCAGAGGAAATAATGTAGAACTCATAATCAAAAACAGAACGTAGTCTAGTCGAGAAATGAGTTTCCTGCAAAAACCTGTTTCAAGTCTACTGAAAATGTGAGCGATGGCTCATTTGATTCGGGATGTCATTCTGAGAAAGATGTATTTTTCTATTTTTTCCGCCAACAAAAATTTACTTTAAAGAAATAAATCAAAACGACCTTAGTTTTTTACCAATAGCTCAAAAACTATTCATGATAGAGAAAACAAAAAAAGAACAGGTTCTTGAAAAAGATAAAATTTTACATGAAAAAGTCCCTACTCCCGGAACTCTTTTTCAATTATTTATAATTTCAATTCAACGTTGAAAATAGGTCTCCGCGTGGACCTTACGGCCGCGTGAACCTAACCTTCAATTTATCTTTTAATACATAATTAATATGCAACCAAACCGAAATCGACCATCAATTAATAAACTGTAAATGGTCGATTTAGTCCATTAATGTATAATTGTGGTATAGGCAACTAAACATACACGAATTCGAATATTATTCAAATGTCAAATCATATTATAGTCCATCCAATATCAATTGCAGAAGCTGTTTCTATAGGGAGCAAATGAAAACTCACGTCGCTAACACGAGCGTATATGCGAAGAAACGGAACGAAAAATAATCTGTAGAACTTGTATACAGTCATAAATCACGCGTTATATTTGTGTTTTAATAGCTCTGAAAGATTAAAAACCAGTAGCGTCTGTGGTCTTGGTGTGTGCCGATCGAAATACGTTTTAGGATATTCTAGTTTTATTATTTATTTATTTATTATTATTTTTCTTTCTTAATGTTTCTTTTTTTTTTTTCATTATTTCCGCCCCTGCTGCTCACAGGATTTCACCGCAAGACTTTTTTATGCTTCTGCAATTGATATTGGGAAAACTATACCTTCGCGCTGTCAAATTTTTGTATTTTAAAATCCAAATATTGTAAGTTTCCTCCTAGTTGAACAAAATGAATATCGAAAATTCCACGTTGACCCCAGGAACGTGGTCGACGGAATTTTTTTGTAATCAACTCGTATATTGAAATGCCGATTAATGATTTCAAATTTTAACGCGCTTGCTTCGCTCTCGCGTTGAAATATCACGATCATTAATCTCTACCATCAATACATTAGTTGATTGAATAAATATTTTCATACTATTAAATATCAATTTAAAAATTCAAAAACATTATAGTAACGTCTGAACACTTGAAATAATGTAATTTCGTTAAAAAATGTTTTTTCATTGAATTTTGATAATGTGAGGCTATTGTTAATCAAGAAGTTTTTTTAAACCGCCGATTTTATTAAAAACCGAATAATTGTTCACAGAATGACTCCATAATTTTTTTCCTTCCCGGAGCGCAGTTTACAGGGGTACTCAATGATATCACGCTATAAAATTGTTTAAAAGGATTATTCAGCTAATTATAAATTTCTGAGGTTACAAAATATGAGAAATCGAGTAAATATTGTCATTTTTTTTATTGATATTTCACATAATTACTAGTATTATGGGTGACAAAGGCATTTTAATTTTTTTTTAAGAAAAAAAAAACGCTATTTGTTTATAATATATTTATAAACAAATGGATATGTTGAATATTTTTCAAAAATTGTTTTTCTGTATTAGGTTGCTAAGAGTTTATTATAAACAAAAAATTAACAAATTCTTATATTTTTTCATTTTAGTAGTTTATAATAGTTTTTTCTATTTTTTAAATATTTAAATAATATATTGATAAATTGAGTAATTGGTTAATCTCTACCTAATAAGTTCTTTTTTATTAATAATGTAATTGTTTATTTACTCAACAAACTTTGATTGGTATTATTTTTTTTATAGTACAAAAAATACAAAAACAACCATATACGACAAACTGTTTGAAACATTTCATTTGTAATTTTTAAAGAATTTTTTTGAAAAGTTCCTTGCGCGAAAAGTATTTTTTTCGATTTTTTTTTATGAACTAGATAGATAGATATTTATTTGCCATTAAATTGTTACAAGGAATACGAGGTTTTGTCACTTGAACTATAAACTAAACAGAAAACACAGAAACAAGAACATAGCAGTGTACATATATGTATGTTTAATATCCATTTCTTTAATAATATCACACATTTTTCATGACCAACAGACATGCAGTCAGACAGTCTAAAGTGAAAATACAATATATTTATTGATAAGACTTTTCTTAACATGATCGTTATTTTTCAAAGAATGCGTTCAGTTTGTTTATTTTTTTTTTTAATATTCAAAGTTGCAGCAGGTCAGATTTCTAAAGGCTGTTTATTTTTTTGGGGAAATTGATGTGAACTTTTTTTCCTTTACGTACTGGTTGAATTTCAATTTATTTTAATGAATGAAGTAGGAAATTTTGAAGATACGTATTCCAATAACAGTTAGTATTCTCCGTTTCTTGAAAGTTTCTCCACATATCATTTCTGTTAATTACAACTACCATCAGTAGTGCAATCTGACAGAATTCAATCTGATATATTTTTATTGTACTGGAAAAATAACAAAACCGTATGAAATATATTTTGAGAACTTCATTTACTGTGTTGGTATTCCTGAAAACTGGAATGAAGAATGCTGCGAAAAACCACTATGGATAAATATTCTCGCTAATATTTGCATGGATTATTGAGGAAAAGAACTAAAATTGTAAAAATTTGAACCTGACTGTAATACTGTGCGATCTCCTTCAATTAACTTCAATACTGCACTCAAAAGCATTGGGTGCTTTATGTTGATAAGTTCAATCAACAACTCACCCTATTTACATTTTTTTCGTGTGACTAACAACCTGATCTGACAAATCTTCCATTTGTCTGCGAGTTCGTATTGTCAGATATCTTATGCGTCGACTGAATGAGATCAAATTCCCACTTATAATAATTGTATCCACTACTATTCTTCCAGTATCTCAGTGTATTCCAAATAACCTCAATTTCCTCGAGCAACACACAGACGGAGCTGGTGTCAGCAGTGGGATCTGCACTATCCAGACTATGTTTTCAAATGTGGAAAGTGTCAGTCACCATCTGCAATTAGGTCCAACCCAGTCGCCAATCTTGTCGAATTTATTATCCTGATGTGATTTGTAGTGATTTGGGTCTATGATTCACTTCAAAGCCGCTGCTAATCATGGCTTTGTCTGGGACGCATCTGAAGTGTGAGAGGCGAGTAGAAAATGTACAAAGCTGGCGCAAATTGAACAGTTTATTAACATTTCTGTCGACGTCGTTTATAGATCCACTTGGCAATTTCACAAGTCTGTTAACAGACTGAGAGCTCAGTGGAGCTGGAATAGTATGCACTGTATTCAGATGATAGTTAATGAAATTTGGTTGAGTTGCGAGTCCATTACTTCATAAAAATTGGTAAATAAGATATTCTCGAAAATAAATTGGAAAGAGACATCCGAATTTTTTTATGAATATAAATATTATTTGATCAAATTATCTTGATGAAAGCAAATTTTCTCCAGGAGCAGCTTCCCATTTCACTCGAAAATATTCCACTAGCTATTCGACCAGGAAGTCCTTGTTTCATACGAACTCTATTGTGAATGTTGCAGCCTGCGAGACAATCCAAAACACACCAGGAATATTTCAACGTTTGCGCCAGTCTATGAGACGAAGACTTGATTCCTGTCTAACGGTTGGTGGTGGTCATTACGAGTAGTTTTTATAATTCCGTTCCGTTTGATCTTGTTGCATTTTTCTTTGTTGGAATACACATAATTTTGTTTTGTTTGTATTTTTAATTTGATATTATATTAAAACAAAACATAGTACTGGTACATGGCTACATTAAAAGTTAAAACAAGCGTAATAATTTTAAAATATTACCATTGAAGTCACAAGTTGGGCAAACAAAACGTGACGGCCACCTATTAATTCTTTCGATTCCATTACAGAAGATCCGTTCATGCACAACATTGTATTTTATTTTTTTATTAGGAAACTATTGC
This sequence comes from Gonioctena quinquepunctata, assembly GCA_018342105.1. Classification (NCBI taxonomy): domain Eukaryota; kingdom Metazoa; phylum Arthropoda; class Insecta; order Coleoptera; family Chrysomelidae; genus Gonioctena; species Gonioctena quinquepunctata. The sequence continues at coordinate 346,578 of JAFIRS010000379.1, read as the reverse complement.
TTTTACGAACGCAACACAGGAGTTAAAAAAGTTTTGCAATGAATTATACTTCTCAACAAATATTTTTTAAATGGGAAATTTTGTTTTGTCAAAAAATTCTAGTAAAAAAAGGAATAGGGGTTGCATGTTCCACCCCTTCAAAGGATCCCAACAAAATTAAAAAAAAATCATAGGTAGCTTTTTCATTGTCCATAAAATGCCATTTCTTCAACTCTTCAGCAATTTCAAGAAAAAAAAAATATTTTTCCTTATTTATGGAAGCGTGTAACTTTTTAAGGAAAGGCCTTAGAGCTTTTGTTTACGAAAGACCCCCTTTAATTTTCGACAAGGAATCACCCCCTAAAAACTTTCGCATTCATTTTGTAACACCCTGTATAATAACATCAATATAACTGTATGAGTATTCCAATTCAAACCCATAACAATATATCAAACAATACAAGAAATCTGTCCCTATTGTATTTGATTCGATCCTACTACCTCGGTACATTTTTCTAAACAGTAACACTGTGACAAAGATAGAATCAATTAGAAAAAAATTTATTTTATTGGCTTTCAATGAATCGAAGGTAATGTCTAGGCAGCTATGAAAAGGAAAACATTATTTAAAATATTTATACATTTTCAGTTGCAGATAGTAACTCTTGAAATTGTCCGCTGAATCGAAGTCGACTTGTTTTGAGCGGAGATCGTAGTCATTATTTTGAAACAACTTTTTCGGTCCATATATACCTTTGAAATTTCTACTCTGCTGTATTTTGGTATATATTTTTTCCTCAGAAATGATTTTTTTTTCTTTGAAAGTTTTTCTCAGCTGCTGCCCTTTCATTTATTTCCTTCTCCATTTTTTCATCTTCTGATGGTATCACTCCCGAATTTTTGAATTTCTCCACTTGAACTTCTTTTCCTATTTTCATAACATATGTTAGTTTGGTTCTCACTATATATATACCGGGTGTCCCAGAGCTTTTAGGCCAGCAGATATTTCAGTTATTTGCAGAAAATAAAATTGAAAAAAAATACGTGTCGTAGGAGACCATAAGCTCGTTCATGTAGCATAGCAAAATCCACCCCCTGGCAAACAACCCCCGAGAAACCACCCCAAACTTTTGTTTTTCAAATTGCACCCCCATGTTTGTTGCTGTTCAACTTACAGCCCGTTTCATTCCTTATTCATCGATATATCATAATATGTAGTTGTGAAGATAGTAAGTCGATAAAATTCAATTCGTTAGTGGGTACTATTAATTTGACGGAATGAATGGTTCCACATTGTAGAGACAAGAAAAAGTGGATGTTAAAGAAAAGAGTCAATAAAATGTTGTTTTCAAATTGCACCCCATGTTTGTTGCTGTTCAACTTACAGTCTTTTCATTTCTCATTCAATAATGTACCATGGTAGCTAAGAATGGCATGCAGAATTATGCAAATAAAAATACAAATGAAATAATAATTTATAAGCTCATCTGTATTTTGAAAAAATATTATACTACAGAAATTGTTCAAAATGTTGGCCAGCACTTGCCACACATGCATCAAGTCGCCGAATCAGCGCGCGAGTACAGGAAGCTCTAATCATTTCGGAGTAACGGTGTTACAAGCCTCTGAAATTTTCTGTGTTAAATCTTCAATATTTATTGGTTGAGTTTCGAAGACAACTCGTTTCAAATATCCCATAGGAAAAGTCCAGTGGCGTGAGATCTGGAGAACGTGCGAGCCATCGAACAGGTCCACTATTTCCAATCAACGGTCTTGAAAGATATTATTGAGGAATGTAGTAACTATATTATGGTTATGTGCAGGAGCACCATCTTGTTGCCACCACATTTGTTGTCGTTCCTCAATTGGAATATCTTCTAGTAATGAGGAATGCAATTTTCCAAGAAATGTAGATACCGGTGGCCCGTCAAAGTGTCTTGGAAAAATGAGGGCCGATGAGACGTCCATTATGTAAACACACCACACGTTCACCCCACATTGTTTGGAAATTGGTTTCTCTGTATCCAGTGAGGGTTGTCCTGTGACCAATAGTGCATGTTATGTCGGTTAACAGTGCCATTATTATGGAAGCGGGATTCGTCACTCCATAAGATTTGATCGAGGAAGTTGGGATTGTCATGGACTAAAACTTGAATGTGAGCAATGAATGCCATTCGTTTTTCGAAATCTGTAGGTCTGAGTCCTTGGTGTAAATGTATTTTGAAGGGATGATACCTGTACTATTTGAAAATTCTGTGCACAGACGACTTACTGATCCCAATCTCCACCGCCAATGCACGAACCGAAAAATGAGGATGTGCTTGGCGTAGGCCAACACATTTATACAATGTTCCTCAGTTCGTACAGGAGTAGGATGTGCTTGATGTGTTTTCCCTGGAAATGATCCGTTCGCATTGTATTTTCTACATCGAAACGTATTGCGACCTGGTTGTCGACGATCAGGAAAGCGCTGCTCATACTGCCTCTCCGCAGCACGTTTATTCTTTTGGCATTCACACTAAAAATTAGAAGCATATCAACGTATTCGTTGGGAGTGAAGGTAAAGGCATTTTGATATTTAACAACAATATCACGACTGATCGCAATTTGTAATCCAGATACCGTAGGAATAAAACAAAGCACAAAAAGTTCTAACATTTTAGTGACTCTTTTTCTTTAACATCCACTTTTTCTTGTCTCTACAATGTGGAACCATTCATTCCGTCAAATTAATAGTACCCACTAACGAATTGAATTTTATCGACTTACTATCTTCACAACTACATATTATGATATATCGATGAATAAGGAATGAAACGGGCTGTAAGTTGAACAGCAACAAACATGGGGGTGCAATTTGAAAAACAAAAGTTTGGGGTGGTTTCTCGGGGGTTGTTTGCCAGGGGGTGGATTTTGCTATGCTACATGAACGAGCTTATGGTCTCCTACGACACGTATTTTTTTTCAATTTTATTTTCTGCAAATAACTGAAATATCTGCTGGCCTAAAAGCTCTGGGACACCCGGTATAATTTTTTTCCAGGGCTTTCTCATACATTTCAATGGTCTTGTCAAGGGTTACGACATCCTTCGCTATATAACCAAACCGTCGGCGTAACACGGCTCAGATAAAAGTATCTTTACTATTTTCCAGTTATCTTGAATGGTTTCATATCTCTATTATAAATTCAAAGAGCACATGTAAGACAATTGAGGACTGGATAGATTTATCGTGGATGTGTAGATAATCAGAATTAAACCCTATTCAAAACAAATATATTCGAATTCTGACATTCATTAATTCAGACATGCTTTGGGATTTGTGGATGTACCTGTAAATGACCAAGATACATCACAATATCCATAAAGAATCATTCACAAAACTAAGATCCAAATGACTCATGAACCTCTCCAACAATCAGAAATTGCGAGTAAAACAAATTTTACAGATTAATTGAATAATTTTAAATTAACTCTCTAGTCGAGATCTATTGCCTTTCTTTTTGATTTTTTGTACGTTACTCCCGACTCCCAATCAGAAATGCTTGAAATGGGTTCAACTATTCATACCTACTTGAATTCACACAAAAACTTTTTTATCTGCTTCAACAATGCATAAAATTCGAAAGCTGAAAACGTAGAAATAAAACACTGTGGCCCAATGAACTGAATCGAACTGAAGTTTATGATACTGGTACCCCTAAAATGGGTTTTACCGCATATCCCCCATAACTGTCGATACATCTGCCAGAGTGGCTAGCCATCCCAATTTACCCATCGCTATTTAGCCAATTAAAGAATTTATGTAGTGCTCTGGAACGTAAAACCACACAAAATAGATTGGGCTATAATTATTGTGCTTTCTTTGCTTCGGTACGCCAATTAAAATTAATGGGGTGGCTAATAGAACGATAGGGGTAGAGAAAGGTATGCTCCGTTAGTTATTCAGTTATTTTAATCAAATCCAGCGCAGTTATGCAAAAAGGAAGCAGCCGCAGAATTGTGGTTGGTTTCAGTCAGATTTATAGGGAACATCCACCGTGTGTTGGAATTCGGGATTTGATTAGGTCATAGTGAAGATGGATGGAATTCTTCGGGGGTGGTAGGATAACAATGGGAATTTTTTTGAGATTTGAATCGAGAATTGAATGAACCAATGGATGGATCTTTTTCCTATCTCTTGTCTTTCGTTTCAAATATTGTGAAGACATGCATTAAACACAATTCGGGTCAGATTTTTCTTTTCCAAAATTGATAATGGTGAATATATTCTTGGTATATTATTTGATCTAACAAGGGCTTTCGATACACTGAACCCAAGCATACTGGAAAAAAACTAGAATGATTGAGATTGTGAGGCTCTATGAGGGATTGGATAATTTTCTATGTAACCGAAAGGCAAATATTTGTAGAAATCGGGAAGGATCTCTTTGACCAATATGATGTAGGGGTTGGATTCCCCTCAGGACAATATCTTACGGCCTCTTCTCTTTCTTTTGCATATAAATGACCTGCCTGACTTCATAGAAGGGGAGATGGTGTGTATGTATGCAGACGACACAACAGTAATAGTAACAGACTCTCTTCACTGAGTGCTCTTAATTAAACACATTAAAAATGAAAAATTTTTTATTCCTCAAGACATATCCATGAAAAACAACTACTTTCCTGGATAATGCCTCCACGGACGTTGAATGACATCCATGGTACTTTGCAAATGTTTGTTACAAAATGGATCAATAGTAACCACTTCACCCAGACATTTTTCATTGCTAATGAAATTATAGCTGGCTATCAAGAATGTTACAGATTTATGTATTGCAGATAATCCTATCCTGAGATTCAGGATGACATTCAAGTTGATAATGTTTTAGTTGCAATAATTGAGTTGAGATGGCGTTAGCTCCATTCTGCTGATCCGATCCCAGCAAATACTTTGAAATGGATTGGCATTAATTGTTTCAATCAGGTAACGCAAACATCAATCACTGTCTGCTTGGCCCACCCTGTATTGATGAGTGGCAAATACCCCGAAACCGGTCTGCAGGTGGTCAGCCTGGGTGAAGTGGTTAATATTGATCCATTTCACAACAATCATTTGCAAAGTACTTCGTAGGACTCTGCACGTTTATACATCGGATGTCATTCAACGTCCGTCGAAGCATTAGCCAGGAAAGTAGTTATTTTTCTATGGATATGCAACCAACATTAACCTATTGTATAGGTTTTTGTAGTCAGCTGTTTTGAGGAATAGGACATTTTAATGAAATTATAGCTGGCTATCAAGAATGTTACAGATTTCTCAATTGCAAATATTAATTAAACGACCTCCGTGATGAACCAACCCTATGAATGGTGTACAATCAATGATCTTGTGGTGAACATTGAAAAACCTTTCATTTTTTTACAAACAAAAAAAAAAAAAAATTCTAGGGTATTCATCTGGACAAAATATAACGTGGATTGAAGAAAAGATGTTAAAAGGTTTTTTTCACACATCCTGAAAAAATCTCTATATGAATCTTGCCCCTGAAAGTATATTACTCTGTAGTCTTGTAAACCTCAGCATTCAACATAATCAATTGGGGCCAAGCGACAGAATGGACTCGAATTTCCGTTCTCCATGAAAATAATATATAATTTGAAACCTACAGACTCATGTTGGGAAGTATTTGGGTGGAAGGGTATATTTACATGTCCCTGCATATACATCTCGAATATTCTACTAGATGTATATAAAAATTGAGATTACTATGCTAAGAGTGCTAATAGTCATAGGTATAAAACAAGAATTTTCGCATCGAAAAATTGTATCATATATTAGAATATTGACAATAGAATGACAACGCACCACTCAACAAAACAAAATCGCATTCCAGTTGTCATTTTTTATCCACACTAATTTTATTTCTTTCTACAAGGTGTTTTTGTCAACATCTGTGGAAGAAATGGAACATAAATTTATTCACCGGATATTTTTCACCTATTCATGTGCAGCCGTTTTTGTAGTTCATTCGTTTGCTTTTTATCAGTTATGTCTTCCGATGTGCGTTTTTTCAGCTAAATTTATCTTCGGGTTGAAGATTTTCTCCCATGAAATTATACCTATCAGTGAAACTCCTCAACATTTAAGCTGTGAATATGAATTTGCAACATCCAAATGTTGAGTTTCATGAGATTCAGATAACACAACACGAAACGTGCTTATTCCACGCATACATACAAAATATGGACTGAATTCGATATTTCATAGTGGAGTAGCTTGTTAGTTCAAAAACACCACGAATCTACATAACTTGATATTTCATTTGAAAAAATATCCACATTGTGAATGAAACTCTCAACTAGGTACTGTACTCTTCGTTTACGACTTTATCTTAGCACATTTTGTATTATCCCTGTTAAAAAAGTTGTTGAATTAACGTTAGCATTAGTATTTCTACTGTGAAAAGTTTTCATTTCAAATAATGGTGGACGATCGGGTTTGATGTCGTCGAGTATAACTGCATTTTCATTAAGAATCGTTGATCCGATCGTCTTTCCACACGAGTACTTTTATTCAGAAAATTGTCTACGTAACCTCATTTTGTTGAAAACTATTGAAAAATTATCTGTCATTTCAAAGTTTTGGGGTGTGGACCAACGGGGGTAGTCCGTTCCTGACTTTGTAGCAAAACAACTGACTCCTGCATGAAAGCTCATTTGTTTAGTCAATCACCAAAATTTAGATGATTTTGAATATCCACTTTGAAAGTTATCAAAGAAAAACATTTTTCATGTTGTAACTTTGAGGGCCCGTAACTTGGTAACGAAGGCTTTTAGGAACAAAAGTTATATGAAGTACTCGTGATATTTTGACCCCATCTATACATTTCCGAAAGGAAAATGGAAAGTCCAGGGACACCCTGTATTATAAAAAATCCCCTCTACATGACGGCCTTACACTATACAATTGTTTAACCAAAAATATTGAAGTTATGCTGATAATGAATGAATTCGATAGTTTTGAAGAATTTGTGAACTATTGCAAAAGCATCTTTTATATTGTTTGTCATGTACTTCTCTTGTATATCCATAGTTGTATTTTGAATAAGAAATGTGTATTTTTTTTTCTTTTTTCCATTTTGAACTCCATTATATTGTATTGCCACTATGTTACAAAGTGTAATATAATGACTTGCCATATCCAAGATTTGCATGATTACAAATGGTTGATAAAGAATCGAAATTGAATTGAATTATTTCAACTTAGGAGTTCGTTTGCTTTTATGTTCAATTTTTTTGTTGCTTTCACATGTTTGATTGATTCGAGATCTTTTATGCGCACATGATTTCTACTACACGTAGACTATATTATGAAAAAATATTATTACGACCTCAAAGTGCTGAACGAATTGCTATTTATGTTCGATTCGTTTCGAAATCGATATCTGGAGATTTTTGAACGTTTTGGCTGACGAACAAAAAAATCTTTAGATGGATCAAATGCACAAATGAACATAATGGGTGTGCAGATTAATTTCACGTACAAAGAGAATACATATATTATATGTATACCTGGCCACAATATCATAGGAGAGAAGGGAAACGTTCTCAATTGAATATTGATAGAAAGATTTTTCTGTGAATTGAAAAATCCACGATTAAAATGAAGTTATTTTTTGTGAATGTCTAACAGAAAACAACTACTTCCCCGGCTGAAGCCACGCTGGACATTGAACCACATCTGATTTTATGAACATTCTGTTTATATTTTCAACAAATCATCATAGGAGAGCTTTTTCATTTTCCAAAAAGTTTTTGCAAATTTGGTGTCTGAAATCACTGGATTGATCAACACTGTGAGAATTTGATGAAAATAAAGAATTAGACACAAATTAAATGGCTCAGCACAAAAAAAGAACTAACATCCACATGGAAACTAGAAAATAAACAACGAATCTACTCGATGAAAAAAACAGCAACAGAAAAATAAATAGAAGAAATTGAAAAACACTGTAGAAACAATAGAACGAGTTCACCATATATACAGACCACACAAAATGGGAATTAATTGGGAAGTGCCTCAGGGGTCAGTTCTGGGACCAACCCTTCTTTTAATTCACATAAATGATCTAGCCTCAATTAATATTTCAGGAGAATTCACCCAATTTGCAAATGACACCACAATACTTTGGCATAAAAAAAATCGCTCAAAGCCTAATCAAAGGATTGAGAATGATATTAGTGAAGTGAAAGATCTGTGTGATGCCAATGAACTATCCTACAATATATCAGAAACTTCCATCCTTAATCTCAAAAGTAATCTAGAAGATCTTCATTTAGGAAATCAAGTGATCAGTTATATGTGAGAAACAAAATTTCTGGGTTTAAATATTCATGACAAATTGATATTCAAAGATCACATTGAAAAACTCAGAAGAAAACTAGCATCAGGATGTTCTACAGTAAGAACCACCTCATGGGAACTTGGTGAAGAAATGGCGAAAAGTGTGTATTATACCCTAGTCGATTGACATCGAAGATATGGAATATGTTTCTGGGGATCATGTAGCCCTTTTTTTTTCAATATGGTTTTTATCTTGCAAATAGAACAATAAAAAATATTGCAAGCCACTCTTTATCAAACACAAAATTTCACCACTACCTTGTATTTTTATTTTAGAAGCAGTATGTCTCATGCATAGCAAATTTGGAAACGAAATCCATACGATAACACAATATAACACTAGACAAACACTAGATATAATATAACCAATTCCAACATCACTATTAATGGAAAATTCCATAATTGACAATAGTAAAATAGTATATCATGATACAAGTGTAAAAGTGAGCCTTCAAAGCACGCGCAACGTTACATATGCTTCGAAGGCACTTATACACCTGTATCATACGCTATTTTTCATTATACCTGCAACATAACTTCAATAACAATGCTGGAAATGAATTTCAGATCAGGATAATGTTCCTTATATTTATACATCTGATCAGGTATGTAATGGACATCTGATGTCACGTCTTGAATGGATATAGCAATTCTTGTTTACAAGCTTATCTGATAATTCATATGATTGATATGAAAGTTGGACTCGTTTATGTTACCTAGCAACCTTTGAAACACGGCGTGTTTTAATCTTGAGATTTCGCACGGTTTTTCCTTAAAAACACGACGTGTTTTAATCTTGAGATTTTGCACGCTTTTTAGTTCATACAACAAGGATTATGATGCAGGTATGATAAAAAATTATTTTATAACCTGCCCAAAGAGATTAAAATCATACGTCATAAAAAACAGTTCAAAAATTCTGTAGAAAATCTCCTAGTGACGAATGTTTTATACTCATTAGATGAATCCTACTGTACCAATTTTGTACTGTACCAACTTTGTCGTCATTTCTTAGTTATATAATATTCAATTTCAATGTGTTTTATCGATTATCATCAGTTTCATTGAAGCACACAAAGCATTTTTTTATTGTGATAATTTTTTTTTTTTACTTGTATTTTATATATTCCATAGTGACAATTTATATACTTAATTGTTATTGTTGTTTCATGTTTGTATATTATATTTACACTTGATTGTTGCTGACCAGCACAGTGAAAATGTGTAATGCGTAATGTGTACCAATTTTTTTTATTCTAGTTCATACCAAAATTTAATCAAATTGTTAGGTACTCAATGATAATTTTTGTTTTCTTTCAGTTGTAAAAGACTTTGTCAATGGGAATCATGTTCTTCAGACAATAAAGCATTTTTGATATGATTTGATTAATGAAGAAAAGTGGCTCAACATTGGAGTTGAGCTGGAAAAACATTATAAGCAATATAAACAGAAAGGGAAAAGAAGAAAACGAAAGACTAAGAAGCACATAGAAAGTACAGGTGGAAAAACTGAAGAGGGGATATAAAATAGCAGATTGATGATGGTTTTATTCTGTTTTGATCAGCAGAGTATCCATTTCATCAAGTCATCAGATTCTTGAAACACCATTTCTGGAATATATCCAAATCAAATTGGAAATTCCCTCCAATTGTCATGAGAGTTTCAATAATGTAAATCTCACATTTTCTGTGAAATAATACTCATTCTTGACAATTCTTTGGGATTAACAACTTTCCGCAATCTGAGAGCAATATCAAATGATTCAATACCCTCTAGAAATAATGAATTGGGAATGAATTGACTTATTACAAAATTTAAAAAACATTCCATGCAATAAATATCATTTCCGAAAGATTACCAATTACCATAGTCAATTTAGCTAACCTAATGAATTAGTTCCTTCAATATGTATTTCTGAGCACCTCAATCCGAGTAATATTAGCCACATACCGTCACACCTTCCTTCATGCCCAATTGACGAATCAATTAGGCAACGTGATGGATGATTATATACAGTAAAAGGGTTCCAACCCCAATGGACATTAGAGTGCGAAGCCCCAGGCTTTCAATAATACGGGTTATTATTGTGAAGATTCAATTGAATCTCACCAAGCATAGGAAACGAGGGTTTGCAATAAAAAATAACAGCGAGCGAGATTAGGTGAGAGGTATGTTCCCAATGTGGCATAGTTGGCGTATTTTGGACATGGTATAATCAATATTGCTAGTCATGAGGCAAATTGCTTTGAAACCAAGTCATTTCTCAACATATGAAACATATGAAATTTTCTATCATACTGAAGGAGCAACACGATCGATTTGGCTAATACATATATATTAATATATAAACAGATGGTATTTTTCAGGTCTGAGGACCATGATAGGGGAAGATATACAAAAAAACTAGGTTTTCCGTTTCCAGTTATCCCGTTTCATATATATATATATATATATATATATATATATATATATATATATATATATATACAATATATATTTGTATTATTAATTCTTCATGTCTTTGAATATATATAGAAAATTGGAAAGAGATTGTGGCTTTTTAAATAAATAATGAAAACCATCTTCGAGCAAGTCTCGAACCCACGAACTCAAGATTACTAGTCTCATGCTCTACCAACTGAGGTATGGAAGACAAACGGTTCACATCTGCATTTCACGATACCTTTTTTCCCAGAATTTAATGTTAATTGTTGAAACATGGAAATGGAATGGAAATTCGTTGTTATTAATGGTCATCAAGAACGGATTTCACCTATCGCCAACTTTTGCCGTATTTGCCGGCTTCAGTCGATGTACAGGCTCTGATCTCGCGGATTCGAATCCTGCTCGACGATATTTTTTCCTGCAATTTAAAAATTTGTCTGCAATGGCACAATTTTTTTTCTATTTTCTATATAAATATATATATATAAACTATTGACTATCGAAGTATCAAAATGGCGCAGTCAGTGGGATCGTATGTTGAAATAATGTTTTCTGGAATTGCACAATTTCCTTTCTATTTTCTATATAAATATTTATATATATATATATATATATATATATATATATATATATTGTTATATTATGATAATATAACAAATTATTTGTTATTATTTCGCCCCACACTTTGGGTGCCAATTGTTATGTAATGATAATTTTGAAAATAAAGAATTTTGTTATTATTATTATTAATATATTTTTGCACCGCGTTGTGAGCCAAATTGATATGATATAGATAGATATTTGCGCCCTGTATATGTATTGTATGCTGTAATAATAATTGCTAGCGAACGTCACTGTTCTCTCGTCACGCTGCTGCCAATTGTTATCATTTTCCTTACCACAGCTAAGCACAGTTGGTACGCCTCTCGTCTCAGATAGCCGGTTCAGGCAAGTGAGCCACTACTTGATATGTCAAATTTCAATTTATTCAATGGTCATAAGAATGATTGTTGATCATTGTAGAAAACAAACGACAAAGTATCAAAAAGCAATTATTTCCTTTATTCAGGAAAACTTAATTTTACCTGGCCTACGAAAGATAACCTACTCCAAGGTGATTCTACAAATATTCATGGATAATCATGACAAAAGTTCATTGGTAAAATATACACAACCTCACTTTTACCTTGAAAGTGGAAATTTCTTTGATAGTTCGAAATCAATTGAAATCAAGTTCTTCCGATGGAATATGCGTTATTAGTGAAATTGTTTAGTTCGGAAGGTTTATACCTGTCTGGAACTGTCGCTGTTCAATACACACCAGGATTTGGATTCCCTTCCACTCCAATGCTATCAGGAACTCCAATACCAAATAGAAAAGGACCATACAAATTCAGCAATCAGCCTTGGATACTTGTATACGGTGTACAAATAAGGTTATGTTGGTTTTCCTCTTATAATGTGGAATTATTCAATTTTTCTTTTTCCCAAAAATATAACGTGGCATTCGTTTTAAATTTATTTTCGATCTCTCCTTGTGGCTTTGTTTGTTGTCACCTGGATACCATTTTTGTTCCTTCGAATTTTTGAATTCGCGCACTAAATTGTCACATTTTCACTGTTTATGGTTATTTGTCATAACTTATACATAAAACTATTTTTCCATTCTTATTAACTATGTACAAATTTCAATAATAATTGCCTCTGACACTTTCCCGCTCTTATTCTCTTACAATTTCAAATTCTACATGTGACCATCTGTTCCCTGATTGGCTATTGTCATCAAGAAGTTTGCTGTTCTACCATATGGCTACTTTTAGTTAGCTACAATTTCATATACTGTATGTTTCAAATTTATACATTTGTAGATCACATTTTATTCAGGATTTTTTTTTAAATCTAGACTTTCTGTTGTTTTTTGAAGAATTATGGGTTGTTATCATTCTGACAGTGTATGAAATTGATTGTGTTTTTAAATTAAAAAATTAAACTAATAACTATTTATAATTATTTTTTTGTGGGTTTTTTCCTTTTAAAACTTATAACTGGCATAACATAACATAACATATATATATATACATATATATATATATATATATATATATATATATATATATATTTGGAGTACCTTTCTTAAGTTATTGGACTCTGGGTAGAATATAACTAATATTTCAGTGCATTGATGGCTACGTTTCGTCCCTGTCCAGGGACTTCTTCAGGCTTTATTTGATTTTTACATATTCTGAAAAGTTAGTTATAATAGTATCAGGAAGTTTTATCATCATATTGTTTGATGTATTTTCTTCAATAATATTATTTAAGAAGTTATTATGATGGAATGGTTCATACCTTGGCAGCATTAAATGCATTTTTGATTACGAAAGTTTTCTTTATCTGTATTTGTTCATGATATGGGGAAATTTTGTTTCTGAACTCTTTATTGTGGTGGTGTGTGGATGAGAATTGTCGAGTTGAAGTGATGAAGGTTATTGGGCAGGAGCCTACCTACATCACTTCAACTCGACAATTCTCATCTATACACCGGCACAATAAAGAGTTCGGAAACGAAATGTCCCCAGATCATGAACAAAAATAGAAATAGAAAACTCTCGTGATGAAGAATGCATTCAATGCTGCCAAGGTATATACTAATTGGTTATATAAACTTCTTAAATAATATAAAAAAAAGATCAAACATTATGATGATAAAACTTAATACTATTATAACTAACCTTTGAGAATATGTAAAAATTAAATAAAGCCTGAAGAAGTCCCCGGCCAGGGACGAAACGTTGCCATCAATAAACTGAAATATTGGATATACTCTACCCAGAATCCAATAACCTAAGAAAGCTACTCCAAATATAGATATACCAGGATTCAAGAACCACAATCTCCGGATATATATATATATATATATATATATAAATATATATATATATAAATATGTATATATATATATATATATATATATATATATATAAATATGTATATATATATATAAAAACTAAGGACTATCGAAATATCAAAATAGCGCAGTCAATAGGATCGAACATTGAAATAATGATGCTTTAAGTGTATTTTCTCAGTTCTTTCACCAAAATTATCAAAATGGCACATTTTTCAGAAACTTGGAAGTATTTTATTGTAGCAATTTGAGAAGAGCCATAGCTGCCTATATTCCATTTTCAGGAGGCAAAGTTCAGGTTTGTAACAGTTCAAGTGAAAAATATGTTTTTTCCATTTTCGTAACTAAAATATGACACATTTCAACTCGAATCAGTGAGAGAAGTTTTACTTTTAATCACTAGTGATTAAAAATATTTTATTCTCAAGTGATTAAAAGTGTTACCTAGGTTACCAATGAACAATCATCATATACATTGCTGACAGAACAGCAACTGCGTCGAATTATTGTAACAAGTAGGCTGGTTTCCAAATTAAATGCAACACAAGCAGCGGTAGCGCAGATTTTTATTCTTATTAGGCTGGTTGCAATTTTGTTTCGACGAGTCAATGACACAATAGTTATTTATGAAACAATTGCAGATTAAGGTGTTTTAATTTTTTCGAAAATTGGAAAAATAAGATTTAAAATACGTGAGGGAAGTGCATTTACTCAAACCTCCAGGTTCGTGAGTACACTTTACTCACTTGTCCTAAAAATAGCTATTTCTTAATGTCGAGAAAAAGGACCCTACCTCCAAGTTTTGATTTTTAACATTCACTCAACTCATGTTGTGAATACCAAGTGAAATCACCCAATGTATTCAGTTCTTCATGATAAATGGGAAATCCGAAAGCACTGGAGACGGTGGCCCCAGTATTTTTACTAGAAATATCATGTATAAAAAATGTATCATTTTTCAATCATTGCAATCACAAATGCTGATATTCTCATATATTTTGTCTGCATAAGATCATTGCAATCATCATTTGTGCTGATAAACTCATTTATTTTGTCTGCATAAGTCATGAGGGAGTTTCTGGTTTGATTATTTCAATTAACTCACTGGGGTGTTTGTTGCTTTTTTTGATATTCTAATTAATGATCAATGTTTAGGTTCATTTTCCATATACGCCTCTATCCAATTGAGAAAGTGACTGCATTACTTGTAATGTTCAAGGAAGACGATGAATTTTCCAAGCCATTTCAAAACAATGTTCATAACTGAATATACAAATAATAGATGCGCCAGCTATGATTTGCGAAGTTCCATGGTGTTCATAGAAAGAAAGTTTCCTACTCATTGATTAGTACCCAACGATTGTTGGAAGACCAGAAGTCAAGCTTCTAGCACGTTTTGAACAACGCAACGACATAGCAGTGGAGTAATTTTGATTTAGTTCTGGGGAAACTACTCCCCATCAACAGGATGGCTATGTAATTTCCTACAAAATCAAATGCAGATCACTTGAAGAATCCGGATCTTGCGGCAAATGGAAAATATGTGGAATAAACAAATTACAGATGCGACATTATTATTTTTTGAAACATCATCATGGGAGAGTGCGACTCACCTATCGTACAATGAAGCGGTTTGTTTGTGAGCGAGCGTCTATACTGCGTATTTTGGGTTTTACAGTCGTTTTTCGGTGTCTTTCATAGTGGAGTAAAAGGTTTTCGGGGACATTGGGAAAGAAAACGTGACGTGGTTTCGAATGATATTAGCCGCAATCTATTCGCCGGATGTTGCTCCAGGGACATCTTCCGGGACCGACCATCATATCAGAGATTATCTTTACAACCTAATAGCGGTACGATTCCCAGGAATTCCGAGATTCGAGAAAGAGTTGATTCATGGATTCTGCAAAATATACCGTGCGTCCCAACATCATATTGAATAATCCCAATGTAGGAAATTGTCTAAGAAATCGGAAAATGTATTTGTTTCTATTCCGGGTTAATCAGAGGTGTTATTATTGATTTCAATTGATGAATGATTCATCGTCTCAAGAATTGACTATAGTTGGATCTAACGGAAAATGGGACCAGCACGTAAAACTAATTTTTTATATAAACAAATACAGACACGTTAAAATGAAACAACACACAACCGTGTATGGTCAATATGCATATTGACCATACACGGTTGTGTGTTGTTTCATTTCAACGTTGTCATCCCCCATAAGTACAGAAACACTTTCAAGCATAAGAAACAACAAGATATTAATATGATTACTATCGTTTCGGACGTCCGAAACGATAGTAATCAAGTTACCACATCGTCTACAACCTTCAAACAAAGATATTGATAAATATTAACTCTACCTAATTCACTAGTAATGAAAATAAATTCTGAAATCAAACCAAACCAAAAACAAAAAACTATTAAGAAAAAAAATTCCAATCAAGTTAAACCGGAACTGTACATAATGACTTCACGAAGTGAATACACTAGTAAACAGTAATTACCATAAATTGAACATTATTTTATCAATGCTTCAAGATCGAAATAAGGCAACGAAAACCTCTAACCGATAGTTCATGACCTCATAGAAAAACATTAACCATACAACTATAGTCTAATATACAGTGCCATATGAAAATAAATGAGCAGCTTTCGCGAGAATAATTGAAATATCAACACTAATATCGTGTTAAACCAATATCGAGTGAATAAGTGTTGAAACCTGGTGGTATGGAGTAAGTTCATATATTTTTCTGGATTTATGGTTGGGCAAATTGAATCCATTTATAATTTTCATGTGTTTTTAAATGTATCTCCCTATTTAACGTTCCCGAATTTTTCAAATAGAAATTATCAATGGTTGTTTTACCAATTGATGGCATTCTTACTTATATTCAGTCTACTTGACTTGGAGACTAACAAAAACTGACTTAATGTAAACTCTCCACTGTTCTTTGACTATTGTATCATTTTATCAGTATATAGTACGGATGGAAAGACTTTGTAACTATTATCAAATAAATATGTATATTTCTAATGCTTTTCCAAGTGCATTATTTCACAATCTTCCTGAGATCGGTACGTGCTTCTAGATAAACGCCCCACATTCCCAGGTATCGAAAGAAAGGGATATTTCTTGAAGCCGCTCTCGAGAAATAATCTCGGTTCAATTATTCCTAAGTAGTTGATCCTCTCTATACGTCAAAGTAATCACTTTGGCGAGCAACTTTACGAGGAAGGATCAATTAAATATAGGAACACTATATTTGAGATTTCCTTAGCGTTTATTGGTCTTTCTTAGAAGGAGTGAACCCACATAGAGGATCAGTGGCGTAACATTTGGTTGGTCAGATGTGGGTTATTTACTTTCCCAACTCTCCCCAGTCTTAACATTTGGTGTTACAGGTGTGGTGTGTATATAGCCGGATATACCACTGGTGTTTTCTTTGAGGGATTGTACCCCGATATAATAGACCAGTGGCGTATGAACGTGTCTGTATTTGTTTATGAACAACTTTAAAGTTTTAAAAGTTTTAAATGTGTAATTTGTGCCAATGTGTTTTTATCGATCAGAGTTTGTACCGACTACTCAACAGTTTTTCAGTTGAATTCATGAGCAGGAAAAACTCTTAGAGCTTTCAATGAGGAATACATTAATTCCGAAACGTCTGTGATAAAAAATTTGTTTTACTCCCTGGTCCTAATTTCCGTTAAATCCAACTATATTAATTTTAATGTTTCAAGTGCATAAATAGCATTAGGGATGATATATAACATTATCGACCAGTACACTGATCGGTGCAACCAGTGAGCTTTCCGAATCAATTGTTCGGGAAAAAATTTCGAACCATATTTATCAAAGTCTTAGCAAAAAACAAAATGGGTTTTTACCCAAGGAGATCCAAAATAACTAACCTCACGTATTTTGTACAATAGCCAAAAAAAGTGGTCGAGAGAAACAGTCAACTAGATGTTAGATTCCAGTAGAGCCTTCGACAAGTTAGATCATGAGGTTATACTGAAAAAATAACATTCTTTTGGGTTTTCAGATCGACTTTTGAAGTTATCTGCATCGTTCCTAACAGAGAGAAAACGGTATGTAGTTTATGGGGGAGGATATCTTGAGATCTTTTCACAAGGTCCGGTGTACCACAAGGATCCAACCTTGGACACTTATTCTTTCTATTACTCATAGACGATCTGTCAGCGGTTATCCAGGTCTCCCAATGTGAACTTTTGAAGATGGTTTGAAATTATTTGAGGAATTCAGAAATCAAGAAGGTGTGATTTTACTGCAGAAAGATCTAGTAGAGTTCACGACTAGTCCATGATGGTCTTGTCAATTAATGTTGACAAATGTTCAGTATTTGGAAAAAGCAAAGAAATGCATTTCGATATAGAATGAGTGACACATATTCAACTGAAAAAACGCAGAATATTACAAATGGAGCATATAAAATGTTTGGATTTATCATCAGAAACTCTTTAAAATTCACCAAAATTTGATGGAATAAATATTATTCAGTCCATGAGAAAAAAATTGAAGAAGTCTAGGAAAAATTCTTGAAATTTTATATTACTGAAAAAACATGGTTAATATATTTTCGATCTTAGTTATCAAAATTACTTAGAGGAATTTATATTCACAACTCTAAAATTCAAGAGAAAAGTAGCTGTTATATTATTTTTCTTTAGTTACTACATAATGATTTGCATAATCCTCACCTTTTGTGCCACATAAATCTTAACTGAAGAACATATTTCAATAATCGAAGAAGGAATATATTTTTCTCTCCTACACCTCGAACCAACCCTGTCTATATCCTCCGCTGTACAGAATGTGTTGCCTTGCGAATTGTTCAAGAAATATTGATTTTTATGTTGAATGTAATGTAAAAACATACAAGAAAAACCTTGAAAAAAATGTTTTACCTAAAATGTATGGATTGTAACAGAGAGTAAATATAAATATAAAAGCTCGATTTATCGTTTTTCATAGGATAGTCATGTGTCTCTCAATGTAAATTGGGTAGATAGGTAGTTATTGTAATATTGTAATCGCTTACTGGAACTGGTGTTCTGTAGATTACTTGATAAATAAGTAAATGAATTATCAACATTGTTTTCCACAATTTTTATACCTCCTTCAAATCATGTTGACGTGTTTTCCAAATCAAATATCAATTTTCATGACCCCAACGTGAAAACTGACGCAATCCTTATATAAACTTCCCATCCCAATTTAACCCCATTTCACTCCTTTGGGGGTTGAATTTACAAAAACATCGGAACATGTATTTTTTATTAACAAAGACTCCCATATACCAATTTCAATGATCCTAAATTTGAAACTAACTCTACAGACTCTCAACCCCTCTTTCACCCCATTAGGGTGGCATTTTCAAAAATAAAAAATTTGCATTTTTGACTAGGACTTTGGGTATATCAACCTTTAATAAACTGAAAACAACAAATTGAAAGGAGAATCCAAAAAAGTGTAGGAGGGTAGAGAAATCAGAACCAAATTATTTTTCAATGAACGGAGAAAATATTTAAGAATTTTATAATTTTGATGATCACAAAATACATTTATAATGATGTTTCGGGAACTTTTTTCTCCTTCTCAGAACTTGCGACGATTGGTTTAGGTTATTTATGATCTCTTGCAGAATTTTCCATAAAATGAAAGTCGCAGTATTCTATAACTCATTTTGAAGAGTGCAATACCTACCTTTTTTCCATCTAAGAAAAACAAAATAATAACATACATACAATTTATTGAATGAAATGTCTTCGAGTACCTAAGGGATACATTTTTTATTATTTTCATGTTATTGAAGAAATATTAATTCATCATGTTCTCTAAAGTGGGCATTTTCTTTCAAATTACAGGAACATAATTGACATCTTGAAGGTGGAATGAAAAACTTCCCTTAGGGATGAGTCATCGTTTTATCTATCTTTGAATAGGTGAATCCCAATTAAAAAAAAACTCTTCGACTAACTTAATATGCATATTTATTCAATAGCGATCCAGTTCTTCGAATAAAGTAATCCTGAGATAATATCGTGCATGCACAAATGTCCACAACAGAAAAAGTGAAGTAATGATAGATTATAAAACAGGCAACGACATAGAACAGAGCGTATTGTGGTTCAACATAGTAATTTACATAAAGAATGACAAATGAATCAATAAACTTATTCAAATACACAATGGACATCACACAATGCCAACATAAGCAACATTCAGGGAGTGATAATGGATGAATGTGCTTTGCCATTAATCAATGAATTGATATACAATAATAAAATGTCATTTTGTAACAGACTAGTGAGTATTGATTTGGCGGTGGAAATGAATATACTCTTCGAGTATCTAGGTGGGGAAGAAATCTCGGTTGATGCTGAGGCTGAAGGTAAATAAACCAATATTTTGAGAGTGCACTGAATTTTTTTTATTGCTTTATTAAACGTTGGCCTATCTCTGCGACCAGGGCTAAACACCGACGAACACACTGCCCTCAACCGGAAATTTTGCCGAATCCTCTGTTGTATCAGAGGTAGGATTCTTTAACGAGCCATCTTAACGTCGGCATATCTAACGTATTATCTCGTGCTCATTGATAGGATGCCTGTAGCTGCGAATATGCTACTACGCAACTTGTGAGGGAATTTTAACGCGCACCTTCCCTGTCAGGTGGTCACCCATCCAAGTTATAAACGCGCCTGGTGTTGCTTGGTTGAGGTATCGATAAGACTCCCGTCAACCTGACCAGCCACCGTTGCCCCTTGCACTGAGTAGTTGATTTGGTTCAAATATAAGTCGGATTTTGAGAGATTATAAAATATTACAATAATAATATTAATATTTATACACTCTAATATACATTTTTGTTAACATTTTCATTTCATATATAGTTATTGGTGGCAAATACACGAGGAGGTCCATATTAACCGTGAGATTGTTTTATGTTTTTAACCGACGAAACCAAAAAGGAGGAGGTTCTCTAGGCGACGCGTATATATTTTTTTAGGTATGACCACGCATAATTTTTCACTGAGACGTCCGATTCCGATAATTCTTCTTTCCGTGGATAGTGTGTACTTCGAAGTTGGTCCTATTTGAATTTAAAAGATGAAATCCACCCCTAAGGGTGGCAAAAGGATATTGACCCACTCACCCTCTGAATTTGGCCGTTAACCGATTCTATCAGGCATAACTTTGTACTGGGTTCTTCGATTTGGATGATTCTTTTTTTATTAGATATATACCTCATAGTTGATCATATCTAGATTTCGAATGGAATTATCCACTTTCACGGGTAGAAAAATAGGGGATAATTGATTTTTTACTTGTGAAAATTGGCACACATATGTAATTGACAATAACAGATCACTATTGTCATTATTGTTGTTCTCCTACATCCGTCAAAATCATTATGAGAGGATGGAATGATATACAAAAGAAAGGAAATAAAACTAAACCAGAAAAAACACAATGTTATTTAAACAAATACTGAAAGTAGAAATTATATTATTCAACTGGTAATGGTTGGAAGGAGGGGGAAGAATTTTTTTGGGAAGTAATCAAAAAAAATTAGGTAGTAATTAGTAGATTTCGGCCACAAAATTAAAAATAAAAAACTTTTAACCAAAGTTAAACCTTGAAAATTGGAAGAAAAGAAAAAATAAAAAAACCCTTTAGTCTCAATAACTACCCTAAACCAATGAAAACCTTTTTGAGTCGGCCCAAAAACAACAATCAAGAATTCTTAAATTACTTTGAAATTAAAATTATCAGAATGTCACCGCGCAACTCGATGCCATCATTTTACGCCTTACCTAATTCATTTGCTTGTTTGTTTGGCGCCGACTCGAAATTAGTTACTCACATTAGTTTAGGAGCTTAGTTATTGAGACTACGAAGGTTTATTTTATTTTTTACTTTTCAGTTCCGTATTTCGTGGGTTTAATTTTTTTTTAAAAAGTTTTTTTAATGATGTAGTATAAGTGCAATGTGGTTATGTTAGTGTTGATTATATTTAACTAGAGTATATAATATAATATAATATAATAAGAGAAAAACAAAAAATTGGTGTGGTGTTTTTTTGCATTGCTTTATTGTGTGTAGGGTGTGTCTGTCAGTTGACTCAATATAATCTATGAATTTGTATTTAATGAGCCGTAGAGAGTGTATTTCTTCTAAGTTACTTTTGTACTTTTCTGGGGGTGTATCATTATCAGAAGTACGTGTTAAATGTTCAAAGAGTTAAAATGAAAATTATGAACTGAAAAAGCACATAAATAGCAAATGTTCATATTCAGTAATTTATGCTATGTTATTTTACAGTTTTTCTGAGGATTCTACCGTTTTTTTCAAACCTTATATAATATTAGTCGATACCTTTGTTTCAAATAAACATGTTTTCAACATTACAAGCAATTGGCATAATTTAAAAAAAAATATAGAAATCAAAATTTACTAATATATTTTTGAGCACAAGCAGACAACAACTTTCTGTATATGGAATTAGATCTGATACACAATAGCCGATGAGATGCGAGGAAAGATCTTGATGCAAAATTATGAATATTGAAAATATGAAAGGCAGAAAACGTCAAAAATGATTTGTAATATATCATGTATATAGTATGTAAGGTATTTAGAAACTATTGGTGAATAAAATCTGTCAAATAAACGAAAATAATGAAAAGTGTACAGGAAGTGCGTGAAAATGGAGAATTCGAAAAAAAAACAGAAGATATGTGGTATCGAGTGAAAAAAATCATCAAGCCAAAGGGGATTGGAAAAATATTTTTTTGAAATAAGGATCTCACAAAATTTAATTTGGGAAATTAAGCATATTTCGCTACAAACACAGTTATTTGCCACCACACCACAAGAAAATACCAGAAAGAACATTAGCTGATAAAAACCAGGTACATAACGAATCTTACCTTATTCCATACATATACCTGTCCGAGGACGAATTCACAGTCGAACAAGGGGGCTGCAGACTGGAACGGCAGTTTCCAAGAACAGGAGAGTGATCCAAGACACTGAACATTTGCATTTCAAGAGACCACAGGTACTTTAGAACCATAAAAGTTACAAATCTCAGTGGATTTGGAAAATAAACGTTTTAAGAACTCCTTCGACGGAAAAACTTTCATAAATTGGTATATAGACTAATTATTTCACTGAAATCAACATAACCTACAAAAGTAAGTTACATTTCATTTTTCAAACTATCATTCAATTACACTTTTCATGTATATTTTGCTATGAAACACTAATTCGAGTTAATTCTCGCAGGATAGGTAACAGTAAGTCTTCCTGAATAAAGGAAATTATTATTTTAATGAATTTCTGACTTATTTTCAATAATTGATCAACAGTTTGCCATTCTTCTGAAACTGACATCAAGAACACTACCAGAGGGCTCCACAGTTGAACTTACTCCTGAGATTCCATAGGCGTACCGATTGAGTTAGCTGAGGTGAAGAAAGTAAGGTAAAAGAGTCAAATGGGAAAAAGGTAAAATACATAGCCGGACATTTGAAATATTTATATGGGATTATTTATGAACATATTGAATTAAATTCAAAGGGCAACTAGCTAAAGGATATGAAAATAGTAAAAAAAATTTTTGTTGTGATGTCTGATTGTGAAAATAATAAAATAAAACAAACATCATAACAATTGATATACTTGCACAGTTTTCGAACTTGGGTTCAATTTGCATTTCAATAGTTAGAGGTTGAATCTCAATATCACCAATATTCATAATTACCATTTTCGTTTGGACAAAAATTGCAAATTATATTTTCCGTGACAAGCTCTGAGATAAATGGTCGACCGGACCATACTGTAAACCATGTGAGCCATCAAACACGAATATCATATAATTCTTCGTTCTCCAAACTTAAATTTGAGCTAATTTAAAGATAAATTTAAAGTGGTTTCTATGGAGACTATGTTGAATTTGTGGGAAATTAATGGCTTTCTAATTTTCCATTTTGCGTGGAAAATTTTCTTTTGAGAATTGGAAAAATATTTTCTGATTAGTCAAATTATTCACATACATACATTCTCAATAACATTTTTCACCGAAAAAGTAAAAGAAGAAAATCAGGAATTTCCCTCAAATGAAATGTTTTCAAAAAAGAAAGAGCAGAAAATCAGAAATTTCCCTCACAAGCAATATTTTTTCAAACTTTTTAACTCTAACCGTGAATGAGTGTTAGTAATTTTCGAATGTTTTGGTCATCAACGCTAAAGCTAACCATACCATTGTTATTACCATGCTATTGTAGACTCTCATTTAAGAGGTATCTTTGGTTTCGGGCCTCGTGACCCTTGCCAAAACATATTCGTGGAATATAAGATACTGACGGCAGTCAAATCAGAATGTGTTTCAAAATTATAAGTTATTTCAACATCAATACACCACAAGACATAAAGACAACTTGAAACAACATAAAACCAATTTCACATATACACAAAAAAATTTAGAATTCTCAACCAAATAGATCTGGAATGAAATTCCTATTAATTTAAGAAATTTGCCTTCGGCTCAACTAAGAAATAAATGTAAATAATTTTTATCTAGTGATCTAGTGTACCAAAAAAAATATTACTTCAAAAAGTTTTTCTGTCCCACAACAAAAATATTCTGAAAGTTTCTATATATTTTCCGAAGGATATATCCAGACAGAATCCATAAACCCCTTTTTCCATCGATCAACGACCACCGCAAACTCCATCGGAATGATTCCAAATAATTGACCTCGTGTGATCGAAACCTTCCAGCGAAAAGCGGGTGAGGACCCTAAACTCCCAAAACGGAATCGGGCCATAGGCGGGGAAATATAACAGAAAAAAATCCGTACCGTTGAATCTTAACCAATTGTCCTGAACAATGTCCTTATCGAATGGTGAATTGATTTGATGAAACGAAGGAAAGAGTTTATTCAAACTATCGTTTATTAACTTGGTCCGGCTTCATTCTTATTTATTGGTAACCAAGCTATCCAAACCGATGGATTATTAGTTTCTGACCCATTTATAATCTGAACCCCATTCAAATATGATATGTATGAATCGCAATGACAAATTCCTGTGCCGAATTAAGATTTTTCCATCCACAACCATCGCTGGATTTGTTGGAATTCTAGATTAAAATACTGTTCTGCAGTGACTGGGAAAAAATCTACAAATATCGATGATCATTTTGAAATATCAATTCATTACGAATTATTCATCTGGAATAGTAGAGAATATGATGATAATCTCTGATGAAACTTGATCCTTTTGGAAATTCCAATTTCAATACTTTCCAATTTTCAATTTCAATACTTTGGATGCACAGATAAATATTATAAATAAGAATATAATCATGGAAGGACTCAAGGGTGTACCAGCAGTTTCCTACTATTGTTGAATTCCTCGAGAAATTTGTTGAAAAATATAATTTATCTATATCGAAAAAATAATATAAAGCATCTGAATTTTTTTGCCGATAGCTCCAAAACCTGCAGACACATTGTATAACTTTGAAAACTAAACTAAGAAATGTTGAATGAATACCAGTTTCATACGGTTTGAAAATACACGTTTTAATATGTAGATTCACATCACATTCAATGTACTTTGTGTAGAAGTTGATCCAATACTAATTTTTTTCAAATTATTCAGGGAATATTTTTCTCAGCCCTTTATTCTCTTGTTTAAGTTCGTTAGATTGAATAGGATAGTTCTCAAGTTAATGAAGAACTCATTTTATTGTTCTATACCTAAAAAATCTACCGTGTCATGACATCAAATCAAATCAAATATACTTTATTGTCCAAAGAAGTTCTTGTTGACAAAGTAAAAAAAATAAATATACAGAATTCAGATACCACATAGGTTCACGCAATAAAATATGTATAATAAGACTATATAATATCCGTGTAAATAGTATAAATATAAATATAGTATGTGCATTTTGTCAATTGTGAATAGTGTTAGTCTAACAAATATTGGATACGATAAGTTTTTTATTTATGAGTAGTAAAAATAAAAACTAATATGTTAATAAATGTAATTCTTGATCTAAACAGCATAAAGTTAAGTTAAAAATACATCATTAGCAAAAAACAAACATAAATACATTTTGACAAATATTCACAAATGACTGATATGAGCAAATCGGTCGAAAGGCTCAAATTTGGAGTAAGAAGTTCTCATTATAATATTTATGCAAACTATAATAGGGTGTACAACTGAGTAGTTTTTCACGTTTCTTTTGAAACTTTCAATATTGATGTGGCTTTCTTTGAGATGGTTGGGTGAATGATTGTACATCTTTACACCATCATACAGTGCTTCTCAAAAGTCCTTCCCCCCCCTCTTATTTCTGAAACGATTATACATAAACAAGTGAAATTTGGAAACTGAATATCAAAGGTTGTGAACTTCCCTACTGGTGATGATAGATGACAAAATCGTCAAAGATGACGTCACAAGGCCATTGTGACCAATAATTTTAAATGGAACCCTACGGCAGGCGACACCTCTTTCGCAAGGTATCGAAAAAACCTATTCAATGATACTAATTTTGTTTGTGTTTATGGCAGTTTTCGCAACTCGCTTTTAAAAAACGCAAAGCTGTGATGAATTAAATCAGTTAATACTAAAATTCAAAATTCAAGCTTCGCCTCTGGATAGTTGTCAAAAAAGCCGACGTTTTTGTTAGTCTCCCTCATTCGACGTATTTGTAATTGTTCAAGTTTTTGTACATTTAATGATTTGTGTATTGTTGATCGGACGTTTAACAGTTTAAGCAGCTTTTGGTACTTTCAATATTTTTGATTTTTAATAATTTGTTAAACTGTTGTGAGCCAAACGTTTAAGGGCTTCAAGAAGCGAAATGGTACGTGCTTCAGGTGATGAAGTAGCAGCGATCCTAATTCTTGGTGAAACTGGACAAAATATTCATGCAGCAGAACGCATTTTTAATGAGAGGTTTCCGGATCGCCTCGTTTCGAGGACATATTTGAGGGAG
Source organism: Gonioctena quinquepunctata (assembly GCA_018342105.1). NCBI lineage: Eukaryota > Metazoa > Arthropoda > Insecta > Coleoptera > Chrysomelidae > Gonioctena > Gonioctena quinquepunctata. The sequence continues at coordinate 319,801 of JAFIRS010000379.1, read as the reverse complement.
CTTTTGCGTAAGTTTGAAACAACGGGTAGTAATAATGATGCGAAACGATCTGGCAGACCACAAATTTCTGATGAGAAAAAAATTTATATACTGGCAGAAGTAATAGTTAATCCTACTTCTTCAACAACTCACGTTGCATCTACCTGTGAAGTCAGTCGAAGTACAGTACACAGGGTGTTGAAAAAAAACAAATTTCATCCATACAAATTAAAAATGGGTCATCAACTATCAGACGACGACCCAGACCGAAGACTAGAATTTTGTGAAAATATGGAAACTAAAATTAACCAACAGCCAGACTATGTCAAAAGAATTTGTTTTAGTGACGAAAGTACTTTCTATCTAAATGGAAATGTAAATACACAGAATGTGAGTTTTGGAGTGACGCAAATCCTCACCTGTTTCGTGAAACACATACCCAATTTCCCCAGAAGGTGAATGTTTGGGCAGGAATCCTGGGAAACCACAACGTTGGGCTTTTCTTTTCAAATACTCATTTAACTGGTGAGGTTTATCTGGAGCTGTTGCAAAACTTAATAGAACCGTTAATCCTTGAAATTTTGGAGGATAATCCAGATGAATTCGACAATTTGGACATAACATTCCAACAGGATGGTGCTCCTCCACACTATTACGGTGCAGTTAGACGGTATTTGGATGAGGAGTATCGTGGTAGATGGATTGGACGACGAAGTTCAACGGAATGGCCAGCTCGATCACCGGACCTAACACCTTTGGATTTTTTCTGTGGGGGTACCTTAAATCGAAGGTTCAGGCCACTGAACCTGACAATATTGAGGTTTCAAAACAACGTATTGTTGCAGAATGTGAGGCTGTTTCCGCAGACACATTTGCAAAAGTACGAGAAGAGTTAAAAAATAGGATATTTCACTGTCAGGAAGTAAATTGAGGTCACTTCTAGCAATTTCTTTAAGTAGATACTGATTCTCAAATCTGTAATTAATATCATACTGAATGGAATTTAAATTTTAATGTTTACTTATGAGCGATTAAAACTGACATAAACACAAACAAAATTAGTATCATTGAATAGGTTTTTTCGATACCTTCCAAAAGAGGTGTCGCTTGCCGTAGGGTTCCATTCAAAATTATTGGTCACAATGGCCTTGTGACGTCATCTTTGACGATTTCGTCATCTATCAGCACTAGTAGGGAAGTTTACAACCTTTATATTCAGTTTCCAAATATCACTTGTTCATGTATAATCGTTCCAAAAATAAGAGGGAGGGAGGGGACTTTTGAGAAGCACTGTATACAAGGGAGTCCTTTATCAGAGTTGAAGAGGGTATTGGTAATTTCGAATCGTTTCTGTTGCTCAGGCGAGTGTTGTTAAGGGTAATTTCAAATTTAGAAATATGTTTATACGACACACTGTTTCCAAGACAAAGAGAGCCATGACCGTGGGTATCTTATTCTACATGAACAGTTGTCTGCATGAGTCACGTGGACTTAGTTTATAAACATTTCTGATGGCTCTCTTCTGCAGTTCGAGTACAGAATCTAACCGATATGATTTAAATACCCCCCAAAAAGGTATAGCAAATCTCACGTGGGATTCAACTAAAGCATGATATGCAGTCCTCGCAGTGGATGTACCAAGCTCTCTAGAAATAACTCTTACAGCATAACACCCTGAGGAAATCTTATTCTTCATTTGTTCAACATGCGTATCAAATTTCAATTTGCTGTCAATGAATAGTCCTAAAAACTCAGTACAGTCAATATTTTCAATTGTTTCATTGTCTAGAGGCACATCTTCGAGATTACATTTGAAAGCTACTATATTCATTCCACTTATATTAAATGAGAGAAGGTTTGAGTCACACCAAGATTTGATAATATTTATATCTCCGATTATCTTATCATTTAGAGCGTTAAATGTTTCACTCTGCCATAAAATTGTGGTATCGTCTGCGAATACAGTGAATTTTCCCGATGTGTTGAGAAACAATAGGGCGTTTATATACAAAAGAAATAGAATTGGTCCTAGAACCGATCCTTGTAGCACCCCTGAATCGATATTAACATTGAACAGCATACGATTGAAAGGAACTCATTGAAACTATATCAGATCCTCTGACCAACCTCATTGATGTGTTTCTTGACTGGCACCTTTGCTGGTGTTTTCAAGTTAATGAAAGGAATCCCAATCTTCAAAAGTTGAGACAAGGATACCCCAGTTAATCACAGACCAATTTCGATCTTTTCCATCATCGGTAAAGTAATGAAAAAATTGTTGAAGATAGGCTTGTAGTATACTTGGAAAAATATAAAATTCTCAATTACAGACAATTTGCGATCAGAAATTGCAGATTCACGATCCAAGCTGTCGAATGAGTTCTAGGAGATATAGTGGAAGGCCTTGAAGCAGGTATAGTAACTTTTATGATACCTGGCGAGCTTAAGCCTTTGACTGTGTCTCTCATGATATACTTCTGCAAAATCTCGAATATTATGGGATACGCTAAATCAAGCTCGCATTTTCCACTTCTTGTCTTCCTGGTCGGTTCCAATCTGTGCACTACAATTATTGTCATTCTTCAAATTATTAAACATGGAGTGACTCAAGGGTCTGCCTTAGTCCCCTCCTATCCATTAAAAATATATCGGAAAAACTGTTACCATCATCTTGTTTGATCTTCGCAGATGATGTAAGGATTCACGAGCCACATATTCCTAGGGACTCAATAGAATCAGCTGAACATTGAGCTGAAGAATGGTTTTTACCAAACAAATTCAAAGAGAACCCGAACAAAACCCAAAGAATTCGATTTTCAACTAACCCTCATAACAATTACGATGATAAGGTTGAACTTTTGGGTATTACTCTGCATTCCGTTCCAAAATGGAACTGCTACTGCGAAAATATCTGTTATAGATTTTCCAATCAGTTCTAACTCTTAAGACAACTGAAGAAAAAAAAATTTTTTTTTAGTTCATTGATCCAATTAAACATATAATAGTGAGGAATTTTGTTGAAAAAACTGTTGTTTTCTTGCCAACGTTTCCAATTTTAATAAATTCATCTTCAGGGCTCAAATATTAGTTTTTCCGAGTTGGATGTAAATAAAAATAATACATAAACAGACATTCTAGATACAAACGAAAAACACTTTCACGGGAAAATATGTTCAACATCAAGTGCGAGACAAACGAATACGTATTCGTAAAATAAAACAAAACAAAAAGTAAAGATGTTTGCGCATTTGGGAAACTACTAATTCACATAAAATCTTTTGTGCACAAGCGAGCATAAAATGCACTTTGTCGCCCAGGTTTTCCAGTACTCTACCGCCCGTAAGAAATTGTTTCTAATTTTGACATTTAAAGTGACACTTTTCAAAACTCGTTCACGTTATCAAATGTTTTATTTTTCATCACCAGTTACGAAAAGTAAAATTTTTCGCAACTGGTGATGAAAAGTAAATTGCACCACCAGTTGCAAAAAATACAGGAATAAAATGTGTTATGATTTTAAAACTAGTTGAAGTACTTCTTCACTGCACTAAAAAGTTAAAAATAATTTTAATATTCAACGACAAGGTATGCCAAAAAGCGTGGGGTGCTTTGTCGAAATCAATTAAAATAGTCCATGATCCCAGATCCGGAAAATCTACGTCATTGTAGCAGAGTTGAAATTTCGAGTATGAGTAGTGTGTAGTTGAGAACGTATGCGTTCTTGTTAGCTTGGAAGCGGGGACCTTTTACAGGTAGCAGGTACAAAAGTACATGAAAAACTTCCTTACTCACGTTAAATTATGGTAATGCGTTTGAAAATCAATGTCGTTCAGTTGGTCGAGCGGTCAAGGCGCTAGACTAAGCTCTGGATCTCAAAAGTAAGCGTGGGTTCAAATCCCCACGCCTGACGATTTTTTTCTTCATTTTTTACTTTAAAATTGAGAAATGGATGTTTTTATATTTGAATATTCATCGTCGTTGAATAATAAAATTATTTTTTAATTTTTAGTGCGTTAAGAGCGTGTTCTTCAGTTTTCAAAATATATATTTCTATATTTCTAACTTGAATTAAAAAGGATCACATTATACCAAAATTTATTGTGTGAAACATCGAAATCATTTGTTTAACACGAAAATAATACTACAAACAGTTCATTTATTCAAATTTGAAATTAAAATGCAACTATTACAATTAGCAATATTCAAAGCCTGCAAATGTTTTGTTGAATTACTAGGAGGATATTGATTTTCTCTAGTAATTGTACTAGATCGTTTCTGAGCGTTTACCTTTGATGTTGAGGGTGTATCACAGTCCCTTGACACAATCTTGTAAGCGATATTTTTTCTTTCAAGTTTTATTTTTTCAATGTAAGCTTCCGCTATACTGCTTGATTTCCAGCCAGCGGGTAACATGGTGAGGTTAATATGTTTGAGCTAAAAGAGAGGCCAAACCACGCAGAAAACATTGGGTAGACCAAAAAAAAAACTGCAATATTTCGAGGCATTTGACCAAAAGTGTTTTTTCCAACCACTTGTGTAGAACACTTTATATTAAAAAAAAACACAAAAAAAAATTTGTGCTCAGTCTGTGTTGGTCGTAAAAAATTATATTTCCTGTAGAGCTCAAGAAAGCTGGGCTTCGGTTTCTTCCCATCCACAACCATAAACATTCTGTCTACCTTAATTTTTGTAAGTTTGTAAGTTCTTCACGCCTGCAGGCTCCGCATACCCCAAAGATTGAAAGAACTTTTATTAATAAATACTTGTCATCAGGGGCTTCTGTTAAGAATCTATCTATTTCATCTCTGTTCAAAATCAGTGACTTTTTTGGGTTGTAACCGTCGCATATACGCTTAAGAAATGCAATTAGTTCAGGTAACTTACTAATATCTATATTATGGTTGATGTTAATCGAGGCTTTCAACATTGAGTAATAGCTCCATAGAAAAGAAGGTTAATAGTTCTTCGATTTTTCACTAAAATATGCGAACAAAGTATCTTCATTAAATTGGTTCAATGTAAGTCATTTTCCTGTACAACACACTAAATATTCCTGATACATCTTCTTATACAACTTCCATGATTTCGATGGAAGAAGATAAAGTTTTTCTTCCTCAGCGGGCTCAGCAATATCTTCTGAAAGATCATTTTCAGCAAAATCCATCGATTCCATCGTGAAATAATGGGGACACAATAATGGCGCCGACTCAAACGTAAATTGTTGATTTCGTTGCTAGGGCCATAAACAATATGTTATTCACAATACAATTTGGATAAAATTAAAATATCGCTCTTGTCACTGTCAATTGCTGTCAATCAGAAGATATATACTGAGTGAGTCAAAATTATTTTGATTGGGAAACATAATTTGATCAAATAAATACTGGCTTGTACATAAAATTACGTATGTATCTAGGTCGTAAATGGCATTTAGCACCCTTGGCGTTTAATAGTCTTCGGGAGATAGACGCCTATATTACGAAGTAGAAACATAAATAACTATTATTTTTGAAAGGGATTTTTAATTTAATTTTTGTTCCTAGATATATCTCACTCTTTCTAATTCACTCTGTACGGAGGATGTTGCCATGTGCGGAGGAATTGTTGGTTAGTTCTTCGACTAAAACGGAAACGGGCCAGAGGGATGATCGTTCATCGTATAGCTATAGAAGGCGATTTCCAAACCATTGTGCATGTTCTTTATTGGTGCGGTCTTCTTCCACTCGAGTTTATATTGTTGGATTCGAATTATAGCTGCCGTTTATATATACTTCGCAGAGACTGAAGAAAAAGCGGGGAGAAGAAACAGGTCACATTGACATAACTGTTTTCATGTTTATTCTTTCCATGGAGTCAAAGAGACGTTGAGTGAAAGGGATGGGATCAAAGTAAGTGGGTTTTGATAAAAAATATCTTTCATCGATAGAAGTTCACGAAATATCGAAGGTAATGCCGTCGAACTATTTATTGGGAGAGACTTTCGTAAAAAAGCCTTTCAACGTTGAGAGTTCATGATTATTATCATGACTCTCTTCTGCGGGATTTTTTATTTGATCCATGCCGTGGTAATGGAAGGCATGGAAACATACAAATATATACTGAATTCACTGATGGGGATATCTTAGTTGTAGTTTCGATATGACTAATTGATCGTATACTGAAAAGTTATGTTTATGAAGAGAAAATCAATTTAGTAATTTTTTAGTCATACACCGATGAATTCAGAAAAAATTACCTATCGAATGAAATAATATTCCCGGAAATTCGCGACAGTTCGTAATTTGAGTCGCGAGGCAATGGAAGCAAGTACCGCGTGCAAAGATCCACGGAATCGTCCAGAAAAAAATATTGACACGGCCCATTCGGCCTCTTGAAACCATGGATACTCAGGTAAAAAGGAATAAAAAACTGATAAGATTCAAAAAAAATTGCCCGCGATTTTTCAAATTTTTCGTAACCAATCAGAGCTATTTCGAGAACGAAGAAATTTGGAGTTGTCGATTTGGTACAGTGCCAGAGTATCAGAGAAAAAAATCTATTTAAATATTTCAGAAACAACTCAAAATTGGTCAAAAATTCAAAATTGCCTTATCTCCTTGGGATCAAAACTAAAACGTGGAAAAAAACGTCGGCATCCCTAAAATGTACAGTTTTCAACACTGAGAAGCCAAAAAATCGATGTGAAACGTAAAGGATTCCAAAGTCATCCGTAAAAAAATATTGAACATCATTTAATACGAGCCCATTTTTTTTGTCTGACTTCGTTTCGTGTTTTCATTTCTGGATTCTTCGTCATTTACTGAATGAGTGTGTTTCATGTACATTATCTGGGTTGGCTATGATGTGCTATCAATTGAACGAACATTTTTCGCAGTAATCCTTCGTCAGTTATCATTTGTGTGAATTTTGACGTGTTCAGCTGAAATGAATGTCAACAAAGAAGAACTCTTGGATATGATTTTCGTTTTCAGAGAGTCTCAAAGAAATTCTTTACTCGCCACTAGAATTTTTCATCAGCGGTATCCTGAAAGGAGATGCCCGGAAATTGAAAGCTTTCGAAACCTGCTAGAAAGATTTGTAGGAATATGAAAGAAATATTTGCAACGAAGATAATGAGTTCTCTGTAGTGCTGTTGAGAAATGAGTGCATCAAGTAGTTGGTCGAATCTTGAAGCGAAATAAGTTCCACCCATTTCATATTCAAAGGCATCAGGTAAGATGCAAGAGAATGCTACTTTTTTCAATGATGTTTTGTTCATTGATGAGGCAACATTTCATGAAAATGGATTCGATAATAGGCATAATTTTCATTATAATGCAACGGAAAATTCTCATTTCTTCAGGCAAGTTGATAATTAGCACATGTCAATGAATGTTTGGGGCAGAATCATTGGGGAATATATAGTAGGGCCCCATTTCTTCGATGGTATCATGACAAGCTGTTCATCTGCATTTTTGAGAAAAACTATCTGCCATAATTGATAATAAATCTTACTGAAAGAAATAGAATGTGGTTTCAACAAGATGGTGCTCCATCTCATTATTTGAATTCAGTTAGGGAGCACTTGAACAATAGTTACGCACTTCGATGGATTGGGAGAAACGGGCCCACTCGCTAGCCTGTTAGATCCCCAGGTCTCATTAACATTGATTTTTATGGAAATACGTGAAATAAATCGTGTATAGAGTTACACCAATAACAATTGAAAATATGGAGGAAAGGATAGTGAATGCTTTCCGGAATATAGTGATATGTATCAACCACAATGTGTGACATGTGGAGCACTATGTTGTGTTAATTTTTTTGTTTCTTGATTTTTATTTTATTTTCTCAAAATGTCCATAGACGTGGTCTTCATTGATATTCAGAAAAATATGCCATAACTCGATTTTCCGTGAATGGATGAACCTCATGTCCGGAGACTGGAGAGAATCAAACCGTTTGATTTCGTGTAGTGTGTTGTCTGAAAGGAGGGCATAGTACGTGAGCGATAGTGTAACTATTCATCAAGTTGAGCTGAGGAAAATCACAAGATTGACTTCATAATAAGTACCTAGTTTCAAGCCTAATTATAGTAAATTTGATAGATAAATCCACGTAAAAAATATATTTTCAGATCAAATCAATGTTCAACGCGTTTCCTCATTCATCCACTCGTGACTATGTAATATATTTTGGTGAATGAATTATTATACCCATTACCATAAGTAGCATTCCCACTATAGTTATTCATGCAGTAGCTTGCATTCTACGTGAAATATATTATCATACAGTTATTCGTTGGAGATGCATATTGGCAAAATCAATCCATTAAAAATGAACGGGAGCATTACTGTGGTTATTAATGGGTGCACAGAAAATTTACGAGAAGCCACGATACCTAACACGCGATATTAGTACGGAAGTGCCCAAGTAGGTATTTCCTTCACAGTTTATTTGGCGAATATATCAACTGATAGTACAGGATTAGTGGGAATAATACTGAGGGAAAAGGAAACCTAATGAAAATCGTAAGTATCTAAGGAGGCGAGTTTTATTTTTTCTGCATACAGAAAGGACTGAATTGTTTCAAGCCATTTTAGGTGTATGTATCAATGTTTTTAATTTTTTGCCCCCAAATGACTGACCAAACTCATATTAAATGAGGTTTCAGAAGATTTACATATAATTCAATACAATTCTTCTGCAGTTGGAAATATTGGCAAAGGAAGCTATGATATCGCACAGCCTCGAAACGTCAAGGCGAGCTCGAAAATATATCGATAACTCCCTTAGCTTCGCTCCGATCGAGGAGATCGCTACTTTTTTGGATTTAGCGAGCCATTTTACGTGGCAAAAAGTCATTTCCCCGAGAACTCGATGTCGTTTTTTTTATATATTTGACAAGTAACAGCTGCGTCATTTTCTGACGGGAGTAACTTTCATGTCACGGCCAATTTGTCGAATTGAGTCACCACATACCACGCGATATTCCTAGCATTTTGGTTCATACCAAAAATCGATAGGACCTGAGAGTGGATCAATAGGAAATATTTTTTAGGCTAATTTGCAAAACTTTTATTTCCTCAAAACTCTTTCTGAAATTGTTTTTCTCAATCTTCTCTGCATATGTAGCCAGAGTTTCAGACCGATATCCCTGTCCATGATGTTTTACGAATTTTCAAAGTCTGCACGGACGCCTCCTCACTTTTCCCACTTTGGAGCGAGCAAAAAACATTTCTCGTACTACGACTCTCATGATCTAACCATTCGAAAGGGAATTATTTTCTCTATAAGATGCTAGAGTTCCAAAACGATATATGGGTTTCTATTTTCAACGATTTTATGAGTCTGCACGGTAGCAGCATCATAAAACGCATTTTTGATGACGCCCGTGTGAATGCTGACGTTTAAAAAAAAATCGTTACAATGTGTCAACTCTGAATCAACACTATTTCTTTGGTTTTTTAATTCAACACATTTTACCTTGAGAAGGAAATATTTCAAGGCATTTTTTTTTTAATGAAAAAAATTTATGATTTTGACCGCTGTGTATGTATGCTCATCTGTTCCTTCATAACTTCTAAACTACTTATGATAATTTGAAAAATGTGATATCGTTGGAAGCGTCTTGATCGTCCGCTAGTTACAGGCTATGTGACGTCACATTGAATTGCATATGGCGCCCTCTGGAGGACATAAATTCATCATCAGAAAGAAAAAAATAAGCCGTTTTGGGTCATCATCAAATGAAAGGGCTTAATTAGCACATTTCAAATATTAATATATATATATATATATATATATATATATATATATATATATATAAAAATTTTAAAAAAAAAAATAATTTCTTAAAAAAAACATAAAAAAATAAATATTTTTAATTTTTGTTTTTTATCTTTAGTATAAATTGATAATAAATATATTATATAAATAATGCAATCATTTTCTTGCATTTTCAAAAATGATTACAACCCATAATTGTTTAAAATATAACAAAAAGTCTAGATTTACAAAATCATTCTGAATCAAATGTGATCAACAAAATTATAAGCTTGAATCATACAGTATATGAAATTGTATCTAACTAAAAATAGCCAATGGGAGAACAAGAAACTTCTTGATGACAATAGCCAATCAGGGAACAGAGATGGTGAGATAAAAGATTTGAAATTGTGGAAAAGTAAGAACTGAGAAACGTCAAAGATAATTATCATCAAATATTGTATTTAGTTTATAAGAAATGTAAAATATATAAGTTCATAAGTTTTATCAAATAACACCAAATTAATGAAATTGCGACAAGGAAGTGCGCGAGTTTGAAAATTCAAATAAAATGGACAAAACAGAAATGGTATCCAGGGAATGAAAAAATGAAGCGAGAGGAGATTGAAAAAAATTTTGAAGAGAAGCCAGGTACAAAAATTGGAAAGAAAGAAATTTAGGATTTTATTAATGAGAAGGTAGTTTTTCAACAACAAAAAACCAATACAACCTCTGAATAATCTCGACACAAAATGAACAAGGATAAAAGAAGATAACCTATTTGATTCTCCACATGAAAACTTGTCCAAGCTGATTTCGTGGATTTTGGATGGTTCCTTTTGAAATGGTGAGTTCCTGAGAAGAGTGGATGAAACAGGAATTCAGATTATGCCAGGTATTGCATCAGCGACATTTCAGTTCCAGGTATGAACTCTTTTAGTGCACATCACAAACTGAATCACTTCACAAAATAACTCGTATATCTGAAGAATTCTATAATTTGGTATCGAACTATAAAATAACTCTTCCAACTCAAAAGAAAAAAGTGAGGTCATATTTACATATCCATCACTGTTTCCCAGTATTTTATGAAAATTTGTCGATTGCTCATAGTTATAAGTTATCTATCGCAGGCCAGGTTGATATAAGTTTTCCTGAATGAAGGAAATAATTGTTTTTGATCATTTCTTGTCAATTTTTCACAATGATATGCATTATCTTACTTATGAACACTGAACTGAGATAGTTCGAGTGACATCAAGACATGCAGTGGCTCTATTGCCAGTACCGACTCCTGAGGTGAAGGCGTACCAACTGAGATTAGTCGTGGTAAGAAAAGTAATAATAATTGGCAACAACGTGGCGAGAAAACAGTAACGTTAGCTGGCAATTATTATTTCATAACAATTAGCTATTATCATATCACAAAAAATTGGCTTCCCACGAGGGGGAATAGCCAAAAAAGAATTAAAATAAACAAAATTGAAAACAGAAATAAGTCAAATAATATTATACAGGGAAAATAAAAGTTGACAATTTTAGAAATATTTTTACATTATCATTACATTACAATTGGTCCCCAAAGTAAGGGCAAAAATAACAGCAATTCATATATATATATATATATATATATATATATATATATATATATATGTGAATTGCATCAGATTATTGATAGTGACATCTATCATCTGTGCGGTGAAGCTTAAACCTAATATCGTGGAATTTTAAAATCACGAGATTTCGTGCACTTTAACAGGTCACTAACAAATTGTTAGAAAGGCCTACCCACGATATCAATAGTCGTACTTCTCATGCGTTTAACGCAAACATCGATATCGAAGATGAGAGAAATCTGTTACGAATCCAAAAAGACACACCATCCGTCTACAGCCTGTTTCATGGTTTCCCAATCATCAGGACGGCTTGTGGTCTCTTTCAAATTCGCATCAGATTTCTCGTTGGTTCATAGCCTTAGGCCAATACAAACATGTGAATTGCATCAGATTATTGATAGTGACATCTATAATCTGTGCGGTGAAGCTTAAACCTAATATCGTGGAATTTTAAAATCACGAGATTTCGTGCACTTTAACAGGTCACTAACAAATTGTTAGAAAGGCCTACCCACGATATCGATAGTCGTACTTCTCATGCGTTTAACGCAAACATCGATATCGAAGATGAGAGAAATCTGTTACGAATCCAAAAAGACACACCATCCGTCTACAGCCTGTTTCATGGTTTCTCAATCATCAGGACGGCTTGTGGTCTCTTTCAAATTCGCATCAGATTTCTCGTTGGTTCATAGCCTTAGGCCAATACAAACATGTGAATTGCATCAGATTATTGATAGTGACATCTATAATCTGTGCGGTGAAGCTTAAACCTAATATCGTAGAATTTTAAAATCACGAGATTTCGTGCACTTTAACAGGTCACTAACAAATTGTTAGAAAGGCCTACCCACGATATCAATAGTCGTACTTCTCATGCGTTTAACGAAAACATCGATATCGAAGATGAGAGAAATCTGTTACGAATCCAAAAAGACACACCATCCGTCTACAGCCTGTTTCATGGTTTCCCAATCATCAGGACGGCTTGTGGTCTCTTTCAAATTCGCATCAGATTTCTCGTTGGTTCATAGCCTTAGGCCAATACAAACATGTGAATTGCATCAGATTATTGATAGTGACATCTATAATCTGTGCGGTGAAGCTTAAACCTAATATCGTGGAATTTTAAAATCACGAGATTTCGTGCACTTTAACAGGTCACTAACAAATTGTTAGAAAGGCCTACCCACGATATCAATAGTCGTACTTCTCATGCGTTTAACGCAAACATCGATATCGAAGATGAGAGAAATCTGTTACGAATCCAAAAAGACACACCATCCGTTCATAGCCTTAGGCCAATACAAACATGTGAATGCAATTCACATGTTTGTATGCCTAGTATGATAACAATCTGATCGAATTTGAGACACTCTGATGATGAAACCATGAAACACTTAACGGATGTTGTCTTTGATTGATTCTATCTTCGATATATATATATATATATATATATATATATATATATATATATATATATATATATATATATATATCTCTTTATATATAATTCTACTGTACGTGTGTTGTCACTGCACTCCTCCTAAACGGTTGGACCGATTTGAATGAATTTTTGTGTATGCGTTTGGGTGGCGCCCTGGATGGTTTAGATTCACAAATCATCCCCCTAAATGTTAAGGGTGGTCCACCCCTTAATTTTATTTTTATTTTTTAGACAACATTTTTTGTTTTTATTTTTTTTATGATACAGCATAACCCTGAATTTTCCCTCTCCTACGATCAACCACTATTTTTTGGGCAAGATTTTTATTTTCATTTTGTCATGACTTAGAATAAAAAAATTCATATTACTCTTAATTCACCCTTCTACGATCAACCCCAATTTTTTATTTTTTTTAGGAAAACGGGATAACGGGATAACGGAAATAACGAGATAACGAAAAAACAGGATAACGGGATGACAGGATAAGGGAATAACGGGGAAACGGAATAACGGGGTAACGGGATAACAGGAATAACATGATAACGAAAAAAGGGATAATGGGATGACAGGATAAGGGGATAAGGGGAAAACGGTATAACGGGATAAAGAAAAATTGGATAACAGGAAAACGTGATAACGGTATAACAGGAAAACGGGATAACGGGAATAACGGGATAACGGGATAACGGGATGACAGGATAAGGGTATAACGGGATAACGGGGTAAAGACAAGAAGGGGTAACAGGAAAATGGGATAACGGGAAATTTTTTGGGAAAAACATTTTAGGAAATATAGAAATTTGGACAGGACAGCGTCTGTCGGGTCCGCTAGTATATATATATATATATATATATATATATATATATATATATATATATGCTTGCATGCACCTGTTAGGGAATAATTTCTAAAATCATGCCTCAGATGTGAGCCAAACATATTTTCTCTCCAAACCTAACCAAAATACATATATAATGAATACGTATTTCATTATAGTCTGTGATACACATGTTGAAATTATAGAAAAAAAACAAAACGTGTGTAATAATAATGACATAAGCTGGAAGTAGGTACCTCCACGCGGTGAAGACGGTAACAGTAATATTATTGGCTAAAACTCCTATTTAATGACCATGCCTTTGGGCTGTTGTTCATTCCGATAGTAAATACTGGTTGTGTCGTTGTGTACCCGATAACGCAGGGGAGCAACCGCAGATATCAAAGTGTCCTTACAATTACATTTACGATCTTCGTTTCGATATTTTAAGTTGATACTCTACGTTTATTTTGTGTATCAGGATATAATATTGTTATAGGTATTACTACAACTGATATTTCTTCATTAAATATTTTCAGTTTTTAAAATAATTCCTAAATTTGTAATTATAAATACCTATTTTGTTAGCTGTAGTGACACTATAAAAAAAAACTTTGTAAATAATTACATCATCAAACAATTGGTTAGTAATTATAACTTTAGATCTCAAAGAAATACATTTTAATATTCAGAAAATATATTAAATTACAAATAACTAAAAGGTGAGTTCAAAAACTTAAACCCGACTACTGAAACATCACGCTAAAAAAAGTGTGAAATAAAAAGTGAGTTCAATAAAAAGTAAGTTCAGAAACTAAAACCCTACTACTGAAAAATCATGCTCCAAAAATTATGAAATAAAAAGTAAGTTCAAAGACTAAAACCCGACTACTGAAACATCACGCTCTGAAAATTATGAAACAAGAAAATATTCCCGTCTGAAATTGTTATGTAATATATGTTAATGTATTCAATACATATTGATAGTGATATTTGGTTTGTGATCGCGTACTACTATTAGAATGTATTGTTTTGTTAGGGCAAAGTGGCATATGACCACGGCTATCCTCTGGACATCACTATGAATATGTAAATATATGTAAGTTGTTTATTTAATAGACGATAAATATTGAATAGTTTGTACATAACAATTTCAGATGAGAACATTTTCTTGTTTCATAATTTTTAGAGCGTGATTTTTCAGTAGTCGGGATTCAGTTTTTGAATTTACTTTTTATTGAACTAATGATATGGTGTTGATTATTTGACCAATATTTTGACACACTTCGTACACATATATATTCATCTAGCCCTGATTGAACCACGCTCAAAAACTAATAGATATCTCGAATATATATTAGGTAAGAGAATGGGTTCTGAATAACAACGCAGTTTAATGATAACGTTTCGACTTTATATTCAGATTTCTTCAAGGTTATGGTTGAGAACGAGAGGAGCATGCAAGAGTTTCACCTCAGAATGTTACAAATAAAATAAAAATTATGAAATAATAAGAGAACCATTTTATGATGCTCAAATGTGCAATATGTGAACACGGATTGAATTCATATGAAATAATAATAATATTGATTGGTTTCTTTATTCATACAGCAATGACGCGCTTTACATTATCTTGATGTTCCCAGTTTCTCAGCAGTATCTTATATGCGCAGATGTCTTTCTCTGATAGTTTTCTTTAATCTATTGTATGATTTATCGTGGAAGATTCACTTAGAAATTACCAATTTATTAAATATTATGCATTTTGGGCGGTTTCTAGTCTTTATCCATCTCCAAGCATCGATAAAAAAAATTCTGGTGCATCGATTTGATTATAAATTCAATCCACTATATTCTCCCAAATTTTCCATATTTTTGCCAATTTTTCCGCACCTATAAGTTAATATCCATCATAAAACCCAAGCACTAACGAGAAAGGGGCGAATTCGGTTGCCGTTTTGCTTATATTCGGCGGAATAGCTGTCGAGCATGCAAAGGGAGTTGGCATAGTTGGAACACGTGAGTTAAAAACTACCAGAACGGAATGTGTTTTGGCATATGCAAACTACGTACAACTATGCATAACGAGTTTCGTAAAACGGTGCTAGAGGGTGATGGGAGGCGTTAGCTGATATTTATTTCTAGGCACGAACGTCATTGGAATTGTTCCGAGTATATGGATTAGATTGTTGAGACAAATTTCAAATGGGGCTAGTGACCCAGACCGATGTTTTTCGATGCTCTAGAGAGGGTATTTAGCGATAAAAAAGTCAATTATGTGATAAAACAAAAATATAAAATCATCCATGAACTTGAAGAAATGGTGAGAGAGCTGAGCAATCAACTGGATATCATGAAAACAAACACATATCAAAAAACTCCAGCAAATAAATAATAGTTTAAAAAAACTAAAAAACCCGCTTTTATAAAAAAACAGACTCAAAAAATAGAAACAAAATATGTATTTTATTTAAAAAAAAAGTGGGGTGCATGGTATCGCCTTGGCCAACAATTACCTGTGATCTGAGACATTTCTTACTTTACTGCCCTAGGTGTGTAATGTACTATATAATTATTGATACCATGCACCCCACGTTTTTTTTTTAAATAAAATAAAGTTTTTCTTATTTTCAATTTTTTTAGTCTGGTTTTCTATAAAAGCGTGTTTTTTAGTTTTTTCAAACTATTATTTATTTCCTACTTTTTAGTGTGGTTTATTTATAAAAGCATGTTTTTTTAGTTTTTTTTTAAACTATTATTTTTATGATTTTTTTGCAATTTAAAAAATGGAATAATTTTATCTAATAAGGTTATCATAATCTCCGACCCCAAAAACCCCCACATACCAATTTTGAATAGAATCAGAACATAATCACAAAACTCGGCCGCCATTTCTCTCTCTCTCTCTCATCTTGCATTTTTCAATTTTTATAAAAAAATCATGATATTCGACCCCAAAAACTCTCACATACCAATTTTGAATAGAATCAGACCATAATCACAAAACTCGTCCACCATTTTGAAGCCGCCATCTTGAATTCTTCAATTTTGACAAAAGAATCATAATCTCCTACTACAGAAACCCTCAGATAGCAATTTTGAAGCGAATCGGACCATAATCACAAAACTCGTACGCCATATTGAAGCCGCCATTTTGTTTTTTTCTCACACATTTTTTTTTAATGCATTGTCACCAGGATAATGTACACCTGCCAAATTTCAAATCACTCGGACGCCTGGAAGTGGGTCAAAATCGCGCCCAATGGAATCGGTTACAAACAAACAAGCATACAAGTGAAGCTAATATAAAGCGTGTAAAAAGACGAGCCCGAAGAAATATCACACGTGAATAAAAACGCAAATTACGAGAATCTTGTGGGTCTGGGTGTGGTTGTTCTATATCTGTTGATGTCTGAAAACACCCATATTAAACATTGATAGCTGAACAGACATCTGACATTCATTACTTTCGCTTCTTGGTGAAGTTTTTCCGTTGAGAAGCACGAGTTTCGTACCGTTTGCAACCGATTCAGCGTATTGTTGAAAGTACCACCCCATACTGGGATACAATATCTAATTATTGATTCTGCTGAAGAGTTATAGACGGTGATCAAGTTTTTTTCTTGAGAGAATATCTCGAAGACTGTAGAATTTATGCATGAGAAATCTCCTTCTTTCTATGACATGTTCATCCCATCTCGAGTGATGATCGATAACTACACCCCAATATTTCATGGATGTTGGACACTTGAGTTCAGTGAGAAAGTCATGAGTTTTGTGCTTCTAACATTCAAAGTCAGTAAATTATCATTTAGCCACATCAGTACTTTCTGAAGATATATTTCTGCGGTATGTGAAACATAATGCCATGTTTCACCTTCGAATATTAAAGCTGTATCATTAGCATATCATGAAATGTGTCCCTGGGAACCTCTGATCTGAGTTATACTGTTGTTGTAAACAAGAAACAGAATTGGACTCAAAACAGTTCCCTGAGGCACACCAACCATATATATTTGAGTGACTACTGAGTATTTCACCGATTTCCACTCTCTGCGTCCTCTGTGATGAATAATTCAAACATATGATTTCCGTAGCAACGCTGTGATTTGTTAATTAAATTGAACTGCTGTTGATTTTAAAGCAATAATATATTCATTAGCAATTATCCAGTTCAATAATTTTGACGATTGCACGGAAAATAGTGTGTATGCCATGGCCCCAAAACTTTTTAGAGAACTCGAGATTATCCTGCTTGAGCCGCAAGCGGCCTCGGCGATAACTTTTCTTTCGGTAAGCTAAAAAGGTATTTTTTCTACAACCCTTTACGGAAAGACGTCATTTTGTAATAGAATACCTTCAGTGAACGTGATTTCCGTCGCAAGTGAGAGAAATTCTCATAACGTTAACTTTAGTTTCCAGTGACGAAAGTTAAATTTATATTTTCAATCATTTCCCGACCTCGTATATAATGTTTTGATGATTTTAAATATTAAAACAAAGGAATCATTTCTATAATAGAATGCATTTTTCTCACTTTTGTTTAATTAAAAAGCAAAATAGAATCGTAAAAATACTGTGAGATTTGAAAATAATTTATATGTTGCCTGTTTCCATTAGTTTGACGTTACTCGTTAATTGTTTAGACTTGTCAGTTTGCACTGAAAGAATTGTTGGTTTTTCAAGTTATCATGATTTCTGATGCGGAAAGTGATTGAGATTTTCCGAATACACCACCAGAAATAGCAAATCAAGCTCTTTGGATTCATTACCAGTGAAATCTAAAAAGAGATATGAAGAAATATATGCAAAATTCATCGATTGGAGAGTTAATTATCTCGTAATTTCATTTCGGAAACTGTGCTGCTTGCGTATTTTGGATGGTTGTAAAGAAAAATTAAGTCATCGACGCTATGGTCTATGTATTCGATGTTGGGAACCACTTTATCGATTAAAAATAATATCGATATCAGTAAATATCCCAAGTTACGTTTTGAGTCAAAAGTCTAAAAAATTTCTTCCGATGAGATACACACTTTTTAAAGAATGCACCCGACTCCAAATACTTAATGACAACGGTAAGTTAATTACTTTATTATTGCGACAAATTCTTAATAATATTAATATTAACATTTGTAGCTAGCCTCAGTTTTTGGAATTTCGAAGGGTTGTCGTTGCCATGAATTAAAAGATTTGAAAGTAAATATTGTGAAAGATACCAGCAGTATACTCTTGGTTACAATACGTGATACAAAAACAAAAGTAACGCGTTCCTTCCACATTTCTGGGTTCTTCTACGAGATTTCTAAAATATATATGAACCACTAGATATGGACAAAATAAATTCAAGATTCTTTATTAACTTCCAGAACGGAAAGTGTACTAGACAGGTTGTGGAAATAAATGAATTCCGTAAAATTCCTATGCAAATAGCTCAATATTTAAACTTGCCTGATCCCCAAAAATATACTGGGCATTGTTTGCGTAGAACTTCCGCAACGTTATTAGTGGATGCAGGAGGTGATTTACTTCAACTAAAAAAGCATGGAGGCTGGAAATTTAGTAACGTTGCGGAGGGATATGTTGATCAATCAGTTAGCAGCAAAAATCAAATACACACCAAAATTGTACAATCCATACAACGCTATCCGATTACGGCGCCTCTACATCTGGAATGACATCAGTTATAACAGATGTGGCATCGTCTACCTCAATACAGAGATCCGGAGAACAATATAGGAAACCGTTCTATACTCCGTCCGACCAATATGAGTCGGAAACGTGAAATCAAGCTTGGACTCCAAGAAATCCTCAAAGTTAATTGCGATATAAAAAGCAAAGTTGATCTTGTTGATACATTATTCACAAGATATAAATGTTCGACAGCCGAAATCTTAAAAGCTTTCACTGCACTTTTGGACACCAACCCATACGACGGAGACATACTACAAAGGGAATTTGTTGCTCTACTCGGAACTAAATGGAAATTGATGATGCAGGAAATTTCTTCCGAATCAGATACTATGGAAACTATGGAAACAGTAGTCCCGAACGTCAAAGAGCAAGAAATTCCAAATCGGGTTTTAAACCCCCCCCCCCCGATTATTGTGGGGAAAAGAACAATTGGCCAAAAATCAGCGAGACCCTGAAGAACTTCGGAATCCAGTCCGTCAAGAACTATAATACCAGGGATGGTATTAGGATGATCCTCCCTTCCATGGAAATGTACACCAAATCCATGGACATTTTAGACCAGGAGAAAGTACAATATCAGACTTTCCCTTCACCTCCAGAACGCGAAATCAGGGCGATTTTTAAAGGAGTCACCGAGGACATCGATATAAATACGATTACCAAGGACTTTCACAACAAAGGATTCACTCCACGTATTGTAGCGAGATTCAAGAACAGAAAAGGCAAGAGTATGCCCATCGTTCTTGTAATAGTTCCAGGGACCCAAGCCACGATTAAAAACATCAGTCAGATCTGTGATATAGAGGTACAATTCGAACATCAGAGAAGAAAAAGACGCATTGGGCAATGCTACAATTGCCAGAAGTTCGGGCACAGTGCCTATAACTGCAAGGCGGAACCTGTCTGTAGGCACTGTGCTGGTAAACACGAATCTAGGGCCCATGATAAGGACGATGTGGGGCCAAACAAATGTAACAATTGTGAGGGCCCGCATAAGTCGAATTTCCGAGGATGCCCTGCTTTCCCTTCAATGGAAAAAAAGGACGAAAAAAGGAGTCACCACCTCCCCCAAGGCGTGCAAGGCCACCCAGAAATTTAGGAAACAATAATATCCCCAGGACATCCGAGAACTCAACCCTCAACGAACTCTTAATAGCTATGGATGAACTCAAGGAACTACTAATCAGGAGACCAATTTCAGCCGGACTAATCCAGCTAAAACATAGCCAAGGTGCAATAGCTTTAACATCCACCGATTGAACTTCCAACTTCTACCGTCTAGAACTTCAGATAACTCTACCCTGAGAAGTTAACTAGTCTCAGCACTAGTAGGGTCTATTGCACATAAGAAATTATGTGTAATAACCCATCAAACTTCAACTTCGTTGAAGTCCCAGTAAGACGGGAGAGTAAAAGGGCCAAGCCCTAACTCTGAAAACACAGTGATGGACCCAAAACAAAAACAAAAAACCTCAATACATAAAAATCTTGATGAAATACTCCTATAATTTTCAATAATTGCTCGAATCTAACAATTAACAGATATTTGAATCATAAGTAATGTTTAAAATAATTATGTTATTTTTAATTTAAAATAAAATATTTGTTCATCGTTCTTTTTTGGCATATTATTATGATATAAACAGGGTTGTAGAAAAAGTATAGTGTTTCACTCGTCGAAAACATTTTTTGAAGCTCGTGAACATTACCAGCCTCGTTAACTGTTCTCTCGCTTCAAAAACTGTTACTTTCGTCACTCGTAAAACAATATACTATTGCGGCCTTGGCATACAATTAACTATTACAGCTTGGTATTTCTGAAGTAGGAATATTACTTCTCAGGAACAGGGTATGTTCTATTTCTTTCTTGTTCCCACGAATGTAGCTGTGAGTAAATCAATTTCTGAACTTCCATTATGGTGTTCTTGTGGTTTTAGTTTCCTCGGATATAACAATAATATCACAGAATGGAGAAATATATAGGAATTGTTTTGATATCATAGAGCCGGAGCAGCATGTACAAATATGTTATATATTTTGAGACCGCGCAACTGTGATATGTAAAACAGGAAAATTCCGCTACATACTACGATAATGTTTGTGCACGGTAACATTACCTGAATTTTGAAAGTTATCGTGAGCAATTATGCTAAAATGTCGTGCTGAACAGAACGAATCTATCAACTTCCGGGAAATTCAATTAAACTATTCACTCCCCGGTGCACGCCATATTCGAAAAATTATGGCATTTTTTTTTAATGTTTTCATTTCTCCTGTTATGACTGAATTCCTTGTCAGTTCTGGAATGGAGTTCTTTAGGTTCCCCAATGTTGTGCCAAATGCTATGCTGAGTACATGACATTCTACCTATATGAAGTTAGCGAGACAACTCCGAAAAAGTTGATGACAGATTATTCCATAATTTGCCGCCTTTTTGTCGCTAATTAGTTGCGAAGAAAAAAAAATTGTGGCTCTTTTTTTTTTAAATATGTGATGTTTAACTTCCGTAATTTCAATTTTTTACTTCCGAATATCCATAATTTGCCGCCTTTTTGTCGCTATTAGTTGCGAGAAAAAAAAATTGTGCTCTTTTTTTTTTAAATATGGATGTTTTGCTAACTTCATATGAAGTTAGCGAAACAACTTCTGTAATATCTATCTTTTCTCAGTTCTGAAGTATCCAGAATCTGCCGGTTTTTTGTCGCTAATTAGTTGCGGAGAAAAAAAAATTGTTGCTCGTTTTTTAAATAAAAATATGCGATGTTTTTCTAACTTTATGAGGTTAGCAAAACAACTTCCGTAATTTATATCTGTTCTCAGTTCTGGAGTATCCATAATTTGCCCCCTTTGTGATTTTATTTAACTTTTCTTCCTCCCAATCAAAAGTGTTTCAATCACTTATTTTTTCTGTTTGTTACCATATTTTCAATCGTTAAAGCTCATGAATGTCTTCAAAACTGAGAATATCAAAATTGCCCAACGCATCGTCACTACTACTAATAGTCTCCCCTCTGAAACTTACCAATTGAAACCTTGGAAAAAGGATGGAAAAATCAAATGTCGTTTACAAAATTCCCTATCAGCCTTGTGACAAAGCATATATTGGACAAACATCAAAAACTTTGTCTGGACGCCTAACGTCCCATAAAAGTGATTGCAATACAAATAAATTAACTTGGGCACTGGCTGAGAATGTCATCTCCAGTGAGCACATGTTGGATTACAACCATTTTGAAGTACTTTGCACAGAAAATAATTTACATAAAAGGTTATTTGAAGAAATGTTTTCCATCAAGAATGATACCAACAATATAAACAAAAATACATACCTGGATAATTTGAGCAATATTTACAATAACATTTTGAAACTAAAACTTTTTCCCCAAAATTCCCACAATATGAACAAAACTCAACATAATCAAAGTTTCAAATTTCCCACTAATTATCAGGTTGGTCATAAATATCCATACGATAGGGTATTCGTGAAAATGACGAATACTTTTCGAACTCGAAGTTTTACGTGGTTGCGATATTCAGTTTCTGAATCTTTGTAACTTCCATGTCAATAAACAGACAAGAAAAACTTATCATAACATGGTGAATTAATTCAAATGAAATAAATGAAAACGCATATCAGATGCCCCAATTTTCGACACCTGAAAAATATGAATAACCAATCGCCGACATATATGAGGACCAATTGTCGACACTGTGAGAAATCAAAAACGGGCATCAATACTATGTTTATATTTATATCTATCGTGACTGAAAAGTATGAAAAAGTTATGCTCATATCTATAATGGATAAACCTCGACAAAACATAAATTATTGAATAAATTAAAAAAAAATTACTACATAATCAATTTCTAGGAACCACTTTTCCCATTTCGAATACTTCATATACCCCACACAATAATTCTTCTCCCTGTTTAAGTATGGTTTCGAGACATTTTTTTTTTCATTTGATACCCATTTTGAGGGGATTGAAAAACAAAGAAATCTGCCATTTTGTGGTGGCGACCATCTTCGATTTGAAATTTTTTC
Organism: Gonioctena quinquepunctata; assembly: GCA_018342105.1. Lineage (NCBI taxonomy): Eukaryota > Metazoa > Arthropoda > Insecta > Coleoptera > Chrysomelidae > Gonioctena > Gonioctena quinquepunctata. The sequence goes on along the minus strand of JAFIRS010000379.1, from coordinate 296,455 downwards.
ACGGAGTACTATCTTTGTACTGGTTCAGTCCTTTGATACCCATATTGAGGGAGTTGAACAAAATATGTCATCCGCCATTTTGTGGCGACGGCCATCTTGGATTTACAATGATACTGAATATATATAATTGTATTGGACGAACTGCTTGTAACCCAAGGAGTACCCCAGGGTTCCATTTTAGGGCCACTTCTTTTTTCTCTATATATATCTGATTTTTATAACTTCGTAAAATATTGTACTATCCACCATTATGCCGACGATACGCAGTTGTACCTTTCTTCCGACATCAGTTCTTTAGACTCCTTTGAAAAATTAATCAATGAAGATCTTGAATCTCTCTTTGATATTTCCTCGGCTCACAACCTCAAACTAAATGCCGGCAAGTCGACTGCGATGCTATTTGGACCAAATAAAGTGAGGCTAACCCTCGCAAATCAGCTTGAAATCAAAATAGGCGACACAGATTTAGAATTTACAAACAACACCAAAATTTAGGACTCTGGCTAGATTCCGAACTTCGTTCACCAAACATGTGAATTCCTTAACTAAATCTTTCTACAATTTTCTAATGCAATTATATCCGTATCGCGACTTGATGTCTACTAAACTCAAGTTGCAACTTTGCGAGTCGCTAATTTTTTCCAAAATCTTTTACTGCGACACCATATATGGACCTGCACTTCTCAATCTGACTCCACACGTTTGCATAAAATTCAAAATAGTTGTCTACGTTTTCATATGGAATACGAAAATTCGATCACATATCTCATAAAATGAAAGAAACAGGCTGGTTAAGCTTCGAAAAATCCTACTTACTACATTTATTGACTCTCGTCCACAAAGTTGTAAACTCCAGCAACCAGAGTATCTTCACAATAAACTGATAACTTTCTCTTCCATACACGATTCATCCACACGAAACAGATCAACTCTTGTTATCCCAAAACATAAGACGGCACTATTTGAAAGGTCATTTTCGTACAAGGCATGCACAGAATATAACCGGCTATCTGAGGAAATTAGATCCTACGATAATGAACTTTAAAACGATTGAAAACTAATCTCCTTATCACAACATGAAATATGATGTCATGATTCAGGCATAGAAATAGGCAAACGATTTTGTAGGTACAATGTATTTTCCGATTTTGGAATCTATCTATTTATAGGCTTAGAAATAGGTAAACTTTTTAGGTACAATGTACCTTTCGATTATGGATTTTATTTATTTATATTTTTTCCTGCTGCTCACTGTGTGAGTGTACTTGGTTTCTTTACTTTCTTTGGGTTAAGTTGAAAAGCAGCTTGAGCTGAACTTCGCCCTTTCATCAAAGTAAATTCGTATTCCTGAATATACCTCTGTAACAATGTGAAACTTCGATGAATAAAGACCATTTATTATTATTATTATTATTATTATTATTGTCATCAGAACTAAAGGTGTGTACCAAATTTCAGATTAATAGCTCAACAGGAAAGGAATACAATTTCAATTACTAGATTCAACCCACACAAATAAACAAAACTGTAAGCTGAATAAGACCGTTTAAAATATTTAAAAAAGACGGAAGTTGTCCCGCTAACTTCATATAAGATTATCAAAACATCGCAAATTTTTGAAAGAAAGGATAGACCAATATTTTCTTTCCGCAACTAATTATCGAAAAAAAAGCAGCAATTTGTGCAAAAAGTGAGAAAAGATAAAAATAACGGGAGTTGTTGAAACATCGTATACTTTTTGAGAAAATAGTTTTTTCTCTCCGCAACTAATTAGCGACAAAAAACCGGCAGATTCTGGATACTTCAGAACTGAGAAAAGATAGATATTACAGAAGTTGTTTCGCTAACTTCATTTTTTTTTCTTCGCAACTAATTAGCGACAAAAAGGCGGCAAATTATGGAATAATCTGTTATCAACTTTTTCGGAGTTGTCTCGCTAACTTCATATAGGTTGACATTCTACAAATGTTGAAGTAGTTTTATCAAGATCTAGTCATCTGAAAATAATTGAGGATTGATGTGTCGGGAACTCCTTCTGGAAAAATTGATAACCCTTGATGAACAATAACATTCAAAGGAGAAAAATTTGTGAATACGATACCTTCAAGAGGAATCTTTGTGTAAGCCAAACATAATCACAGGTATTTTGACTTGATAACTTTTACTTCACGTGCATTTTTTGCTGAAGACTTTGTCACCAAGAAGAATGTGTATTGCTATTCATTTTGCACTTTTTTATTTAGAACAAATTATACGAGTCAACTTCTGACAGCACTTATTCCACATGAATGAAATAATCCTTCTCTTGAAATGTCCAACCACTCATCATGCCACCCCTGGTCTATCTGATGAGTTTATCCTTTTGTCAGGGATAATTTCCGAACTTCATAAAAATGGTCATAGTCTTTTCTATTCATAAAAAAAGAAATCGTGAAAAATTCTGCAAATTACGTTCAGTCATTCTTCTCAAAAATATTTGTATCCCCATCTAGAGGCCCTTCATCAATTTTATGAATACAAGAGAGGTTACTTCAAAATAAAATGATTTATATAAAAAACCTTTTTAAAGACAAGTTTTTGTTCAAATAATAATATGATAATAATAATGATAATAATTTATTGTATCCTTTAAGATCAAATACATGATATAGGCTACGTCAAGAACCCAAAAAGGTAGACAAATAATCAAAATACCAAAATACAAATTATAAATGTCACATATACCAGTTAGAATGAACATTTTATCTCGAAACTAAAACCAATCAAATGTAAAATATAAATGTCATATATACACAGGCAGAAGTAACATTTTATCTCGAGTTTAAATATTCAGAAATGCTGTAGAAACAGTTTTCTTGCAGATATTTCTTCAATTTTGATTTGAACATATTTTGGTTTGGAATTTTCCTTAGATCAGTTGGAAGATGGTTGAAAAATTTAATTCCTGTATAGGACGGAGTGTTCTTAAAGAATGATGTGTTATGAGTCGGGATCCTGATGAGATCTCGGTTTCAAGTGGAATAGTTATGATGTTGGGAAATAGAAATAACATTATACATTTATATATATATATATATATATATATATATATATATATATATATATATATATATATATATATATATATATATTTATATATATATATATATATATATAAATTTTTATATATATACTCATATAGAAGAAAAAACAAACAGAATTTTTGGTTCAAGTTTCATTCTCTTAAGGCTAACCGTTCGGGTGCTACGATTTTTTTAAATTTTCAAGAGGTTCATTATACACTCCCAAATAACGAACAAGAGCTGGGTAAACGGAAATAGATAGCGAAAACATGTTGAAGGAACTTTTTTTTTGAAAATAAATAATTGAATAGGTTTTTTCCATAATGCTGTGTCACGAGAACTATGAACACCTGCCAAATTTCACGTTAATCGGTCAACTAGAAGTGGGTCAGATTTAACTTGCAAGATTTGATTACAGACAGACAGACACCAGGACAGGTGGAACTGAATAAAATCAACATTGGTGGAGACTGATGATCGGCGATATCAGCAGTTCACTACTTTCTACAGTGAAATAACATCTCTGATACTGGCGAATGTCCTGTCAGTATTTTTGGTAGGGTATCTTGTACGGGTCACTAGTTTTTGAGAAACCGTTGAAAGCATATATCCCACAAGAGTAAACATAATGATGAATCAATTGTTACAAATTCTCCCCTTGTGGAAATCGAAATAGGTGTTCCACAATGCTCCATTCTAGTACCGGTTACATTTTTATTATAGGTGCATATTATTGATATTCTTGTTATGGATAAATCCGATAAGAGTTTGAAAACGAAATACTACGAATTGATTCAGTCTTTGGCATCTTGGTTCTTCTTTCACAAGCTTTCATTTAACTTCACATTTGTATTCGCAAAAATTGCTGGGTATTGGTGTTCTACGTCTTTGCTAACGTTTCGCGATTTATTTCTCGCTTCTTCGGAGCCAAAACAATTGAAAGAGAAAACAATATTCTAATATTTCACCAAAACACTGACACGATCCACCTCAACTGTGAATACGGATAAACAAACCTCATGTGTAATTAACGGTACATAGTACTTAGTCCTTGTTAATGTGCCTTGTAACAATGCATCGTTGAAATAGTTGGATATGGATCAATAAAATAAAGTTAAATATTTCAAAGAGGCTGTTCAACTGACGACTAACATTCAAGTGTGAATGAAACTAATCAGTAACGACAATGATAAAAGTAGGGATAGAAAAACACTACAAATATTCGATATCTGTATGCCTATTTACTGAATTTTTATGACGATTGATATGGATCATTTCTAAAATCAATTTTCTGTACTCGATGTATTCATGATCTAATATTGGTATGTTCGAAGTAGTGAACCAGTTCATGGTGATGTTCGGATAATGCTGTTTCCGGGTAATGGCAGCCCTCTACAACCATTTTATGTTGTTTACTCTATTTCCCAAAACTGCCGTGTTTGTCCAATGTGTACCTTTTTGCAGTTAACGCAGTCAATTTTGTATACTACATTCGACTGTTACTCTTAAGGTGAGTTTCTCTGATAGCCCTTATACGTAAGTTAATTTAAAATACTTTGTATCCCCCGATGCAAACAGTGCTAGTGTTTGAGTTCAGACGGTTATGATGGATTCTACTCGGACTAGTGCTTTGGGATATTGATTTTAAGATAACATTTTTTTAATTTTTTTGAGGTACTCTTCGTGGAACTGACCATCACTAAGAGCAGAGCTCTGTGTTTCATTCCTTTAATGATAGCTTTTTTTGGGATTAAGAATGATGTGATAAAAAATTTGAGAATTCTGCCCGGATTACTGGGTTCCATATACCAATTGCTGGACAAACCCCCATCCTCTTTTCTTACCATGAGAATGTCAAGAAAAGGTATTCTATTATCTTCTTCATTTTCCAATGTGAATTGAATTCTACTATGAAAACAGTGGTATCTATATGAATGTAAAAAAAACTTCAGATTATTATTTCGTTTCTTTATTAGTTTTTTATCCTCACAGACCGAACGAATTTCAAATTGACGGCTTTTGATGACAGGTCTCTTAATTATTGCACGCGTACAACAATGATTCGACAATATGTCAATTGAAATTCCAATGTTCTCTGCAAATTGCGATTTCCATTTCGAAAGTGCCGTCGATTCCAGCAGATGAACAAATGAGTTCAAAGGAGAATCGATGGAAAACTTGGTATCGTTCGTTTTTTTCTCGCATTGTTCAGTATGTCGTATTACATGGTTGATCAATTCGAGTTACATTCGCGGAAAAGTTCATTAGTGTGAAATTAGTTTCATTTAACTGAATGGAATTGCACGTTCTCGGTAAACTCGATTTTAAATTACTTCGCAGAATCGTCAGCTGCTGTATGAATAGGATTAGGTTCAAAGTGTTTGTAGCTTATTTTTGTGAAGGAATACTTACTCATTCTTGACACTTTTTCAAAATTTACCACCACAAGCTTGCAGACCCGATTGCAAACACACTCACACAACCTCATCACGCTAGAAGTAATTTGAAAGAATACGAGAGAAATGCAATTAAATCTCTTCGATCATAGAATAGAATTTATTTACCCACGTTACATAAAATGATATGTTTATAGCATGTCAAGTAACAATAGTTGAAAGAGTTGGAAGAAAACCTATTACAAGTAATAAAAACAGTCGTTACAATTAAAATAAACAGAACAGAATTACATATATATTTATATACGAATGTTTAAAAGTATTGAAACAAGACAACAAAATAATCACAACGTGGATTGTATTAAACATTACCCTTAAGAGGGTTTTATTGTTTTAGATTATTATTATCAATATTTTCATTACGATATGGTTATGTAGTTGGGGTGAGTATCATGCATTCATGGTTAAATGATAGGAATTCCTCTATTGAGTACAAACAATATAATAGTGAATGGTTCTTCATACATTCCTTGAATTGGCTAAAATTTTATGATTCAACTGATGCTGGTAATTTATTGAAAATTCTGACATTTGTAGAATTTTGCTCCGTGACGGACAATCTGAATTTAGGAGTTCTGAGTTCATTCGATGATCTTGTAGCATGGTTGTGGACATCAGCATTTGTTGAGTACAGAATCAAGTGTGTTGAATTGCCCCAGAGGATAGTACATAGTTAAGGTGCGAGTGAAAGAGATAATGGTAGGAAGTTATTATGCTCCATTTTTTTTTAGTTGTCCCCATTTTAACCTGTCATCCAGCACAATACCTAACAGGTTGACTGACTTATTTGAGGTAAAATAATTGTTTGCAGAGAATATTTTTGTTTGGGCTTTTTCTTGATTTAGTTTAAGATTATTTGAACTGAACCAAAAATGAGCCTTGTTTTTGGCTTGCTCAATGAGATTGTTGAGTGTGATAGGGTTGCAATGTGTTTAATTAAGGTTGTGTCATCTGCAAAACAAATACATCCAGAGGGGGACATATAGTGAAAAATATCGTTGAAGTAGATAAGAAACAACAGTGGTCCCAGTACACTTGCCTGCGGGACTCCTTGGTTTATGTTCTGGAATTCAGAGAAATTGTTCTCGATGGCTACACACTGAATCCTGCTATTGAGATAGGATTTTATCAGTTTCAGAGGTACCCCAGTCGAAGGCCTTGGATAGGTCGCATAAGGTGATTTCCGTGTGTTTGCCAAGACCCTCGACTATGTTCGCAACAATACGGCTGGTAGCCTGAATCGTGGATCAGTTTGGTCGAAAACCAAACTGTCGTTTGTTAAGAGTATTATGTTATTAAAAAACAGCAACAATCGTTCCTTCAGGTTTATTTCAATAATCTTACTGATAATCAGGATTATAGAGATAGGTCTGAAATCTGTGGCCAAATAAGGGTCTCCTTTTTTATATATTGGAAGTACCCTGGTTATTTTCAGATTGTCAGGAGAGATTCCATGGAGGAAACATAGATTGATCAGGGTTATTAGGGGTTCAATCAACATGGTCGCTGGACCCTTTATGATTTTACTGTTTAGACAATGTATACCAAAACAGTTTAAATTTTTTCATTTATTCATTGCAGCGTTCACCCCTTCGTGATTTACTGGTCCTAGAAAAAGTTGAATTTTTTGTTTTGAGAAGGTCATTCAGAAAATCGGTCGAAGATTGGTTCATATCGGGTAATGTTAGGATGATCTCCTCGGCACAAGAGTGAAATACTCGTTGAAATTGTCAGGACTGAGTTAAGATATTTCTGATTTCTTCGCTTCCTTATTCCTTTCGTGATTTATTAACTTCCATAATTCTTCAGCTTGGTTAGTGGAATTCAGTATAAATGAATTGTGGGAATGCATTCATAGGACCCAACATGTCATTACAGTTTAAACTCCCCAACTCATGCTCTGTATTCAATGGTGAACTATATGCCATTTACCGTGCCATCATGTTCATCAACACTTCTGATGACATGAAATTTCTCATTCTCACTGATTCCCTCAGTTCACTCGAATCCATTCAACAGTTGTACCCCACCAACCCCCTAACACTCAAAATAAAAGAAGAACTCCATGAAGCAAAAATGAAAACCAAAGGAATTGAATTCGTCTGGATACCATCACACGTAGGAATACCCGGAAACGAAGAAGCAGACAAGAGAGCAAAAGAAGCCATAAACAGCGAAAACTCCGAAACAATGACACAAACAGTGATAAGTGACATTCGAAATACAATCAAGAACTCGATAGAAACAGCATGGCAAGAAAAATGGCATGCCACTACCGCGAAACTACGCGAAGTGAAAAGTTCAGTGAAACCGTGGAAATCTCTTCCCAGAAACAGAAAAGACCAAGTTCATCTTACTTGCCTGCGCCTCGGCCACACACGCCTCACTCATGAATATCTACTCGATAAAAGTCCTGAACCAGTATGTGAAACTTGCAACGTGAAGACCACCATCAAACACCTTCTCGTAGAATGCCCTCTACTCGCCCCACAAAGAAACACCTGCAATATCTCAGGAACATTAATTTCCTTACTCGGCCCACAATGTGTATTTAGTGACATCATACTATTTATAAACACTATAGACATTGACAAAAACCTGTAACCGATCTCTTAATGAAATGTAATACTATCAAGTTACGCTCGCTAATTACCTTCTAGGTTGATGCGATTTATTTAAATAAAAAAAATTTGTGGGAATATTTTTTCGAGGTAGCCAGTGCCTTATTATATTGAGATTTGTAGAGACTGCAAGCAGCTCTATCTTGTAAATCGTTTGTCGAGTGATATTTTATTTTCATGGAGAGTAGGGAGTCTCTCATGAACCTTAGGTTGTCGTTATTTTTTTTTACAGGAGGTCTGTATTTGTTAGCAATTTTTTTCTCAGGAAAATGTTTCTCCAGCATGATTTTCAACTTGTCCACTAGATAGTTTGACAATAAATCACAAATTTCTTGGTTTTCTTGGGGTAAGTTGAAAATGGCCCAATACAGGTCCAGAAGTGACTCATTCATTTTACCAAGGCCAGTTTCTTTTATTTTTCTTGTGAAGGTTTTTGCTAAAAGAGAATAATGTGGGATTTTACAAGTATTTTTTGTTTTTTTTATCATATCAAAATACTTCCAGCTGATAAAGTCATCAAGAAAACACTCGAATATGAAAACAATTTCACTCATTTGATCTCATATACTACATACAAAATTCAGATTCCCCCACAGCACTGACAAAACAGAACGCACGTAACTCGTCTCACACCACAGCAAACCTCCACATTTCCATGGTTCAGCAAAAAACTAAAAACCCAATACACCTTTGGGACCTATTGTGAATTCTTTCGGACCCTCCTGTCAGAACCTATATAGATATCCCCTAAGCATTCTTACACATATATCTGGAAACCCACACGGTTTTATCAAAAATTCTCCTCACTTTATAGAGAATCTAGAACGATTACAAATCCAAGATGAAGATCTTTTGGTGAATTTCGTTGTTGTTAGTCATTCTAAAAATGTTCCGTCTAATAAAACTCAAGAAGTTGTGAAAAGCGAAATAATAGTTTATTTAAGTGTTAAAAGTAGTATTTTTTAACTTTTAACAGATTTATCATGAAATATTTTATGTTAAACTCTTAATTATAGTGAAAAAATAATAGTTTAAAAAAACTAAAAACACGCTTGTATAGAAAACCCGACTAAAAAAATTTAAAATAAGAAAAAAAATTATTTCATTAAAAAAAAAGTGTGGGGTGCATGGTATCGCCTCGACCAACCTGTGATCTAAGACATTTCTTATTTTACTGCCCTAGGTGTGTAATGTACTATATAATCATTGATACCATGCACCCCACGCTTTTTTTAAAATAAAATTTTTTTTTTTCTTATTTTCTATTTTTTGGTCTGGTTTTCTATAAAAGCGTGCTTTTTAGTTTTTTAAAACTATTATTTATTTCCAACTTTTCAGTTTAGTTTTCTATTAACGCGTGTTTTCAGTTCTTCAAACTATTATTATTATTATTAAATTTTTTAACTGTCATTTCAATTAATTTTTTTAAAAAAACTCGGCTTTCGCCATTTCAAAGCCGCCATATTGTTTTTTTTTCACAAAATAATCATAATATTCGACCCCAAAAACCACCACATACCAATTTTGAATAAGATCAGACCATAATCACAAAATTCGTTCACCATTTTGGAGCCGCCATCTTGAATTTTTCAATTTTGACAGAAGAATCATAATTTCCGACCTCGAAAACCCTCAGATACCAATTTTGAAGCGAATCGGACCATAATCACCAAACTCGTACGCCATATTGGATTGGATAATTTCTTAATGCATTGTCACTGGGATTATGTACACCTGCCAAATTTCAAATCATTCGGACGTCTGAAAGTGGGTCAAAATCGCGCCCAAAGGAGTCGGTTACAAACAAACAAACATACAAGTGAAGCTAGTATAAAGCGTGTGAAAAGGAAAAAACACATTTTTACTTAACTTTTATAGGATTCGGACCCACGATCTCTGGAAGAAGCTCCAGTCACTTGAGCTTAAAAAGCACTTGGTAATAAATTCCGGTATTTCCAGTAATATTTACTAGAAATTGCATAATAAACACAAAAAAAGGTTTCTGGAGGGTTTGAAAATTTCTCAATCATTATTATATCTAATATCGTGTTGGTATGGTAAGTAAAAACAATTAGATATTGTTTATGAGCGACAAAAAATTTATGATCGAGCCTAGTGTCTTTGTGATCGTACCTATAACTGCTGTGAATATAAATATAATGGAAATTCAATTTAAAATTGATGATTCTGCTCTCTCCCGCCAGAAATTCAAGAAGCTACAACAGAGCAACTTTGAATCTGTTGCCTGGAAAATGACGGCAACAATATGAATTTGCCTATGATCTATTCATCGAATGGAGTCAAATGTAGATAGTTGATGGCAAGTTTACTGAAAGCATACTTTTAGTTCATTTAGAAGAAAAATCGAACTTATGGGGAAGTCATCAATGCTGTGGTCTGAATTATCTATGAATGGAAATCATGAAAAGCGTGGATATAAGCAGTTACCATAAATTGGTAGCAATTTTGGAACGAAGAGATCAGATTGAGTTCGAAACAATCGAATATTCTGACAGGAGAACAATTTGACAGATTTTTGAATGAAGCTTTTGATGCCGAATTCTTATGATAAAATTCTGAGCGTGCCGTCGTGAAGAACTCTGCAAATTGAGAGTGGATAACACTGAAGAAACAACGAACTCATTACTACCGGACACCAAAACCAACATTCGACAAATTATTTTCATCGTTGGAAACTACATGAATCTCTAACTTGAATATGCTGCATTACGCCCAACTTCTATAACTCATCGTAGGTTTTTCCTGATTTATTCTGACAACAAATGCTGAAATAAATACTTTTTGGAAGATGCCTGCCATCAATGCCGAATTTCTGAAATTATCAGATCCGCAGCAGTTTACCGGTCATTGTTTTTGAAGATCTTCAGCACCTTTGTTAGCAAATTTAGGAGCAAATTTGGCCACAATAAAACAACTGTAGCTGTGGTTACATCGAGGATCCCATTGAAAATAAAAATAGAATTGCTGATTAAATGTTTCCTGATACAAGTACTAGTTCTATCTCAGCACGTGCATTATAAGGCTATGCCACTTCCATAGCACCGTCATTAGTAAGCGATGACGAACGTTCAGCAGTTGAATTGAATACTTCTTCAGTTTTTTCTCAGGGAATGAATATTCTGATATCACTTACACTGCATTTTGATATATTTTTGGTGTTGATCTCAAGAAGAATATGAGTTGAATACTATACATTTTTTCTTCACATACTATACATTTTTCATGGTCTTCTCGATGTATTTTTTTGGATAGTTACTGTTTGGTGATAATTATCACAGAGCTGTGATTTTTGCTTCTGACCTTAGTGAAGCGACCATATATATAATGTTTGGAATATTCTTTTATCATACAGAAAACTTTATGAAGAAGTATTTGACGATTGGTCAAAATATTTCTTATACACTTCCTATAAACATCATTGCAATTGAAGTCATTTTTAAATGTGGAACTCTTCCAAGTTCATTGTGCTGAATTCTGATTTTTATTTTTTAATAAAACAGTCTTGGCTGTTCGAGATCAGAACAACCTATTCATTTTTCTGTAATAGAGCAAAGATCAATTTTTGTCTATGTTAAAATTTAATCTTGATTCTTCAATTTAAGTATTGAATATTGATGACAAATCTCAGCAAAGGCTGAATTTTATGTCCGAACAATTTTAAGCAACAATCTCTTGATGAGATTATACTCATTTGTAACAACCAAAAATTCCAAATTGCAAGAAGTTGAATTCATTAGTAAATACAATTCTGACTCAATATTGTTTTTCATGTCATATTGCTGAGAACAAAAATTCCACGGATAAGAAGTTGGCACGAGCTATACTACTCCTCTCAATCAGAGGTACATTATCGTCGATAAAACCGACAGGTTCAGCAAAGATAAACAATATTTTTGGAATTGTATGACCACGTAAAGAAAACTCAATTGTAATATAGCACATACAGAAACTTTTGAATATACTGATTGTCAACTTATATATATTCTTTGTCAACAGACTAGTAAAAATTTCGTATTTGTTTTATAGATGTACTGATTCACAGAAGGAAACATTATTTGATTTGCAATTATTATTGGCTAGGAAGTTTGGATTTTTATCCTAATTAAACAAAAAATGATGGAGTCCATTCAAATCTACAATTTCTACAAAAAAAACCTTTGCTTGAAACATAAAAAATTTGAAACTAGCAAAGCGGTCCAAGGAACTCCACACCGCTCTTCACTGGATAGTCTGGGCAATTTTTCACGTACTCAACTTGTTACAGTATCTACCATCATTTTAGTTTCAACACAACTGTTGGAAATATTTTGAACACTTAAAGTAATTTTGACATATTATGTGAAAACGTCAGTTTTCAATTCATATACCTATGAACTAAAAACGTAATTCTTTTATACCGAAAAAAGAGATTTCCACACATTTATTCATTATTTGATCAGGTTTTCTTCACATTTCCTTCGGTTCAATACGTATGGAAAATCAAATGCTGAAACGTGTAAAACAAATTCTAGGAAATCGTTACTGCTGCATAAACGTGACCGCTGTTGCGCGTTGAACATATTTCCGATGTGTTCCAATTAATTTGTCAATATATTGCCATAATTACGCTCATTGTCAAAATATGCGGTTTTGATGAAATGAAAGGCGGATAAACAGAACTGCTGGTGCACACCTGAGCTGATTTTCTGGTTTCACGGAATTTTATGGATTCATATATTTACCAGTAGATTCGATAGGGTTTTCATTTTTTTAGTTTGTTTAGTTAAGATGATTCAAATGTTTGGATGTGCAGCACATTTTGACAAATTATATATATATATATATATATATATGAAATCAATTTTTTCGGAATTCAGGCAGGAAAATGACAACTTAAAACTGAAAAATAAAAATGTGGATCGGCCAAGAATCGAACCTGGGACCTTTCGATTTCTAGTCGAACGCTCTACCGTGTGAACTACCAGTCCATGTTAGAATCCGGCGATTCACATCTTTAAATTCAGTTCCATGTTGGTGACGAAGATGATGATGGGGGTTATTGTGATGTATGCAAACAGTATCGTATACAACCTAATTGAATTTAATTGTTTATTCCTGGTGTCAATCCTATTTTGGATCTTCGACCAACTTCAAAACTCAAAATTCTCAGGTGTGTATAACTAGAGCCAAGTAATATATAATATATAGTGGAAATTAACGTCTGTAATTATTATCTATGAAAACAATTTTTTCCGCATTCAGACAGGAAAATGACAACTTAAAACTGAAAAATAAAAATGTGGATCGGCCAGGAATCGAACCTGGGACCTTTCGATTTCTAGTCGAACGCTCTACCGTGTGAGCTACCAGTCCATGTTAGAATCCGGCGATTCACATCTTTAAATTCAGTTCCATGTTGGTGACGAAGATGATGATGGGGGTTACTGTGATGTATGCAATTAATTCCCACTATATATTTTATATATATATATATATATATATATATATATATATATATATATATATATATATATTTGAATATGGATTTATTGAAAGCATTAATTACACAAGTAACGTGATTACTCATATTCCCAGAATATCTGGGAGATTTATAAGGAGAGGCAAAAGTTATGATGTTGATTAGTCTCGTTTCGGACGTCCATCATCTCAATGGATTTAAAAGGTGTTCACGACGTTTCTAATGCTTGTATCTGCAATCGTCTTCAGGTGAATTGCTTGTTTCTGCAATCGTCTTCAAGAATTCACCTAAAGACGATTGCAGATACAAGCATTCGAAACGTCGTGAAAACCTTTCAAGTCCATTGAGACCATGAACGTCCGAAAGGGGAGTGATCAAATTACCATATCGTCTACAACCTTCAAACCAAAAGATATGGTATTGAACAAACGAATACATTGAGCAATACTGATATACGTGAAACTCGCATTATTTGAGCTGGCAGTACATTGGAGAAACATCAAGATCATGAGAAGTGCGCTGGAACGAATGATAAACAAGCAATAGGACAGTTGAACAGTATAGAGTACAAATAGAAGGGGACCCAAAATTGAACTTCGTGGTACGCCATTTCAGTAATATGTATTGGGAACGACTTGAATAATTTCCCAATCATATAACTGCATTCAATTCAGATATATCTATGAATTTAATAGAATACTGTTATGTTTCTGAACAGAAACAGATATCATCAACTTATGTTTCCGCCCGTATATCAACTCATTCTTTCGTCTTCGAGCGTCTGTGTACCACTTTGACTCTGCATTGGAATGTGCTCCACAGTTCTCTCAACCCGATTAGATCTTCTGAATGCTGAATTATTATTTTTTTTTTCGACAGCAAAAGTACTATTCAATATTTGGGCTACACAGACTTTTTCATAGTCTGTCAGCCCTTGTGTAGATTCACTAGATTAATCCTTTTAATTTTTCATGTTGTGGGAGTTAATAAATCCGCAGAGACCCCAATAAAAAACTCATCTCTCCGTCTTGATTAAAACAATAGCTCCGCACGTCTCAATCAATTGTTATTCCACAAGGAGAATACAGAAGGAGGATAAAGTCGGAGGCAGGCGCGTTTCAATCTGCATCGAAATTCGGATGGGGCTTACGCAAGAGGCCCTAGAAAGTAATTTTCGTAAAAGGTTCGCACTCGCATGCGGACTTGCTAGTTATAGGGCGACAGGCTGTCAGATGGATTTTTGGCTGTCACTAAAGAAACGCCGATAAAGCATAAAACCGGGAGACGATGGCATTATCTGGTTTCTGCAAAGTGAACACTGAGTGTCGGATATTTCACGTCGGCGGTTTGGGGTTCTTTTGATGGCGGCTATGATCCTGATTGTTCGATGAGAATATTATTCGTGAGGCGTTTTACTGCTTATTTTGCATTTTCGTGACACTTCAATATAATAATACTAATAATATTTATTCATCATTTCGATTTACACATAAAGTCAGATGATACAATTAATTATAACATTGAACTAAACATGACAATACAATAAATAGAGAACAGAGAAGTATAGATGAATAAATTGTTATCCCACTGAGGGCTAGCTCTGTGTGTGGGTGAATATTTTGGTGAAACATATAACAAGTATTATAACAAGTAGTATAAAACACTATAAAATATAAATATCATCAATGTACAAAGAACGAGTTATAAAATGTTATAATTGATTATAATAATGTTAGTAATGATAATAATAATGCAAAAGTAATTAAATGTTGATATATGTGAATAAATGTAAAATAATAAAAATATAATTATAGATGTTTCAGTTTTGGTATTTAGATTTTTGGTACATATTTATTTTCATTACATGATAATTGAAGTTTTTGTATTATATTTCCTTCTTTATATTAAAAAAAATCATTCATTCAATCATTTAATGAATTTCCTTTCTTTCTAACTCCTTCACGAATTTTTTCAACTATTTTTTGAATAGCAGGCGAGAAGTTTCAGTTTTTAGATAGTCAGGTAGAAAGTTGTATAGCTTTGGAGCAATATAATGATAGCGTTTTTGGCCTATTGCCTTTTTCATAAATGGGGTGACATATTTATGTTTTTGTCTGGTAGCATACGAGTGTGTCAATACATTCAGCTGGGTTTTATTCAGGTGTTGCATGATGAGTACTTGAATGTAATAAAGCTGTCTTATATCTAACATTTCTGTTTCAGCATATAGAGAGTGTGAGTGCTAGGGTATCTATAATCTTTATTCAGCATCATTCTTAGAAACTTTTTTGCGAGATTTCAAGCATTTTCAAGTAGTTTCTCGAAACCCCTCCTCATTCTTTAATCCCATCATTCAAGTGAGACTCTACTAAGCTTTGATAAATATTTTTTTTTTGCTTCAAATCGAGTTATGTTTTTACCTGTTTAAATCTATACAGAATACAGCGTAACTTTTTTGTGAGGTATATCATATGTTGAACCCATCTCAGGTGGGGTTACAAGAAAACACCTAGGTATTTTTTTTGACAGGTTTAATATGAAAATGTTGTTGAATTGTTAAGTTTTGCTGAAATCAATTGAGAAGTCTGTTATCAAACCAATCTTTTGATTTATTCAGATCATTTTCGGTTTTTGTCTTCAATTCATACTAATGATTTGCTTTATAAACAATGACTGTGTCATCGGCAAAGCTTTATTTCTTTTCTGAATTTTCTTGTAAGAATAAGTTATTTAAGTATATCGTGAACAACATCGGTCTCAACACTGTCCCCTGAGGCACACCGCAAGTAATAATTTCTTCTAAGCTTGTCTCATTTCGGATTTGTACTTTCTGTTTTCTATTTGTCAGATAATCTTTAAGTAAGTCGTTTGCTACACCTCGTATTCCTATATCATCTTGCGTGGCTAGAAGGATAGTATGGTCAACTGTGTCGAAAGCCTTACTTAAATCTACAAATACGCCTAAACATGGAATAGCGTCTTGTGTCGATTTATGTTCCCGAAAGCCAAACTGGGATGTTGATAGAAGGTTACATTTGTTCAAGATTTAATCAACTCTTTAGAATTTTTTCAACTAAGGGATATTGGTCTTTAGTTTGTCTCTTTTCATTTTCCTCCATTTAAGTATATGGGTGTCACCACTGATATTTTGAAAGCATACGGAAAGTGACCTAGTTCGAAACATTTGTTGATTATGCATGCTAGTGGTTTATATAAATAGATTGAATAGCTTTCAATGTTTCTGCTTTCAGACCATCATATTCCGGAACTTTTTTGTTTTTTAGTTGGGCTATCGTGTTCATTATTTCAAGTTCATTTGTTGGTTCCAAAAAGATCGAATTTAGTGAAATTTTCTTCTTAGCATTATAGTTTGGATTTCTGTTGATTTTTGATGCTGAGTTATTCCCTAAATTTACAAAAAAAAAAAAATATATATTTGTCATTTCTTTGGAGTCATTTACCAAATCACCATTTTCGTTATCGATATCAATAATTTCATTTTGTTCAGGAGTTTTTATTATTTCATTTACTGTGTTCCAAATTTTTTTTGACATATTATTCTCATTTTCCACGCGTTTTTTGTAATATTTGGTATTTGCTTCATTAATCAAATAGTCAACTTCATTTTTCGATATTAAATAATCATTTTAGAATGTCACGTTGTTTGGAGTGTTTTTCCACTTGTGGTATAGATAATTTTTTTCATTAACGGTGTTAATCAGAGATTTTGTTATCCATTTTTTTCTTGTTCTTTCCCCTTATTTTCATTTTGATATAATTTTTGGATTTTTTTACAGATTTAAGTATTAATTCAAGAAATGTGTTCATCCCAATCAATATTCATAATCGAATCTGCCAGCTTATTATTGTCAATTATCTCAAAATCTTTCTCATTATCACAAAGTCCTTTTTCTTTTTTTTTTATTCAATACTATCTGTAATATAGTTGTATAATGATCCGTTATAGTAGTAGCCACTGTAATATGTGAAGATATGGAAGGATTGTTGATGAAGAATGGAGAATATGAGTAACGGAAACTTCCTTCATACTGTATTCATAAAACTGATTGCTCAGAATGGCGAGTACTTCCAAAATGAAACCCTTAAATCATAATCTATGTCCAGACGGTGTTTTTCATAAAATATTTAAAAAAATCTACTCAAACTATTGGTGTATGATTTGTCAGAATTGGGTGAGAGATTCATCCATAATATATATATATATATATATATATATATATATATATATATATATAAATATATATGTAACAAATTGATTATCGGGGTATGCAGCAAAAGAAAAAGTGTACTCTTTAAAGTTTGTCCAAGCTTTCGGAATGTTTTATTTCCATCTTCAGGGATAATCTTTGTTGAGATTAGTTTCTATGTTGTTTATGAATGTTCTTCATGTAAAGTACGGTGAAATATGAGTTCTGAATTTGAAGTTGGCAACACATGTTTCAAATCATCAACTAATTATACACATTTAAATTCATTGAAACGTTACTAATTAAAATATTAAAAAATTAAAAATATAAAGTCCGAAACATGTGTGTCTTGAAAAAGTACGATAGAATAACCTATTGTAAATGATGTTGGTAATATTTGTAGAATGTCATAGAAATTCATGGAATGCTGCTGAGTTGTATGCTCAGAGATATCCCAATCGGCAACATCCAGCCCATCAGTATTTTCCGTATGTTGAGAATCGTTTTATGCAAGAAGGAAATCGAGAGGCGGAACAGAGGTTTATCATAAATGAAGAGACTGAGATTAACGTTCTTGCTATGGTTGATGTTGATTAAACGGTTTCTTCAAGAGAAATTAGTCAAGGAATGCAAATAAGTCACGAATCAACAAGAAAAATACTGAAAAAGCACTTATATCGAGCATTTCAATATCAAATATCAGTTACATCAACATTTGTATGCTGACGATGGCGATAGACGGGTAGTGTTTTGTGATTGGCTGCTTCAAAATCATAGAGTCAACCCAGATTCTATCAACTTTATTCTATTTTCCGACGAATCACGATTCACAAATAATGGTTTGTTCAATAAGCAAAATACTTGGTACTGGGTCCAACAAAAGCAACATGCAATGAGAGAGGGCAATTTTCAAAATCTGGCCTGTTAGCGTTCCCAAACAGCATTATAGTGACGCAAACTGATACTGCAACTTCGAGTCGGTGGTTATCACGTAATCACCACTAAATCTGCCACTATACAGTAAGAATAACAACATTTTTATATTTGTATGGTTGTAGTCACGTAATTCCCATCTATGGTAGCCACTCCACAGTTCTATAACTTATTAGTGTCACTTCAGGAGTCTGAAACATTATGGCCACTGAACAAATCACTTTACAGGTTTTTAAACTTGAAAGTGGAAAATAACCGTTGCGGAAACCATCCTGTACCACTTAAATATCACTTAGAAGTCACAGTCACTTTCCACATTCTTGCTATCTCCATAATTGATAGCCACAGTACGCATTTGATAAAAGTCACTACAAATCAAAATAACCTTCAAAATTCGCCATTCCGCGCGATGACGAAATTATTTTATTGTGGCTTACAAAAAGTTAGTTTAACCTGTTACGTGAAACATGAATGATATTTATTCAATATGAAATGGGTTATGCGTTTTCAATAAACAATTCTCCTTGATTTTGAAGTGACCGTGGATTGGTCCGTGCGATGACGAAAACTAACCTAACTTTTCCAAAATTATTTTATTGTGGCTCACAAAAAGTTCATTTTACCTATTAAGTGAATGATATTCATTCAAAATAAAATGGGTTATGCGTTTTCACCAACCAATTTTTCTTGATTTTGTATAAAAAGGTTAATTTAAATAGATCGGAATTCTGACTTGTGCTCCTGCTTAATATTTATACCTTAACTGTTAATTCTATTTGCCAAATTCAATGAATGCCAAAACTGATATCTATAACCTTAGTATCATCTATTCCTACTGATTGAGTCCCCCTCCACATTCAGATAACACTATTAACCATTTTTCACAATCTCTTATTCAATAATTTTTTCAAGTTGTCACCCTAATTCATGACTATTGGCCCAAATCATGAAATTGGCAACACTACCTTTCGAAGATGGTTAATACTTCAATTCCTCATATCAATCATTATTTTCATTAGACAGAAATTTCACTTGATCTTGTCAACATTGTGTCAAATGAATCTCTTTCCTACAATCCAATCTCTTTCCTACAATCCAACTTTCCTGTACAATCCATAAGTGTTTTTTACATCAATTTTTATTTACACATTGTACATTAGTTGTATGTTCATCATTTATATGTTTTCCATGTATTTACAAGTTTTGCTCGAAGTTAACCTCACTTTCGTAAGTAAATTTTATTTAAGAGAATGTATAAATTCTCACACATTTTAATTTATCATTGTAGAGTTCCTGATGAAGAGTCAATAAAGTCTCGAAAGCTCGAATAGAAAAAAGAGTATACTCACTTCATCCCTACGACTGCATACCCAAAATAAAGATCCCTTTTTTTCATATAATATATATATATATATATATATATATATATATATATATATATATATATATATATATATATATATATATATATATATATATATATTCTTTTGATTCTAGTCAGAAAACATAGAAAAATTAGGTATAATTCATGGAGATTTGGATCCTTAACCAACTTTGATTGAAAAGTTTAAGGTTCATAAAAAAATAGAAATAACTGATAGAAAACCTATTTTCTGGGTGGGCAATTCTTTGGGCAACACCAAGCCTGCTTCACGAAGCATATTGCAAGAATTGGCGCATCCATCAACTTCGCATAATATAACCATTTCCAAACGCAATAACCAAAACCAAAAAAAACAGTTATCATTATCTTCCATCTCCTTAATTCAATTAATTCCATCCCACCCGATATTTCCCGCCGGTAGGTTAAATAATAACAATAACACTAAATTTAACGTCTTCTCTGGCGCCCTAACTCCGGGGTATAACGCCAAAAGTTAATCCACTTTGGGTTAATCGCGGTCGAAACTAAAGTCACACCAATTACGTATGAGCAGCGCTATCTAGCGGCAGGTGCGTGTAGATCTTGTGCAGATATACGCGGCGAGGGAGCAAGCTACGACACCTAATTACACCACGGTATGTAAATATCATGGAAGGCTGAGTATATCGACATCGTGACGAGATTTATCTTGGGTTATCCGGAATCTAGAGATTATTGTAGGAAGCCACGCCAACTTCGAAGGACATCGATGAGGTTCCGTAGTTGAATTTCGAATGTTGATATCCATGCTCGATCTGGGAAGAGAAAACATGAGCTTCTTGAAAGTCTTTTATGTCAAACTGCATGCTTATTGCCCCCTGCCATATTCTTGGAGGTTGTTGCAGTGGTCCATCCGTGAGAAAAATAACCGAAGCTGTCACAAAGCTATTTTTTTTTTAATGAAAAGTATGACTGTGTGCACGTATCGTTATAATCGATGGAAGAAAATTGTATTTCCTGCATAAAATAGTTTATTAAAATCGTAGCAAAGCGCTTTCGACCGTTAGGTCATCATCAGTGCGTACCTGAAAGTGAGTAATATTGATAGAGAACAAGTTCCTGAAAAGTTTTTTTGAGAAAGGAAATTGACATATTTCAAATGTGAGGTTACTTACTCGTCAGGTGTACAAGAGCCAAAAAGACTATAAAATATCTCATGATCAATGAGTGTTGTATAGGTATAGGTTGTATAGGTTTACGTGACACACATGTTAAAACATATATTCTAGGCCAGGATGAAAATTGAGATTACATTTTCATTATCTTTTAAAAAGCCATTGCTTCGGTGTAATAGCAGGACCCAAGTGACAAGATTGACAAGTGAACGATGAAGTAGATTGACATGGAACACAAAACCATGGAGATATCAGAATCAAGAAAGGAATATCCCGGTCATACGAAAAACACACTAGAAGATGATCAATCTAATGAGGACTGTCATCTGTCATATATATGTTCCCGTATTCCAAGGAAGACCAGACGAGACTCTTCAATTCTCACATTTGAGTCATCATAATTGAATATAAATTCAAGGGAGGAGTCTAATCAGACCTGTCCTGATCGAAACAAACAATTGAATGATTCTGGTAGTGTCCATGGACAATGAATTTAATTTTTCCTTAATCAAAATTAAAATCCTTGTCCACCATGGCCCAGTTGGGGGATAGGAAGCGTGATACAAGTCCAACGGGAACTAGACTCAACTTCACAACTCCCACAGCTGGAGTGAAACAGAGTCTGAAAGGTAATAATCCAGAACATGACTTGTGTTCTCAGTATGGAAAAAACTGAAAAAGAGGCTGGCAAAATGCATTCTCTATGATGATTTTACTTGTATCTCTTTGCAATTTGCCAGCCTCTTTTTCAGTTTTCTCCATACTGAGAACACAAGTCATGTTCTGGATTATCACCTTTCAGACTCTGTTTAACTCCAGCTGTGGGAGTTGTAATTGGGTCTATTCCATTCGACTTGTATCACACTTCTTATCCTCCAGTTGCGTTTCAACTGAGTCATGGTGGACAAGGATTTTTATTTTTATTGAGAAAAAATTAAATTCATTGTCCATGGAAAGTACCAGAATTATTCAATTGTTTGTTCTGATCAGGACAGGTCTAATTAGACTTCTCCCTTAAACTTATATTCAATTACGATGATTTAAATGTGAGAATTGAAGAGTCTTGTCTGGTCTTCCTTGGAATATTGTAACGAACCTAGGCCGGACCTGTCGCCTCACACGTTGCCATCGACAGCGATGAGATCATCCCCGGAGATATTCGAGAACCATCCAGTCGCTCTTCCGCGGAAAACAACGGTCAATATTGGAAACAATTGGAACATGCCGTCGCCAACCGTCCGAATTCGAAACATCGAGAATGCTGTATCGGAGATAAATAGACAGCCCTCAAGAGGGAGTACACAGTCTGAACGAGCCCATACGATCGAGCTATACAGTAGCGTAGTTAATAACATAAATTAAGTTGTATATTTAAGTGTTAAATAAATTAGTAAAACCAAGTTAAGTTTATTTACGTTACAATTGGTGTCGGAAGTGAGATTTTGAAAATAAACAAGTGATCGTGGAGTGGATAGTCAGAAAAATAAATTGATAGACCTTTTTGTACGCCCAAAATAGACAGTGGCCCGGTTTTCGCGAAGTGGACAATTGTGCGTGGGAATATAAACTGATACACTGTTCGCGTGAAACAGAAAATAGACAGTGGCCCGGTTTTCGCGAAGTGGACAATTGTGCGTGGGAATATAAACTGCTACACTGTTCGCGTGAAACAGACAATAGACTGGTGGCCCGTGGAAAAGAATTCGCGAAGTGAATTTTTAACAAACTGATAAACTTTTCGTGTAAAACAGACTGATACCTCGTCAAAGACAAAATGTGTTCAAGAAAAGTGCGCCTTGCGGATTTGAAGGTAGCGGAATTGAAACAGGAATTGGAGGAAAGGGAACTGGAAACAACAGGTAAAAAGCAAGTACTCCAGGAAAGACTTGCAGAAGGACTTATACAAGAAGGTGAGGCCCGAAACATTTGTATTCGAAGTTCCCGGAGGCGATTTAAGTTTGGTAATGAATAAACTCGAAGAAACTACTAAATCCGTGAAAGAAGAACTGCAACAAAATTCGAGGACTTTGGAAGAAAATGCTAGAAATCTGGAAGAGAAGCTTGAAGAAAATTCGAGAAATCTGGAAGAGAAGCTCGAGAAAATTCAAGAAGCCTGAAGAGAATGCTAGAAATCTGGAGAGAAGCTTCAAGAAAATTCTAGAAATCTGGAAGAGAAACTTCTAGAAAATTCAAGAAGCCTGGAAGAAAATGCAAGAAGCCTGGAAGAGAAGTTCCTGGAAAACACAGAAGGCCTAAAAAAAGAATTGTGTGGTGTGGCTAATTTTCTAGAAGGAAGAATGGGAACCGTTGAGACAGAGATAGATAAAATGAGGGAGCAAATGAACACGGAGGTAGATAAAATAAAGGAAACGATCAGTAAGCTGGAAAAACGAATTAATAGTGCGCCCTCCACAGAGATGGTTAACGAAAATGCAATGCTGGACTTGAGTTTGAACTTGGATAAAGTTCAAGAGGGTATAAAAGATGTCAAGGTCATTTCTGAAATAGGGAAGCTTTCCATGAAGCCGCCTCAATTCGACGGAAAAACTCCATGGGAAAATTACCGCCGACAGTTTGAAGCAGCGGCCAAAGCAAATGGATGGAATGCAGGGGAAAGAGCTGTAGCACTAACACTTGCATTACGTGGAGAAGCGACGAATATTCTACAAACTCTTACCGCCCAAGAACAGGAGGCCTATGATCAGCTGATTAAACATCTAGAATTACGATATGGCCAGGCCCATTTGGAACACGTATACCACTCCCAACTGAAAAATCGCTGCCAGAAATCGGGCGAATCCTTACAAGAATTCGAAGCTGACATTGCACGCTTGGTTCGTCTCGCATATCCAGCCACACCGGAAAATGTAATGGAGCGATTAGCGGTTCAGGCATTCTTGGATGGACTCCGCGACCAAGAAACAAGACAAGCGTTGACACTAGCTCGTCCAACACATCTCGTAGACGCACTGGCACGCGCTTTGGAATTCGAGGCAGCGAAACAATCTTGCAAAAGCCAGAGTAAAGTCCGAATGATTGAGGAAGACTCACAGGAGCCTGCTAATTGGGAAGCTGTCATAAGGAAAGTGATTAAAGAAGTTTTGCCTGAGAAAAGACAGATAAGATGCTGGAATTGTGGCAAAATTGGACATGTGCGTAGCAAATGTCCAACATTCGAAACACGACTCCGATGCAGGAAAACTAAAGAAGGTCGACGAGAAGGGCAATCGTCGGCCTGTGTCCACAAGCCCCGGTTAACAACGCATATGTCGCTATCCTGAAACGACAGAACAGAGGTGTTTTCGTAGACGGTCTCATCAATAACGAGCCTTGCACCATGCTGCTAGATACAGGTGCGACTAGGACAATTCTCGGACCTTCCTTTGCCAGAACACCGGAACGAATTGAACCGACAACTTGGAAGCTACGCACAGCAACAGGGGAGCCAGCTACTGTATATGGCGAGCTACCGATTGAAATAATTTTGGGCAGCACTAAAGTGAAACATCAGGCACTCGTAGCGGACATCGAAGACGATGCAATCATCGGAATGGACATCATGAATTCCAGAGGGTTTGAATTGGATTTCAAAGACGGCGTCCTACGTGTCAACGGAGAAGAGCTGGTACTTCATGGGAGAAGTGAAGAGTTGATCCGTGTGCTGTTGGCTGAAGATGTAAGCGTACCTGAGAGGGCTGAAACCATCCTGGAGGCTCGCCTGGACGGGAGTGCGAGCAGTGGAGACGTGATGATGTTCGAGCCCAAACTTCATGATGAGAAAATTGAGAGAGGGTTGCCCTAGGGAAAACCCTGTTACGTGCTGAAAAATTTGTACCGGTAAGGGTCATGAATGTCAATTACTTTCCAGTGACCTTAAAGAAAGGAACAATTTTAGGGCACTGCTCGTCAGTTTCATCTGTGATCCGGGGCGTACGAGGTACGATTAGCCAACCCAACAACTTGCCCACAGAACTAGAAAAATTAGTTGCCATCTCTTCCAAAGACATAAAACCAGCTCAACAGCCCAAACTAAGAGATTTAGTCAAAAGTACCAAGACATCTTCGACACCGGACAAGGAAAAGGGGGTCGAACTAATGTGGTCCAGCACAAGATTGATACTGGGGGTGCCCGACCGATCCGGCAATCAGCAAGAAGACTTCCTCTTGCCAAGAAGGAAGAGGCTGACAAAATAGTCAGCGATATGGGAAAAGAAGGAGTTATCGAACCATCTGACAGTCCCTGGTCCTCTCCAGTCGTACTGGTGAAGAAGAAGGATGGATCGATGCGCTTTTGTGTAGACTATCGCCAACTTAATAATGTCACGAAGAAGGACAGTTACCCTCTCCCGAGAATAGATGACACCCTAGACACGTTGGCTAAGGGGATATGGCAAGTAGAATGCTCAGGAAGATCGAGAAAAGACTGCTTTACCATCGGCTCAGGATTGTGGCAGTTCACCGTTATGCCATTCGGGCTCTGTAATGCTCCCGCCACATTCGAAAGATTGATGGAAACAGTACTGAAGGGACTCTCATGGAACACGTGTCTAGTGTATCTCGACGACATAATTGTGGTCGGCAGATCGTTTGAGGACCATGTGAAAAACTTGGAGGAAGTATTCCTGCGACTGAGGAACTCCGGATTGAAGCTGAGCCCTAAGAAATGCCATCTGTTCCAAAAGAAGTACGATACCTCGGCCACGTTTTCTCTGGGAAGGAGTAGCAGTGGATGACCAGAAGATCAAAGCTGTTAAGGATTGGCCCATCCCAAAGACATTCACCAACTTCGAAGTTTCCTTGGTTTATGCACATACTATCGCCGATATGTGCGGGATTCGCCAACATCGCTAAACCACTGACCAAGCTCACGGAAGGCCAAACAAAGTCCCAGTGGTCCGAAGAATGTCAAGACTCATTCAGGAAGCTGAAAGGAGCTTTGATCAACGCACCTATACTGAGATATCCCCTACCCAAAGGGAAATTCATTTTGGATACGGACGCCAGCAACGTGGGACTTGGAGCTGTCCTATCTCAGATCCAGGAGGGACAGGAGAAGGTCATTGGTTATTTCAGCAAGACGCTTAGCAAACCAGAGCGCAATTACTGTGTCACCAGGCGAGAGCTGTTAGCTGTTGTAAAGGGAGTGGAACACTTCTACAAGTACGTGTATGGAAGAAGATTCCTGTTGAGAACTGACCATGCAGCTCTCAAATGGCTCTTACAGTTCAAAAATCCTGAGGGTCAAGTAGCACGTTGGATCGAGAGACTCCAAGAATTCGATTTCGAGATCGAACATCGAGCCGGAACTAGCCATAAGAATGCAGATGCCTTGTCGCGAAGACCATGTCCAGATGATTGCTCACATTGCCGACGAGCAGAAGAGAAAGAAGCAACACTTTGTAGAACCGCGGCAATAGATGACAACTGGAATGACAGCAAGATCCAGAAAGACCAAGAGAGAGACCCGACCTTGGCTTAGTCGTCAGCTGGAAGAAGGGCAATCGAAGACCATCATGGCAGGAAGTCGCAGGTTACTCGCCGGCTGTTAAGTCCTATTGGGCACAATGGAACTCTCTTATTCTGGACAATGGGATCCTGAAACGTGGATTGGAGGCCGATATTGGTGGGGAAGACAGACGCCAAATAATTGTTCCCAGGAACAGAAGAGAGGCAGTGCTGCGGAAATCCATGATGGAGTCGCTGAGGACATCTGGGAGTGACGAAGACCCTGCAGAAAGTGAGGCAACGGTTTTACTGGACCAATTGTCAAGCTGACGTCCAGGACTGGTGCAGAAAGTGCGCTGTATGCGCTGCTAGCAATGGACCTCGAATACGACCCAAGGCCCCGATGCGTCAGTACAACGTAGGCAGCCCGTTCGAGAGAATCGCCATTGACATCGCCGGCCCGTTTCCCGTATCCGACCACGGGAATAAATACATCCTTGTGGCAATGGACTACTTCAGTAAGTGGGCGGAAGCCTATGCCCTGCCCAACCAGGAAGCCATCACCGTCGCCGACGTCTTGGTGAAAGAATGGATATGTCGATTCGGTATTCCAATGGAGCTGCACTCGGATCAAGGCAGAAATTTCGAATCCAACCTTTTCCAAGAAATATGTCTACTGCTGAACATCCGCAAGACAAGAACCACGGCCCTACATCCGCAGTCCGATGGAATGGTGGAACGGATGAACAGGACGATCAACCGCCACTTGTCCAAGGTTGTCTCTGACCATCAAAGAGACTGGGACCAGTATCTTCATTTGTTCCTGATGGCCTATCGATCCGCAGTACACGAGTCAACCGGTCAAACTCCTGCTAGTATTATAATGGGCCGAGAACTGCGACTGCCTTGTGACCTGAAGTTTGGGATACCGCCAGGACAAGACACTGCGGGAGAGGACTACGTCAGCAAACTTCGGCAGAGAATGGACGACATCCACGAACGAGTCCGGTTGAACATCCAGAGTGCCAGCGATAAAATGAAGAAGACCTATGACATCAAGGCCGACGCTGGAGGATTTAAGGTTGATGACCTGGTTTGGCTGTACAACCCCAAACGTCGTCGTGGACTATCACCAAAGTTGCGGAACTCGTGGGAAGGCCCGTATGAAATCGTGAAAAGGATAAACGACCTTGTGTACCGAATCCATAAGCCACCCCGAGGGAAACCAAGGGTCGTCCATTTCAACAGGTTGGCCCCTTACGCTGGAAACCATGACCAAGTTCGCACCCTCAAGCCACCGGAGGATGATATGACGTTCGAGAAGTTTATGTCCTTGTATTCAAACGGGCAGAAAGTTCTACATGGGGTTACTAGAGAGGAGTCACGAGACCTTTTCGAGGTGCCTGCTGACTACGCATTAGCGCACTGTGTGGCAGAAGATCTTCAAATGTCCAGGGGCATCGCCGCAGTGTTCTCCAAGAAATTTGGTCAACTCCAAACCCTGCGGGAGCAGAATCACGAAGTTGGTGGGGTGCTACAGTTGAAGAAAGGCCAGAGAAACATCTACTACCTAGTTACCAAGAGGCATTCCCAAGATAAACCGTCCTATGAAGATGTCTGGAAGAGTCTCACCAAACTAAGAGATACTATGGTGGACCAGAATCTGGCGGATCTAGCAATTCCAAAACTATCCTGTGGTATTGATGGGTTGGACTGGAGAGTCATAAGAAGTATGCTGGAGGCGATATTCAGATCCAGCGGCGTCAGGATTTTGGTTTGCTGTAACCCTCTTCCACGACCGATCATGAAGACCGTGGAGTGTTACTTCCATCGAACTTCACGGTGCAGATATGAAGAGTCATGCAGATATCGTCACACTCCAAGGATGAAATTTCGGGACGAAATGTCTTTAAGAAGGGGGCAATGTAACGAACCTAGGCCGGACCTGTCGCCTCACACGTTGCCATCGACAGCGATGAGATCATCCCCGGAGATATTCGAGAACCATCCAGTCGCTCTTCCGCGGAAAACAACGGTCAATATTGGAAACAATTGGAACATGCCGTCGTCAACCGTCCGAATTCGAAACATCGAGAATGCTGTATCGGAGATAAATAGACAGCCCTCAAGAGGGAGTACACAGTCTGAACGAGCCCATACGATCGAGCTATACAGTAGCGTAGTTAATAACATAAATTAAGTTGTATATTTAAGTGTTAAATAAATTAGTAAAACCAAGTTAAGTTTATTTACGTTACAATATTGAAACATATATTTGACAGATGACAGTCCTCAGTAGATTGATCATCTTCTAGTGTATTTTCGTATGACAGGGATATTTCTTTCTTGATTCTGATATCTCCATGGTTTTGTGTTCCATGTCAATCTACTTCATCGTTCACTTGTCAATCTTGTCACTTGGGTCCAGCTATCATACAGAAGCAATGGTTTTTTGAAAGATAATGAAAATGTAATCTCAATTTTCATCCTGGCCTAGAATATGTATTTCAACATGTGTGTCACGTAAACCTATACAACACTCATTGATCATGAGATATTTTATGGTCTTTTTGGCTTCTTGTACACCTGACGAGTAAGTAACCTCACATTTAAAATATGTCAATTTTCTTTCTCAAAAAAACTTTTCAGTAACTTGTTCCCTATCAATATTACTTACTTTCAGGTATGCACTGATGATGGCCTAACGGTCGAAAGCGCTTTGCTACGATTTTGATAAATTATTTTATGCACAAAATACAATTTTCTTTCATCGATTTTTTTATCACTTTCTTTTCGAAGCGTTGTTGCCCACAAATCCAAATCGGTAAATTAGTCTCAAAATTTTGCTGAGAATACTTCACAACTGAATCAAACACAAATGCAAAGAAGATCTGGAGGACAGCCAATTTT
Organism: Gonioctena quinquepunctata; assembly: GCA_018342105.1. Classification (NCBI taxonomy): domain Eukaryota; kingdom Metazoa; phylum Arthropoda; class Insecta; order Coleoptera; family Chrysomelidae; genus Gonioctena; species Gonioctena quinquepunctata. The sequence continues at coordinate 266,803 of JAFIRS010000379.1, read as the reverse complement.
GGTTTTAAATGCCCTCGGAACTTTTGCGCTGAACGTCCTATTACAAAAGTACCGCACCCGAAAAGACTTTTTTCTACAACCCTTTACGAAAAGACGTCATTTTGTCATAGAATACCTTCAGCGAAAACGTGATTTCCGTCGCAAGTGAGAGAAATTCCCATAACGTTAACTTTCGTTTCTAGTGACGAAAGTTGAATTTGTATTCTCAATCATTTCCCGCCCTCGTATATAATGTTTTGATGACTTTGAATTATTATTAAATAAAGACAGAAATCATTTCTATAATTAGAATGATTTTTCTTTTTACTTTTGTTTAATCAAAAAGCAAAATAGAATCGGAAAAAATACCGTGAGATTTAAAAACAATTCATACCTATCTAGTTGTCTGGTTTCATTAGTTGACGTTCCTCGTTAATTGTTTAGACTTGTCAGTTTGCACTGAAAGCATTGTTAGTTTTTTAGGTTAATATAAAGTTACTGTACCCATGCACTCTGAATATAGGGAAAACAGTTTTCTTACATTGTCAGTTTGAACGACGCGTTCTCATACAAGTTCCCGAAATTGACCTTTTTTTTTAACTCCATTAACACTTTTCTTCACAAATCTCAAATGCCCCTTTTATTCTCATAACATCTCCTAAATCACTATTTTCGACACAACTTTGCAATATATATCGTCGTTTTTTATTCTTCAGTTCAAATAAACAAATTTCACACAAATTTGGTGTGGAATTAGAACTTAGCTTAGTTTTCATGTTTATAAATGAATCACGCCAACTTTTCATTGATGTGAGCATAGTTTACTCTTATGTTTGACAATTTTTTTAACATTTGACAATTATATTTGATTGTAAACAATTATTGATTCTTTGTTAATAATGAAATTAATTGAATATACTGCTCTGGTACAAAACAGAAATGCATGAATTGCATTTCTTAGTCTATTTTTCAAATCCATATTTTTATGTAAAATGGTGCCCAATAACAATTGCACACATAAATGAAGGGGAAACTATTGCTCACAATTGAATTCGAAAAGTTGGCGGTGATTCATTTATTACCAACATGAAAAATAAGGCAAAGTTACTGAATTTAATCTGTCAAATGTGTGAAATGTGTTCATTTGGAACTGTGTAAGAGGGATTTTTTCGATAAAAACTACGAAATTTTATGCAAAGTTGTGCCGAAAATAGGTGATTTAGGGTGTATTGTTTATGCTGGTGAAAAGGAGGAGGCATTTTGAGTGATTTTTGTGCAAGAAAACGGTGCTTGAAAATGAGATTAAAAAAAATTAAAAGTGCTCTAACTCGGGAACGGTATGAGACCGCCGCATTCGTGTTCAGTAGGCAAAAACACGTAAGAAACGTTTTTTCCCCATATTCAGAGTGCATGTGTACAATAACTTTATATTTACCGTTTTTTAAGTTATCATGATTTATGATTCGAAAAGTGATTGAGATTTTCCAAATACACCACCAGAAATAGCAAATCAAGGTGAAGAAACCTCTTTGGATTTATTACCAGTAAAATCTAAAAAGAGATATGAAGAAATATATGCAAAATTCCGGTATTCATTTTCGGAAACTGTGCTGCTTGCGTATTTTGGATGGTTGTCAAAAAAATTCAAGTCATCGACACTATGGTCTATGTATTCGATGTTGAGAACCACTTTATCGATCAAAAATAATATCGATATCAGTAAATATCCCAAGTTACGTTCTTTTTTGAAACGAAACTAGAAACTGGTGGTTTTAAAAGTCACAAGCCAAATAAAAATTTTTCCTAAGAGATACAAACTTTCTTAAAGAATTCACCCGACTCCAAATACTTAATGACTAAGGTAAGTTAATTACTTTTATTATCACGACAAATTCTTTATGATATTGATATTAACGTTTGTAGGTAGCCTTAGTTTTTGGAATTTCGGGGGCTTGTCGCTGCCATGAATCGAAAGATTTTACAGTGAATGATGTGAAAGATACGAGCAGTATCCTCTCAGTTACAATACGTGATACAAAAACAAAAGTACCGCGTTTTTTCCACATGTCTGGGCTCTTCTACGAGATTTCTAAAATATATATGAAACTCCATCCACTAGATATGGACAAAATAAATTCAAGATTCTTCATTAACTACCAGAACGGGAAGTGTACTAGACGGGTTGTGGGAATGAATAAATTAAGTAAATTTCCTATGCAAATAGCTCAATATTTAAACTTGCCTGATCCCCAAAAATATACCGATAGGTAAAGATGAAAGAGGTGCAGGAATAAAGCGAATATCTTGACTGAAAAGCGCAGGACAAGAGCTATTTTGGTTATGTAAACATAGAAAACGATGACGCTGGAAGAAACTATGGAGTGGCAGAATATAATATTCATTTCCATATCAGTAGAGGAAATTCAAGTACAAGTAAACACTTGTGCGAAGGCGCTTTAGAAAAGTTAATGCTAAGTATAATATGATAGAATTTATACTTAAAATAGAAATATAGATAAATTGTTCTCTCTGAAAATTCTGTTGCTTTTCATCTTCCTGATAGGTAAGTAATATTTAAGCCATTTGCTATTTATCTTTATGCATCCATATTGATGGGATTTTTCTCCAACATTTCAGAACAAGCTTGATAGAAGAACGGAAATATTGTAGTATGTGTGTTTTTATTATTCTGGAAACCAAACAGTTATCACTGATGATATTGTGTTTTTCTAATTCAAAGAATCGTTTTTTGATTCGCTTTCTAATCATTTTTGCAAAAGTTAGAATTAGGAAGATGAGCCATAGAACAAAGAAATCACTTGGATCTTTGCCCTCATGCAGCGAAATGACAGAAAAAAAAACAAATAATCCGAAACATCAAGGCTCACAGAGGGCCCTTCTGGGAAATAATGAAACTTTCTCAGGTCTTTTAATGAAACCTCCTTCAAAGATTCATCTATCTGTTTCTATTCTGAATTGTAATTACCTACGACCACTTTGTAGATGTATGTGTTTTTGACAATTTGGCTGTACAAAGTATAATATTAGAAAATACTAATTTCACATGTTTATCTACTCACCGCAGATTCCTCAATCTACTATTTGCATTCCATTACTTCCTTACCTGGAAAAGAAAAGGCCTGTTATAGAAACAATCCACATGAAATCAATCAACCAGAAATTAGACTTCTTATAGAATTCTTACATATGGAATTTTTTGAGATAACTAGGAAAAAATAGAGAAAGAATGCAATGCGTTATAAATTTAGAGCTCAAGAACATCCCAGTTTGTAACTGGAATCTTTGGTTTGGTTGGTCTATTATAATGAGTGAAGTGAATAAAAAGAAGTATTTGCTAAAACTAAGCTATTTTTAAGTATTAACTGCGATTCTGGTGAATAAAAAACTTTTTAACAAGAAATCAAACCGACGAAATACGGAACTGAAAAGTAGAAAATAAAATAAACCTTCTTAGACTCAATAACTGAGCTCCTAAACTAATGTAAGTAACTCATTTTGAGTCGGCGCCAAACAAACAAGCCAATGAATCAGATAAGGCGTAAAATGATGGCATCGAGTTGCGCGGTGACATTCTGATAATTTTTTTGAAGAAATGATTTTCGTTGATTGTTCGTTTGGCGCCGACTCAAAATGAGTTACTTACATTAGTTCAGGAGCTTAGTTATTGAGACTAAGAAGGTTTATTTTATTTTTTACTTTTCAGTTCCGTATTTCGTCTGTTTAATTTTCTGTTGAAAGTTTTTATTTTTTAATTTTTTGCGGCTGAAGTTTACTAATTACCACCTATTTGTTTTTTGATTACTTCCAAAATACTTACTTACCCACCTTACTTCAACTATTACCAGTTAAATAATATAATTATAGTTTTCCCAATATCAATTGCAGAAGCATAAAAAAGTCTTGCGGGAAATCCTGTGAGCAGCAGTGGCGGAGATAACTAATTTTATTAAGATATTTTAAGATTTTAAAAATACTTCATAAATAATGAAAAATGAAAAAAAATTTAAGACAAACTTTTATTTATACAAATACATTAAGAAAGAAAAATAATTTCATTCATTGTTTGATGTAGGTTATTATTATATCCTAAAACGTGTTTCGATCGGCACACACCAAGACCACAGACGCTACTGGTTTTTAATCTTTCAGAGCAATTAAAACACAAATATAACGCGTGATTCATGACCTCCCATCATATAGACACACCCCCAAGCATTCGATTCGATTCGTTTGGCCCAGACGAATCGGTGACAGCAGTCACTCAGGTCCACGTTGACTATCGGCTCTTATGATCTGCCCTTCGCAGGCGGCGAATGTTTACGAGTAGTACACATTATTTTTCGTTCCGTTTCTCCGCATATACGCTCGTGTTAGCGAAGTGAGTTTTTATTTGCTCCCTATAGAAACAGCTTCTGCAATTGATATTGGATGGACTATATCTACTTTTACTATTTGTTGTAATAGAAATTATTTTTGTTGTACTTGTTAGTCTATTTCATTACTTTGTATATCATTCCATCCTCTCATAGAATATAATGATTGTGACGGATGTAGGAGAACAAAAATTATGACGATCTGTCATTGTCAACTGCATATGTGTGCCAATGTTCACAAGTGAAAAATCAATTATTCCCTATTTTCCTTCCCGTAAGGGTGGATAATTCAGGTATACCCTATCTAACAAAATAAGAATCATCCAAATCGAAGAACCCAGTACAAAGTTATGCCTGATAGAATCGGGTAAAAAACCAGAATTCAAAGGGTGAGTGATCAATATCCTTAATTTTGCTACCGTTAGAAGTAGATTTCATGTTTCAAATTCAAATGGGACCAACTTCGAAGTACACCCTATCCACTGAAAAATAATTCTCGGAATCGGACGTCTCAGTGAAAAGTTATGCGTGATCATACATAAAAAAATATACGCGTCGACTAGAGAACCTCCTCCTTTTTGGTTTCGTCGGTTGAAAATGTAAGTAAAAACTAACTCTAGCATTAACTAAGAAATATCATGATGCTAGTTAGTACTTAAATTTTAGGTGGATAAAAATGATCGGTAGTAGTAAATACTTGAAACTTTTCAAGTCTTGTCTGGGGTATACTAGATTTCAGTTTAGTTTCAGTTATGGCGATGTTCGTGCAGGTTCATAAGATGAAAGTTTACCCCAAACTTAGATGGATTGACAACTATAAGCAGTTGTTATGATTCGAAAATGAATCTATAGATTTTTTTACGTCTAATTTTTTGCCAGAAAAAATGGAAACTAGAGGTGGAGCTCTTTCGTCCAGGCAGGAGATGGAAATACTGTAACGTTACTTCATTGATCCAGGTAACCTTTGAGAAATCTCATTTATTTCGCCACGTTAGTAATGGTCATGTTTTGTAAGCTGACCGACTTCCACTTCCTTCCTTCCAGCACGAGAAAAATCCTCAGCTAATTTTTTCCATGTCTTCTTCTTTGCATCTACCACTGATGGTATTTTTGACTTCTCTAGAACAACACGATCCTCACGAATGAATTTCACAAACAGGCTCTTGTCCAGCTTCTTCCCCAATACATTTCTGATTATATAATATGTTCCTGAGCTTTGATGTCCAGAGAAAATCTCAAATTGCACAGTATGTATACTAGCAAAAAAGAGTGTACCTTCCTCGAAAACGAATCCCCGATAGATACTCATTCTAAATATGTATATATATATATATATATATATATATATATATATCACAAAATGTCGGTGCTGAAAAAAAAAATATTTTCATCATCATTCATCTTATATCGGATTATCACCCTGAAACCACAGCCCTCATTTCCATTTCCACCTCATTCCATAAAACAAAAGGTAAATGAAAACAAAATCCGCGCTCATTTCCATCATTCCGTCTCACCACTACACAACGTCTTATTAACTGCCGAATGGAACAAACTTCCCCCATTTCTCCTCTCTAAGCCATAAAACATGTTTTGCAAACGAGAATCCTTGTTCAAGTTCTCCAAGGAATGTTCTTGTCTCAATTCGTAATACCTACACAGCTTCGGAGAGCTGTGATTGCAGAGTTTCAGCTCCTCAGAGATTCGGGAGCTCAAGTGTTCTGCCTTGTACTTATATTTTACTGCATTTTGACGTGCTCCAGAAATTGCATAAGTTCATTATCCTCGGTTTTTGTATTGCGGTGAAACGAATATTATAAATAAAGATCAACAATGCACGATGAGGGAAAAAGAATATCTACCGGACCAGAAAATAACTATTTTTGTCGCTAATCCTATTGAATTCGTACACTCCTTCCTTGGTTACCCTAGTTTCGGACGTCCATCGTCACGATGGACTTTTAACGACGCGATGTTTCGATTGCTCGTATCTGTGATCATTCTCAGGAGTATACTGTCAAGCTTAGGTGCTATAGTATATCTTTTCTTAGTTGGATGGGGTTTACCATCCACCCCTGATAAAACATAATAGGATTTGCGCTTTGATGAAAAATGTCGACCATAGTCGGATATTTATTCTTTTACTTCAAATGTAACTTTGCCTATTTTTGTTATAAAACAAATTTCAGTAAACTATCTGGAAAAGGAGATTATTGAAGAATTCACCATCTATATTTCTGTGAACTAACTGTTCCATTAGTTGTAAATGTTGCTTCATCGGTCCATAAAATATTTAATGGGAACCGTGCGTTTCCTTCGTATTCTCCCTGATATCATGCGGAAAACTCAAATCTTGGAATTAAAATCCCTTTCTTTTAAAGTATTTTTAAATTTTGGTTTAAAAGCTTTTAATTTCGTTTTTCTTAAAAAAAATTGTAAAGTAGCAAAAGGTACATCAAGACATGTCGATATTTGTTGGTTTTTTGAAATTGTTATTAATAGTGCCTGTTTCTTGAAATTTATTAAAATACGAGGTACTGTAGTGTGATTTACATTGCGATTAGGATGCCTGGTATTAAAAATGTCTGTAACTTGTCTGCTTGGAGTATTTTCCCCACACAACAATATAATCTCATCTTTTTCTCCTTTTGTAAGCATCTTAATATTATTCAAATAGAACTTATTATCAATAGTTAACAAAATAAGCATCAACAATAACTACGGAATGAATATTCAGCAAATATGTCAAGTACTTAATGTCAAACATTCTTTTGTTTTCAAAGTCAATTCGAAACAATTATTTTGGACATGAAAAACTCCACAAAATAAATGTAATCAGTTTGTGCCGAAATACTGATTTTATTTTGATTTTTTGTAATTTGATATTATTGAATATCAAGTTATTGTTACAATCCTGTATGATTTTGAGCAAATAAAAATAACTTTGCACCAAAAACTTGGAAAATTATTTCACTCTTCAAAAAAATTGACCGTGGTTAACACAATAGTTGTGTAATTTGTTATATTAGAGGCTTTTCAAATAAACCGTCGTATACAGGATGTTGTCTATTTAGCGTTTTAGCAATTTTTTTTCGTAGTCCCCATTTTAAAAAATGGTTAAAAAAATTATACTTCACTTAGATGGCCATGACTTCGAGTCTAGATGTATTTTTTGATGCTGAACAACTCATCTGAATAACATTTCCCGAGATTTTTCAAAATAAGGGTACTTTACTCCTGTCTCAAAATCAAATTTTTCAAGGCTCTTCGTATATTACTATATTTTCAACCGACGGAACCAAAAAGGAGGAGATTCTCTAGTCGACCCGTATATTTTTTTTCCATAATTTTTTATATGTATGATCACGCATAACTTTTTACTGAGGCGTCCGATTCCGATAATTCTTTTTTCAGTGGATAGGGTGTACTTCGAAGGTGGTCCCATTTGAATTTAAAAGAGGAAATCCACCCCTATGGGTAGCAACATGAAGGATATTGATCACTCACCCTCTGAATTCTGGTCCGTTAACCGATTCTATCAGGAATAACTTTGTACTGGGTTCTTCGATTTGGATGATTCCTTTTTTAATAGATAGGGTATACCTTATATTCAGATTTCAAATGGAATTATATACCCTTACGGGTGGGAAAATAGGGGATAACTGATTTTTCACTTATGAACATTGGCACACACATACGTAGTTGACAATGATAGATCGCTACTGACATTATTTCTGTTCCACATCCGTCAAAACCATTATATTCTATGAGAGGATGGAATTATATACAAAGTAATGAAATAAACTAACCAGAACAACAAAAATAATTTATATTACAACAGATATTAAAAGTAGATAATCATATCATTTAACTGGTAATAGTTGAAGTAAGGTGGGTAAGTAAGTATTTTGGAAGTAATCATAAAACAAGCAGTTAGCAGTAGGTAGTAATTAGTATATTTTAGCCATGAAAGATAGAAAAATAAAAGCTTTTCAACAAAAAATTAAACCGACAAAATACGGAACTGAAAAGTAAAAAATAAAATAAACCTTCTTAGTCTCAGTAACTGAGCTCCTGAACTAATGTAAGTAACTAATTCTGAGTCCGCGCCAAACAAACAATCAACGAACATCATTAAATTACTCCAAAAAAATAATCAGAATGTCACCGCGCAACTCGATGCCATCATTTTACGCCTTATCTAATTCATTTGCTTGTTTGTTTGGCGCCGACTCAAAATTAGTTACTTACATTAGTTTAGGAGCTTAGTTACTGAGACTAAGAAGGTTTATTTTATTTTTTACTTTTCAGTTCCGTATTTCGTCGGTTTAATTTTTTGTTAAAAAGTTTTGATGTTGGTGCATGTTCAGTTTTAGTGGATGCACAAACTTTTACCAAAAATAACTTTTTGTCAAAAAACCCTTGATAAATAAATTTCCCATATGGTGCACAATTAGAGGATGACACTGTATATGTACGATTTTTAGTCGAAAATCAATGTATTCAACTGAGAATGGATATACTATACCCTCGTTTCAGACGTTCATCGTCTCAATGGATTTTTAACGACCCGATGTTTCGATAACCCGATGTTTGCGATTATCTTCAGGTGGATCCTGACAAGCTTAGGTGCTACTTATACTTATGTATAATTTCGTCATGTGCAGTGATGCGTGTAGGACTCAGGAGATTATCCATCATTGATTTTTCATCAGGCGAAGAGAAATCAGTGTCAAATAATCATTTTGAGTTAAATAAACTTCAAGCCAATCTAATATCTCTTGTTCGATAATCGGATTTGACATAAGTTTGGAGTTGCCTGAAAGTCGTTTTATCAATCAGTTCATAGATGTTTTTCGAACTTGATATTGAAAGAAAATTAGAAAATCTCCTGATCAAGTCGATTATTAGTTTTCCGGATAGATTCAATGATGGTGCTCTGATAAAAGATGCGACTGGACGAATAGGATGATTTTGTTCTAGAGTTCAATTAGTGAGTAAAGTTAAGACGCTTGTGGATGCAAAATGGGAGATTCTAACAGCGCCTATGGAATTCAATATCCTAATATTAATGCCAAAAAGACATAGAATTTTGAAAATAGATTTTTCGATGGGTGTAGCTAGTTCTATGAATCAATGTGAAAGAGTTACGTTTATCTCATAAATCAAACAATAATTTGAAACTCAAGTGTTAAATATGTTGTGAATATATGCATGAATTGTGGTCATCCGAGAAAGAAACATAATTATTTAAAAACCTTTATAAAGACAAGCATTCATTCAAATAAGCTGAACAGTAGAAAAATAGTGCTTTGGATGTCTGACGAAGGTTATTCCGTGAGTTACAGATTCAATAACTTTTCGATACAAAGTTTTCATATTTGAGGGATTGCAGGGTGTTGGACAAAAAAAATCTAAGTCTTCCCTAACGTTCCGCGAGTATATTCCTCGCTTCTTCAGAGTTATAATATAAATAAAAGAAGTATTGTTAGTTCACGACTACATTGGAACAATGCAATTATAGTTCCGTACGTAAAGGAAGTCAACCTACCATAGGCGTAATCGATAGTACAAAGTACTTCGTTGAGGTTGTTTATGCATTGTTGCAAGTCGTCGTTGAACTTATGTCAATGGATCTATTGTTGAAAGTCATAACCTAATTTATAATATGGTTTAAAAGAGGAACGTTCTGCTTGACAATTGGCATTCAAGTGTGATTAAAACAATCAGGTATGAAACATCGATAAAACAAAAAGGTGGGAGTAACGAAATGGTTTTCAACATTTACAAATGACAGGGTGGATCTGTATACTTATACATTGAGGAAGGTTTATGTTGATCATCGACCGATTTCACAATTTTGGAATCTTTTTTTTGTTGTACTGTGATATTCAAGTGACTGAGAAAGCAATTATATTGTTGTTAATCCTACTGAGGTATTCAATGTATGTTCGTCTGTTGATTGCATTTCTGTGACTATTTGTATATTCGCGAAACGTTAGCGAAGACGTAGAATATTTTTTGTTTTGTCCAACACTCTGCAATCCCTCAAATATAAATAATTTGGACGCAATCATAGAAATCCAAAGTTTTCAGTTCAAATACAAAATTTATTTGTTATTTATTTCGTTGTATGATTTTTAGTTAGTATGCTTTAATCTATGCATTTTTGTTGGAGCATCGTTATTATAAGGCCTTTTTTCTGTAAGATTTGAGCTAAAAGTTCTTCAAAGAGGAGACCATCCAAAGATTAACTCGTCCGTCATCCTGGAGCTGCCATCTTCAGTTTATGAATTTTGACAAAATATCAATAATATTCAAGTGAATTCATAATCCCTGACCCCAAAAACTCCGATATACCAATTTTGAATAGAAATGGTCTACAAAATCACAAAACTCGTCCATCATTTTGGAGCCGCCATCTTGAATTCATGAATTTTAATAATAAATGCATAATCACCGACCTCAAAAACTCCTCATACCAATTTCGAATAGAATCGGAACATAATTACAAAACTCGTCCACCATCTTAAATTCAAGAATTTTGACAAAAAATTCATTATCTTCGACCCCGAAAACCAACATAAACCAATTATGAATAGAATCGGACCATAATCACAGAGACCGTCTGCCATCTTGAAGCCGCCATTTTGATTTCATGAATTTTTACAAAAATTGAGGATTTTCGACCTCAGAAACCTCCACATACCAATTTGGAATAGAATCGGACCATAATCACAGAGATCGTCCGCCATCTTGGAGCTGCCCTTTTTATTTTATGAATTTGCCCCCCCGCCCCCCCAACACCAATTTTGAATCGAATCGGACATTAAACACAAATCTCGTTCGCCATATTGAAGAGGCCAATTCGTTTTTTCCTCTAACAAAAATTCCTTAATGCTTTGTCACCGGAATTATGAACACCTGCCAAATTTCAAGGTGAACGTACGACTGGAAGTGGGTCAGAATATTTGTACTGAATATTCATAGATACAAACACACAAATGTGCAGTATTAATAAAAGCTTGTAAAAAAACGTTATCGGTTGGTTGGTTGTCATTAAGTTTATCCCCTGACAATCACGTTCGATCGGATGAGTAGACACTACCGTTCTTCGGAGAATTCGAAAAGTCAACCTGTATCCGACACCCATTGTTCTAATCGAGAATAAATTAGTGTCGTTCAACTTTCGCACATCAATTGTTTCTTCTTGAACAAGTCATCAACCGGAAAGTGGCAATATTCAAATTTCCAATATATTGATCGAACTCGATGCAATAACCTCTTCCGAATGACCTCAATCAAATTTGACATCTTCATTTATTTCCATATATTGCGGTTCGTAATAAATGAAAGCTCATGTCTCATCAGAATAAGATAAGAGGGTATTATTCCAAAATTATACAATTAATTCTTGAATTTTGACTGAGAATAATAACCAACAGATGATCCAGACACATTTTCCATATTATTGGACCATGAATTACATGACTGGTTTGGTTTTCCATCGCAGCCATCTCCAGCTTTTCTCCAAAAAGCCTTCAGGTACAGATTTTTTATAAAATCAGACTATCAATTACACCATATTGATTTTTTCTGTCAAAATGTATAATCAAACACATTCCAAATCCCAATGGGATGGAAGATATCTGGAACCCTGATTTTCCTCTATGAATGGTGGAACTTCACATTTCGTTCCTCTATTCTGAAATGTTGCTCCTTCCCTTGATCATAACGTCCCAGCAGATTCGGAAGAGTTTCTAAGATACTTTCTGGTAGGTTTACATGAAGGCGAGGGCAAAGAATCATCCATCACCAAACGATTTTGTTATCATGAATGATAATGAGAAAGCTTTCATTTCTTGGACAAGATATCTGTCTACTCATAATTCCAGAATTGTGGATGAATTTGGCGGCCAGCTGAAGTCTATAATGAGATGCACTTTTTTATTTACTGCTCTGTTACTTTTGAACCTTTCTGGGTACTTCCAATCCCTATTCCAGGCTCACCAGTAGTGAATTTGATACAATGAACTTAACTGTTGACAGAAGAGGAAACTTTGACTGACGATGCGAGCCCATACTATTCATCTTGTGGAATGAAAAAAAGGGAATTCAAAAAGATGATTCGTATACAAACATTTCCAAAAATGTAAGTTATACATTTAAAACGTATTTCTTCGACTGATGGCAGTAAATTGGACAATGTGATTAATTTTTCCTTGAAAAATTTGAATTTGGACCAATATTCTGCTCAGAATGGAATGAATACTCTTTATGATATCTACGCCATATCTAATCATAGCGGCAGCATTCCCAATGGGCAATATACGGCTTATTGATTACCCGATGATTCCAAGATTGATTCTCTCATCTCTCAGGGAGCATATGTCCTTCTCTATGAGGAAGTTGATGATCTGAATTCTGATGGTGTGGGTTTTTCCGGGTTTTCCTCCAACTAAAACAGCAAATGCGCCATCACTTCTAGTCCCGGGCTTCTATCAAGATTTTCATCTTGATATTATTTTATATTCAAAACTTAGCTTTTGTACTTTTAAATTAATTTTTATATCTATGTACTATTCTCAATAAATTTTGTGATATGAAAAAAAAGCACAAAATCCATACTAAGTTAACCAACATGTCGAGACGGATGGAGGCTTAAGGAAAAATAAAATAAGGACTACGTTACAAGTTGAACTAGAGGACTTCATATTCTCAAAAACTATTTAGATTATGGACAAACTGGAACCGCTGTCGCTTTCACTAGCCAAAAAATAACATCATGTGAGCGTATCTTTCCCATTACATCCCGAATAGCGCTTTCTTCTGCAAATTCGAAACACATCAAAAGGATTACCGAGAACATATCAGAATCACCACATAACAAAGCGGACAACTTGTCCTCTATATTCGTCTTTTCATGGCGGAGGCATCACATTCAATTTATATGGTAATTCGGAAAGGGTTTCTCCAACGGATACCTAGTAAATTCATATTTGCAGGGAGGGAACAGAAAATGTCCTCCAATGTGGATAGGAGGCAAAAAGTATATACTATTTTACATTTATAGTCCATTGCATCGAATCATTCATTATTTCGCACTCAGGAAAATTAACTGCTGTTTATCTTGATGTGTGTATTCAATTTGTTGCTCGGAAATCTATTCATTTTCAAATTGTTTTCCACGAATGGATTAAAAACTTTTTAACAACAAATTAAACCAACGAAATACGAAAAAATTAAATAAACCTTCTTAGTCTCAATAACTAAGCTCCTAAACTAGTGTAAGTAACTAATTTTGAGTCGGCGCCAAACGAACAAGCAAATGAATTCGGTAAGGCGTAAAATGCGCGGTGACATACTGATAATTTTTTTGAAGTAATTTGATGATCTTCGTTGATTGTTCATTTGGCGCCGACTCCAAATTATTTACTTACATTAGTTTAGGAGCTTAGTTATTGAGACTAAGAAGGTTTATTTTCTTTTTTTCTTTTCAGTTCCGAATTTCGTCGGTTTAATTTTTTGTTCAAAAATGTTTTCAATTTTTTGTGGCTGAAATCTACTAATTACTACCTACTTGTTCTTTGATTACTTCCAAAATACTTACTAACCCACCTTACTTCGACTATTACCAGTTAAATAATATGATTATCTACTTTTACTATTTGTTGTAATATGAATTATTTTTGTTGTTCTGGTTAGTTTATTTCATTACTTTGTATATAATTCCATCCTCTCATAGGATATAATGTTTGTGACGGATGTGTAACAAAAATAACGACAGTAGCAATCTGTCATTGTCAACTACATATGTGTGTGCCAATGTTCACAAGTGAAAAAGCAATAATCCCCTTTTCTTCTACCCGTAAAGGTGAATAATTTCATTCGAAATCAAAATATGAGGTATACCCTATCTATTAAGAAAAGAATCATCCAAATCGAAGAACCCAGTACAAAGTTATGCCTGATAGAATCGGTTAACGGACCAGAATTCAGAGGGTGAGTGAATTATCGGAATCGGATGTCTCAGTAAAAAGTTATGCGTGATCATACATAAAAAAAATAATTAAAAAAAAATATGCGTCGACTAGAGAACCTCTCTTTTTTGGTTTCGTCGGTTAAAAATTGTCAATAACTTGTCGTATTCCAAGTTCTGCTTATCATAATATTGAATCAAAATATACTTTTCTATTGACTCCTGACGTTTTGGGAACTGTATCCCGTTTTCAAAAATCTTATGAATATGAATAAAATCCCTTATTTCTCGCTGTATTTCTTACAATTTTTCTGAACGTTTTTTTTTCTACTGATGTCAAACTATGTTCTTATAACGTTAAACCTGTGATCTGTCTATTCTGAAATTTATATTTATTGTCAGATTGTGAAACGCTACTATTTTCGAAAATGTGACAATAATAATTGTTTAGAGGAAAATTCAAATGATTCCAATTACGTTCAGGCGAGTTTTTACAGAACATTAACCCATTATAAAAATGACACAAATTAATTCAAAACACAACAATGATTAGATAGAGCATCAGAACAAGTATAACAAATACTTCAAGTCTCTAAATAAATATCTGAGAAATGGAGAGCGGTACGCCATGAATGAATATTGATAGAGGAAAGATAGGTAGTTATTATTATTATTATTATTATTTCGTAAGGTACTGAATAAATAATTTTTCAGCCAAACTATCCATTTCTGACGAATTGCTTGAAACAGGTCGATTTTTAATCTCAAATTGCCACATATATGAGGAAAAATCAAATGTACAGGGTGGTCCACGTTTCAATAATGACACGACAATTTTTTCAAATGGAACACCCTATATATTATTCAATTTTTGGAATCTCCATGGAAAGCTGATTTCAAAAACATATCGAACATAGTGCATCCGTTAAATTCAGGGCTCCCGTAAAGTAGTGGATACATTCGTAAAAAAATAAAGGAATAAGTTTTGGAAAGAACGTTAAAAGCCGTCGGATTTTATTTTCCTTCGGGCATTCTTTCAAATTTAATTAATACATACAGAATGATTCGTGTAGGAGCAATGACGTCATCGGTATTTTTTTAATGACAACTCCATTTTCATTACGGAATGTGAAAAGGTGATTATGAGTATAGATAAAATGAAAAATTAAGAAAAACCATTTTGAAATATGAAAATACTAAATTTGATGGCAATTATAGCTTCAAACAACGATAAAATCAAATGTTCAAATTGTGCACCGTTTGCTATCTGACAGTAGCCAAGACGATGAATAATTTTTTTTTGAACATTGTCAATAACGTCAGGAAGTATACATTGTATCTCGTGACGAATTCTTGCTTTAAAATCCTCTAAATTCTCCATACTATTAACATACACTTTACTCTTCAAGAATCCCCACAAGAAGTAATCAAGTGGTGTCAAATCTGGAGATCAAGCTGGCCACTCAATCGTTCCCCTTCTCCCTATCCAACGATTCGGAAACACCACATCTAAATAGTTGCGGACAGCTGCTGCATAATGGGGAGATGCACCATCTTGTTGGAAGAATAAATCAGTTTTCGGAAGATCAGGTTCCTCTAGATCTGGATACAAAGCTATTAGTGCAGGAATAAGGTCGAATCGAAAAAAATCCAAATAAATTGCATCAGTCAGGTTCAAGAAATAGGAACCCAGAATTCTTACGTCGACTATGCCACACCATGCATTCACTTACTGTGGATTTTGAGTGTGTTACTCCATCATCCAATAACGTCAATTGTGCCTATTGACGTGGCCGATCAGAACGTAGCCTCGTCAGAAAAAATTAAATTTTTCACAGTATTATTATCATTATTGCAGTTGTTCGCAGAATTGATTCCATTTTCTAACTACAGAATTTTGATTCTCGACCTCAACGTACTGAGACTGCCCTGTTATATGAAGCACATTCATCAAAATAATAGATTTCGAAATTTCTTCCTAGTGACATTGTTTCAATACCAAATCCGTCAGAGAAACTGATCCTCAAGCAAAATTAATTCATCCACTTTTTCATTTGATAGCGTACCTGTTGTTTGATGTGGTTTGTCGTGAAATTTCATCAACAGTAATTACTTCATGGTGACAGTTCTGCGCCTGCAGAAATGGCGTATCGTGTGATGATAACATAGTTGGATTTCTTGTATCTGCCTGCAGGGTTGACAGGAATTGTGATGAGAGTTGTTGGGTTGTAGTTTTGTGACGAGATTCTATAATGAAATCTGAGTGAGATTGTTTGTTAGGCTATGAAGTTGGCAGGTTCAAAATTAGTCGGAAAAAGTTCGGAAAAGCTTGACGCAGTGGCTTTGAAATTATTTGATGATGGGGATAATCATTCGTGAATATTATTTTGTATGGGTAATAAGTTCAGAGACGATTCTTGCCTAAATAATATTCATGGTTCATGTTTTGCATTGTATGATCAATTCTTATCGATACCTATCCAGTAGATCTCTGAGACTGTTAAGCTCCATTTTCACTACGCGTTTTCCTGGAATAACTGGATTTTGAGAACTCCCGACATATTTCGCCTATCTGCTCAGCATTATTTACCCACAATATCAGTTGGGTACTAGTTATCCAAAATAATAGAGGGGAGCGAAACAAAATATTCGCTCAATTAAATTTACGGAATAATCAATTTTCCTAGCATATTCATTCAATTTATCTTTCGACAAAGAGTTTTCATGGTGTTACCCAGGAATCCAAAGTTGAGACAATTTTGTTACCAGTATACAGTGACCGACAGAAAGTACGCATCATATGGGAAATTCTTTTATTAATAAATTTTGACGAATATCGATAACTGCAATCGCTTCTGCATCGAAGGCAACCCCAAAAGACGTTGTACAGTGCCGTTCGTCTTCTCGTGTTTTGAGGGAAATTTAAAAAAATTAAAAATTATGTTTCGAGAAACACACTTAGTTGGGAAAGTTGTTCAGAACGTTATTTTATAGCTATGTACCAGTGTTGAAAAAAATCTGAAATAAAAAAATAAAAATAATTTTTTTGCCATATTAAAAATTTCAATTTGGAAAAATACATTTTAGACAAAGAAACTCATTAGTAAGACCGACAGTAATATTTTATATGATATTTTGTAAATAGTCGCAAGCTACTTCTATTTTATTCGGAAAAAAATTGAAATCTATGGATTTGCCATGTATTCAGCTACTTCATAAGAGGTCACTGAAATATCTCCAGGACATTATAATGAAAAATTCATATTAAAATTCTGTAGATACATACTTCTTTGTCAATAATAAATAGTATTGGGTTTATAATGTACTGAAGATATTTCTGTGACCTCTTATAAAGCAGCTGAACACATGGCAAATCCACAGATTTAAAATTTTCTTCGAATAAAATAGAAGTAGCTGGTGAATCTTTACGAAATATTATTCAAAATATTACTCTTGGGCTTGACTAATGAGTTTCTTTGTCAGAAATGTATTTTTCCAAATTGAATTTTTTTTATGGCAAACATTGATTTTTATTTTTTCATCTCATATTTTTCTCCAAACTCGTACATAGCTATAAAATGTCGTTTTAAACAACTTTTCCAAATAACATTTTTCAATATTTTCCCAAATAAGTTTTTTTTTGAGACATAATTTTTAATTTTTTTTAATTTCCGCCAAACAAGAAAAAACGAACGGCACTGTACAACATCTTTTGGGTTTTTTTTTATGCAGAAGCGATTGCATGTATCGACATTTGTCAAAATATTATATTAAAAAAAAATCCCATATGATGCGTACTTTCTGCCGGTCACTGTATAAAAATCGTCAAAATATTTTATTTCATAGAGATCATGGAATGGAAGTTTCAGAAAATACAGGGTACTGGCATATTGATTCAGTGAATGACAGATTCAAAACTTGCGACTCGATATTTACATTTTGAACTCGAAAAATTAGAGATTCAAATCTCCCCTGGATACAACTTTATATTATTTCTATGTAATCTGACACAAATCGATAAAAAAAAAATATCAATCTACTTATCCTTCGATTTGATTCATCTCTGAAATTACACAAATATATAAAAAAAACTAAGATAAAAACTGTTTAATAAAAAATAAAACTAACGAAAAATTAAACTGAATATAAAAATTTAATTAATCTTTTTTGTCTTAATAACCAAGCTCCTTAACTAATGTACGTAACTTATTTTGAGTGGGCGCCAAGACTTGTCAAGAAGCATCCAACTAACACAAACGAAAGAACCTCATATAGAAAAGCATGCAAGGCCAACAAAAATTATGAGTTCATTCAAATGTCGATATTAATCTTTAGAGATTTTATATTCTTGAAGGTAAACTATCTGAATGAAGACTGCGGAACTCAAAAAACTCTATCAAACGAAATATTAGCATGAATTTTTTTTTAGTTCATCAGTACCTAAGAGCAATTCTATTCGAGCACCATAATCTTTTCAACCTGTTATTTACCAACTTAAAAAAACTCTATATTTGTTTTTTCCTATATTCAAATATTATTATCGCTTCAAGGCTAACTAACAGAAATATAATATTGGAATTGTATCGACTGGCACGAGAATATAGATTACAGACCATCGATTGTACATTTTCAGTTGATTCTGGAGTATTTCCAAAAGTTTTCCTTTACTGGCTCGGAACTTTGTCATCAGCAAAATCGACAGTCGATTCAAACTCCCCCTACCCATCAAAGGCAACAGAGCGCTAACAACTAATTCGATAGGGAGCTCAATCATGACATCAAAGCAGGAGAATATCCATCATGCCCATTATAAATAAAGTGATGAGTATTCAAAGTTCGATAGAAGTGCTCTGGCAAGCCATTCTCATAGCGTGGTGCATGTTTACATACCGTCAAACATGACAGGCTCTATTTAATCAACCGGCAAGATCAAAGCAGGTTCATCATGAATCAAACTATATTGAAACCACATATTTGTGGTCTTCATCGTAAATTCACTTCGGCTGCCATTTAATACAGACATATTGAAGTTGGTGTACGGAAGTTGATTCGCCTTGCTTTTCTCCAACCCAAGGTTTCAACTTGTTCCACGCCTAATGATTTTCTTGATTAGTGGTGAATCCAAAAAGATTAATTCTGCTTTCTCAGTAATTTTTATTTCTAGAGCAATGGATATGAATTTCCCGAAAATATTTATATATTTTTTTTATCTAAGAAAAACAATTTACATTGATTGTAGTTCAACTCAAGACCAATTTCCCATATCTACTCCAATAGAACGATCATCTAGATACCAATTATCGAATTCAGTTGTTAATCTGATCCGCATTGAATAGGAAAGGGTTGAGGCTAGTGGATCTCCATGTTGAACATAACGCTCAGATTTCCAAAGGTTTTTTACCGAATGGGACGGTTGGTTATTACTTTTAAAAATGAGTGGTAATAGTTCCAGAATATACAGGGTGCGGCACCGAAAACAAACGAAACAGATCGAATACCTTTGTGACCTTCACAAACTACTAAAGGTCACTAGGCCATCTGACTACCAATTAACCTCACAGGTGGGTATTTGGGGCTACGCTTATCAGTGGAGATGGGTGGGGTTCACCAGTAGCTAAATTGAAAATTGATGTAAATGGGCGCCAGGTGAATTAATTGAATAACGCCAAATACCCAAAGTACCACACAACATCACTAACTTACCAAACGATGTTGGAAAATAAAAAAAGGTCGAGTACCCAAGTCAATTTTTATTCAAGATCACCCTTATTTGGTTCACTTCAAACTAAAATCCCAACAATGATGAATTACTAGAGTAGCATGACATGAAATAATAAAAATTATTCGGGAAGCGTATGATATCTATATCTGAAAAACGAGACCACAAAATCCAAAGTAAATAGACAACAATATTGCAATCGTGCATATCAACGAAACATTGAATAAATTCGTACACTCTACTGACAGCGCACCATAACACTCGTAGGCAGAAATTGAATACCGTCAGCACAAACCAACTCAGGGTTGAAAGCAGTGAGAAAAGCGTCGCGTGAGCTCAGGCGCATGCGCATATAAAACAAACAAAAATGCTGACAAGGGACCAAGGTTTTGGTATTAATTTCCGCTGCACAGAATCCGAGTGAGTACAATTAATCTAACATCATATGGCGAAAGTAAAAAAACAAAGAAAACGATAAACCAAATGTTGTTTCACTTGCGTGTATCCATGATAGTCGTGTAGCACTCTACAACTCTTGCCGTCACTCAAGTCATCTCATTTCGAGACCAGGATTGCCCCAGGAGCTTCTAGTAGCTTGGTGGATGACTTGCACCAGGGAAAAAAAACCTATAGGAAATAATATCCTGTCAAATATCGTCTCCACTTATAGTTCAACTATTCCCCATAATTAAAATAACATATATGCCGTCCCAAAGCATTTCATTGAGATACCACTCCCAAGTAAACTCTCGTTATCCCTTCATACCGATGACAAGTTTCAAAACCCGTAGCCATTCTAAATGACTACTATTTAAAAAAATATATATATAACCCCTAAGTGACCGGAGTCCCCAAAAATAATAATGAGGTGAGATAACCGGTATGTGCTCCCTTGGCCCAATCAAAATAAATGACAACCGGTATATAACATCCCGAACTAATGAAATCCTCAAATAAATCCTCAGTTAAACCCCAAAAACTATATAGATTTACATACATAAGAACAAAAACAAACAAGTTAACGCGTATGAACCGTGAAACCAAAGCGATTTAGTTCCCAATAATAATTTAGGAAAATCTGGGCGTTTTCCCCAACCTAGCAATATTTTGCACAATTTGGCAACGTCGCAAATTTCCAGTGAAAAATGTCGTGCACAGTTTTTCTTTCCCAATTTCCCCTAACACTGGCAATGCTACAAAATAACAGCACATCGCGCCATTCCCATTTATTTAATTTAATTTAAAAAAAAAGAAATTAAACGAAAAATATCCCTCACCCAATTATTTACAAATTACAGTAGTCGCAAAGCTGTATTTCGAACAACACATAGAAAACAAAATTCACTGCAATTTTTTTCTGAATCGAGCCCTCTTGTTTTTGAATAATATAACCGTTCGCACAGAAAATACATATACCCGAAAAACACAATAAAAGCAGTCATTGATTACTCACCTTCGAGTTTCGAAGGGTTTCTAAGACAAAACAAGAACGTGGAAAACGGAAAATGTAGTTCCAATCGATTTCCACCAAATTTGCCTGGTTTTGAGCGATCACCAAATTACCAGGGATCTGTTTTAGTGTCTCATGCAAGTTCTAGAATAGGAGAAACGTATAAGACTCGCTATCGAATCTTAAGAAAAGAATTCCCTGAAAAGTCGATGAATGAAAGTCGTACTCACGTGAAATCCGAATAATCCTCGGAAGAGTGTGAGTGAAATGCCTCGTTCAATTGATGACCATCATCAAATACCAAAAAAACAATATCGACACGAACTTCACTCAATATATAACTTGTGGAAAATAATCCTCGAAAGAGATGTCTGGATAAAACACACTATACCACAAGTTCCTTTTGAATTTCACAAGAGAGCATGTAACCACGTTTTGCCTTTTCTGTCTCCCAAAAATGGAACTCTACGGAAGTTTGAGGGGGATACAAAAAACATTCACCTATTTCTACCTATTCAAAAAAACAACCCTGCCGGCGGTACGCATGACTCCACCGCTGTCGCAGGAATCAACGGCCAATCAGATTCCAGCAGGAAAGTACTCACTTCCGATTTCCTGGAAGTCAGGAAATTGAATCAAAGTTATATCACGGGTATACACCGATCAACCAGAACCAATATTCATTATGGATTTATTGCAACCATAATTGAGCGATAAAGTTAAACAAAAATTCCTTTCCAAAAACATTCAATTATACATTTGACTTTGTTCGTGAAATAGGCTCGGCCAATGGCTCTTTAGCGTTTAAGGTACAAGTATGAAATAGCTTGGGTCCCTCTCCGATAGGTGAACTGAGGTGTGAGATACACTCGCCTCTTTCTAACCAATCATCAGGCCAAAATCTCTACCTTCAATCACCAGGAAACGAGTGTTATTTGGTTATCTCGCCACCCACGCGCGACGAATACCTCAATTTCAACAGAAAGAAATCCCAATCATCATTCAAAAGTACCATGAACATCGAATGATGAAACTATTCATCCAGGCCACTTAAATCAGAACCAAAACAGATGCGAACGACTTCACGAAGACGATAATTCAAGGCCGAGTAACGCCGATCACTTCCGACTCCTGAATGACAGACAACATGAAAACAAACCTGGCGAAATCAAACAAACACCCATCCAATAAATTCACAAGGACTAGGAATCGCACATCAAGTAAGTTGGAGCATATTCTTTTTCAAGTCTTTTATTATTCACATGTGAGGTTTCAGTAAAAATCGTACCGTTACACCTTCAAAACACATGTGTTGTGAAATGAATGCTGAAGCACATCGATTCATAACCTCAACTGTCATACCATTTAATACTGCCATTATTTCCTATTGAAAGATTCAAGTTGTCTAGATTTTCATGAGATGAAGACCGCTGTGATTGAAGCTATATCTGATATTATTGCTTCTCCATTATCAATTTTAATTAATGAATGCTTTTCTCTAGGAGTTTTTCCAGATGCTCCGAAGATTCCAGTTGTTTTGCCATTGTTGAAAAGAGGTGATCCCCAAATAGCAGAAAACTTCCGCCCCATCTCCATAATTCCCGTTACTGCGAAAATTATAGGAGCTCTAGTCAAAAAAAGGTTGATATCATACCTGGAAACAAAGTCTTTGCTGTGTCCTGGGCAATTTGGTTTCAGAAAAAACAAATCAACTACGAGAGCAATCTTGAGTGTAATTTCTAATGTAGTTGATGGACTTTAGAAGGGTGAGCATTCTTTGTTAACGCTCTTTGACCTTTCGAAAGCTTTCGATTGTGTTTCCCATGATATTTTACTTGAGAAACTTCTCTGTTATGGTATTCGTTGACTTACTTTGGAATTTATCAAGTCTTATTTACATGGGAGATCTCAGTGCGTTTCGATCGAAGGCACCAAATCAGTTCTATTGGAAAACGTGTATGGTGTTCCTCAAGGTTCTGTTTTGGCTATTCATTCTGTACATCAATGATTTATATTATCATATTTTACCGAAAAAATGCATTCTTTTTGCTGATGACACCACACTTATGGAGCGAAACAATAAGTTAGAGGCATTGATTGACTCTAACGAACTCACTGTGAAAATGGTCAATGAATGATTCTGCACTAATAAGATCTTGATGAAATCTTCAAACCCAGCAGTAACAGGAGATGAAAGTGTCAGGTTACTTGGAATATCCATTGATGACAAACTCAATTGGATGTGTCATGTGGATAAACTGTCGAATAAATTGCCAAGTGTCACGTTCTTGATTCGCAGATTGGAAAACCTTGTTGGTGCCGATACTTTCAGATCCAGCTATTTTGAACTATTTCACTGTCATATGACATATGGAATTGTCATTCGAACACAATGTTTGTTTTACAAAAATGAGTTATTCGAATAATAGCAGGGGCCGGTTACAGAGACCACTGCCATGCTCCATTCATTGATCTCAAGATCATGCCTCTTCCCACCGCTTACATGTACGTCACACTGCTTGAAATACACAAACAGATCAGATTTTGCTCAACAATCGGACACACACCAATACCTAACAAGTCAGGAAACCTCTTGAGAACGCCAAGATAGAGACTTTCTGCTTCACAGAAAAATTCATTGAACATAAGTCTATACAATAAATTGCCTCTCGAAATAAGAAATATGAACTTTCACGATTTCAAACGGGTAGTGTAATCTTGTCTACTGTATATTAACTTTTAAACAAAAAATTAAACCAACAAAATACGGAACTGAACAGCAAAAAATAAAATAAACCTTCTTAGTCTCAATAACTAAGCTCCTAAAGTAATGTAAGTAACTAATTTTGAATCGGCGCCAAACAAACAAGCAAATGAATTAGGTAAGGCGTAAAATGATATCATCAAGTTGCGCGGTGACATTCTGATAATTTTTTTGAAGTAATTTAATGATTGTCGTTGATTGTTCGTTTGGCGCCGACTCAAAATTAGTTACTTACCTTAGTTCAGGAGCTCAGTTATTGAGACTAAGAAGGTTTATTATATTTTTTACTTTTCAGTTCCGTATTTCATCGGTTTAATTTTTTGTTAAATAGTTTTTATTTCTCAATTTTTTGTAGCTGAAATTTACTTATTACTACCCACTTGTTTTATTATTGATTATTTCCAAAATACTTACTCACCCACCTTACTTCAACTATTACCAGTTAAAAAATATGATCATCTACTTTTATTATTTGTTGTAATATAAATTATTTTTGTTGTTCTGGTTAGTTTATTTCATTACTTTGTATATCATTCCATCCTCTCATAGAATATAATGGTTGTGACGGATGTAGGAGAACAAAAATAATGACAGTAGCGATCTGTCATTGTCAACTACATATGTGTGCCAATGTTCACAAGTGAAAAATCAATTATCCCCTATTTTTCTACCCGTAAGGGTGGATAATTCTATTCGAAATCCAAATATGATCAACTATGGAGTATACCCTATCTAATAAAAAAAGAATCATCCAAATCGAAGAACCCAGTACAAAGTAATGCCTGATAGAATCGGTTAACGGACCAGAATTCAGAGGGTGAGTGATCAATATCCTTTATTTAGCTACCCTTAGGGGTAGATTTCATCTTTTAAATTCAAGTGGGACCAACTTCGAAATACACCCTATCCACTGAGAAATGAATCATCGGAATCGGACGTCTCAGTAAAAAGTTATGCGTGGTCATACATAAAAAAAAATATACGCGTCGACTAGGTTTCGTCGGTTAAAAAGTGTTTTCACGGAAAGTGACTTTTCATCCCATCAATTTAGCAATGATGATCTGTGATAAACTACATATCTCTAGGGTTTTAATGTGTTCGTTATGTCAATTTTTCTATATTTGTATATCTTTCTCTGTACGTTTACAATGACTTTATGACCAGAGTTACCTGGTAAATTATAACATGTAAACGTAGTCAATAAATTTCTCTTCTCTCTTTCTCTTCTCTATCCATACTGGGAATACATTATTCAAATGTTCTTGAACAGGTAGGACGCTATGTGGGGTTGCTCCATCTTGGATCCAAATCATACTGGCAAGCTCGGCTTTCGAAAAATTCTGTAAAAAATATTTTCTACGTCTGGGACGAGTATTTCTTGATGAGTAACTCCTATTAATATATAATCATAAAATATAGGGCCAACAATTTCATTTCTAAAAATTCCGCAGCAAACGCTAACAGTTTTTCTTCCTGTTTTCTTTATTTGTTTTACCAAACTTTCTATGTTGTCCTTTTTTTCCACGACCTTCGATTTTCCCTACTGAAAACTCCTGCCTTAGAATAGGATGACTCATCATCAACACTTTTCAGATGGATAGAAGCTCCCACATTTTGCCTGAGGGTGGTTCAACTGCAGCTGCAGAAACGTTTCTTTGTCGAAATTTGCAATCTGAATATAAAAGTTCAACAGCAGATGACATATCACCATCACAAACTCTACCTAGCACACGATTTATCGAAAACTGTTCTGAACTGGCCAGTTATAACTCATTCTCATTGAATGCATCGTGAGGGAACATTGTGAGCTTTTTCCATAAAAATATTTTTCAAGTGATTTTTTATCAACAAGGTGAGACTACCAGCAGAAAGGAGTCTTAATGATGTGATTGCCCGTTTCATAATGGCCAACTGTTAATGAAAGGGATTATTTAAATTTCCCCAAATTTGAAATGAAAAATAGAAACCCATTAAAATATAAAATAATTGAAAATGTCGGATAGGGTATAATTTTCAGAAAGAGTGATGGTACGATCTACGACATCTGTAGAATTTGATTGAATCTTTTTGAATTTTTGCAGCAGGGATCGCAAGAAGAATTGGATAACATTGAGACTTTTTTTATTGTAGAATGATTTTTTACCGTTCTGAATCTCTACTTTTCGAATATTCATTCTGGAAAATCAAGTACTGATTATCAACCATTCCGCTGATTTACGGTTATGAACATGTTATTTTTGTCACCATTCAGAGAATGTATATGAACGTTCAATGCCATTAAATATATCTTTTGCTGAGAACAAAAAGCCTGACACTCATCAAGAGAATTCGCGCCTTCTGGACCACCTAACTATATTTCATAGTCAGTGCTATCCCTTAATTGACCCTACTTGCTCAAAAACTCTTCTCAACTCCGCGCAAGTAAATGAAGAGATGAACGTAGTTCGAGAAAATTATGAAATTACCTCTCACAAAGGTAGATGCCATATTTTCCTGCCTTTGTGTATGGAGAAATTGAAAAATATGAGCTGGAGTAGTTCAT
Organism: Gonioctena quinquepunctata; assembly: GCA_018342105.1. Classification (NCBI taxonomy): domain Eukaryota; kingdom Metazoa; phylum Arthropoda; class Insecta; order Coleoptera; family Chrysomelidae; genus Gonioctena; species Gonioctena quinquepunctata. The sequence goes on along the minus strand of JAFIRS010000379.1, from coordinate 239,976 downwards.
GCTTTGTTATCTTGGTGCAACTCTCGCGTAAACTCCACTGTGATATAACACAATAGCTTCTGAAAGTCAGACATTTTATTAATGTGAACGTGAAGGTGTAAGAAAGGACTTCAAGGAATCCCTTTGAACAGAGTTGAAAGTATTTCACAGGAATTTGGAGATATTCATGCACTCTCAGTCATAGACATGTGCATACATGCATACATTATATTGAAGAAAGAGCTGGTGACAACGATTTGCTCAATATTTCATTCACACTGAGCAAAAATGTTGAGGTGGAAAATATTGGGGACAAATACTTTTCAAAATTATTCAAGAATTTTGGCATTTCAATTTTCGTCTCGTATCGGTTCCAGAAGTGAATATCGAATAACATCGTTCTTCAGTTGGATAAGGTAATAGCAAAAAAAACAGTTCGTCTAGGATTTGTAATAGTAATTCGTGGTAGCTTGATTACTCTCGTTTCGGACGTCCAACGTCTCAATGGGTTTGAAAGTTTTTCACGTTTGCTTATATCTGCAATCGTCTTCAGGTAAATACTGTACTGTATTCACCTGAAGACGATTGCAGATACAAACAATCGAAACGTCGTGAAAAACTTCCAAACTCATTAAGAGGATGGACGAGATGAAGCGAGAGTAATGAAGTTATTCATTCTATTTAACATATAATTGGAACAATATGCAATTTCAGCAATCTGCACTGAATGAATGTGAAATTCGGGAAAATTTTTCACTCATCATCTCCCTAGAGCATGAATTATTTCCAGAATTTTTTCGAGTTTCGAGTTCCGAATTTTTTCATAAAATATTTCCGGAATTTTAATTCAAGCTCGTGGTAGATCGTAGTAGGCTGTTGTTAGTGTTGCATAGAAATGGTAGAAATGGTAAACTAAAATGGCCATGATGGAGATTTTGACTTCTTTCCTTACAAGTTTAAAAATCCTAGTGGCGTTTTGTGAAAATGTCGCGTTTCGGATCAGAAAATAATGAGATGATAAGAAAATAGGTGGATATATTAATTCAACGTGATAAAAAGGGATAAAAAACAAAGAAGTGGAAGCAATTTCAAGGATTTTGTGTAGAAAACAAATACACAATGGCAGGAACCTCTGTAGAAGAGTTATCTAGAATTTTGGAGAATTGGGGATTCAATACGGAGAGAAAAACTCAAAACACTATGAGGAATCAGGATTTTTTTTGTTTTTTCTATAGATAGTGAGATTAGGACAGAGTTTGTTATTATTTCAGGTTATGTGGAATTCAATCGTCAAGCAGCTCCAAATTTCAGCTCGAGTTCAATTCATTTTCCGGTGTCGAAAGAGAAAGTCTTTTTCATTCAGAAAATCTGAATGCTTCATGAGAAAGACGAAAATATAAAATTTCAATATGACGAAATTTCGGGGCTACCAAAAAATGTTAAATAACTGTATACTGGCTTAAGCAGAAATATGCTCCGTTTGGACCAATACAACTTTGAAACAATAAAAATATATAATATAGAATTTTGTTAGGTGGATTCTCCATTCAAATACCACATAAAAGATCAATAATCAGCAGTTTGTCCAGTGGTCAAGCGCCTATTAACAGAATGCACGAAAAGGATTACATCAAGCTATACAAAGAGTTGGAAACTACACCCCATCATGGGATAGGAGACTGCCCAAGTCCATATATATATATATATATATATATATATATATATATATATATATATATATATATATATATATATATATATATGAAAGAGAGTAATAGTGAGGGGACTGCTAAAAACAAAGTAGAAGTAATTTAATGGACATAGCCCTCAGAGAGAAGTGCTAACCAAAACCACAAATGAGCGACTGGCTTCTGTTTGTTGACTCCGTTGATTTGTCGTTTTCTACCAAGTGTTGTTCATCTTTGCACTTCTACACCGTACTGATGAGGGCCGAGAGCTCGAAACACGTGTCTACGGTTAGCACTTCTCTCTGAGGGCTATGTCCATTAAATTACTTCTACTTTGTTTTTAGCAGTCCCCTCACTATTACTCTCTTTCATATTTATGTTCCTGGACTCGGATGTCACGCAGGTAGCTATAGCTGCCTCCGTGGTGACGTTGGTTGTTGCCCTGGAATTCAGGGTCTGCTGACCGAAACCACAAATGAGCGACTGGCTTCTGTTTGTTGACTCCGTTGATTTGCCGTTTTCTACCAAGTGTTGTTCATCTTTGCACTTCTACACCGTACTGATGAGGGTCGAGAGCCCAAAACACGTGTCTACGGTTAGCACTTCTCTCTGAGGGCTATGTCCATTATATATATATATATATATATATATATATATATATATATATATATATATAATAAAAAATCAAAATTCTAGCAATAATAATCATCATATTAATTGTTGCCAACGCGGGCAATTACAATACTGATAATAATTAGTAGTATCCTAATAATATATATATTATTATGATACTACTTGTTATTATTATTGTAATTGCCCGCATTGGCAACAATCAATGGGATGATTATTATTGCTAGTATTTTGATTTTTTATTGTTTTTAATTGTTATTATTTTAATTTTTTAATAACTAGTTATTATAATAAAAGATTTGCCACTTCTTGAGATAAGTTTGATTAGTTGATTTATTTTTATTTGAAAATTTTGAAAAGAATTAGGTACCTATCATAACAGTAATGAAATATATGTTGCTTACTCTGTTTCAAATACTCTTTTACCTATATTATTTCACCTTATCTCAGCTCAGTCGGTACGCCTATGGAAACATTATATTACTCCCTCTCGAAGCAGGATTCGGTGGTGCCATCTAGTTGTTTTGCTTGGAGTCAATATACTATTTTGTGGAAATATAGGTCGTAATATGATCAAAAGATAAATAACGAGTCCAGAAAATAGTCAAATGATCTTTCTTTCATTCAAAACAAATCCTTCAATATACCTAGCCGGCGAAATCTATCTTAATAATAATATTTTTATCAACCAGTGAAATGGAAATGTCAAAACCTTTGCTCATGCGGAATAAAGTAACTAGCAAATATAAATGTTTGTGGGTTATACTAAGTTTATGAGCATGAATAGGAAATAACGTTCAGATCAGTGGATAAAAGTCATCAAAAGTACCCGAAAGAAGTGTCTGACACGAATACGCTCACTTTGTTTAGTTTTGGTTTGCAAAGTACCTGTTATTCGTCTCTCTTGAGTATTCTCGTGAATCCTGGCGTATTATGTTGCTCTAGGAAGTTGCAGTTCCACTAGTTCAGGGTCCCCTTGTAGTTGGCAACGTCACGGATAGGACTTTTGCTGTATTCTGAAGGTTTTTCTTGGTCGTATTTACGCCTGATGGTTCCTTGATTTGGGCATTGATTGTCGACTAGCTGTTGCAGTTCTGTTGTTGGTGTATTCTTGTAGTTTTAAATAAGCAAATATTGTTACGGCTCCCTTTCCCAAATTAGTTTTTTTCTTTTTCCAATCCTCGTTATTTTTCTTCTTGGCAGCCATCACTTTTTGTTTTATCTCACAAACTTTAAGTTTTTACTCACTTTCTATGACACTTTTCCTTATTCTAAACTATCCTATGGATTATATATATTTTTAACATTTCTATACCCTACATAATTAAATTATATGTATAATTTTCTGTACTCAAAATTTTATATTTTCTCATTTTCCATCGAAATGTTTTGACATGTTTCCTTCTGATTTGATTTAAGCATTCAGGATGTTCCAATTCGAATATTATGGTCTACTTGAGATCTAAAGTTTTTATTAATGAATTTTGATTTCGATATTTTCTATAGGTTGTGAAAATTGAATGAATTGTTGGCAACATACTTATGACAATAGAAAAGTTCCACTGCTAAACTCTTGAGATATCTGCGTCGACTAGAGAATGGTACTAGGTTTCAGAAAAGCAAAATGTACAGAAAAATTCCAAAACAAACATAGCAGGTATTTATGTGATATATAACTATCATTATATCACTTTTATATATTGATGAAAATAAGTTGGAAAGAAAAGTGGCAATGGTTTGGTTAAGCGGGAAAAACTTGCATTGACATAATTAATGATTAATATAATGATAATTGATCATTAATCTTCAAATAAGTGAAGTTATGATTGAAACACATTCAATCTAATTGTTGTGAAAGCTTTTCGTTATATATCTCTTTCCTGTATCCTCTAGCCACTGACATTTTGATGCGTTGCAGGAAATTGTATTCAATATCTGCAACAATGGCTGAAATTATACCAATTAATTCTCCCCGCATTCATGGCACTGTAAGCCTATTTCAACACTCTCAATCGGCTCTTTCCGCAAAACAGAACCCTACAAAGTTCATTGCTATACCATCATCAGAGATGCACACGCATTGTTGTAGAAATTTGAGGTAAGTGTTCTCTAGTAGTTGAGATAAGCCATCAAACACTACAATAACTACTTGGAGATGGAATATGTAAGGCACGCTCATGCAATAACGGTTGAGATGGAAGCAAATTACCAATGAGGGTTTTGAGTTGCGACATTGGTGTGGGTGGTGGTTTTGAAAAGGGTTACTTCCCCTAATATTTGAAATGATTCAGAAAGCTTGAATAAGCTCTCTGAAAAATACTTCGTTGGAAACTAAACCACAAGTATGACTTTGAATTCTCGGGGCTTTATTGAAAGCTTTTCTCTATGAAACTGATTCAAATCACTTCATTTTCCGGAGAAATGAATTCTTTGTGATTAAGTGTGAAACAGATCAAATAATAATGAAAATTACGTTGGTTTTATTGTAGAGAAACATAATGATGCAGATAATGTACTAAAAGCTGAAATATAATTAGGTAGGTATAAGGTACCAGTCACCACTCCACTCTCCTCATCAATATAGGGAATTGATCAGACCAACATAAAATCGTGGAGCGTAGCGTAACCTGAGTAAATACGTGCATGATCGTCCTGTGATGTCGCACGATCATAGTGACGGATTTACTTTTACACACATTTTGCAAAAGTTGTCTATTGACAAAATGCATCCACAACATATAATGATATGACCGGTTGACTGTAGATAATATGAATTAGACGCGCCCCACGATTGAATTTAGGTCATACAATTTGTTTAACTTCAAAAAAAGGCTGAAACATCCACTCAAAAATTGTTAGGAGTTGGATTAGATTATGGATTGTCTTATCATTATCGTCACTTGTTAAATATTATATAATTTTCATTTCTTTAAGAATCTTCATTTATGTTTTTGATAATGTATGTATGCTTATAATATATGTATGCCAATGTAATTGGTAATTGTTGTAGTAATGGTTGATTTGAAACTGCATCTTCTTGAATATGTGTTAGGAATAACGTATGCTCAGTATGCTATATACTCAGCATGACACGAGCTTTGACTAGATCGTGTATTGTTTTTCTAATATTATCATCACTTATTTAAGAATTTTAATTCATGTTCTTGATAATATACTTTATTTTTGTTGTTGTACCTCTCCATCCATTATTTGTAATTTGTAATTAGAATTATTGTATAGGTTAAGTTGAAAAACAGCTTCTGCTTACACTTCACCTTTCCACCGAACACCATCTTTCTTTCTAGTTTGATGAATAAAATCGATTTATTATTATTATAATAATTATATTTTAGTCTGATCAATGCCCTATATTGATGAGAGTGGTGTGATTACAGGTACCTGGTTTTTAGTTTTTAATTTTAATATTTCTCATTCTGTTTAGTTCATTTAGTGCGTCTTATTATAAGGTTTTTTCCTGTCAGTTTGTTGCAATCTAACTCCTCAATACATAATCCCTCCGAAGATTTTACTCGACTCAGTGCCACGTAAGCTTGTCCATCCTAAAACAATTCCCATCATAAATACAAAAACGCGTGGTCAATAGTGCTGCCTTGCATTTTGTGGACAGTGGAAGCCTATGACAAAATCAAGGGCAACACCCTTCTGTCAGCCGTTCTATAATTGAACTCTGCTGGAAACGGTATGCCTAAGTCTTGGGGAGAAAACGCAAACGTCATATCATTTTTATCCACCCTAGTGCCAAACAGTCCTCTTACCCTAACTTCATCGCTCTAACCTTCCACCCTAACATCATTTCTAGCCACTCTAACGCCACACAGTCCTCGGCACGATACGAAATCTTGACTTGGGTGGGGGATTCATGCTCGAATCACCCAGAATTCAGTTTTAATGTATTGAATGCCTAAGCTCCATGATCCGTCATTTTGTTTCGAACGCCATCTTGGATTCGTTTTTTTTAAGTGTACTGTATTCTACTAGTGGAGCCCTATCATTTGATATCCATATTGAGGGGGTTGTATTGACTGTCTAAATTCTATGATCCGCCATTTTGTTTAGAATGCCATCTTGGATTTGAATTTGTTTTATGATGTACTGTATTCTACTAATCAAGCCCCTTCATTTGATATATATATATATGTATATATATATATATATATATATATATATATATATATATATACCGGCTGAGTCTGAGAGATGGGGCACCCCTATTTTTGAGAGAAATAATCCGATTCAAAGCAAGAAAATTTAGGGGGCTATTAAACAACTAAAATGTGATTTTTTGAGTTAAAAATTAATTCTGTAGCACTTCCGGTTTCGCCAGAAATGATCTGGGTATTAGTTTTTCCAATGGAACACCTTGTACATTTTCACTTTTTTGAAATCTAGAGCAAATTCTGAATTTTTTTATAAATTTTTTATTTTTAATTTTTTTTAAGGATGATGATTTTTCACATTTTGTACGTTCCTCTCCGATGCCATGTTGGCCGAGAAAATGAAATCAGCATTTTAATTACAATACTTTGCCACCAGCCGCTGTTTGAATGTGACAAAATAACTTTTTTTCGATTATCTCATGCTTTTTAAATGACATCTCTATGAGACACTCTCTGCAACAGATTGTTTCGAAGGAAAGGAATCGAATGATACCAAAATTTTGAATCTGTTTAATATTTCCAGAGTTATCACTTTTATAAAAAATGTACCACAAAATAGTGCAGCCGCTGGACTAAACAACACCAAAATGATGGAAATTTTTAAATATCACTTCTACTCAATTGTCCCATGACGATTTTCAACATTGAAAATTATCATACGTTAAATTTATTATTTTGAATTTGAATTCGCGATTTTGAGGATTATCAACATTTGTTACAAATTTTTTAAAACAACAAATACGTATCACAATGCTCTAATACTCTTATTATAAAAATTGCTCAAAATGTTGGCCATTATGTTCCATGCATAATTGCACCCTTCTGACTGCTGCTCGAACTGCTCTAGTTAACTCTGCTGGGCTGATATAATTGAAAGCTGTGATGACTTTTTGTTGCAGTTCCTCGCGTGTCTCACTAGAAGTTGCATATACATCATTTTTTTAATGTTCCCCATAAATAATAGTCTAATGGGGTTAAGTCTGGTGACCTAGGTGGCCATCTGATGGGACCATGTGTGGAAATTAGTTTATTTCTGTAAGCATTATTCAGGTAATTGATTACCATTCCTTATTATGGGGGGGTGCACCGTCCTGTTGAAAATATAAATTATGCAGAACCAATGGAAGCTCGTCAATGATTGGCTTGATAGCATCCCGAAGAAACGTTAGGTACCTCGCTCCAGTAAGTGATCCATAAAAAAAAATTGACCCAATGAATCGATCTCCAAGTATACCCGTCCAACAGTTAAATCCGAACCTTTCGTGAGGATTACCTTGATGTAAAAGCCTTGGATTCTGCTGTGCACAATATCGAGTATTATTCCTATTGAAGAAATTCTCAAAGGAAATTGAGGATTTTCGCGAACATTATGAAGAAACCATCGACAGTATTCAAGTCTTCTTTCATCGTCTCCACCATGAAGCCTTTGATGTATCGGATATTTATGCGAGCGAAACTTATGCTTTTTCAAAATTCTCTGTACAGTCGATTGACTTGCGTCACATTCATTAGCTAATTCTCGTGTTGAAGAAGTCGGATTTACATCTACATATCCCAGAACGTCTATCTCTTTATTTTCGCTGACTATTACATTTCGAGTTCGAATACGTCGGTTGTTTGGCTCTTGTCTCAACTGACGTTCAAGTTTCACGAAGTATGTCCTACACGGATGTCTTCTACCAGGAAACCTCCGTCTGTATAAACTTGATGCAGCCGTAGAATTCTTCAGACACTCACCGTAAATTAAAAGCATATCAATTTTTTCATTTTGGCTAAGTTTATCCATGACACAGTTATAATGATTGGACTGAGATAACAGTTATTTCGTATTGATACTTATTTGACAGCAGATATTCATTTATTTTTTTATCCAAAGGCGACTTTGACAAAATTTGGAGTTGACGATGGAAACAGATTCCTTTATTGAAACAGATTAAACTATTAAACACTTTCAGAATCTGTGAAAATGGATAGTGTAATTTCTGTGTTCCTATCAACCATAATGGGTCCATCATGGGAATACTAGTAATTAGTCTTTTTGAAGACGAATTACTTTCAAAATGTGAATTATAGACGTAATGAAATATCTGCTGGTAGCAAACCAGAATTTTCATTACATTTTTCTGGAGTATGCATCTATTAGAAATACATACATCAAATTTGCCAACTATTCTTATTGGTATAGTAAGTGAAATTTCAAATAATGTTATTATTTGGGATTTTTATTAGTCCAGCGGCCACAATAATTTTTGGTACATTTTTGTAATAGTGATAAATCTGAAAATAATTCCCAGATATTCAAAATTTTGGTATCATTCGATTCCTGCCCTTCGAAAAAATCTGTTGCAGAGAGTGTCCCATAGAGATGCCATTTAAAAAAGAATAATAAAAAAGTATTTTGCCACATTAAATCGGCTGGGGCAAAGTATTGTAATTAAAATGCTAATTTCATTTACTCGGACAACATGGCATCGGAGAGAAACGTTCAACATGTGAAAAATCATCATCCTTAAAAAAAAAAAATTTGAAAAAAAAAGAATTTTTTTTTTTTAAATTTAGCTTATCATGTTCAGAATTTGCTCCAGATTTCAAAAATGTGAAAATGTACAAGGTGTTCCATTTGAAAAACTAATACTCAGATAATTTCTGGCGAAACCGGAAGTGCTACAAAATTAATTTTTATCTCGAAAATTCACATTTTAGTTGTTCAATAGCCCCCTAAGTTTTTGTGCTTTGAATTGGATTATTTCTCTCAAAACTAGGGGTGCCCCATCTCTCAGACTATATATATATATATATATATATATATATATATATATATATACGACGGCGGTGTCGTTTGTGAAACTGGAATCTATACCGATGATATTTAGGGTCAGGAAAGAGTTAATATAAATTATAAAGAGTATGGGGCGGTACACGGTACCCTGCGGAGCTCCATACTTTATTTATAGTCCATTGCTTATCGAAAATTCCCACACGTAGTGCTCTATGGAAAGCAGTCCCTCTGAACCCCTAATCTTGCGAGATTGACAGTGTTTAACAGTGATGCACGACCTCAGCCGGACTAACATACATACACGAGGGTGGTCTATTAGGACCAACATAAATATATCAAATTTTCACCCCAATTTTTTTGAAATTTTAAAGTTGTTTCCGTAGGTTGATTCAGTGTATTTTCAATATATTTACGAAACAAGATATTTAGTTTTGATAATAAACACAAAAAAAACTGACAAATTCAAAAACAATTAAAACAGAGATAAAATTATTCGACATATAGAAGAATAAAAGAACTAAAAACAAAATTTTAATAAAAAATTGAAAATTACTGCGCCATTGTAGAAACGCCAATTGACAATATCGGACTCAGGACCGCTGCTGAACACATTCTCTACAACTCGATATTATGTGACTCATACAGAGCTAAACTTACAAAAATAACCCATTTTTTCTTTTTGAAATACTTGCAGTGTCCTTTTTTTTATGTGGAGGGTCGAACTTTTCTTCAGTGTCGATTCCAGTATGTTTAGCTATTGCATTTCGTATGTAGGAATGTAAACCTGACATGGTAGCTCTTGGCTGCATATGATTTTTCATCAACTCCAAACCCAAAGTCTTGATAAATAATCTTCTCTGTTTACTTTGATTCTGATCTGGGTCGCTGTGCCTGGTAATGATAAATGCATTTATGCTAGCAATGTTCGAAATACCCTGAAACACAACTACAGGCCATCGTTTCGTATTCCTTGCAACATTATAACTGGAGCTCATTTTATCCACAATATCGACTACACATTTAGTGCTAATAGAAAATAAAATAACTTCTGGTTTACCAATCATTCAATCGACTGTATCACTGTTGTGGAACGAAGATATCATCAGCACATTCTTTTTCTTCTTTGGCACATAGGAAGATGCCATCATATGAACACCAAACCCAAAAACAGAAGAGCCTACAGAACGATCTTCAGTATGTGTTGAAATTTGCGGCAGTTCTCTTTTATTGCTTTCTATTCTACCCACGACAGTGAGTCTATATTCTGTTTTCAATTCATGGACGAGATCGCAACTGACATCTGCCAATAATTCTTATAAAATAACAACCTAGCAAACTTTTTCCGTTCGCCGCTAGATGAAAACATCATTTAAATAAAATTACATATATGGTCGACGGTGGTCTATTGGGACAAACGTATGAAATCCAAACATACAAAAAAAGATATTACTGTCAAATAAAATATGAATTATACCTTTTTAATTACTTGACAGGTACATAAGATGGCAGATCTAGATAAAATTTATTTGAAACATACCAACGTTTATTATATTTTGCCGAGACTAATAGACCACCGTCGTTCATCGGAGAGTTAAGGTAATACACAAATATGGTCGGCCTTCATCCAAATGTATATCCATCTTCTGTGGATTTGTCACTATGAAAGCCAAATTGTTTGTTCGATATTGAATTATATTTTTCATTATACACTTTCATACTCATTGTGATTACTTTTTCTAATGACAATTCAACTCATGTTTAAAAGATCGAATATGCCACAGTGCAATTGTCAGTTTGACAGCGGCAAAAGTTAGCTGCAACTTTTACAGCGACAAATTCACTAGTGGTTTTTTAACTTATTCATTTGTTCATCAATTGTCGTAGTGTTGGTTGCCGAAATGAATAGTTTGACATGTTTGTCAACAACTTATTGAATTTCTGAGCACTAACAATGAGTCGATTCGGTGAGTCTACGAACGCCGAAATTAGTCAAATTGTTGATACTAATACAGTTGCGACGCAATCATCAATCTGGCGACAATTTTCTACGTTTTGCGATGCAAAAAGATATAAATTTGAGCCAGATACTTCCATCGAGGAATTGAATGTAATATTGCAAGATTGGGCATTTAATATGCGAAAAGGTAACGGAGAAGACTACAAAGAAGCGGTAGTTGAAACAATTTGGAACACCACCGCTAAAATGTTACAAAGTAAATATTATAACGAATTCAATATTGTATTTAACCCTTTCACCGATATTCAGTTTAATTCATCACGAGCTGCACGTTATGCTAAACGTAAAATCCCAGAAGCACAACCGAAAAGAGAAAATCTAGTGCAGCAGCTCTTAATAAATCTGAAGTATATGCAATGGCCAGATTATATGACAAAACGAGACACTTATAACATTGGACAGAGTATTTCTTACACCAAATCTCTTTTGGAAAAAGAAAAATTCTAAAGGTTGGTATAAGGATGTGCCGATTGGAATTGATGAAATTTCCAAATGCTCAGCACAACGTATTGGTATAGATGTCAAAAGTGTCAAAACTACAAATCACTCAAATCGAGCGGCAGCAGTTAGCGAATTGAGTAAAAGCGGAATTGAAGAACAAGCTCTTATAAAAATAACAGGACACAGCAATTCATCATCAATAAAACCATTCAATTCGTTTGGAAAAAAAAAACTTCAACATCTACTACAGAAACGATTAGCTGTGTCACCCGCAGCGACATCACCGTTCCTAGTATGAAGTTCAATAACTGCGTTTTTAATAATTTTACATTCAAATAAAAATGTGTTTATTTTTTGTGTTTCATAGATGAAGTTTGCATTGATATGTTTCTAAATTTCTTATTCATTAAATGGTCCTGCCGAATTACACTCGATGTTCGTATATCAGGTAAATTTGTGTTGTTCAAATCCTAAACTGTTTCCTTTAGCAATTTGATTCGCAAAACTGTCAACCTAAAAACGCTCCCCCTTCGGTGTCGCGTTATTATAGTTGACAGTTTTTCTCGTCTAATTGCTAGGCAACAGTTTCTCATTGAACAACCCAAATTTACCCGATAAAATACAAAGCTCTCATGCAATTATGAGTGAAAAACAAAAAACTTATACTTGGCTGGTTGACTACTCCGTACTGATGAGGGCCAAGAAGCCTGAAACCAGTATGCGGATTGTTAGGTGAACACGACATAAATTGAACATAATCCAGCTTATCAGAAAGAAACATTTGCATTCAATGTCCATTGATATTATATGGAAGTATGCATGGATTTTCAGGTGAATATCATTCAACATTCTGCGTGGTATTTGCCAGGAAAGTAGTTGTTTTTCACCTGAGATCTACCATTTTCTGGTTCAATTTTATATTGAATCCTTTATGTGAAGAAAACCGTTTAATTCGATTTTTCTATTCATTCCACTTCACATGGCACTTATCTTTCACTATATGCTAGACGGGCTTGCCACTCCTACTGAAAAGGAATCTTTTATTTAGAAACCTATCGAGGTGGGAGATTTTCGGAGTGTTCCTTTCTGTCACTAGGTACCGCCAGTTAAAGTTTATCTTTTCCGGCGTACCTATAGGTGTTACAAGCTCGATGATGGTTTGTTTACGTTGTGTCTCACTTCAGTCAGAGTTCTTTGGACCTTTGGCTGGTTGACTACTCCGTACTGATGAGGGCCAAGAAGCCTGAAACCGGTATGCGGATTGTTAGGTGAACACGACATAAATTAAACATAATCGAGCTTATCAGAAAGATACATTTGCATTCAATGTCCATTGATATTATATGGAAGTATGCATGGATTTTCAGGTGAATATCATTCAACGTTCTGCGTGGTATTTGCCAGGAAAGTAGTTTTTTTTCACCTGAGATCTACTATTTTCTGGTTCAATTTTATATTGAATCCTTTATGTGAAGAAAACCGTTTAATTCGATTTTTCTATTCATTCCAATTCACATGGCACTTAGCTTTCACTATATGCTAGACGGGCTTGCCACTCCTACTGAGAAGGAATCTTTTATTTAGAAACCTATCGAGGTGGGAGATTTTTGGAGTGTTTCTTTCTGTCACTAGGTACGCCAGTTAAGTTTATCTTTTCCGGCGTACCTATAGGTGTTACAAGCTCGATGATGGTTTGTTTACGTTGTGTCTCACTTCAGCCAGAGTTCTTTGGACCTTTGGCTTGTTGACTACTCCGTACTGATGAGGGCCAAGAAGCCTGAAACCGGTATGCGGATTGTTAGGTGAACACGACATAAATTAAACCTAATCGAGCTTATCAGAAAGAAACATTTGCATTCAATGTCCATTGATATTATATGGAAGTATGCATGGATTTTCAGGTGAATATCATTCAACGTTCTGCGTGGTATTTGCCAGGAAAGTAGTTGTTTTTCACCTGAGATCTACCATTTTCTGGTTCAATTTTATATTGAATCCTTTATGTGAAGAAAATCGTTTAATTCGATTTTTCTATTCATTCCACTTCACATGGCACTTAGCTTTCACTATATGCTAGACGGGCTTGCCACTCCTACTGAGAAGGAATCTTTTATTTAGAAACCTATCGAGGTGGGAGATTTTCGGAGTTTTTCTTTCTGTCACTAGGTACCGCCAGTTAAAGTTTATCTTTTCCGGCGTACCTATAGGTGTTACAAGCTCGATGATGGTTTGTTTACGTTGTGTCTCACTTCAGTCAGAGTTCTTTGGACCTTTGGCTGGTTGACTACTCCGTACTGATGAGGGCCAAGAAGCCTGAAACCGGTATGCGGATTGTTAGGTGAACACGACATAAATTAAACATAATCGAGCTTATCAGAAAGAAACATTTGCATTCAATGTCCATTGATATTATATGGAAGTATGCATGGATTTTCAGGTGAATATCATTCAACGTTCTGCGTGGTATTTACCAGGAAAGTAGTTGTTTTTCACCTGAGATCTACCATTTTCTGGTTCAATTTTATATTGAATCCTTTATGTGAAGAAAACCGTTTAATTCGATTTTTCTATTCATTCCACTTCACATGGCACTTAGCTTTCACTATATGCTAGACGGGCTTGCCACTCCTACTGAGAAGGAATCTTTCATTTAGAAACCTATCGAGGTGGGAGATTTTCGGAGTGTTTCTTTCTGTCACTAGGTACCGCCAGTTAAAGTTTATCTTTTCCGGCGTACCTATAGGTGTTACAAGCTCGATGATGGTTTGTTTACGTTGTGTCTCACTTCAGTCAGAGTTCTTTGGACCTTTGGCTGGTTGACTACTCCGTACTGATGAGGGCCAAGAAGCCTGAAACCAGTATGCGGATTGTTAGGTGAACACGACATAAATTAAACATAATCGAGCTTATCAGAAAGAAACATTTGCATTCAATGTCCATTGATATTATATGGAAGTATGCATGGATTTTCAGGTGAATATCATTCAACGTTCTGCGTGGTATTTGCCAGGAAAGTAGTTGTTTTTCACCTGAGATCTACCATTTTCTGGTTCAATTTTATATTGAATCCTTTATGTGAAGAAAACCGTTTAATTCGATTTTTCTAAAAAACTCATAGATAGCGAACCTACAGTTTGCGAAGTGACACCTCATTGTGATGCTCCATTCGAAACTAGAAGACGAAGTGTCAGTAGGTGCTGTTTCACAACTCCCCAACCTATAAATATATACTGATCAAATATCGTTCAACTTTCCACTCCACATCGCATTTTCGCGAATTTCAACTTCGGCAAAGGTCCTTCTGAACGAATTCAAATATATTCCGGTTCGGCCGGAATAAGTTTGTTGCTATGAAGTGTAAATGTCAATTCCTGTGATCCTTAGACGAGCGAAAATCTCTTGTGGGTTCGCTCCGCGTGAGAATCTAATAAAAACTTTTCTGTGCATCCATCTGCTCAGGGCGGCCATGCATGAAAGTAATGGACACCTGTATGGTGAATATTTCACATTCCCCTTTAGGTGGGGAATTCAGCCCACAGAAGTGGAAGAAAAACAGCCGAAGCGGCAGGGGAGTGACTACGTGACCGCAAATAAATAACACAAATCTACGATATTTTTTTTTTAAGTTTTTCTACTGAATTGGTAATAATCCTAATAATGGCACTGAATATAATCTAGAAATTTTTTTCACGATATCCAATATGTCACAATTAGCAGAATCGGACAATTTTGTAATTTTGGGGAAAATATGTGTGCATTGCCGTTTAAATGGAATAAAACTATTCATTCAAAGTTTCAAATATTCAGATATTACGAGAAAACACTTAAAACAATTAAAAAATGGAAAGAATCAACGATATGGCTATTTTTTCAAGAAAGGCTTCCTTTTGTTAGTTTCCATCGGTGAACTTCATGTGTTTCTCTGTGGATCATCCAACAGTAGTCTGACATCATAATGACATCATAATGACGTCCCAATAGCCTTGATATTATATTGTAAATTGTAAACGCATGTTGAAAATTATATAGTACCTCACCAGCATGGATTTATGTCAAAAAAATCATCTAATACAAATCTGTTTCTTTTTAGCAATCATGTATTTGAGTCGATGAAATGTTAATCTCAGCTCGATGTTATATATACTGATTTCAGCAAGGCATTCGATAAAGTCGATCACGACATATTACTAAAGAAATTGGGTAGTTTTGGATTATCATATAACCTACTTCGGCTATTTAAAAGTTATCTAGAAAACAGATACATAATGACTAAACACAACGGAAATACATCGGGGAAATTTGAGGCAAATTCGGGAGTGCCACAAGGCTCCAACCTTGGGCCGCTTCTTTTTGTACTTTTTATTAATGATTTGCCTAAAGTACTAGTGTCATCAGATGGCCTTATATTCGCAGACGACTTCAAAATATTAAAAAAGATAGAAACAGTGAGAGATTGTGTGATGTTACAGAAGGACATTAATAGGGTTTCAGAATGGAGTTATAAAAATAAATTATATTTCAATCTAGGCAAATGTTTTGTGTTAACTATAACGCGCATTAAGCGACCGTGTCTCTTTAATTATTCAGTGGGGGGTCAAAGCTTATAACGATGCACTGAAATCAAAGATTAAGGCATAACCTACAACAGCACATTCTCATTTGCCATACACATTGAAAATATTTTAAAGTCAGTTAATAAAATGTTAGGTTTTATAATAAGACAATCTCATATCTTTAATAATATTAACACACTTAAACTTTTGTACTATAGCTTGGTTAGGAGCAAGTTAGAGTTTGGCTCATTAATTTGGTTCACGGAATCTCAAAGTAATTTGAATAAATTAGAAAAAATTCAAAATAAGTTTTTAAGGTTACTCTATTTTAAAAAACATCACGTATACCCTGACTACCAGACAATAAGAAGTAAAACTCTTAGGAATGAATTCAAGATATTATATCTAGAAAATAGAAGACAACTCTCAGTATTGGTGTTTTTATATAATATTATAAATAATAGAATTAGCTCCCCTGAACTTTTGGCCTCAATTAGATTTAACGTGCCACCTAGAAGAATGCGCCAGGTTCCAATGTTTAATATTCCTCCATCATTTAACATTTCGAGATCACCTACGGTAAACATGTTTCGACTTGCGAATCAATTCAATGCATTAATAGATCTAGAATGGACAGTTTCTACTAGAGTTTTTCGTAAAACAATCTTGGAGCATTTAATACTGATATCTCTGTGAAGAACTTTAAAGGTTGTATCAATCCTCATACAATTCAATTAATTTAGGAAAAATTATACGAATATAATTATATATTAACATATAACTAATTTTCTTAGGTGTCTACATTTTGTGAATCTTATAAATTCTGTAAATTTTATTTTATTATGTAAAAAGTTATTAATTTGCACAATGTATCTAATTACATATTTATTCATGTAATAAAAACTTAAGGTTTGTATGAATAATAAATAAATAAATAAACAAATAAATAAATAAATAAATAAATATCCTTTCCATCTCTTTGATATTCTGATAAAACCTTCTTCTTCACTAAAATCTTCATGATTTTTTGGAAAATGATCATTATGAGAATTTGAAAAATTATCTTTTAAACTCATGTTACAACCTGACTTTTTATTTATTATAGTTGGTTTTGAAAAATTAATGGAATTATATGTTTCCATTTCTGTGAAAGTAATTGTAGAATGAATTGCATTGACAAATTCGAAAAACTTTTCTAACTATCTTCCAGATCATTGAGTTACATTTTTTTAGGTCATTTACAATGTTTTTATTGAATATCTCAAAAACCGTTCCGTTAATTTAGACCATATTGCACTCTCAATATTTTGAAAATGTTGACTATCATATACGATAGTTTTATCAACTTTGTATGTTGCGTTTCTAAAATATGCATGTTTGAAGTTTACGGTATTACGATATATGGAGTAACCTATCGATTTAACAACATTTTATGAAACCTTTCGACACATTCAATTCTATTATAGAACTTTTCGAAACCAATTATTTGATACTATAAACAACACGAACCGCACTCAACAACAATTTGGAACTCAACAGTATAGACTCAAAAGAGATTCGAATTATAAATAATGCGCGGTGGCGTTTTGATATTTTTTTTTTAAGAAAATTAATGATCTTCGTTGATTGGCGCTGACTCTAACTCAATTACTTACATTAGTTCAGGAGCTCAATTATCAACACTAAGAAGAGTTATTTTTTGCTGTTCTGTTTCTTTTTTCGTCGGTTTAACTTTTTGTTAAACATTTTTATTTCTCAATTTGTTGTGGCAAAAATGTACTAATTACTACTTACTCAATTAACAATTGAGGTACTCATTATGTTGTAGTGCTATCATTACTCCATATGTGTGCCAAGTTTCAAGAGAATCGGTTCACACGTGGAAAATCAATTATCCCCCATTTTTCTACCCATACGGGCGCATAATTCTTTTTCAAATTCAAATATGACCAACTTCGGGATATACTCTATACAATAAAAAAAAGTCATATAAATCGGATAACCCAGTACAGAGTTATGCCTGATAGCAACGGTTAACTGGCCAAAATTCAGAGGGTGGACGAACAATATCCTCCATTTTGCTACCCTTAGGAGTGTCTTTTTTTTCAATTTTAAATGGGACCAACTTCAAAGTACACCCTATCCAATGAAAAAAAAATCATCGAAATCGGACTGCGTGGTCATGCGTTGTCATACATAAATAAATAATAGTTCAAAAAAAACTAAAAAACACGCTTTAATAGAAAACCAGACTAAAAAAATATAAAATAAGAAAGAAAAGTATTTTATTTAAAAAAAAGCGTGGGGTGCATGGTATCGTGGTACTATATAATTATTGATACCATGCACCCCACGCTTTCTTTAAAATAAAATAATTTTTTTTCTCATTTTATATTTTTTTAGTCTGGTTTTCTATTAAAGCGTGTTTTCTAGTTTTTTTAAACTATCATTTATTTCCTACTTTTTGGTGTGGTTTATTTATACTTTTTTAGTTTTTTTTTAAACTATTATTTTTATTATTTTTTTGCAAATTGAAAAATGGAATAATCTTATCAAATTAGATAATCATAATCCCCCCAAAAACCCCCAAATTTTGAATAAATCAGACCATAATCACAAAACTCGGCCGCATTTTAAAGCCGCCATCTTGAATTTCCCAATTTTAACACAAGAACCCATAATATTCGACCCCAACAACCCCTACATACCAATTTTGAATACAATCAGACCATAATCACAGAATTTGGCCGCCATTTTGAAGCCGCCATCTTGAATTTCTCCATTTTTACAAAAGAATCATAATATTCGACCTCAAAACCCCCACATACCAATTTTGAATAGAATCAGACCATAATCACAAATCTCGGCCGCCATCTTGAATTTTCCAATTTTTACAAGAAAATCATAATATCCGACCTCAAAAACCCCCACATATCAATTTTGAATAGAATCAGACCATAATCACAAAACTCGGCCGCCATCTTGAATTTTCCAATTTTTACAAGAAAATCATAATATTGGACCCCAAAAACCCCCACATACCAATTTTGAATAGAATCAGACCATAATCACAAAACTCTGCCGCCATTTTAAAGCCGCCATCCTGAATTTTCCAATTTTTACAAAAGAATCATATTATTGGACCCCAAAAACCCCCACATACCAATTTTGAATAGAATCAGACCATAATCACAAAACTCTGCCGCCATTTTAAAGCCGCCATCCTGAATTTTCCAATTTTTACAAAAGAATCATATATTGGACCCAAAAACCCTCACATACCTATTTTGAATAGAATCAGACCATAATCACAAAACTCTGCCGCCATTTTAAAGCCGCCATCCTGAATTTTTCAATTTTTACAAAAGAATCATAATATTGGACCCCAAAAACCCCCACATACCAATTTTGAATAGAATCAGACCATAATCACAAAACTCGGCCGCCATTTTCAAAGCCATCTTGAACTTTCGAATTTTCACAAGAGAATCATAATATTTGACCTCAAAAACCTCCACATACCAATTTTGAATAGAATCAGACCATAATCACAAAATTCGTCCTCCATTTTGGTGCCGCCATCTTGAATTTTTCAATTTTGACGAAAGAATCTTAATCTCCAACCACAAAAACTTTCGGATATCAATTTTAAAGCGAATCGGACCATAATCACAAAACTCGTACGCCATATTGGAGCCGCCATTTTGTTTTTTCTCCACACAAAAATTTCTCAATGCATTGTCACCGGAATTATGAACACCTGCCAAATTTCAAATCATTCGGACGTCTGGAAGTGGGTCAAAATCGCACCCAAAGAGTCGGTTACAAACAAACAAACAAACAAACATACAAGTGAAGCTAATATAAAGCGTCGGTTAAAAGAGTATTAAGACCTAGTATATGTTGTGCCATCTATTAACAGTTCTCAGAACCATTCTTTACTGTATATCTATCTTTTTCTGAGCCAATAAAATCGGCATATTACCAAGATTCACAGGAGAGTTATCGTGGTTTTATTCTCGTCAGTTTTCCATCTTCACAGGAGTTTGTTATTCTTACTATATTGTTCATTCATACAGAAACACAGGTAAACCCTCCACCTAACGGTGAATATTTAACACTGTAAAAAGCTACCGGGAAAACCTAATCGGATTTGGCTTTTCCTCCATTCATCTAGACAATCTGGAATTGAGTTTAGCCAGCCGGGGAATTATTATTCGTCAGTGAACGTACTTCGATTGAATATGGGGAAGAGTTGCACGTTGAATTGAAAGAACCAGTAACGCCTTTACACCTTGCCAACCAATTAAAAATGACAATGCTTCGAGAATAGGTTGCCGAAATACCACGCCAACGTTGGAACGGCTTCTGCATACAAATAACTGACGTCATAGATGTGTAGAGAAAACGCCTCAATGTTGTTTGGGGAGGTGAAGAAATTATACTTTTGATTTGAGTTTTCTACCCCCATATAGTAATTGGATGGACGGGTGTGAAGTTAGCCACATCCACAAGTACACTGAGAAAAATGAAATCTCGATAATTTTAGTTTCTCCTTTTCCGTTTTTTCGCATGGATTTGCATTCAGTTAGGGTCGTGAATTTACTGAGATTTCCAGTTTCAACTGGAGGTGAGAAAATTTGATGGGACTGATCAATAAATTCGATTTGAAGAAGTGGAATGGTGGTAAAATAATTAAAAAAAAATCACAGTCCTTTCTTCATCACAGAGGCCACAAATGGCTTTGTACACCATTCTGCTTGTAATGTGATATTGTTATCGGTCTTTCCTTCATTACAAGGAATACCATAATTTGCCAGGCCATCAAAGGGGATGAAAATAGGGGTTGATATATTTTGAAAATTCACATAGGCTACAAATGGCTTTGTACATCGTTGTGCCTGAATGTCTTATTGTTATTTGCCTTTTTTCATCTTTGATATGGTGCCAGAATTTCACAGGCCGCCGATGTGGGTAAAATGGGAGTCGATATAATTTGAAAATACACGGATGGCTTTCTACAACTTTTGTTACATAATTGGAGTTATATACCGGTGCCACGTTATAGTTTGCCAGACTGGCAAATGATACTGTACATTTTTCAGCTTGTGATGTTCCGATAAGATTATTTTGTGAGGAAATAAATATTCCTCAGGACGAGATCTCGTCCTAGAATCTACTGAAATATATTTGTTTAGATATATATTGAATAATGATACAAAATACTTAAAATAAATTGATGACCTAAATAGTTTAAATCGGAATATATGAGATCGCCTCAACAGAAGAAAACAATATCAAAAACATATTGGAAGCATAAAGGTGTTCAAAGCCATTTGTGGCCTCGGTGGATTCTCAAAATATATTAACCCCCGTTCACCCCCTTTGACGTCCTGGAAATTCTGGCATCGTATGAGTGGTGAAGGGGAGGCCGATACCGATAACATATTAATGGAAAAAAGGTGTACAAAGCCATTTGTAGCCTCTGTAAATTTTTTAAATATATCAACCCCCCTTTTCACTCCTTTTGACGACCTGGCAAGTTCTGGCATTCTTATCAGTGATGAACGAAATACCGATAAGAATAAAATATAAATGGTCGAAAGGTGTACAAAGCCATTTATAGCCTCTGTGATTTTCAAAATATATCAACCCCCATTTTCACCCCCTTTGTCGGTCTGGCAAATTCTGGCATCTCATCAGTGACGAAAGAAAGACTAATAACAATAAAATATGAGAAGTAGAAAGGTGGAGAAAACCTTTTGTGGCATCTGTGAATTTTTTTAAATAACTTCTTGTCATTCCACTTCCTCAAATCGAACACCTTCAGTTGAACCTGGAAATCTCAGTATATTCTGAACGCCCTTAAATAAATGAAAGTCCATGTGAAAAAAGGGAAAGGGAGAAACTAAAATTATCGAGATTTTATTTTTCTCAGTGTACTTGTGGATGTGGCAACTTCACCCCCGTATTGGACGGTGCCTCAATGTTTCAAAACTTGAAGAGTAGTTACAATACAAAAAATCTGAAAAACAGATGTTACACTCTCAAATATAGACGTACTCAATCAAATGATAGGATTTATCGATAACAATAATATTCTTTGCTCGTACCAATCAGGATTTCGATTTTCAATTTTTTCTGTTATCATTTATATGTTAAAAAATAGTGAAAAATTAATTGAAAAAATATATGAATATGAATTTTTGGGTTAAATCCTGGAAATGAAAACACAGCCCAATAACTATGGTGTGCCGCAAGGAAGCGTTCTAGGTCCTCTTTTGTATCTATTATATGTGAATGATTTGGGTTCTGTTTTGCAAAATTTTCAGTTAATGTTGAAAAGGGAAACATTCTCAATAAAATATTGAATGGAACTTTTTCTTAAAATAAAAATAAAATATGTAAAAATAAGTTTTTTCTATCCTACATTTTTTGAATTTTCAGAAAAATATTACTATTCAATATTCAACTGAGGTTAAATTATACGATGAAAGATAGTGACTAAAGTTAATGTTTCAATCGTAGATGCTTCCACATCTGAATTTATGAACAGCCTATCCATATTTTGAAACAAATCAATACGAAGATTCATTTACAATAATGCTTGATAGAGGACTTTCTTGATGTACCTTCATTTTATGGAATAATAATGACTCATCATCATTTCAGCTCATTACTGAAACAATGTTCTTACGATTTTATTCATTTTCTTTATTGCTTGCCTATTCTGATGAGCATAATTGGAAAATAACTAACCAGATATCGATATATTTTATGAATTATAAATTTGATCATTATCACATGATTGCTTCAAGCATGAATACATGATTCATCAGATATTCGGTAAAACGAAATTCATGACTATTTTACAAAGGGTATTAGAATATTTTTAGTTGATTTTTAAATTGCCAGGACCAAATTATTAACTGAAGAAATTCAACAAAAAAAAATTTTAGAATATTTCTGATAGATTTCATAGTAATGACTATTGCGGATGTTTGTTTGAAGGTTGTAGATGATGTGGTAACTTGATTGCTCTCGTTTCGGACGTCTCAATGGATTCAAAAGGTTTTCACGACGTTTCGACTGCTTGTATCTGCAATCGTCTTCAGGTGAATACAGTTTTCACCTGAAGACGTTTGCAGGTACAAGCATTCGAAACGTTGAAAACCTTGCTACTCTATTAAGACGATGGACGTCTGAAAAGAGAGTAATTATATTGCGGATATCTCACACGCATATTTGTTTTTGTTTCTTATAATGAAATATTTTGGTTGAGTTCGAAGTTACGTTAAATCGGTCGCGTTATTCAAAATGGCGTGGCGGCTGCTGTAACTTTGAGGAATTTGAAATTATCGTTTTTGAAGCAATATTGGCAAATTTTATGCCATCCAAAAGAGCTCTTTAATCCCCACAATTCTCATCTGAAGAGTATATAGAGGGTGATCAACGTCATCATGTGAAAA
The DNA here is from genome assembly GCA_018342105.1 of Gonioctena quinquepunctata. Lineage (NCBI taxonomy): Eukaryota > Metazoa > Arthropoda > Insecta > Coleoptera > Chrysomelidae > Gonioctena > Gonioctena quinquepunctata. The sequence continues at coordinate 216,242 of JAFIRS010000379.1, read as the reverse complement.
ATTATACAGTATTATACAAAACGAACGGAGAAGAAAATGATTAAAAAAACAAATTTGAACAAAAATATTACCATTTGTTATGCCCCGAGAAAATTCATATATAAACAACGATTCTATACGGTAATAAATAAGCAACCTCAAATATGAAAAATCATTTTAACGAATAATCCAATTTCAAGACGTTGAAAATACAGACGGGAAATAGCTAGCTGATGTGGTTAAGAAAAAAGTATTTGGAAAGATGACATCCGACCTAATAAAAAGTTATCTTTATGGAGTCAAAACTTGTCAACACTTACTGAAAGTGCATACGTGTGAAAGTCATTTTTTCAGAAAATACATACATTAAATACAAAAATTATAGCTATTAATTGTCAAACACACGTGAACGAAAAAAATAATATTTTAATGTATGAAAAAAATCATTAAAATACCCCGCGGACACAGGATGCACTCTAAAATTATCTACAGCTGAATAAAACTTAATTCCATGTGATTTAACCCTAATAAACATGTCATTAGGTTGAAATAAATTGGGGTTCTCAATCTTTCCCAGAGTCTATCAGTATGAGTTGAGAGACATAAAATCTTTCATCGCACCCGCTGATGGGCATGCAGTAATGACATTAAAAACTTTCATCCTACCCTTCGTGGAAGACATAATTAAAACTTACGCGGTAGACGGCATCAACTCGAAAAATATAAAAGACCAGAAATTTATTCAAGCGTCCAAGCTCAAACACTCAACTCGACTCAATAGTTACGTCTATATACACAGTGGGTATGTTGTTAGATCAAAATTCAGTTTCAAACTGCCAATATAAACGATGGAAATGTATCTAGAATCAGTGTTCTAGAAATTAATATTCACAATTAGAATCCGATTGGAATTGTGTGTGAGAACCATCAACTGTAAAATGGTAAGCTGTTTTTTTGTTGTTTGTATTATTTTGGCATATTCAATCTTTTCCAACTATCATTAAACTGAATGGCATTATTCGATTTTTCATGTGATCCCTATCCAAAGTGAAAATGTTTCATATTATTTTGAATTTACTTAATTGAATTATTTTTCCCACAAAAATTCATTAAATTAGCCTTGACTTTTGAACTACTCTAGGGAATCTTCAGTTATCTGTATTATAAATAAATACCAGACTTTTGTTCATGGCAGAATACGTTCCGCAAGTTTTTGATCTATCGTAATGCGAGTCTAGAAATATTTCACAGTGTTATTGAATGAAATTAATTTTATATCCACTTTCTGTGAAGAATTACCAAATTCTAAGAATCATGCATCTAGTTTCGTGGAATGACACTGGCTTATTCAACATTTTTTTTATTATTGTTTTATTTTTTTCAATTAGTAGCGTTCAGATATCTTGTTCAAAAGTGTGTGTGAGCATTTGAAGTTAATACATTGCAAACCTTTTCTACAATTGATTTGGGAATGATACTTGTTCATTCATTATAGTGTCCTTATTTTTTTTATATTGTTAAATTATTACAATATTTGATATTATATACAGTGTGATTGGAAAAAGCTGAATTTATTTCATAACTGGTTTAAAAGGGTTATTTTATATGGTAAAATTGTAGTTAATCTCAAAGTCATTATGAAAATATTAGATTCTTGAAATCTTAGGCCCTTCATACAGAGGCTTCAGAAAATTGATAGAAATTACTGTCAGTTGTAAAACAATTATTATAATTTTGGAACATGTATTTAGTACTACAGAAGTATTTAATCTGTATGGATTAGAATGTCATACCATACAGTTTGTATTTGTTGTAACGAAGTATGTTTTTTTAATAAAAGAACATTTAGTGCATGTTCTCTGTAGCCTGGTGAAATCACACATTGTCACTGAACTGTACACAAAATTGTTCTTTCATGTAACTACACCCTCTGTAATAATGATATCCCCACTACGTTGAGAATGATTTGAGTTGTAGGAACCCAGGAAATTAGATTACAAACGATACAATCCACACCGAATACGCGATTGAAATATAAGTTATGCACAGTCTGACCTACAGTGCCTCAGATCTGAATTTCCAACTCTTCAATATCTCAATGAAATTATAGAGTTGAATGAAATTATAGAGTTGAATGAAAGTTATAGAGTTGAATGAAACCGAAAGAAACCCAGTATGGTATTCATTTTATTTATTCGAGTGAGATTACATAGAAATATCAGGAAGCATTTATAAGAAGATTCAAAACCTTCTACTACACCTGATGATAGACTTCAAGGTTTACAAAAAAATATAAATGAATTTTTTGTTTTCCTTATAGAAATATGTCTGACTTATGTATGCTTCATTGATGAGAATTTCATAATCAATAATGTGAAATCTACCTTTCCCACTGCAATATTTTATGAATCCCCCTACACAGTTCCTTCGGTTAGGGAATTTCCATCTTGTTCTATATTCCGTGACTGGTTTATCAAAGCCAGTACAAAAACAAATACATTATAAATTCAAACTCTAACCACCATGTTGAAGACGAAAAAACAAGGGGCGATAGTATCTCAGTATTACGGGTAGTAAATCTGTTGATATCACTATATCACAAAAAAGAACAGAAAAACAATTCCAAGACCTCATTTACATATATACATATTGTGATTTATACAGGGCTCTAATGATTTCCCATAAATATACATCAGGGAAATGGTTCCCCACAGGTATGCCCCTGGCTCATGTCGGATTCGGGGAAAGGTGGATCAATTTGGATTTGCATTGAATTGACACAAAGGGAGATCGGACGTTCGATATACTAGCAGTGAATGTATGAAAGGATATTTCGAAAGGAAATAAACGATCACAGCATTGTAACATATAATTATATCAGAGAAGTTTCAAGAAAAAAATAAGTGCGTGAAACCTTCACGGGCGGTTCTGAAGTAAATAGTTGTTTATTATACAAGGGAAAAACTATTAGATTTTAGTTCGAGGTTGCGTTGAAAAAACCAAGAGCTAAAATCTAATATTTTTCCTGTGTATAATACACAATTTTTTTCTATGACTGGAAAAATGAAGATTCAATATTGAAAAAACATATTATTACAATATATTAAAGGCAGAAAATTATCGATGTGAAATAAGAATTCTTAAACTGGTAGGCTGTTGACAATTAGACCTGCGTTGCAAAGGAAACCTCTGGAGTAATCAAATATCTGTCAATTAAATTCTGTGATTTGATTGAAAAATTGCGAACTTATTGGTTGTTAAGTAGTTATTTTGAATAATATAAAGTTAAAAAATGTCTGATTCCGAGTTTTCTCTGATTCCACCGGTGTTAGTAGATGTAGCGAAAGTAGCTTTACAAAAATTATTGCCAGCTAAATCGCGGAAAATTTACGAATCAATAATTTGTGCGTTTAAAAAAAAATCGTGTCAGAATTTAATAGTATATATTGATAATGTAATTAACAGTGGGATATAGGAAGTTATGAACTTATTCACATCGACCATTACAAATAAAAAAACACTTGAGAGGAAGAAAGTTTTTCACTCCTGAAAACTATAAATGAATCAATTTCAGTGAATTTAGTGATCCAATATAATATTGAAAAAAAATCAATCCCGTTATTTTTATCTACCCATTTTTTAGATATTATGTTAAAAAAATCAAAAAATGAAATTTTGACTGATTGGTGTTACAAACCAATACACTCATTGAAATACATAAACTTCCACACTTCACACCCATTGACACAAAAAATTAATACCACCAACAATCTAACAGAGAGCCACACTCTCACCAACTGAAATGTTCAAAAACAAAAACTGTTACCCCAAAACTTTGGTGCCAAAATTATTCAAATCAGAAAAATACACGTAAACAGGAAAATAGAGTACCAACAAACAGTGAAAATGCAAAGCTTCTTCTCTGTTTAGTAGTTTTGACACCTTAACTATGCAATATCGAGTAAAAAAAATGTGAAAACACTGTCAAAAAATATTCTTTTACCACAAGATTGAAAACCAAAACACCAAAAGACCAAAAATCCAATATTATATACAAAATACCACGTGCTGATTGTGAGAAAGTATACATAGGACTAAATAGGAAAATGATTCAAAACCAGGATAACCGAATACAATTTTTTTAAAAACCTTCGATCTTACAGAACACTTCTCCCTTCATTTTTTTGATTTTGAATCAGTCACCATCATAGGTCAACAATGAAAGAAAAAACTTTACGAACTGGTAGAATTGACGATATACATGAAGAGAAATGTGTGACTAAGAAATAGGACATTGACAACCTTAACACATATTTCAACATGATAGGGAAGATCAAAAACAAATTGGTTATCGGGAGCTGGAGCATGTGGTTTATTTTCACGTTTTAGTCTTGTCCTTTCGTCGGTTTGCTTGAATGAAAAAAAATAAAAATAATAACTAATAAAAAATCTTCTTAAAGACAAGCTTGTATTTAAGCCGTGTACTTAAACGTATAAAATAAGTTTAAGGCATCGATGACAATGATTTTATTATTTTTTATTGAATTATTTGTTTTTAAAAACCTTGTCGCGCGAAGTGTTCATAAAAGTAGGTACCAATTAATTTCATTGGACAATGATTGGTTGGTGAGTAAAACAACTTGTCAAAGTATCAATTTTATTACAATTCGCGCGACAAGCTTTTTGAAACCAAATAATTCAACAGAAAATAATTGAATCATTGTCAGCGATGAATTAAACTGATTTTTTACATTTCAGTACACGCCTTACTAAAAGGTTGACTCCAAAAAAGTTTTTATTAATTATTTTATTTTTTGCTTTCAAGTTCGCCCTAATCTGTTTATTTCTAATAGAGCATCGTTATTACGAAGTATCTTCCTTGTGAGTTCTGAGCTGGAAGAAATCATGATCTCCGACACCAAAAACTCCCACACACCAATTTTGATCAGAAAACACATTCACCATCTTGAATTTATGAATAAAAAAATTCATAATTTCCAGACCTGAAAACCCCCACATACCATAATCCGAAAACTCATCTTGGGGCCGCCAGCTTGAGTTCATAAATTTTTACAAAAACTTCAAAATCTACGTCCGCGAAAACCGCCACATACCAATTTTGAATCAAATCGGACCATAATCGCAAAACCGGTCCTCTATCTTTGGGCCGCCATCTCAAATTCATGAATTTGTAAAAAAACATAATCTCCGACCCCAAGAACCCCCGCATACCAATTTTGAATCGAATTGGACCACAATCACAAATTTCGTCCTCCATCTTGGAACCGCCATTTTGAATTTATGAATTTTGACAAAAAATTCCTAATTTCCGACCCCAAAAACACCCACTCACCAATTTTGAACGAAATATAACCATAATCAGGAAACTTGTCCTTCATCTTGGGGCCGCCATTTCGAGTCCATAAATTTCTACAAAGAATTCAAAATCTACGACAGCAAAAACCACCGCATACCAATTTTGAATCGAATCGGACCATAATCGCAAAATTCGTCCTCAACCTTGCGGCCGCCATCTTGAATTCATCAAATTCGACAAAAAAATTATTATTTCTGACCCCAAAAACCCCCGCATACCAATTTTGAATCGAATTGGACCATAATCACAAAATTCGTCCTCCATTTTGGGGCCGCCATTTTAATTATAATTGACAAAAAATTAATTTCGACCCCAACCCCCATACCAATTTTGAATGAATTGCATAATAAAATCGTTCGCCATCTTGGGGCCGCCATCTTGAATTCATGAATTTTGACAAAAATTCATAATCTTCGACCCCGACCCCCCATACCAATTTTGTGAATTGGACCATAATCACAAAACTCGTACCCCATCTTAGGGCCGCCATTTAGAATTTATCAATTTTGACAGAAAAATCCTAATTTCCGACCCCGAAAATCCCCACATACCAATTTTGAATCAAATCGGACCATAAATAATAATCTCGTCGGCCATCTTGTTGCCGCCATTTTGTTTGTTTCTCTAACAAAAATTGTGTAATGCAATGTCACCGGAATTATGAGCACCTGCCAAATTTCAAATCAATCGGACGACTAGAAGTCGGTCAAAATTCACTTGCAAAATTTGACCCAAACTAACAAACGAACTAACTAACAAGTGAAACTAAGTAAAAGCTCGTAAAAAAGCTGGGTGGATATCCAAACACGAGTGGCGATTGCCAACAGTTCAGTAAGTTCATCTCCTCTTCTGTTTTTGTGAACGAGGAAAACCAACCTGAATGTAAGTAACACTGTGTATCTGTTTTTCCCTAGCTATACTAGTAAGATATACAATTTCTAATTAAAATCGGATCTCTTTTGTAAATTCTGACAATGGGTCTATTGAAACAATCAGTGCATATGAAACATTTGTTGGTTTCCTCTATCCCTCCATTAATACACTTATCCCACAATCCCCCCTGCAATCCCGAAACTTCCATTTCAGACACACAGAATCAAAAGTCCACCAAACCTCTACTACTCCGCTTTGCATCTACACACAAAGCGAATACGTTCGAGATGATATAATGGCAGTGTTAATGGAAATTGCATTCTCTTGAAAGGTCTCTCATAGTCATCTTCGTCGAGGATTCGCTTACCACTAACGTCCGTATTGAATGGATTGATGCTCGAGGTGAATGATAATAATGGTGCTTCTTGGTTTCGGTAAGTTAAACGCGTCATTCTGGTTTAAATTAATACGAGCCTACGATATTCTAGGAAACATGAAATATTATAATTTGGAAAAGAATTAGGAATTGCGGCATCTGGTAATATATTAGGAAATAATGAAATTTATGTGTATCGTTAGCACTATGACGTTGATCGATTCCACAACAACGTACTTATATCATGCAAGTGAGGGCAAATGTGTACAAAAACGGATATATTTTTTTATTACATTACATGCTTTTATTAAACTTGCAATATTTGTACGTAACTATGTATGTATGTATGTTCGGGTCAAATCTTGCAACTGAATTTTGACAGACTTCTAGTCGTCCGATTGATTTGAAATTCAGCAGGTGTTTATAATTCTGGACAATGCATTATGGAATTTTTATAGGTGAAAAAACAGAATGGCGGCTCCAGGATAGCGGACGATATTTGTTATTATTGACCGATTTGATCAAAAATTGGTATGTTATGGTTTTTGGGGTCGGAGATTATGAATTTTTTGTAAAAATTCATAAATTTAAAATGGCGGCTCCAAGATGGCGGACGAGTTTTGTGATTATGGTTCGATTCTATTGAAAATTGGTATGTGGGGGTTTTCGGAGTCAGAGGTTATGAATTTTCAGTCAAAGTTCATGAATTCAAAATGGCGGTTTCAAGATGGCGGACGAGTTTTGTGATTATTGTCCGATTCTATTGAAAATTGGTATGTGTAGGTTTTCGGTGTCGGAGATTATGAATTCATTGAATAGTCACTGTGATTGAGTTGCCGCTGGAGAAAAGCATTATACATTGTTCATTTCATAACATATCGGTTGGGTGAAATTGTTAATGAGTGTAGTTGCACTATTAACTTGGGGAAACGTTCATAAACGAATGTGTTGACTTATTCTATGGAGCGAATAATAGCTCGATTGTATTATGGTTATTTATGGGACCATACTCTGAAGTACTATCAGGCTACAATTGTTTTTGCTCATTTATGGTCTTTTAGTCAACATCGAATGAAATAATTCGTGATGAGTATCAAAAGAGTAACAGATGCAGAACTTCTTAAGATTATTGAGGAAATCACTTATGAGGATTAACCCGATGATAAACAATATGTAGTGCTACTTTCGTAAAATATTTCGAACTATACTACCTTATCATTCAATAAAGAACTATTTCTGATTGATTTCAATATTTTTTATAATTAATTAATTTTTAATTTATATTAAAAAAAAACATTTGAAGGTTCTTTCAAATGCCTGCCGGTACTTCAAGTATCACCTCTATTTTTTATAAAAAAAATGTCTCAAAAATCTAAAAAAGAATTGATATGCTCATTTCATCATTTCAATAGACTTGGTCACAAAAAAAATTGGAAAACCTATATTTTTTATTAGTCAGGCCACAAAGGATTGAGCCGTGCACTGAAACGTATAAAATAAGTTTGAGACAATGGTTTCAAAAAGCTTGGCGCGCTAATTGTAATGAAATTAATACTTCGACAAGTTGTTACTTACCAACCATTTATTGTCCAATGAAATTAATCGGTACCTACATTTATAAACTCTTCGTGCGACAAGCTTTTTGAAACCAAATCATTCGACAAAAAAAAATCATTGTCAGCGATAACTTAAACTTATTTCATGCACGGCTTGAATAAAAGCTTGTCTTTAAAAGTTTTTTTTATTCTATTCTGGTCGTAAGACGTGACAATCTGGAAAAGAGAGTATGATTAAATGCGGAAAGTGGTGAAATTTCCTCAATTAGGCGTCCCAAATTTACCAATCTATATGAAAAAAATTATATTTTGCTGAAATAAGAAATATAGTGAGAATGCTCACAAGTTTTACTTCAATCAAGATGATTTTTTATTCTCATGACATATAGGCCGAAAGCGCTTTGCTTAAATATACAAAATTTTAAACGAAATGTGGAGCTTTAATTTTCAAAATATTGTTTCATTCTTCGAGTTTTCCTGAGGTATTCTTTACTAATTTCATGGAATTTTCAGGCAAGTATATCAAAATACTCTCTTTAATTCCTACTGAATCGATGTTCGAAATGACAAAAATAACACATAGATGAAATAATGAGCATTTCAGTCTAGAAAAATTTTAATTTGTCAAATTATCCTTTCTTGATTTTTCAGACTATCATATTTGTTGATAACTCATTGTGTGTTGTTAGGACTATGACGTTCATCGACCACACACCAACGAATGTTCTTCTTGGTGTACGCAAAATTCGTACAACTTGAAAAGGGAAACATTCTCAATTGAATATTGACTAGAAATATTTTTCTGTAAATTGAAAAATCCACGATAAATGAAGTTATTTTTTATGATGATCGTGGAAGCGTGAAATAGATTTTCGTCGACAAAAATGTATTGGAGAGCTAGTAAATGCGATGCCTCTCTTGCGTCAATGTTACGAAATATTTCTGGTGAGTACTCTCTTTTGGAAAACATTCTTCTCTGCCTCATTCATCTTTATGAGTTCTTAATTAAGACTGGAATAGAAAATCAAATAACTATCTGAATGAAAATACAAATTTTCAATTACAGATTTTTTCTTTTAGTTAGGGTCTTTTCAGAATATCTATCAGATGTAGTTCAATGTCCAGCGTGGCTTAAGCCGGGGAAGTAGTTGTTTTCTGTTAGACGTTCATAAAAAATAACTTCATTGATCGTGGATTTTTTAATTCACAGAAAAATATGTCTAGTCAATATTCAATTGAGAATGTTTCCCATGAATACCCAAAAGAGGTTATCTTGACGATGGAAGATAGTGACTAAAGTTTATCTTTCAGTCGCAGATGATTCCACATCTAATTTTATGAACATCCTGTTCATATTTTCAACAAATCAATCATACAACTTTTTGTGAAGTGACCACTGGTGAGACCTGTACCAACGTTAATTCAAGTCTGGAAGAAGATTCAAATTCCTGAGCAATATTAGACTTGTACATTATTTTTATGTGTGAATTCGTGCGTGGCGGGTGTTGACAATCAGTGAGAATCATCGAAAGGGCTTGTCTCATCATAATAAACTAATTCTTATTATAAAATAGTATGTTTTTCACTCCAGCAAAACTAAAGAAACTCCATGTTGAAGTTCATTTGATACACCGGAAAGCGTAATATTCCGAAAGAAGTTTCAGTTTGCTAGCCTTCATCTTCCAAAAATGCCCTTCCGCGTGCCCATATTGTCCTAGGAATTTGATATACCGACATTTCTCCTACTGCCTATATCAAAGCTTCTTTGTTTCGGTTGTTTTTCCTACATCAAAGAGCTGTATCATATTTATGTTTACGTATCCTCTCAGAGTTGTTTTTTCAGCTACGCATTCGCTGAATGGCCAACGGAATTAATCGTCGATATATTTTCCTCTGGGCTGTTTTAATTGCGCAGCTCTTGTTGTTTCGTACATCATCAATTCAGCAGAAATTAAAATGCAAACTACTTAGGTAATAAAATCACAGAAACGGAAACTCATAATAACAGATGTTCCCTTTCAACAAGCCGACGATTTTATCTCCTGATCAACATAATGAACCGAAAAATGAGTATATCGCAAACAGGTTCTCGGGCAGTTCCTTGCAAGGTTATCGAAAACAAGCTTGGCGTGTGAAATTCACTGATATCGTCCTTTTTAATCTTTCAATTTTAATACCTCACTGATATTTTGATGGACTAATTGACTGTATGATGCATGTTTTCCGTTCCATTGCGCTGGGTGGTAGGCAGTTGCGGAGATCAGGGACGGGGCCAGAACAGTGGGCATCACAGACGAAAAAATTGATTCAATCGAATACATTTCACAAACAAAGAACTCCGCACGAAAACATTGGCTCTCAGTCGAATTGGCTGAAATTTTATTATGTTATAGTAGGATGGGTAATTAGAAAAAAGTGTGAGTTTAAATGATTTGTATGTTTAGTTTCGGAGATATAAACGGTCAAAGTTCGTAAAAACGTCGTATTGGGGTAGGATTGACAAAGAAAAAAACTGTTTTTTAGTCGAAATAAGACAAAGTAAGAATGAAAATGTATTGATCGGAACCCATAAACATGTCCAATTATAATCTTATTGTACATTAGGTTGTATACGGGTCATGGTCAAAAAAATAGTTTTTTCGGAGATATCATAGTTTCAGCCTATTGTAGGCGAAAATCGTGTTTGGTTTCTTGATGTCTCTCTCTGTTTGAATTGTATATTTTTTTAAATTTTCGAGTATACCCCTATACTGAAAACAATTGACAGATCGTTTTTGATTACAAAAAAAGGAATTAACTGCTACTGCCCATTGAATGAAAGATAGGGTAACATTCCGATGAACTCAATTGTTCAATATTACCTTTAAATAAAAGGTGCGATACATTTTTTTTAGGTCATTTACAATGTTCTTATTGAATATCTAGAAAACTGTTCAGTTAATTCGGACCATATTTCACTCACAATATTTTGAAAATGCTGATTATCATATACGATAGTTTTATCATGTTTGTATGTTGCGTTTTTAAGATATGCATTTTTGAAGTTTACGGTATTACGATATATGGGGTAAACTGGGGATTTAACAAAACTTCATGGGACCTTTCGACACATCCAATTCTATTATAAAACTTTTCAAAATCAATTATTTGATACTATAAACAACACAAACCACACTCAACAACAATTTGGAACTCAACAGTATAGACTTAAAAAAAAATCGGTGTAGTGAAAGGGGTAAAAGTAATGACCTAACTTTTTTCTTCGAGTATACCCGTGGATGTGGCTAACTTCACACCGGTATCCTAGATGAAGAATGCGGTTCTCTTTAATTTGGGAAAGTTATTGAATTATTTCCTAGAAACTACCCCCTCCCCTACCACCCTCTGAAGGGCTGACAAACTATAGGGGGGATGTCGTTCGATTTTTTTTCCTTCATGAGACACATCCTGAAAGCAGAATGCGGTACTCTTGCATTAAGGAAAGTTATTGAATTATTTTCCAGAAACTACCCTCATATCAACCTCTGAAAGCCTGACAAACGGTAAAAGGGGTATAGTAAGTGGGTAGGATGATATTATTGTTAGTGAATTGCTTGACTTGATTAATTTGAATGATTTTTTTCGCGTAACTCCTTTGGTAAAAGCTGAAAATGTATTGACCTAACTTTTTGGATTTTTTTTTGAGATTTTTAGTGTCATGGCATAGTAAAGAATTGCTTTATAAGTACTTCATACTTTCGAATTCCCGAATCCAGAATTTCAGTTGTTTTGTTTTATTTTCGTTAGGTCTATATCTTATTGATTGGACTTAAACTAGAGAGGAATGCGATCGGATCAATTTTAGAATAAAATCTACAGGCCACCCTCCAATTCGTAGTAAATTTGTGGAACGAAACCCCAACTTTGTCCTTTGCCTGTTTGACATAATAACGAATCGGATTTTATGCGTCGTAAAGAAAGTTGAGAGTGAAAACCGGCGATAAAATATGAGTTTTAATAAAAGGAGCACATATAAATTCCATTTAATAGCACGTAAAGCAAGGGTAGGTGGCAGAGGAAACAGCCATTTATAGAATTCAGAGCTAGGAGTTATACTGGAAGCGTGTGGTGTGACTAAGTTGTAGTCGGTCCGGCGGAGAAAACACGCTTAAATATGACCTTTGACACGGAACGAATGGTTCTTTCCCGGAATTATTTCGGCTGGCAGGGAAAAGATGAAATACGTTTGCCCGGTAGTTTGGGAATTGATGAATGAGTGCGGATGTAATTTCTCCCGGCCAATGGCAATTCGTGTTTGCAGGATTTAACTATTGATTCAACCCTCTAGGGGGCGCGAGTAGATCTATTATAAAACTTACATTATTCTTATAGAAATGAGCCCACAAACGTGTACTTTTATGAACCTGCTTGATCATTTTCCAGAACGTGGACCTCCTAACTTTTATTATTTGTTATATTGCCACTGCCTATAGTGTAATAATAATTCATTTACAATTGAATTAAGTTAACAAGATAACACAGTGAAAATATGAAGTAGACCAGATTCACTATACAATCCGTTTCTTTTATCATGTCTTAACATTGCTAGATTCTTAACCATAAGAGGTACGAGGACGATTAAACGGGAAAAATGGTACCAGTGTGAAAACAGAAATGGTCGTCGAGCCAGAAACGAATTATATATGGAAATAAATATTTATTTAACATTCGTATTGAAAAAATATGATATTTGTCAAGAAATACATTTTTTTTAACGTCCTAGTAATGAGATATACTGTCATATGTCGCTATTGCTCCTAAAAATCCATATTAGTGAAACATTTTTTTTAAGTGGCACATTTACAAGCATATGGGTAGGAATAGTTAAAAGAATGTGTTTGTTCAATGGTTTTATTCCAAACGAAATGTCTGCAATTCTTGGGATAAAAAAATGCAACAAGAATAAACAATTTTAATGTTCCTATAAACTAGATAAAATACCTACTGAAATAAGAGCAGTGACTAGAAACAATCACACAATAATATTTTTAAAATCAGTTATTATAAAATGGCTTCAAGAACTTATCACTGAGGGGTGATAAGAAAAAATAAAACGCATTCCACGAAGGTCCAAAAAAGAATTTCGATGAATACAGAAGATTTAAGTAAAAACTGTAAGAAGTTGTTGTTTTATTCAGACTTGAATATTTTTATAAATTTTCGAAAAAATCGAAATGGTAGGTTGATATAACTCCTTTTTTGAATAATGATGAAATTTCTCTTTTCTTTGCTTCAGATATTCCTATTTTATTATCGTAGGCTCTCTTTAGTGAAATATTTGAAAATCCATCTTCGGCAGATTTTCTGGATTTGGTTTTGGCTGGTTCAGTTTTCTTCAAGTCTACACTTTCGAAAAAATCATCTCTATAGGAAGTCTTATAAAAGAACATAGTGGTATTGTCTTTTCTAAATTGAGCAATATACATTTTTGACGTTTTAACCTGTTCGCCATCAGTATTCGTTATTGGTTTTTTTTTAACATTCCAATTTGGTTGCTCAAATCTTTCAAATCGTACCCAATTTTGTGGTCAAATTCTACAAGCGAAAATGACTTTCCTTGAGGTTCTAATAAGGGTGAAATATGTCTCAGGAACAAATATTGGAAAAACTTTTCGATATTTCTGAATATTTTTCTCAATCTGTGAGTGAACATGGTCTCCTTCATTTTGGGTATGCCTCACCACTAAAAATTTATGTGTTATGGATTTTATTGCTGGAAAATGACTTTCCTTGAAGTTCTAATAAGGGTGAAATATGTCTCAGGAACAAATATTGGAAAAGCTTTTCGATATTTCTGAATATTTTTCTCAATCTGTGAGTGAACATGGTCTCCTTCATTTTGGGTATGCCTCACCACTAAAAATTTATGTGTTATGGATTTTATTGCTGGAAAAGACAGCATGAAGATACAATGAAAACATAAAACGGTTTTTTTGTTGTCCACCACAGTTGTCTGAGTAGAATATTACGGCCGCTGTTTGATTTTCATCTGCAGATGCTGAAATTTTCACATTCTGACTTTCCAAGTAATTCCATACGCAAGAACCTATCTCATTAGAACCGCGATGTGCTCCCCTTCATGCCATACGTAACAAGTGACTTCCTTACTTTTAACATTGTACATTGTCACACACAACTGAAGATAGGACGGTACCGCTCCAAATACAGACACAATTTTGTTATATGGAGAGGGCGTCACTGGTGCTTCCATTGTCTGATTGTGGAAGTTGGGATGTGACACTTTTTCCTGTAAAGCTATACAATATTTTTAAAACATCGCACCAATAATATCGAATTCGCTATTTTAGCACATGTGACACTTTTTTTCCGGGTCGACGATATGTTATTCCTTCAAAATCTTCCGAAATGAAATAGCAATTGGAATTTTCTACAGTATTATGATGGTGATGATGATGATGAAAGTTTACACACAAATATATTGAAAATGTGATAATGGTGCTTCTAATAAATCATAAGATAATATTTATCTGTGGCTGTGACAATAACATACAAGATGGGATAAAAAGGGCGTATCTGGAGATTTATTTTCCACGGTATATTCAGAACGAGCTGAGAAAGCATACCTACCCCATTTCGGATTTTGTATCTTAATACTCACCCTGGAAAATACCCCCGTATTCAAAAAAATCTCCAGAACAGAGTTAATTCATCGTTTCTGGGAATTCCTTTTTCACTCTATATTCGAAACGAGCTGAATATAGAATAAAAAAGAAATTTCCAGAAACGAAGAATTAACTGTGTTCTGGAGATTTGTTTGAATACGGAGTAGTTTCCAGGGTGAGTATTGAGATACAAAATCTGAAATGTGGTAGGCATGCTTTCTCAGCTCGTTTCTAATACAGAGTGAGAAAAGCATTTCCAGAAACGATGAATTAACTCTGTTCTGGGGATTTTTTTGAAACGGGGTTGTTTCTAGGATTGAGATTTAAAATTTCAAATGGGGTATGCAAGCTTTCTCAGCATGTTTTGAATACACAGTGGAAAATAAATTTCCAGAAACGATAAATCAACTCTGTTCTGGAGATTTTCTTTTTAATACGGGGGTAGTTTCCAAGGTGAGTACTGAGATACAAAATCTGAAATGTGGTAGGCATGCTTTCTCAGCTCGTTTTGAATATAGAGTGGGAAAATAAATTTCCAGAAACGATGAATTAACTCTGTTCTGGGGATTTTTTTTGGATACGGGGGTTGTTTCCATGGTGAGTATTGAGATACAAAATTTTAAATGGGGTAGGCATGCTTTCTCAGCTCGTTTTGAATATAGAGTGAGAAAGAAATCTCCGGAAACGATGAATTAACTCTGTTCTGGAGATTTTTTTGAATACGGGGGTAGTTGCCAGGGTGAGTATTGAGATACAAAATCTGAAATGGGGTAGGCACGCTTTCTCAGCTTGTTTTGAATATAGAATGGAAAAGACATTTCCAGAATCGATGAATTAACTCTGTTCTGGAGATTTTTTTGAATATTGGGGTAGTTTCCAGGGTGAGTATTGAGATACAAAATATGAAATGGGATAGGCATGCTTTCTCAGCTCGTTTTGAATATATAGTGGTAAGGACTTTTCCGGAAACAATGAATTAACTCTGTTCTAGATATATTTTTGAATACGGGTAGTTTCCAGGGTGACGCCATATTTGCACCCACTGTGGAAAGAACTTGTGTGCTGAACATTGCCATGATATTTGTGAAGATTGCAAATAGTTGTAAAGTACCGCTGGTAGATATTCATTATATATACTAAAGTAAATTCATGTTATGTCGTTAAGGTATCTGAAAATTCACATCCATTCAAATTATATTTATTCTCAATTTTGTATGCTATTAGATGCAAATATTTATTTTTTACATTTTTTATGAGAACATACATGTTGAAAATTTCGAAAATTGAGTTTTATTTTTGCCATTTGCTTTAACATAGACCCCATTGTCCATAGGTCACATAGGACCCCACAGTGTGGTATTTGCTATAAATGAATCACCGTACGGTTCTACTGTTAATTATACTAAATCTAATAGAAATCGTCTTCAGGAAAAAACTGATATTTTCTTAACATAGTATTTGAGAATTATGAAAACAATTTCTAATAAAAATTGATTTAGGATAAATCAGATTTGAAATCTTCAATTTTCGTTATGTTGTATAATCTTTTTTATCGAAATTGTTAGCTAATGTCGAGGTATGCCTATTGTTGTATTCGTTTCGATGAAATCAAAACGAATTTACAAAAGAACCACGACAGGACCGCAAATAAAAGTTTTTGTCACTGGTGATGATAGTTATTTCAGATGAAACGTTAAAAAGTGAATTATCACTGAATTTGTGTGTCAATGGATATTTGTAATAAAAAAGACCGTATTTGAAAAAAAGTTATCGAAGATTTATTAGTACACTAATATAGCAAATTTCAGATAAAATAAAAGTGTTTTTCCATTTTTTTTTATATTTTTTCAATACCCTATTCATATATTCAAACAAATTACTAAAAAACAACAATTTTGTTTTACCTGTATAATTCGAGAAGGGCGAGAGTCCCTGTATATTTTTCCAATGTAATACTCTACAAAATAGTTATACCTTTTTGCCCATTTAATCGTCTTCGTATTATGGTTTAGAATATAGCAATGTTAAGAAATGATAAAAGAAACGGTTACAAGACATGATGAAAGAAACGGACTGTATATCTGATTTGATAACAAATAAATACAATACGGGGGGTGGTCCCAGAAGTACCTGAGCTGACGTATAGATGGCGGTTGTTGTTTGGAAAGTACCAACTTTATAAAGCATACATTTTAAGTTTGACGACGCTGAGTTGTTCAGTATTTGTTTGGAATAATTAACAATAATTAATATTGGAATAATTAACTCAATGACAGACATACTCACCTAGGTGGGACCCCTCTCCACTATAAATTGAGAAGAGCGTCATGAAAGAGACATCACCTGAAGGTGGCAAATGTTTTTTGCCGAAACGTCGTACAATCGGACCTTCTGAGGACCATCACCACACCACGAAAAGAATTTTACTTGGTCCATAGAACTTCTTGATATTGACAGATAAAAATAAGTCATGAAACTTTAACGTTTCATTGGATACTTTTAATTCCACACTGCCCGTCATTACTCAGATTCTCCGCTCGTGTCACATTCTCACTTTCACTTAACCCCCAAATTACAGTCACAAGTAGAGAGTTTGTTTAAATATTCTCACAATAGACCCTCGAAACGGCACAGTTTAATGCATCTCACACGAACGAACCAATAATACCACCGCAGTTTCACTCGATTTCTCGGAATGTCCCAGAGCCTGGGGCTGACATCTGAAATATTTATGTCCGCCCTAACTCTTTTCTAGTAGACTTCATTCCAACTTGGCGAATAAGTTTTCGCCACAAAACAAAGTAATACATGATGTAGGGAGCTATATATTAGGTGTTGAACATACCAGGATCTGTGCGATAGATTTATCACGTATAGGGTCACTTGTTTAAAAGGTTGGGTACAATTGCAGGGAGATTTTGGGGGCTTCCTTTTATTTATTCCCTGTGAAATACTTCGAAATGCTTTATGTGCCTTCTATCATAAAAATGACCAACGGAAAATCCCAAAACAATCGATAACCATGTTTTTTTGCCAAAGAAAAATAATTGATAATTTTGTGAATCTGGAAAATTGATTCACATAGATTTTTGTTAAGCAATAACAAAAACTTCAACCGACGAAATACGGAACTGAAAAGTAAAAAATAAAATAAACCTTCTTAGTCTCAATAACTAATTTTGAGTCGGCGCCGAACAAACAAGCAAATGAATTAGGTAAGGCGTAATATGATGGCATCGAGTTGCGCGTTGACATTCTGATAATTTAATTATTCGTTGATTGTTCATTTGGCGCCGACTCAAAATTAGTTGCTTACATTAGTTTAGGAGCTTTGTTATTGAGACTAAAAAGGTTTATTTTATTTTTTACTTTTCAGTTCCGTATTTCGTCGGTTTAATTTTTATTTTTAAATTTTTTGTAGCTGGAATCTACTATTTACTACCTACTTGTTTTTGGATTACTTCCAGAATACTTACTTACCCACCTTACTCCAACTATTACCAGTTAAATAATATGATTATCTACTTTTACTATTTGTTGTAATATAAATAATTTTTGTTGTTCTGGTTAGTTAATTTCATTACTTTGTATAACATTCCATCCTCTCGTAGAATATAATGATTGTGACGGATGTAGGAGAACAAAAATAATGACAATAGCGATCTGTCATTGTCAACTACATATGTGTGCCAATGTTCACAAGTGAAAAATCAATTAACCCCTATTTTTCTACCCGTAAGGGTGGATAATTCCATTCGAAATCCAAATATGAGGTACCCTATATAATAAAAAAATAATCATGCAAATCGAAGAACCCAGTACAAAGTAATGCCTGATAGAATCGGTTAACGGACCAGAATTCAGAGGGTGAGTGATCAATATCCTTCATTTCGCTACCCTTAGGGAAGGATTTCATCTTAGAAATTCAAATGGGACCAACTTATCGGAATCGGACGTCTCAGTAAAAAGTTATGCGTGGTCATACATAAAAAAAATATACGCGACGACTAGAGAACCTCCTTCTTTTTGGTTGAAAAAATTAGGATCCACAAACGAATTGATATTCGTGTATATTCCAGAACGGGAATGAATGGAGTATTTCTGAGGAAGATGAAACCGAAGCTTAAAACATTATAGACGGGGAGCAGGCTACGAAAATCAGAAATGATAAGGTGCAGTAAAATATGTATAAGGGGTGTTACAAAATTCATTGCAAATATTTCAAGGGCGTATTCCTAGGGTCAAAATAAGACATTTTTCCCATAAACATGTGTCCCAAAATTCGCCCCCTCCAAGCTACAGACATCGCAAGTTGCGCAAAAAAAATCGTAAATTTTGAATGTTCGAGAAATTTACAGGCCTGTAAATGTTCATGAGAAAAAAGTCTTATTTTAGCCCCAGGGATACTCCCTCAAAATATTTGTATTGAATTTTATAACACCCTGTATGAAAACCTCTATTACTAGCTGACAAGCACATAGAACTGCAGCACTCGTTTTCATACATTATTTAAAATATAATTTGTTCTCCCCACAGGGTAAAAATAGGATATTTCGAACATTTCGAACTTTCAACTTAAATTGGTAGGAGACCCTCAGATTTCAACAGTTCAAATTCGAACAGTTATGTAATTGTATATTCGATTACCTATGTTTGATTAGTTAATGAACCTGAAAAATTATATATTTTGAAAATAAAAATTTTCTATTAACTTTTACTAAATTTAATTATCTGAACTAGCTGGTACCCGAAACTTCGTCCGCGTTTTTTTCTATATTTTTCTTTGTGTTCTTCCATCCAAGTTATGCCTGTGACTTTGCCCGCTTTCCGTTATCCCGTTAACCTGTTTCCCGTTACCCAGTTAACCCGTTTTCTGTTATGCCGTTAAATCAATTCCCGTTATCCCGTTTTCCGTCTTCCCATTATCCTGTTATGCGAATTATAGCAAATTATTCTCCGTGTTCAAATATCTGTGTAAAACAATTTTCATGGCGATCGGTTGAACGGTATAGAAGTTGATGCGCTGCGGCGCCATCTAGTTGCGAGTCACAGTAAAATGGATAGCATATAAACCTTCTCCATGGAAAAACACTTAGACGTCCCAATTTTCATACAAAAATCCTATATAAAAAATCACTTTAAATTTTTCCCAAATTTTTCAATTTTCCGGACAACTTTGACAATTTTTCTTTGTTTAAAAACCAACTCAGACAATTACGAACATAAAACAAAAAAATAGCTCAATCGGTCCAGCCGTTTTCAAGTTACCAACGAACATTGGAATTGACTTTTATTCATATAGATAAAATAAATAATAATACTCAATTTTAAAAACTTGAATTGAGTATTAAATAATTTGAGAAAACAGGTAAATCACTTTTTGAAGCTGAATATTGGGCAAAGTAACGCAAAACCAAATCAATAAAAAGAACTAACCTCACAAAAAAAATATATCAATTTTATTTGTTTGAGAATTATTATCAAGCATTTTTTTATTTTCAGAAAAATCTTTTCACTCAATATCATATTGGGAATGATTCCCTTTTCTACATGATAAATTTCTTCCTAAAAATATAAAACAACCTAATAATCTCATAAGTAAAATACTTCCATATACAGCTGAAAATAAATTGCAAATCCCCCTCTTTTCAACCGACGAAATCAAAAAGGAGGCGGTTCTCTAGTCGACGCGTACATTTTTTTTCTATTTGCACAGGGTTTGGAAAGAGATAATCCACCCCTGAGGGTAGAACATTAGAAGATTACTAATTTTTTATCTGTGAACCGATTCTATTGGAACTTGGCACACATATAGGTAGTTCTGATGACACTACAACATAATGGATACCTGGAGTCAATTGAGTAGACAGTTATCAGTTGATTTTAGCCACAAAAAGTTAAAAATAAAACTTTTTAACAAAAAATTAAACCTACGAATTTTACGCTTTACCTAATTCATTTGCTAGTTTTTTTGGCGCCGACACAAAATTAGTTACTTACATTAGTTTAGGAGCTCAATTATCATTGAAACTAAGAAGGTTTAATTTTTTTTTGCTTTTCAGTTGATTTTTTCATGGGTTTAATTTTTTGTTAAAAAGTTTTATATTCTAAATTCAACCCTGAAACTAATTCCGATTCACTCACTCAGTAAAATCAAAAGGAGTACGATTACTTTCAGCTAATCTAGAGCAAACAATAACACTCACTTCACTAATTGATTTTCAATAGTAATATAACGAGTGCAATGGAAATTATCGATAATTTTTGGAAAACTTGCCCGAATACATTTTTAGTTAAAAAAAGCACGAGTGTAAATTTGTCAAAAATTATAGATGTATTTCCATTGCACGAATTGTATTTAATGAGAGAATTTCATGAATCAAAAATTTTTATTTTTGTATACTAGTAAGTAACATAACTGTGTGTTCAATTGTAACAATTTCAATAACTAAATATAAATAGCTATAAATTTGTGAAAACATTGTTTCTGTAATTATTCTTATATTCAAAAATCAACATGAGGCACCCCGAACATTATTGGGTCACTGACTTGCAAATTTTTTTCTCATAAAAATCATAGGTACCTATAAAAATAGTAAGTTTTGGGGTACCCTGTATTGTGCAATTATCCGATAATCGTGCATTAGTGCATGATTATCACGTAATCACATTCTGATTGGTTCAAATTAACAATTAAAACATGTCAGTTTATTGTTGGAATGTCAGTTTTGATAGATGAATGAATTCTCACTAAACTAAAGGATAATAAGGATAATTCAATATGTAATTATTACGAAGGGGATTACCTCCATTATCTGTTTAATCTTCAATAAAACAAATTCAATAATGGATAATTATTTAAGCTGATTTGGTCATCAAGCAAATATTGCAACTTCCTGCATTTATTTTTTTAAACCTTTTTTATGTTATATTTCGAAATCGTTAACGAAACACTGTTTTCTGTCTTTCAGTCAAGAGGTGAGTACCAAAAGATGAATTTGTTTTTCCATTGACAAAACAGGTCCTGTGCTCTGATAATCGTTTTATGAATGTTCTGCCTATTTGGCCTATGTAAAAACTTGCATAAGAGCCACATGCTAAATATATACTCCAGATTTCTCAATTTTATCTTTATTGTTCTTAATGAATTTACTCAAATTATTATCTGTTTTATATGCAATATTAATGTTGTTTTTACGTAAGAAAGTATATTTTTTTCTGTGGGATGGCCTGAATATGTGTTAACTAAAAATTATATTTTTTGTTTTGAGTAGGAAACAGTTCTCGTATAGCTTTTTAAAGAAGTTTTCTAGAAAGAATATACATCAGGTTTGAACTATAACCGTTATTAATAGCAATTTGTTTAATTATATACAATTGCTAATTATTTTTTTTCTAAAAAAGGAATATTGATCAGTCTATGTATCATACTATTATATGCAGCTAATAAAAAAAAAACTTTTCTGGAGACTAACATAAAGGAAATATAATAAATAGAAATCAAATATAATATTTATTGAAATTTTATAAATAAAAATGATCTTGAAATTATAAATGAAAAACATCATAAGATACAGATTGAGCTACAGAACGATAACTGCCCAATTAATAATACTTTCAATTAGAAGATCAACCCGCTAACATAATTGTGTATATTCTCAAACTCAAGCCTCTTACGAATATTTATATAACACATGTTGAGGTTATTATTCGGTCATTTACATAACCTTTGGCTTGCATTCAGTTTTTGTCGTTCATTCATGTAAATCTGATCCTTCCTTTTTGTTGTATTGTCAGTTTTTCATTGTATCGTTACGAATACAATACGCCACTACATGCTATTTCGGGTGACATTCCAAGAATGCAGCGAAGTGATTGAGAAGAAACAAGTACAGTACCTTGTGCGGTATTTTAGTAGTGAATCTCGAGACGATCTTTTTTTTTTGTTTCTGAAAGCAATTTGAGATTTCCACATCTGAAAGAATTTTTCCAGATTATCGATAAGGCTTTAATTTTCTCATACGAATTGAAAAAGTAAGAATCCAAAAGTTCCCTCAAAAGATATTTATACTCACTATGATAGACATTTTGGATTCCACCTACAAACTCAATTTATTACCCCATTTCCCACACTTGCATTGAAATGTAAAAATTTTCCGACGAAAGAAGTAAAGCTGCTTACGAATTAGAGCCAACTTAGATCATGGTAGGAATGGAGAGCAGCGACTGCGGGTCAAAGAAAAGTAATCCTTCTGGCGACGTGTAATGCACGATGGGAAATAAACCACGGCGTGTCAAAGCCGCTTTCGGTGGAAAAAAGAGGTCGTGAGGGGTCCCGTGCAACGGGGATAAAGTATTCATTGTCATGCAGTGGTGTCGAGAAATGCATTTTTGGAGAAGGGGGTTCTGAAAGCCTCAGAAAATATTACTGGGACATTTTGGTAAAATTGAGCAATAGGTATTTTTTCTACGACAACCTCGATAAATGTTCATTTTATAACCGTAACTTCAATCATAAACAAGCACATTTTGTACAGAATTTCATTTTTGCATCGGTCGCTAGGCAAGTTGCTAAGCAACAAATGCGAAATGGAATATTTCGTGTTAGGTCTAGGTTCACTCTAAAATCACGACGACTACGGCTTGTCAAATTATGACGTCCAGCGACAAATTGATGAAATACCAGCAGATAGTTTCTGTCAAAGTTTTAGTAGGTAACGAGTAATTTCATAGTTGTTTTCTATAAAAACTATTACTTGAAATGGAAACTGATAGTGATATTGACTTAGATTTGACACCTCCGAACATAATAGAAGCAGCGAAGGTAACAACACTGAATTTATTAACGGAAACGTCTGTCAGGGTCTACTATCACTATTATATTCGAGTGTAACCCGGAGGCTCTTACTCTTTCAACATAAAAACAAGTGGGCTACAGCCATTCACGAAATTTGAATTTTGATTGGACAAGGACTAAAGAAGAATCTCCAGTCATTGCCATGGTGGTGATTCTCAAAAATAGCCGAGAAATAATTTTTGATCTGAAAGTTTTGAAAAATATTAATTTCTAGAGAGGATGCAGCTTTCACTACCCTGTATGGATTAATAAATAGCCCATCACTCCAGAGAGCGCCTGGGACGTTTAAAACGCGAAGGGTCGTCAATATTGTAATCAGTTGCTTCCCTCACAAGAGGATTCTCGTGGGCTATTGCACAATCAAATACTCTCTGATTGCGTTCTCTAATGATACTTCTGATGGAAGGCAGATTTAAGTCCTCAAGTATCCGTTCGTTCCGCACGTACCACGGAGCGTTCGTTATCATACGCAGAACTTTCATTTGCGCCCGTTCCAGGACGCAAATGCTCGTTCTGCAGGTCTGGCCAAGCGGCTGAGGCATACAAAATGACAGGTCTGAAAACCATTTTGTAGATCATAACTTTATTTTTTCAGGGAAAGTTTACTTTTCCTGTTTACTAACGGATAGAGTGATGCGATTTTCTTATGTATTTTATTTTTTATCAATTTAACGTGTGGCCTCCAGGTGAGTCGGCGATCCAATGTAACTCCGAGGTACTTGACCTGCTCCAACCAATTAATCTCCTTCCAGAGACAGCCACTCCTCTCTGGGTTGTTTCTCTTGCGTCCCATCGGAATAGCCTGCGTTTTGTGAGGATTCACCCTTCTTTTCCACTCCAGATACCACTGCTGGAGATCGTCTAAAGCATTCTGCAAATAGACGACACCCATCAGATGGTCGGCTGAAGAAGAAAGTAAGGCCGTATCATCAGCGTAAAGGGAAATCTTCACGTGTTCACTCCTTGGTATGTCTGACGTGTAAGGGCGTAGAGCATAGGAGACAATATTGCCCCCTGAGGAACGCCGGCCTCAATTGCTCTCGAATCCGAGAGACAATTGTCGACCTTGACTTGGAATGTCCTACCCATGAGAAATGATTTTAGCCACTTCACCAGACCCAGAGGCAAGTGGAAGTCTATCAATTTTGAAAGCAAGCCTTCATGCCATACTCTATCGAACGCTTTACTGATGTCAAGAAGTATAACATGGGCGCTGTTGTTGGTATTTAATGAATTTATGGTATCTTCCACCAGCCTCAGAACCTGAAGCTCGGTGGAGTGAGCTCGGCGAAAGCCGAACTGCTCATTCGGTAGGACATTTCTGTCATCCACTTCATCGTCGAGCCTTTCCAGGACGATTTTCTCAGCCAACTTAGCTGAACTGCAAAGCAGACTGATTGGACGATAATTTTGTGGGAAGGTCGGATTTTGTCCTTCCTTCGGAATCATCACCACGATGGCATGCTTCCACCTTCGAGGAAATCTTTTAAGGCGCATCGAATTGTTTATTATGTTCAACAATGACTGCAACTGGTTATCCGGAAAATACTTAATCATTCGATTAGTAATACCGTCATAACCAGGCGCTTTTCTAGGATTTAATCCTCTAATGTGCGCCTTAAGTTCATCCAGCGAAGCCGGACGAATGTCATCCCGATTTGGCTCTCTCAAGGTGCGACGAACCCTATCTTCTAACAAAATTCCCGATCAGATCATCGTCTGGATGCTCGTTCAGCCTAAATTGCCTTTCCATCGAATCTGCAAATGCTCGAGCTTTAGACTCAGAGTCATAGCACATTCCGCCCTCACCGTGAATAGGGGGAAGATCGGCTTTTTTAGTCTTCAAATTTTTACTAAGCTTCCATAATTGATTGTTGTTTTCTAGATTTTGAAGTATATTGCCAAATCTTTCATGCCTAAATTCCGTTATACTTTCTCTTACCTCCCTATTCAACTGATTAGCCCGGATTCTGTCCGCAGGAAACAAACTCCTTTGAAAGGCTCTTTTCGCCCTATTTCTTTCACGTATTAGATTTTTAAGCCTTTGCGGGAATTCATCATCGTATTTGGGAGCTTGTTCTCTGCGGGAGCAATCCATCAAGGCATTTTTAATGGTGAGTTCGTACCGCGCTACGGCCTCATCCAACTCAAGTGGAGAAAACGGAAACGTCGAAGAGTATGTATCAACGCGCTTATAACTTTTTTTTGGAATGGAAGGTAGATCAAAAGACAAAATCGTTTTCCGAGAACGTTTTAATGGCTTATTTTGGCGACTTAGCCAAAAACTTTAAAAGTTCCACTTTGTGGTCACACTCATCAATGCTGAGAACGACTCTTAGTATCTATAATGATATAGATATTGCCAAATATTTGAAACTGAAAGCATTCCTCAAGCGGCAGTCTAACGGCTACAAACCCAAATAGTCAAAGATCTTTACAGCAAATGACATCGATAATTTCATTGAACAGGATCCAGATGAAATATATTTGGCAACAAAAGTAAGTTTTATATTTCCATTTGATGAAAAATATGTTTAAGTAAACTAATTTACATTGTAGGTTGCATTAGTTATGAGAGTAATGGGTGCATGTAGAAGACATGAATTACATCAAATGAAAATTACTCATTTCATTGATCTTGGTTCAGCTGTTTTAGTAACAATACCAGACAGTAAAACCAAAATAGTACGAAATTTCACTGTAACTGGCAAATTCTACGAAATTTATAAAAAATACGCAAATCTTCGCCCTCAAAATGCTAATGGTCTATGGTTTTTCATTAATTATCAAAAAGGAAAGTGTACCATTCAGAGAATAGGTCTGAATAAGTTTGGAGCTATGAGAAAAGACATTGCCAAGTATTCAAAATTGCCAAATTACGAATTATATACTGGGCACTGCTTTCGCCGATCCTCCGCAGCAATTCTTGTTGATGCTGGAGGTGACATAACCACGTTAAAACGCCACGGTGGCTGGAAATCTACTACAGTCGCTGAGGGATATATTGATGAATCGAAGAAAAGTAAGCTTGACATAGCAAATAAAATTGCAAATGCAATACAGAACATACCATCAGGCATACCAACGAATTCAGAAATGGAAAATCGCGAGAAGCCGTCTACTTCAACGTCGAAAAATTATCAATTTCGAAAAGAATTAAGTATTCAGCAATCAAGTTCTCCAAATATGATATTCAATAATTGCACATTCAACTTCAATTAGATACATACAGACATTCATAGGCTTCTATTTCTGTGTACCTATTAGTAATAGCAATGAAGAAAATATTTACATATTTCTTCAATTTATACTTGAATTCTGATAGAAAGCCCATTAGCGGCGAATTCGGAGTAATGAAATATCATCAGTTAATTTTTTATAAACAAAAATAATAAGTTATGTTCGCTGATTACATTTACCCCAGCATTCGGGGCAAATGTAATCATGGTTTGTAATTCCCATATACATCGTATGCTAGAGTATTTGGGGCGACTGTAACAAAGTAAAAATTATGCAGTTTCACCAAAAAAAAATGTATCCCAATAGCTCAATCCATAAGGACGTTATAAGCTTTTTTGTGGAATGTATACAATTCGCCTGTTTGTCTTAGAAACGTTTATTGAAATATGTGAACATAACAAACTGTACAATGTAGTTTTTTCCTTTTATTTTACAATATATGAAGCAAAGGATACTGGAAAAATCAAATCTCCTCTTTGTCCTAAATTTGGTTCGGGTAAAACTGACTCGATGTCTGATGCAGTCACTGAGTGATGGTCAATTTGTTCAGGCCAATGAAAAATCGATTGTTGCGAGTTTTGGTTGGATTTTTTCAGAAACATAATCAAAGGTTGTGATTTGTCATCGAAGGCTGTTATTTGACCAGCATAAAAAAAATTATTTTTATTTCCTTTAAATGAGACCAGAACCCAATTTCCGACATCAGGTTGTTTCAAGTCAGTGAATAACAATTCGTCTTGTTTATGGGCTTCCACTTCTTCATCTAACCTTTGTGAATACGTTGCAAAATCTTCCCCTTCCGACTCACTGTGTCTCTGAATTTGGGTTTCGTCCTCTTCATCAGAAGAACTTGATCGAATAATATTTTTGGGTTTTTCTTCCGGATTCGTGTTCAGGAGGCAAAAACACGTAAGAAAAGTATTTTTCCCATATTCAGAGTGCATGTGTGATGTAACCAGATATTTGCCGCTTTCTTTTGTTGAGAATAGACTGGAGCTGCTTTCGTTTCGCATTTTTTGCATCCATTACTTCTTTGAATTCAATTTCTGCAAATGGATTAAATATTCGGGCTTACTGTTTATAGTATTTTTCTTGAAGAAGTTTCGCAGTAGCATTCCACATAGTCTTTATGACGCATTCTTTATAATCTTTACCATCAGCTCTCTTCATATTAAAAGCCCAATCTTTCATGACTAATCCAAGCTCTTGGTTTGAAGTAGTTTTCTGCACGTTCATATTTTCTCCTTTCAAAAATGTTTCAAAGTGTTTCCATATTGAATTTTGTTTATTTACTGTACTTTTCGGAATAACATTCTGTACAGTTTTTTCGATATTCTCTAAAGATTCTTGACCAAATCTTGCCATTTTGACACCAAAGAGAGTAAACGTTATCTGAATAGGAGGTACTAATAAGCTCTAGCCAATCGGAATCTTGTAGCATCAACCCGCCATAGTGACGTACATGGACATGAGTACAGGTGGCCCACGTAACATACAGAGTGGTCCAATATACATTCAAGAGCCTGTAACTCTCAGATACGAGTGCAGAGTGCGCCAGTCCGTTACTGTCCAGAGAGAATTGTGGCCATGACATGTCCACATACGTCACTCTGACTCACAAATGATCTTTCATCTCTTTCTATGAGTGTCACCATTGTCTTATGGGGAATAGACTCTCCTACTCAGATAACGTTTACTCTCTTTGTTTTGAAACGACGTTGTATTAAGAAAGCTCGGAAATAATCTGACCGTGACAGTTGTCAAAGTATAGAATTGTGAATGCTACCATTCAAAGTATGGTTGATCAAAAGCAAGGGGCATATTTATCAATTATTGGGAAAGCTTGGTAGCTTTTATCATTAAAAATTACTGTTAATTGGTCGATTTTAAGAAATTGAAGAAATCTCATTGGTTCTCAGAATAGGCGTGTATTAATCAATATAAAACAGCGAGAAGACATTTACCACTATAAAACTGATCTGATTGATTCTCTGTATGAAATTTTGGCTATTTGATTGGTTCGAAAATAATGAGGGAAAAAGTAATTGAGAAAGTATTTCTGAGGTATTGAAATAATTCCCTATTGCTGCACATTACATTTCTTTTGACATCTGTTGACGTTCCTCAGTTTATAGTTTGAAAAACCAGATATATCTTTATTCGCACTCCTTATTGATGAAAAAAATATAGGCCACATTACTTTCGTTTCCTAAAAGAACTCTTCTACCTTATTTATATACAGATATATCATCACTGAAAACAGCTCAATTGTTAGACACCTAATGTCTGGTAGATGATTAACGTTCTTCTGTCGTGGTGATTGGGAATCAGGTGATCGGTGCACTTTTCCATTTTTTTTTTTTCAAAATTGTAAATGTCAATTTACATGTACACGATATCAAAAATCCATTTCAGTTGTTGCCCCACAGATACAGAAAGTGGCTCTTTCCCGCTCCTGTCTTCTAGTAATAATGCTAGTGCCAGAGCGATTCTATTCGGAGGATAAAACAGTCAAAGACATAATATTAACGTAGAAACGTTAGCTGTAACACAAAGGAGATTATTCTAGGAACACTAAAATTTAACATTCATTCCTTGTCTTTGATTACACTCTGGCATTTGCTGCTTCGTCAGTCTCTTCCGTTTCTGCGGTTTTGTCAATACACGAACAAAAGGCTTCTCATGATTTACGGACATAGTTTGAGGATGGAAATATAGCCCGACAGAGTGCGAAATATCCTTGACACTGTGTTGAATACAGGATCTTAAAGACAGTGAGGAATATGAAACCATGGTAAGGTCCTTATAATTGGAAAAAGTAATTGTAGATCTGTCACACTGTGAAAAAAAATTATCTTTTGATATACTAGTAAGTTGAATACGACTTTAACACATTTTTATTTATTTTTTAACTCGGTCTGTTCGGTACAAATTTTGCAATAGATTTGAAACTAACTTTCCGATGCGCTAGAGACTTCTGAAACCTGGAGAATGGCTCAGAAATGGATGACAATGTAATAGTAATTTGATTTTTCGTCTGCCTGTTTGTCTGTCTGTTGGGTACAAATTCCCGATGAGCTAGATACATGAAGTTTCAAACATGGCCCAGAACTGGATGCATTATTAACTCGCTTCCTTGTCTGTCTGTTTGTTTGTTTGCCCGGTACACATTTTGCTATAGGTATCAGATTGAAGAATTGAGTTTGTAAGAGAGAAGAGAGAGACAGAGAAAAAGAATGGAGAGAAAATTATGGAAACAAAATATAGAAATTTAATTTCAAACACTCAAGACATAAAATCAGAATTTTTTTAATATAAATATATTTAAAACGCGCTGAAGAGTATAAAATAATGTCACCTACCCCATAGAGATTTTCCTGAATTTGTGATTGTGAATTTTTTTACCTATGAAAATCCCAAGTAGCATTTTTAGTGGACCACAACCACTGCCACGTAAGATATACGGTTCAATTACGTGGGGGCTACCCCGGAATCTCAAATAGCCACAATAGAACCACGTTTTGGTCACCTGGCAAAAATGTGTATATGTAGCGGCCGATACTAGACACGTTAAACAACTGACTGCGCTTGTAAAATTGATATGTAGCTCGATCTCTGTCCTGCAACATATTTTTATAATAAATGTTCCTCATTCTTCCATTTTGCCTGATTCGTTTATAATACTCGATCGACTATAAGTATAGGAATATATAACATACAAACACGTAAGTAGGTACGATGCATTCAAGGTGAACATAATTTTGTCATAACTCGCCTGTGAAATTATTTACTTAAATTCCTCAAACAATTTTTTATCAATCTTGGTTACTTGAAACAAATACTTACGTAATAAATCACTACGTCTGATGCAATAAATCTTTATTGAACGTTCCGTTCATTTCTCTAACAATAGCGACCCAGCATATTCCTGTAAATATGACGACTTTTGGAGAATATAACTTTGAAGTGGCAGGAACTGAAAATATACCACTCTCGAATTCCTCTAATTTTAATGGAACTTAATTACCAACTTTTCCACTACAAGAAAGTGGCGCCCACGTCGCAGGCCCATGACTCTCCACTTCATAGTTATAACCTAAAAATTAAAATAGGTCTTATACTCTTGAAAGTGGCGAAACGTCGCGGCTATTATAACCTGCCACTTCGAAGTTATAACCTCGAAATTGCGGGTACATGTCCAATAATTGTATCATGTATGGTGGATTCATGCAGCTCAAATCAACAATGATCGAGTATCAAGTAACGATTGTCAATCAACAAGTAATGAAAACGATGGCATTTATGCAAACTGAATTAACAATTAAGGTATTAATATTGAGCAGGCGCTCAAGTCAGAGATCCGATCTCAAATTAATCATTTTATACAAAATCAAGAAAAATGGTCCATTGAAAACGTATTTCATTTTGAATGAATATCATTCACGTTTCACGTAACAGGTGAAACAAACTTTGTATAAGCCACAATAAAATAATTTGAGAAAAGTTAGGTAAGCTTTTGTTATCGCGTGGACCAATCCACGGTCACTTGATGGTGAATTTTAAAGGAAATTGTAACTTTGTTGTGACTTTTATTAAATGCGAACTGTGGCAATCATCACCACATATCACAATCGAGTGCCTGCCACATTGAAAGTTCAATGGAAGTTACTAACACGTCACCAAAACAATCGTACTCTATTGAAAGTGATTTTGACTTCTAAGTGATATTTGAGTGGTACAGGATGGTTACCGCAACGGTTATATTCCACTTCCAAAGTTGAAAACATTCAAGGTGATTCTGTTCAGTGGCTATATTGTTTCAGACACCTCAATTGACACTTACAAGTTATAGAACTGTGGAGTGGCTACCATAGATGGGAATTACGTGACTACAACCTTACAAATATAGTGGTAGATTTAGTAGTAGTTACGTAATAACCACCAAGTCGAAGTTGCCGTATCAGTTTCCGTCACTATGATGCTGCTTGGGATACTTGTAAGACTAAAAACAAAAAAACGCGGGGCGCATACAAAATATAATGGTAGGGAGTGGCTTTCGTTAAGAAAACTCACACAATAGTTCACTGAAGGATCGTATCTTCAAAAGTAAACGAGGTGGTCATATTTTGATTTCAAATACGTATTCAGCAGAAAAAAAATATGTAAGAATCACTAATAAGAAATCCCAATTCACACGAGCCGTCTATAATACAATTTATCAGAACATTGGGACTGTCATTATTTTTATTAGGCCACATAACTTGCGAAAACAAATGAACTGATTCAGTCGGAACACTCATTCCTGCTGCTAAGTCTGCTAATGAAGAAGTCTCTATCACATTTAGAAATCTGTAGGCAGTTACGTAGTGCTTCCTGTACCGAATTATCAGAAATCCATTCGGACCATTCAACATTTTCGAACAAAGACATTCAACTGCCGTATATCCTAATGGATTTATCCTACCTGGTCGGGATTAAAGCACTTATCTCGAAAACCTTATCAATTCCACTCGATTGTTATACCAGAGACAGATTCCGTTCTTTTGTTTTCGACTGGAATCCTGTAACTTATGGCCCTTCGAGTCTTTTGGCCTATCGATATAAATAAAAGTAGAAGTCCGCCCGCATTTCTGGACAGAGCCGGACCACCCATAAACATTGTTGAAAGTATAAATGTGGAATATTGAGTTTTCGATTCGTCAAGATTCTGACTAGGTGTTGCCGTGACTTTGCACTCATGGATTCTGAGACAGACATACCTTTTCACACATGATTCTGTTCGATTCAAGAAAATTTTTGTTCGTCTTTCAATATCCATTTATGTATTCCTTATACTTGTTTTATATGATGAATCGTTTGTAATTGCCATTATTCAAGCTGTTTCGCTTTCTTTTGACTCAGTTACACTAGGAATTTCAGAATACCGGGTGTCAATGGGACTAGGGCCATGCCTATTACTCCTTCACTTATCAACCGATTTGAATGAAATTTTGTACATAGATATGAGACACAATTTCGGATTGACAGACATATGAAAACAGAATGACCGACTCTCGGTTTCACCAGAATAGCCACCAACTTCAATTTTTCGAATGGAACACCCCGTATAATTGATATTTTTCGGATTCTACGGCTCAAATTACAGGCGACACTGTTGCCAAATTTTTAATTTACAATTGGAAAAAAATATTTCGCAATTTTTGTTTTGCCCAGGAGGCCTTGATAAGGTTAACATCTACAGAGTGGTCCAACGAAAAGTATGCACCTAGCATTTCTCCTTTGTTTAGAATTGAAAGCAAAAATGCTCGGACACGTGGAGTTTGCTTTTGAGGGGGACACATTTTAGACATATTTTTCAACCTGTGCCTTTAACGCCCTAGCGAGGGGGTGTCACAACCCTAAAATTTTAAATGGAAAGTGGGGTCGAGTGATATATCATTTGAACGGGCACAAAATTATCTTTCTAATGATACCCTATTTATTGAAATTTATTCGAACAGTTAATGCGAAAACGGCTTTAAGAACAGTTACCCGATAATTTTGGTATTAATGAAAAATACAAATAAGTTTTGGTTATTAAGAATCAAAACACTTACAATTAGTAGTACTTACGTTTCAATGTTTGTTACTTGTAACAGTGCTTTGTAAAAAAAGTAAACAAGCTGTTAAAAATTGATTTATTAAAATGTTACTTCAACAAGTGTTGAAAATGTGACCCACTTGCTTCCATACAATAATACAGATTTTGTTCAAATCTATTTCTAACATTTTGTAGCATATCAGGTGTTATGCTTCTGCATTGTGCTGCAATCCGTTGGCGAAGATCTTCTATGGACTCGGGCTTCGTAGCAAAACATTTATTTTTCAAGTGTCCCCATAGAAAAAAGTCCAAAGGCGATAATTCAGGTGACCTGGCAGGCCATTCAATTGGGCCTCTCCTTCCAATCCACTGTCCGGGGAACCGGTTATCTAAAAATTCTCTTACAGGAGCAGCATAGTGCGGAGGTGCTCCATCTTGCTGGAAATGAAGCCGATCGGCATCATGATTTTGGTCGTCTTCTATTATCTGTGTTATGAAAGGATCAATTGCATGGTCAAGCATGTTTAGGTAGACTTCACCAGTTAAATTTCCAGGAATGAAAAGTGGTCCTATGATATGACTTCCTAATATGCCACACCAGACGTTTATTTTTTGAGGGTATTGGGTATGAACCTCACGGAATAAATGTGGGTTACTGTCATCCCAGTAACGGCAATTATGCCTATTCGCAGCTCCATTCAAATAAAATGTACACTCATCGGTAAAACAAATGTTAAACAATAAGTGCGGATCTTCAATTAAACGCTGGCTCATTTGTTCACAAAATTGCAGCCTTCGATCAGGATCATCCTCATTTAGTTCCTGTACTAATTTAATTTTGTACGGATGAAATTTGTACGCTTTTAAAATCCGTATTATGGATGAATGGGAGACTCCTGAGGCTTCAGCTAGTTGACGGGTACTTTGAGTATGATCCAATTGAACATGCCCCAAAACAGCGACTTCCACAGCTTCATTTCTGATGGGGTTCTGCTGCTGGTGTTTCACATTACAAACAGATCCGGTATCGACAAACTTTCTAACTAA
Source organism: Gonioctena quinquepunctata (assembly GCA_018342105.1). NCBI lineage: Eukaryota > Metazoa > Arthropoda > Insecta > Coleoptera > Chrysomelidae > Gonioctena > Gonioctena quinquepunctata. The sequence goes on along the minus strand of JAFIRS010000379.1, from coordinate 181,695 downwards.
CTTGGCAACATACGAATCATTAACATTTTTATCGGGATGACTGTCCTTAAACAAGCGAGCAGTTAGTCTAGCACAACTATTATTTTGAAAATAATTTCAACTCGTTCTGGAATGGAATAAACCATTTTGTACAGTGGAATTAAAATAACTTCAAAAGCGACCAGACTGAATCAATGAAGGGACTAAAATAAAAGTTTGCCTAAATTCTTTTCCTACACTTATTTGCAGTTTTTTTCGACAAAAAAACGCAAACGATAAATGGGGATTTTTTGTGATGAAAAAAAATTACATTGAAATGTTGCTTTTGGTAAAATGAAATAATTTAGAAATGATTGTAGTTATTCTGATTCCTAATAACCAAAACTTATTTGTATGTTTCATTAATATCTAAATTATCGGGTAAATGTTCTTAAAGCCGTTTTCGCATTAACTGTTCGAATAAATTTCAATAAATAGGGTATCATTAGAAAGATAATTTTGTGCCCGTTCAAATGATATATCACTCGACCCCACTTTCCATTTAAAATTTTAGGGTTGTGACGCCCCCTCGCTAGGGCGTTAAAGGCACAGGTTGAAAAATATGTCTAAAATGTGTCCCCCTCAAAAGCAAACTCCACGTGTCCGAGCATTTTTGCTTTCAATTCTAAACCAAGGAGAAAAGCTAGGTGCATACTTTTCGTTGGACCACTCTGTATACTGATTTACATCAGTAACTCATGGTAATAGTCATTTCATCGATAAGATCAATGACAAATCGTACAGCAGAAATTGAAATTTTCAGAACGCATTTTTAACGAAAAAAAAATCGTTTTTTTTCAAATGGTACCTACCGAGGGCCATCTTACCATTCGATAGAGAATTTAATTATCAATTCAACGATATACATTATATACCACTTTCTTTTTGTTCGAAACTAAAAACGATAAATTATTGAATTTGTACAATATTTTATACGATACCAACAAATTCCAATGAGTTATCCATTTGGGTTTGATGAAATGAAAGGTAGTCGTGGAATCATGGAAAACAGTAGGTGATCAATGTTATTCCAAAAATAAAATACCAATTTTACTTGTCATCTCGTTTCGTTTGTAAAGAGTTTTTTTGAAATGGAAAATAATAATCGTTATGCTCGTAACGAACAAATCGATATGATATTGATATACGGAGAATGTCAGAAGAACGCTGTCAATGCTAGTTACGCAGTTCGTTATCCGTCAAGTCGGCACCCATCGAGGACCTATTTCAGGAAATTGGAAATGATGCTAAGGAAAGGACCAGCTGATCAAAACCGCATCCCATTCATCATAAGTGAAGAAGTTTTAGCATATGTTTGCAACATCATCTATATGAAAATGACCCAGAACGGAGACTAACTTATTGCAATTGGCGATTGCGTCATCATGATTTGAATAATCGAAGATAGTGTTTACAGATGGGTCTAGGTTTACGAATAATGGTATGCTCAATAGGAATAATTCATGGTATTGGCCTCAAGAAAATCCTAGGTTGCTGAGAGAAGGTAATTTTCAAGAAAGATTTCGATTCAACGTCTGGGTAGGAATCATAGGGACAAGAATTCTTAGAGAACGATACTCAAAATAATATCAACGATTTACCTGAGAACATCAGAGAAAATATATTTTTTCAGCAGGATGGTGCAGGACCACATAATGCTTATATTGTTCGGCAATATCTTAGTGATACCTATGGACAGATATGGATTGGAACAAATGGTCCAATCAGATGGCCAGCCAGATCGCCCGATTTGACCTTTATTGATTTTTATTTATGGGTCACATAAAATCCAGAGTATACTCGAGGAGACCAACTTCTTTGGAGGACCTGAGAGATAGAGTTGAGCGCGCATTTCAGGAAATTCCTGCTCACGAACTGATAAATGTGATGGGGTGTACAATAAATAGAACTAGTCTATGTGTTAGGAAAAACATGCAATATTTCGACCATATCATTGGTCATTGATAATTAAAATCTTTTTCGATGATTGTGAAACTCTTCTATTGAAAACAGGATAATGGTATTGTGAGTAATAATTTGTACGTTGAATGTTTCACTGTTTCAGTCGTTAGATTCATTCAAACAGTTTGATTATATTAAGGTTATATTTTCTGTAATGGGTTTATGATCATTACATATTGTCAGTCGATTATTTTTGGTAATTCATTGTTACCATTCTGAAGTAAAGTTTGAAATAATGAATAGATGTCATGATACCTATCAACTTTTTCAGATTGATTTCATTTTGTTAGATGGCTCTCTACGTTTTGACAAAAAAGAAAGTGGCACATAATGTATATCGTTGAATTGATAATTAAATTATCTATCGAATGGAAAGATGGCCCTCAGTAGGTACCATTTGAAAGAAACTATTTTTTCGTTAAAAATGCTTTCAGAAAATTTCAATTCCGGCTGTAGGATTTCTTATTGATCTTATCGATGAAATGACTATCACTATGAGTTACTGATGTAAATAAGTATAGATTTTAACCTGATCAAGGCCTCCTGAGCTGAAAAAAAAAATTTTTTTTTTCAACTGTAAAATAGAACTTTGGCAACACTGTCGTATGTAATTTGAGCCGTAGAATCTGAAAAACATCAAACATACAGGGTGTTCCATTTGAAAAATCGAAGTTGGTGACTATTTTGTTTTCATATGTCTGTCAATCCGAAATTAGGTCTCATATCTATGTACAAAATTTCATTCAAATCGGTTGATAAGTGAAGGAGATATAGGCATTGCCCTCGTCCCATTGTCACCTGGTATATCAGGCTATGTACAAACCGCACAGAACGTTTTCTGGCTTTCTAGTCGATCATTTTCAGACTCGAAAGTTCTATTCGAATCTTTCCAAGATGAGCGTGAAGTTCAGGTGACTGAGGTTGGAAATTCTGGAGTGAGGTTGCGTGTTTTATTATGTTTTGGAAACATCAAACTGTTTTCCACCCACCGAACGTGGTTTCCACTCTCAAAAAATCAAAATATCCATAAAGCTAGAAAATTGGACTAATTGAGAACTCAATTTGAAATTGGTACTACAGTGATGTAAAATTGGAAAAAAACTGAAAGAATTCAATTTTTATGGTCAAATTCGACAAAAAATTTGGGAACCGCTGAATGGCTCACCTTATCTGAGCCGTAACGAAACACTGGCAATCGTCTGATGCCTAATGTACAAAAAGAGTGTAAGAATCCCTATTAACAATCGTTAAATGCGCAAAAGTCGATTTCCTAAAACTCGTTCCAGATAGGAAAAAATCACTAATTGATGAACTTAGTGCATACTCTACAGGGTGAGCAAGAACAACTGACACCGATACTGGCCTTGTCAATGTTTGTAGAAGCCGAACTTTCCAGGTAGCAATACGAGATAGAAGTACGAAAAAAAGTTATTATCTAAGTTACAGTGTACTACAAAAAGCAAAACGAGACTGTTAACCGCCTAAAAAATACTAGCAAGTGATTGAACAAATCAAAGTGTTTATCGTAGGGAACAATCACGTCAGTTCAAATCCTACTGGCTCGGAGTTCGAGATGACAAAATCTAATGATAAATTTCTCAGCGTCAACTTTTTCTGTCAACCTTGAGTAATCCCCTTGAAATTCTGCTTCTCCATATTCTCAGCTTCGGTTGTTTAGAGAATAGAGAAAACCATTTCACATGAAAAACTTCAGCAGTATCTGAAAAATACTCGTGGACGATCCGTAACTATTTGCAGATTTCTCGATTTTCTAATTGTTGAAGCAAAATACTGGAAAGTGGAAAGTCTTTGATATTCAATCCATCAGGAGGGCTCAGAGAATCTATGTTCATTAGACTTATAATGTATTCCGATCCATTAACAAATTGAAAATTATCGTTTTGAGCTCATTTTTGTGGAAATGGAAACGTGCTGATTCAGATCATTCAATTGGGCCATACCGCCTCTGTACGGAGTCCCTCCAAACGGAAGTCATTCATGGCATAGTAGATTTGAGGATTATATCCTGCCCCACATGCCAGCACACTCGAAGATTAGTTGGGGTCGGGTAGGTGTCAATCGGTAGCATTTGTTTACAACGTTCGACTACAAGCCTACCCGGATTCCTTTCTTCGTGGACAGTTTCGGGTAAAGAAAGATATGGGTTGAAGTGCGTGTCAACAAAAATCCACTTCACGTTTGATATTTCCAGCCCATGAAGATATCATCCTCAAGAGATTCTATATAGGTGATAGTAAAGTGATAATAATGGGTACATATTTGTTTCCAAGGGTTACACATCCTTTCAACAGGGTGCAGAGAAACTACCTAGCAAGTAGCAATATAACAGATATGTTGATTGAACATTATTGAAAATTCAACTGTTTCCCTGCATTTCGTCGTTGTTACTCTAGGCCAGTAAATAGAGACATCTATCTCAATATGGTTAGGACGAAGGTGATTTTCTTTGTACCAGGTTTGGAAAAAAGCGTACTTTGATGATCTGGGAAGTACTCCATCCTAGCGTGTCGGGAATTTGGAAAAAAATAGCAAAAAACAATTTTTTCTCCAATTGACAGCAAATATTAATTTTGCAGACACATATCAATCAGCAGAGTAATACTTTTCCTGCCTAGGCAGCAAAGTTAGGACTTTCCTTCCTAGGCAGATTATTCTCAATGGGAATTAAACATTTGACATTTTTGACAAAAAAACATTCATTAGCAATTATTACATAATACTTTTAACAAGAATTTAAAAAACATATTTTCAGTTATTATTGACATTGATAGTAAAATTACTAGAATTTTGAATAAATAGGCCCTCTTTTCTTTCCTCAGATATCGTTCACTTTACATTCACTATATTACCAGTTTGATTCGCCTCATAAGTAGTTCCTACATTTGTCAAAACTTTTTCACAAATACTGGTTTTACTTGCCATTGAATCCTCAATGTACCCTTCTGCTATAGTTGAGGATTTCCACCCACCATGTCTTTTCAACATTGTTATATCACCTCCTGAATTTACAAATAAAGTGGCAGAACTTCTACGGAGGCAGTGTCCCGTATATTCTTTAGCATTCGGCCACTTTAAATAGACAGCTATTTCTTGAGGTATTTTACCAAATTTATGGATACCAACAAATTGCTTTACGGATTCACCTTCTACGTATTTAAAAAAAAATATTGTGTCTTTTAAGTCAGCAGGCCGAAGAGCTATATATTATCTAACAACATCTAAATATTCCATTATTACGAAAGACCTCGAATTCCTCGTCTTCCTGTTCAAAGGGGATACCAATAGTTCATTGTTCATATCTTCAATATTTTCTAACTTTAAATTCAATAGTTCGTCGCAGCGACATGCACCCGCAATTCCAAAAATCAATACAACCTAAAAGAATGGATTATAAGTATTTTCACTTCATTGTATCTTATTTAAGACTTACTTTGGCTAATAAATATTCATCATCTGGAGCATCCAGTATAAAGTTTGTAATATCTTGTTTTTCGAAAACTCGGGACTTCTTTGCCTTGTAGGCTTCGGATGCCCATTTTAAATATGCCCGCAACTTCAAATATCTTCCTATATCTACGCCATTTTTAACATTCATATTTGCCTCAACATGGAATATAAAGACCAAAGTGTAGAACTCTTCATTGTTTCAGATAATCCAGCAAAATAAGCAAGTAATACATTCTCCGCATTTTTCTCCATGCAATAATCCATAAATCGTTTATAATTTCCTTGATATTTCATCCGAGACTTCTTCGGCAACAAATTTAACTCAATATTTTTTGACACCTCCCTTATTTCTGGAGGAGTAAGTACTTTTAAGTCGCTATCACTGTCCATAATATAAATATCCCAATATTTTTCCACATAACTGTCAGAAGTTGTCAAACTATAATTATTATGGACATATACGTTTCCATAGCAACCAACCAATCCAACAATTGCGATTTCTATCAAATTTTGTTTTAATTTATCACTACAGGAAAAATAGAAAGATTGTGGGAATTGTAATAATTTCCAAATACAATATCATTATATACCATATATCATTATAAGCAATCGGAGAAAAAATTATATGTTCAATTCGGCAGCAAAGTAGATTGACTGCCTTAGCTGAATTTCTAGCCTCGCTACGCTCGGCTATGAACTATCAGCCGCGGCAGTCAATCTACTACTTTGCTGCCTAGTAAAACAAATAACTATTTTTGAGGTTTTTCGTAAAATGTAAAAAGTGGGGGTGACATAATGAAAACAACAAAAAATATATGCTAGAAGGCAGCTAATTTTACGTAAAAAAGGTCATCTCACATTTTTTTTCAAATGTCATAGTTTAGCTTCAAAAAATTATTCTTGAATTATCTGCTATTTCTTCGCCAATTTTTAGAAAGGTGAAAGCCTGAGATTTCTGATATACATCATTCTATAATACTACAACACGAACTTGATTTGAAAATTTGCATGAATATGATCAAAACTTTCCGAATATAAATAATATTAATAATAATAATAACGTTTATTTATTTTTCCTGAATAAAATGTAGTATAACAAACTTCACACAGAATACAATAGTGTATATGGAATTTTTACAACTACGAATTGCAGAACAGGTGAATAAATGAATAGAAACCCCAAAAAAGCTCTATGAGAGCTTGCCTATGAGTAATTCTTCATTTTTGAAGTTGAAATTGCAAGCCTGCTTTGGAAGTGCAAATCTATACAAACATATAAAATATTTACTATAACTAGCGACACAAATTATTGAAAACGCATTGAGGGCAAGCAATATAACACGATATAGAATTGAAACAAAAAATGCACTAAATTAACAATTAATGCCTATAGGTTTTAAATAATTTATTTTATATTTGTATGAATGAAGGAAGAATTCTAATGATTCATCGTCATCATCATCATCATCATCATCATCATCATCAAATATTATTGTCAAAGAACAGAAGATATCTTATTGACAAAGTGTACTGAAACTAGATTTATATAATTAAGACGGTATACAAAATATAAAATATAATATAAATAAGACTGCATACAAAATATAAATAAGATTGTATAAAAAATATAGACAACACTGTATTCGCAAAATTATTGCTTCTCGTTTAATTTTCCCTATGATATATTTATTCTCAATAAAAAAAAAACAAATATGTCTAATCTCATTTCAAGTCACTAGAAGCAATTTTTCCGAAAGATTGAATGACAAAGTTTTTACAAGGCGTTGAAACTAAGTCATTCGAGAAAATAACTGTAAAGACCTTTTTTCACCTTCTCGAAAATATGTTTCATTCAACCATTAAGTGGCTTATTTCAGAAATTTAGGTCGGAAACTAGAAGAAAACTGTTTTTTTTTCAATTCCTGACATGAAGGGGCTGGGAAACTTTTCAGAATATCAATCTACACATTTTCCAAACCTATAAGAAAAAACATTTTGGTCCTAATCATTTTGAGCTTTTACTGGAAAATTTACTACAATGACTGGCCTATAGAAATAGAATTGATCCCATTCAGCTTTCAAGTTTCGATAAAGCGAATTTACTCCGAAGTTTCGTGATGAATGGTGTTCATATGAGCCTGTACCGATCATTTCGTACACAGTAAAGAATGGAATACGATATGAATCTGTAATGCATTAAGCATTAAAACCTCATTATTATTATAATATAATAATAATAATAATAAATTTATTCACTCACATAATAATATAAGCAATACAATACGTTATAATAGAAGTAGTATAAGATAATAATAATGAACACTCCACTAGAACGTCCTATTGAATATCACACGACAGGCATTAATGAAATGGAGAATGGGTAACAAATACTAAATACTAAAATAAATGATATGATGAGTAAATATACACGGTAAGTGAAATACTTGTTCCGAGACAGTGTAGCAATTAAGTATACATTGGCAAGATCTTTGAAATCATATTAAAGCAAAGCTTGAACAAAAATTTTGAGAAACTATTAAGCAATAATCAATTTGGATTCCGTCAACAACGATCTACTACTCATGCAATAGCAAAGGTTGTGAGAGAGATAGTCGAGGGCTTTGAACAGGGTAAACTAACAGGTGTAACATTATGTGACCTGAGCAAAGCTTTCGACTGTGTCTCTCACAATATCCTGGTGAATAAGCTCTCTCAATATGGAGTACGAGGGGTATCTTTAAAACTAATTGAGTCTTATCTCCAGAATAGGAGTCAATGTGTTACTATCAATGAAACAACCTCCCAGCTTAATCTGGTTAAAACAGGCGTACCCCAAGGCTCGGTTCTGGGGCCACTTCTATTCATAATTTATACCAATGATTTTTTTTTGTCATATGTTGCCTCATTTAGGTATTGCTTTTGCTGATGATAGCTCTCTTATAAGCCCTGAAAACAGTTATGAATCGCTATTAAATTCGATGAAATCAGCTGAAAACCTCGCCCAAGAATGGTTTACCCAAAACTTATTAAAATTAAACAAAGATAAGACAAAACATATTATTTTTTCGACAAACAATAAAGTAACAGTAGGTGACCATGCTAAACTTTTAGGATTAACTATTGACGATAGTTTATGCTGGGAACCACATATCGAAAATACCTGTTCCAAATTGAGTACTAACAATTTTCTTCTGAGAAAACTGAAATCGTTTGTTGATAAAAATACCCTTCTTTCTGCGTACTTTGCTCTTATCCAATCATATATCAGCTATGGATTGACCCTTTGGGGAAATTCCTCTCACTCTGAAAAATTGTTTAAAATTCAAAAGCAATCCATTAGAATATTCTGTGGTGCGGGTTATAGAGATTCTTGTCGGCCATTATTCTGCCAACTCAGTATTATGCCTCTACAAACTCTGTTCATTTATCAGACTTTGCTCGAGATTCATGAAAATAGAGAAAAACTCCTGACTAACTCAAATTACCATGACTATAATACACGCAACGCGAATCTGATCAGGTCTCAAAGATTTAAATATAATAAGTCTCTCAAAAACTCAATAAATGTTGATCTTTACAATATACTTCCTACCACACTAAAAAACAAAAACCAAGCTACGTTCAAGAACTCTATCAAAGTGATACTGCAGAAAAAGTGTTACTACACTATCGCTGAGTACATGGCTGACCCACCCGGGATGTGATTTGATCCAACTATCTTATCTTATACTATGTGTATGGTTTATCGTAATGTCTACATATGTGTACACGCAATATTTTATTTTTATTGTTATTTTATTTTTATTGTTATTGTATTTCAATTGTGAATTATTATTTTCTGTATTTATTCAATTGCTACCTGACTTGCTACAAATGTTTTTTAACATAACGTAGTTAAATAAAGATCTATCTATCTATCTATCTATAACTTCAAGATCGTCCTGCAATAGTTGAATAATTTACATTTGTGTGTTTCTTATTCTTGAACTTTTACATAATTCTAACATCCTGTTGAAAAATATCATCTTTGAGGACGCGTTGAATGAGTATTTGTTATTATAATTTTTATATCAGATATGGATGATATTTTGAAAGAAAAATGCCTTTGAACCAGATGGTATAAGATATCTGAAACTTACAAACGGCTACTTTGAAAGCCCCTAACATTATCATTAAGCAAATACATTAGGCCAAGGAAATTTCCAACAGCTTTCGAAAATGCCGTGTTGAAGCCAATTCACAAAAATAGTAGCGATCATTGTGTCATCAAATCGATTCGATATTAGAATAACCAGAGGTATCTTGAGTTTGGCGTCAAGCATGCTGAGACAATGGATGACGCATTGACATATAAAATTTCGAGATATAAATCAGTTGATAGCAGCACTTCACATTTTTATTGGCTAAGGTAAAGCCTTCGAAACAGTATGCCATGAAACGCTACTCAATACATTGGACGAAATCGATTTCATGGAAAGTGGTATGATTTTCTGGCAAGCTATCACAGAAGTGATGAGGTAACCATAGAAGTCAATTATAACAGCATCTATGACTCTACACTTATTTTCAATATTTGTTACCTCAACAATCTTATAACCACTGGAGATATAGTCAGTTTTGTCGAAAGTACCTACCTACAAATAAAATCATAAAATCAAAAAATCTGTTTGTTTCAGTGGCATGAAGAAAGTAAATGAAATATCGAGAAATTATTGTTGACAACAATCAGAATGAAATCATCATTATGATAGTTTTTGAGAAAACTGTGGTTATTACTTACCACATTACCATTCTTCAAAAATATAGTGGAATATTCATAATTTTTCATAGTGCACTCGTACAACCCACACATATTAGATGGATGAATCTAGTAATTGGATTTTTGAAACTGGCATAAGGCACAAACCAAAAAGCAGCAGAAACAGAGTGGCAGAAGGAATATTCCGAGATTATTGGCGGATAAACCTGGCGTCAAACAATATCCAAAATGAAGATACATCGGTTGGTAGGCGAAAAAACCTAAAACTCAGTTATCGATCCAAACGTTGATTTATACTCTTCATCGAATCCCAGTTAGAATGAAACTCATGTATTTTAATTGGTATCCATCTTCTACTTTGAAATTATCATCTAGTAGTAGCCCATATACATGGATGCATCTTCTTGAGAGAAACATTTTCATTCCTTCAATACGTAGTACCTATATACCAGCATATTTTTTGAATACTCAATTTTCATTGGAAGTTGTAGACGATATGGTAACTTGTTTACTTTCGGTTTGGACGTCCATGGTCTTGATTTTTCATGAAGTTTCGATATTCGGTAGTCGGTTATGATTGAAAAGGTAGAGTTAAAATGATAATTTCAGTACCAGTACTAGGGACAGACAAGTTTTGTTCGAAGTGATTTGGTACGGAAATTTCTGCTGCATTTGAAAAGTATTTAGCAAACAATTCAGAAACTTCTTGTTATGAGATCACAGTTCTGTTTCTCAGAGATTGATTTTCGGCTTAATTTTTTTTCTCTAATCCTTTATCAATAATTCTCTGTCACTTCAGTTTGGTTTTCTTTGTTTATTTCAGTACTAGGATGAATAGAGTTTTGGAAACTCCTCTTTTTGTTTGTGCTCTCGGAATCACGCTTTGTTATTTTGGATAAAGCCATAGTTCGATAGATTTTCCACCATTTTCATTTAACTGCATGTCTCTCTCACTCTGGCTCTAAAACATCACCTATGTCAAATTTCTATACATTGGGAAAGATTGTGATTTCCTCATTCGCCAAGACACTTTTCACCTTCTGTAAATATATATATACATTTTTCCAAAGAAGCCAGTTTCGGTATTCGAGTAATTCTGAGAACGTATTGATTCTTGATCAACATGTAGTGAATCACTCGGTTCCTAGTATAGTCAGACAATTATATTGACATACCGATATTAATTCGCATTTGGAATACTGATATTATGTATTGAGTGCTTATGCAAAGCAATAATATTTGTACTACTATACGATATACCCAGAATATACAACGTTGATCAAATGTACATTATCAATGCCATAAAACAGTAATTAGGTCATAAAAATTTATGTTTCATTCAAAACGTTGAATCAGGTCAACTCTATCATGAGGTTTTCGGACGTCGGGGTATCGTCACTAGTTGCCGAGAACCTTACCTTGAGGTGCAGCTCCATCTTGCTGGGAAAATATTTCACCAATCATCGGATGAATAACAGTATTCGAAAGGTAAATAGGGTCAGTTAACTGTCTCTCGTAGAAAAAAAAAATCCCAAAATTTTGCCACGTACAGATGCAGCCCCAACACTAAACTTTAATGAATACTACGTATGACCTTCTCTAAATATGTGGGGATTTTCATCAGACCAATATCTAACATTTTGGCGATAAACGTACCTGTTCAAATAAAATATTGATTTGTCACTAAAACATATACTGAAATCAAAACGGAGTCATTGAGTATTTTCTTAACAATTATCCTACAACATTCAACGCTTCTATCCGGATTTAGACCAGGGCTGAAGCCTTTAAAAATGGTAAAATGAAATTTGGTGAAAACTTACTTTTTCATGTCCCGAACACACTGTGATTTATTTGATTTGAAATATTTATTTTTTCACCTTATTTTGACTTAATATCGAAAAACCACCCTAATTTTCAATCGAAAATTCTCGCGTCAAAATATCAGCTTTTTTAAAAAGTCGGTGGACTTTTTATTCGTTGAAATCTCTACTTTCTGATGGTGAAAAAATATACATTACTATGGTAAATGTTCTCAAAAAATGCAAAGAAACGAAAAAAAATTCGAATCCGAAAATATACAATATTTTGAGAAAGTTGTAGAATCTTCTTTAAATTATATGCGTAGATGCCTATTTATTGCTATTTTAAGATAACTTATATACCTGAGTGACCTAGGAAAATTTTAGCACATCAAAAGGTATTTCATAGAGAAGTGGGGAAGGGGCTAGGAGGGTCTGGGCGTACTACCTGTTATTTCTTTGCATTTTCTGAGAACATTTACCATGGTAATGTATATTTTTTTATACACCATCGGAAAGTAGAGATTTCAACGGACAGAAAGCCCACCGACTTTTTTAAGGAGACAAAGGAATGCAACCCTCAACGGATGGGAAAAACATGGGGAAAACATTGGAAGTAGCAGACCGCCAACTCACCCCCTGGGAGGCCAGAAATTTTTTGACAGAATTGTACACAAATATCCACAAATAAAATACACACAAACATACAAACTCAAATCCACGACTAAAATGTTTTTTCTAATACTTAAATTGTCATGAGCTGGTTTTTTAGGTGTTACGCAAGATTTCAAATCATGCGGCACCCCCTTTTCCAGACAGTGATTGAAAAATTTTAGATATTATGATGCAAAATTAACACTTTGAATTTTTAAAAATAAACTAACGAATCACTGCCATCAGCGTAAGCAGGAGGGGAGTTAACACTAGCATTGTCTAAAGGCAGAAACCGAGGATGTACCAAGCCATCGCCTTCGGGCGGGGGCACACCCTCCGCCCTTCATATGAAGGGCAAGCGTGTGCTCATACATTGTAATTATGTATAGTAGCATTGAGTATGTATATTTTAGGTTAAGTCAAATGTATATGAATTTTGGAAAAATAAATATTTTTGGATTTTTGGATTGGGGAAGGGGCTAGGAGGGTCTGGGCCTTACTACCTATTATTTCTTTGTATTTTCTGAGAACATTTACCATAGTAATGTATATTTTCCTTTTCACCATCAGAAAGTAGATATTTCATCGAATAAAAAGCCCACCGACTTTTTAAAAAAAGCTGATATTTTGACGCTAGAATATTCGATTGAAAATATTAAGTCAAAATAAGGTGAAAAAATTAATATTTCAAATCAAATAAATCACAGTGTTTTTGAGACATAAAAAAGTGAGTTTTCACCAAATTTCGTGTTTTTTTTTTTGTAAAAGATAAAAATAAAAAACCAAAAACTTGGTTATTTGAATTTTTCACATAAATTTTAAGGTTATGTGAAACAAGACAAAGTTGTAGATCTTCTCATTACCTACTACTTCGCCAACTTGTTTCCAAAGGACTTGTAATTTTGCCGGAAATCAAGATTAACCGTTTTTAACCCTTAAAAACTCACCCCCTTCCACTTCCCGACCTCAGATCGCCCGTAAATTATTTTTCCTTTAACTTTTGTTATATTCTCTCCCTTTTCCAAAACGTTTCATCCTACTATTATTTTTTTTGGTTTCAAAAATTATCGACCCTGGTCTAATTATCTTACAGTAAAACTCAAACTATCAAAATCATGTAGGACAGCCAAGCAGCATTGAAAACGGTGGCATCAAGTCGAATAAAATCCAGAGTGGTATAGTCCATCCAATATCTCACTCACTTCGCTAACACGAGCGTATATGCGAAGAAACGGAACGAAAAATAATCTGTACTACTTGTATACACTCTCCGTCGGCACAAAGAGCCCGCTGGTCAACGTGGACTTGAGTGACGGCTGTCTGTTTTAAAACCGATTCGTCTGGGCCAATCAAGTCGGACATCAATCGTTAGATGTTATCTATCTTCCAAAACGTATCTCATCCAAATTGTATATTAAATAACACATACCAATTTTGGGAAGCGTGGAAGAATGCTTTTGGATAACCTTTTTCTCTTATTATATTTTTTTTTATCCTAATATGTGAATTTGAATGAAAATTTGACATATTGATTGGTAGTTCTGATCGAAAAGACAATAACTGATGGAAAACATCTACAATGATCATTATTCAATAAAATTCGGTCAGCTTGTAGACTAAGTCCATTTATCCTTCTAGAAAATATTAAATTGTGCTTATGGAACGTATCTGAATATGTGTATCAATGATTTCATTCCATTCCAATAATTCAGATGAAGGATGATGGATTATGGGTATTCATCATTGCAGTGCATTAATTATATACCATCGCGTCGGATCATCAGTTATTCCTAACTAGCCTAACCTGTTTTCCAAAGATATAATCAAATACTTATGTATTCCTGATTATATGGTAGAGATAATATGAGTGATCTAGTGAGAGGAAATTATTACTAATGAAATTGTTCTCTAGATTGATCAAATGCGATCAGATTTTTTATTGGGAGAATACCAATAAAAATACCTTAATTTTTTTTTTTCGAAGAGAATTGCTTCATGAATATGCTACAGTTGATACAACCCCATTTTACTTTCGAATAAATTATGGAGAAAGCCGAACTTATTATGACTTAGTTTCTACGTCCCTCAGTACAACAGGGGATTGTGCTAGCAGGATGAAGGACTATACAAAGTGACATGATTTCAGAAAATCTAATGGTCAATATATCTGGAAATGTAGATTTTTCAGAAAGCAGCAAAGTATATCCGGAGTATATATTATGAGAGAACCTTATCAATACGAGCTTAGAATGGGTAATATTCTACTATAACAACCGTGGTCAAATAGTACGCTGTAGCATTGACTCAAATATGGCTGGTATCGAATTGGGAGTGCCCCAGGGCTCTGTACTCGGACCCATTCAACTTTTGCTCTATTATCCAACTAAACATCACTGTTAAGATAATTTTTTGCAGATAATAATAATAATATTGTCTTTATTATTTTCTTCCTTTTCAACGGTTCAGTCATTTGAATAAAAATAAAATATATAGCATATTCAACTTTGGAAGAAAATTAAAGGCGGAGTTCAATTTCAATAGTGACGAATCACCATGGAAATTGCTCTTCCAACTTTCCTTTGGCATGATATTTCATCGATACAGATTTACATTATTTTCAAACAAACAATCATTTATATTTTCCAAATAAAAGATAATAATGAGTCATTCATTGAGTCCATCATTAACAGAGATATAAATGGACAACTTGAAGAAAAGAAAAAATTCACAATTATCTTTGATTAAAAATTTATTATATTGGTACAGATATGTAGACGACATTTTAGTGTGCTTTGCGAGAACTGAAAGACAAATCGAAAAGTTCACACAGGTTTCCGAGGATTTAAATTGAATAGAGTTATTGTGGGCTTCTATACAGCAATAAGGAGATGAAAAAATGTCACTTTTGATTTTAAATTATTGGAATGTTTGTGCGAAGAGTTGTTCAATTTATTTTCGGATGAACAATGGAAAACCAGATGTGAATATGTTAAAAAATCCGAATCTGCTTTTGACATAGTTGTTGATGAATCAATAATAACTGTAGTATCTTATAATGACAGTGAAAGTGAGACTTATGAAAATACTTCGTATCCCTAGTGAGATGCTGCAGAAATCATACTAACGAGATCGACTTATGTATATCCCATATTTACGAAAATACCGTTACTTTTTCTAATCTAACAATTCTGTATGAATGTACGTTTTTTTCTAAGAAATAAATACAAAACATGAAGAAATTGCATTCTTCTCATTGGGTTTATTATTATGTTATATAAATAAAAGTTTCAAGATATGTGCGCTATGTGTGCCAAACAATGAAGTTATTGATAAGTTTTTAAGTATATGGCTCAGAATCTAATTTTCACAGTTTTTTTCATGATTTGGGGATTTATTTTTAGGCGTGATCGTTTCCGATTGATGACAAAGTATTTGAAACCGGGTGCCATTTGTTGTATTTTTCCAAATAATTGATTCAGCTTATCGCCACTCTGGATTCCTTTGATATGAGAAAAATCTCACTCGTTATCTCATTCACATGCGAATTATATGGTTATTCAAAGAGTTGCTTTATCGTTCTCTCTAGGTTTCTATGAGTTTCAAGCATAACTGGCAACTCCTTTGATTAGGGGAAAATATGAAAACTTCTGTCGTTATTAGAATCTAGCTTTACAAGTCATCGAAGATGGGGGCTTTTGTTGAAAGTTCACCGCATAATGCCATTGAATGATAACTCGATATCCATAAAAGGGGCGTGAGTTTGTTCTGCAATCCATTTTTTTTTAAGCTTGTTATACATTTTCGGTAGTGTTTTCACAAGGTCGCTTCGAAAAATTACCAGGAGTGCAGAAGAAAACACAAACTCATTGGAAGTTTTGAGCCTTAACAGTTAGTTATAATCTTCAATTCGAAAGCAAAGAAAAACATTGACTTTCCCATATTGATCAGTTAATTCACAACGAAAAAGTTTTCATTTCAACATGCGGATTCATGGATTAATTAGAACATTGGAGTTTCTATATACAAACTAATGTTTCGAATGTAATATGTATTTTTCTTGTAATTTTAATAACATTTCATTGATCCATTCAGTCATCTATAAAATATAGAGGACAGGTCAGGTTATATATAGGACATACAAATAACGTGAATTATAACAATACAAACATATTACACGGAACGTATAAAAACATGTAGAATTTATAACGAACGATTCATGTCATCCAACAAAGAAATTGATCCACGTCACAGTTTGACATGCTATAATAGCCTTTGCCAGATACTAATGACTTCACTCTCCCTTTGAACATATTATTATTGAGCTTTCCCCATCATTTCTGGCAAGTGGTTGTAGATAATTGTCCCCTGAAGGTGAGGTTTCATTCAAATTTGTTTTTTTTATGTTTTGGGATATGCGAAAAATTGGTAGGATAATTGTGGTACTGTGAATTTGTTTGTTCTTACTTTATAGTAATTTTCCTTGATGAACAGTAGTTATTTGATGATGTACAAGCATGGAAATATTAGAGTTTTGTGCCTACACGACTTTTTTGTGCTGTGAAAATTATTTGACTGTAGAATTTTCCC
The DNA here is from genome assembly GCA_018342105.1 of Gonioctena quinquepunctata. Lineage (NCBI taxonomy): Eukaryota > Metazoa > Arthropoda > Insecta > Coleoptera > Chrysomelidae > Gonioctena > Gonioctena quinquepunctata. The sequence goes on along the minus strand of JAFIRS010000379.1, from coordinate 164,445 downwards.
AGAGAACAAGGTTATAAGACATATGTCTCTATACAAGGCTATAATACACCGTAAACAAAGACTCAATCGGCTTTGAGGACTTTATTCTTGACACTACGAATCTGGATTTGTTCAATTTTTTACTGAGCATGATATAATTTTGGCCCAAATTTTTAATGGAAACAATTTTGTTTCCATTCTGATCGAATTGTAAGATTTTCTGGATATTTTGAGAAGTAAAATATAAACATTCAGTTATGGAAATCAAGCAATTTTGCTCACATCAACTAATGAAACATTCCATTATTTGTTTAGTAGACAAAACGGCAAATAGAGCTAACAGTTCAGTATTGATGTGATGAGGCATATCATTAACGCCCAAAACCCATTCCAAAAATTTTCTAAAAAACTATTTCCCACTTCCACGAACATGTGTCTATGATTGAGATGATCACACACCCAAACTAAAAAACAATATACAATAATGAGAAATGCAAAAATTATACATGTGACGTCTATAAATTTGTGGAGTGGAGCTCAAACCTAGTGAAGAGTTCAATGGCAGGAAATTTCGTGCAACATTGGTAGGTCACCAACAGCTGTCAGTATGACACCAGAAGTGAAGCTTCTAGAGCGATTCGAGTAATGTAGAGACCATAATAAAGTAAAGGAACACAAAACTAAGTATACAGGAGACGTCGAATTTTTTCGATGATCGATTTTGGGGCCTAAAATTTTCAAAAATAGATTTTGAGTAGTGCACCTCAACCAAATCGTCTTCCGCTTTGTCAGATGATTAATAGTCTCTTTCTAAACGAAATTATTATAACCGAAGACATATAGAAATCGTCGGAACAGTTGATAGACATTTTCCCTTCGTACTGGAGTGGGCCCTGCCCGATTTAAAAATCATTTGGAATTTGGGGTTTTCGAGGGATGGACTTCCATCTCAACAAAGACGTATAGCTTCCCATCGCGGTTTTAGACCCGCAGTTCTCTAACTATATGTGGCGCCTACGCTCCTCATTTAAATTATTAAATTCTTTGTTGCGATTTTTGAAAATTAGGTTTTTGAAAACAAGGCGTCTGTTCCACTGCGGCATCTATTCCAGTGTTACCCTACATTATGGAGTGATAATTTTGTTTATACATTGACCTTATATGGCATTTCTTTGCGTATGTGTACTTTAGGGTGTCCGTTATTTCGCTAGTTTTTTTTTGCAAACGCCCCCACAAATTTTCAGGTTATGACCTAAGAAAAATTATCAGACCCAAATAAGCCCTAAATATTCATGTTAACCCATTTAAATAACATGGGATTTCACACTTTCGGCATTTTAATTTTTTCCACTGTGATAAAGACAGCTAAATAAAACAATCATGTCGGAAATTCAACGCTCTACAAAAAAGATCTGATTGCTTTCTTCGATAAATTCTACCCTTTAAAAGTTATTCAAAGATAAAGTTGTGTTCATAGTTAAATTCATCGTTTTCCATTTTTTTTATCCAGTATTGCTTTTTGTTTGCAATAAAATTATAGAGTAACTACAATTAGCCTCATATTAGAGAATTTTGATATAATTTTTAGTGTTCAATGTTGTTTTTTTATCAAATTTTTATATTTAATACAAATGAACAGAAAAAGCTGAACGAAATAGCGTTTCAAATTTATTTTATCATTTAACGCCAGCGACCTGTCAAAACTTTAAGTCATATGACTCTAACCTCTCAGTAAAGTGTTTATTATAATAGTAATATCATTTGAGCAGAAATTCTTATTTATCTAATTTTTCAAAAAAATTAATACATCTGTGTGCTTGAGAAATCCAATATTCCTTTTGAGAGAACCTACCGAAACAATCAGTGGCATTAAATTACCAACGAACAAACAAGTGCTAAAATTGTTATTTTATCATACAAGTGTAGCAAATAAAACACTTTTAGCAAGTTATCAATTCGTTACGGAAGAAGTTACTAAATTCTGGAATAGAGCTGGAATTAAAGTACAAAATACTTCAAGATGTGTGAATAAAATTTAAAAACTTTACATTAATTATAGAAGTTTGCAAAAAATCTGAATCCAACAAAAGTAAGGGAGTTTTCTGAGTGTCTTAAAAAATTATTTGACAACGTACACGGAAAAGTTCAAGATATAGTTGATAAGGAAGCGTTAGAGTTTTTATCTGACCAAAGAAGAGATAGAAGATACCATTTACGTATTTGCAAAAAAAATGACAGTATTTGTCAGCCATTAGGTAAGTGAGAGTTAAACGAGCATACTAATTCAGACGTGGTATGACCATTAGATAATAGGATACTTTATCAATTTCAGAAAAACCGATGTTCGAACAAGATGATGCCAATACCACTCGATTGGAAGATAATAAATCAAAAAATGACGATAATATTGATGTAATAACCAACGATGAATATCGTTCACATTCACGTAGGTAATAAAAGTATTTATGTGAAGTAGAAAATATTATATTTGTTGATGAATTTACAGTAATCATTTTCTCATTTACTTTTTAGATGTGAGTTTACCATCAAGCTCTGAAAGCAGAAGGGAGCAGCCCTTGATTGGTGAGCCGCCTTTAAGTGGTGAGACAACTGCAACTACTTCTTACCAAAGCACACTATCAACATTTGAAGTTCAAGGACGAAATTATGAACCTAAGAATGAGAGAGGAACAATAAATATTTCGACCGAAGACGTTGTTGCTACCTTAGATAGTTGCAATATTTCTTATAGAAATTCTGTTCGATTAATATCTGCAATAACAACAGCCCTGGGAGTTGACACTAGTGCTTTAATTTTGAACAAAACATCTTTCAATGAATACACAGGTCAAAATTTCGAAGAGAAGCTGCTGAACGAATAAAGAGAGAATTTTGTGACATTGAAGTTGGTCCGGCGGTAGTACATTGGGATGAAAAGTTGATACCTGATAGTTTCTCTTGCAGAAAGGTCGATCGAGTACCGATCATAGTTGAAGTAATACTATCGAAAAAATACTAAGCGTACCGGCATTACCAGATGGAAAAGGAGTAACACAGGCATAAGCAATTTTCAAAGCGGTTCAAGAATGGGGATTAACTGTTAATATTAAAGCAGTTTGTTGGGACACTACTTATTCAAATTTTGGTTGTCGAAGTGGAGCGGCGATCAATCTGGACCCGATCAAACCAAATATAAGAATGGTTTAGCAGGAAATGGAATTCCTCAGAAATTACTCAAAAAGATTGGAGAAACAAATGACAAAGTTGAAGAGTTCTTGTGCACAATCTTGCCTCGTGATAATCACAGAGAGCTCTTAGCATTATGCCAAATTTTCCTTGGTACAATGGATGACGACAAACTCAAATTTTACAAGCCAGGATCATTTCATCATGCTCGCTGGATGTCTAAGGCGATTTATACTCTAAACATTTACAGATTTCGAGATATTTATGAATTAGATATAGAATTGAAAAAAAATCTATTAGATATTTGTTTATTTATATTGTTTATTTATGTGCCATTCTGGTTTGCGGTTCCTCGTGCAGCACTATCTCCGCATTCACATTTACAATTTTTAAAAGTTGTTTATCAATACCGGACAATTGATAAAAAAATATCTGAGGCTGTTTTGCATAAATTTAAAAATCATTTGTGGTATTTAATATCTGAAACAGCTGCTCTTGCATTTTTCTATCCAAACGAATCAGCTAACATTAAAAATAAAATGATCAAAGCCTTAAAAAATACTGTAGATTCAGAATTTTATTCATTCAAACGATTTATTATTGATACTGATGGTGAGGTTAAAAGTTTAGAAAAGAAAGATATTAATTTTTTCATTGATTCGAATTCATTAAATTTTTTTGATATTTGACATTGGTAAAGATTTTTTAGAAACAAATGCTGATACGTGGATTAGCAATGATAATTACTTGAATGGGCTGGCAATCGTTAATAATCTGCAGGTAGTAAACGATGTCGCCGAAAGAGCAGTTCAATTAACGCAAGATTACATCAATAACTCAACTACTCAAGAAGACCAGAAACAATATTTGATTCAAGTTCTAAGTGAATACAGAGCCAAATATCCGACTGCAGCTAAAGAATGTTCAACAAAAAAATTGTAGAAAAAAACACATTAAATATTTCGATAATTAACGTTATTTTGGATCTCACTATTTCATTTTTCTAGTTTATTACCTACCTATGCGCGTTCAATTATGATATGAATGAGAATTATGACGGAAATTAAAAAAACGATGAATTTAACTATGAACACAACTTTATCTTTGAATAACTTTTAAAGGGTAGAATTTATCGAAAAAAGCAATCAGATCTTTTTTGTAGAGCTTTGAATTTCCGACAAAAATATGGTTTGATTGATTCTTTTAGATGTCTTTATCTGAGTGAAAAAAAATGCCAAAATTGTAAAAATCCCATGTTATCCAAATGGGAAATGTATTATGACTTAGGCTAGGGTTAACATGAATATTAAGGGCTTTATTTGGGTCTGATATTTTTTTTAGGTCATAACCTGAACATTTGGGGGCGATGGCAAAAAAAAACAACTTGAGAAATAACGGACACCCTAATGCACTTCCACGGGTACAATTATCACACATTGAAGGAAAAATAATACTTAAGTGTTTTTCGATAAGATATGAACACCGAAAAACATATACGATTTCAAGAAGAGAATACTCACTTGCAGTGATATGTACCTACTTGTTGATTACTGACCAATTTTCATTGTTATGCTTGCCTTCGGCTATGGTGTTTTCCAATTTAGATAACCATCCCGCCGACTACGTACCTGAAAATGAAAAACGAATATGAAGCCAGTGTAATCCGACAACAATAATGTTATAAATTCAAACTCCAATGACTATAATGCCCCTATTATACCCGGAATGGGGGAATATTCGAACGCTATTGTAAGAAATCACGTCGAAATTTCAAAGTGAACGTTGAGAAGGCACTATTTCAACCGAGTCATTATAGATATGGCTTTTGCCACCGCAAAATACTGCTGATGAAACTGAGTTGGGGTATTTCACAAGTCTTATTCGACATATTAGGAAAGTTTGTTCGTGTAGCTCCGCGCTGGGGCGGCATGAAAGGAAGTGCAAATGATTTGGAGACCGAAATTGGCCCTCTAAATTGAGAGGATTTCTTTACTTAGCTCCAGAGGGTTCGTTGGAGGGATCTGGAAATTTCAACAGGATGGTATAGAACATTTTTTATCCACATGAGTTTGCCAGTATTATTTATACAAGGCCGGAATCGTCAATGGAATAGGTCAAGAATATGAGATCACACAGTATCTTCACGAAATTTTGACAGGTGGTTCGAAACATGGTAAAAATAGTATAGCAATCAAAAATTTTGCGCGGAAAAGATAATATTAGGAGATACGGGCCCCCGAAGATCCATGAAGAGAGGTTATGGGATATCACTTTCAGAAATTGTAAACAGATATAAACAATTTCTTTTTACACTAAAATAGTCACTGTACATTCATTCAACGTTTTGGTAATATTAAACTCACTTAATTTTCGATAAAGTAATGAAAAAACCTTCCATATGAAATGTCAAAAATCAAACGTTGGTGATTGTGTTATGTTTATCCAAATCTCGTGGATCTTGAGGTTTATTGATATGCGACGTTGCCTATGTCTCCAAGAGAAAAGTACTAAAATTCAATGCGACATACATATTTGAGCATATAAATTATAACTATTACAGCATGAAAAGACGATCTGCTAGTTCTGACAAAGCACAATGCAAAGCACAATGCAACCATCAATATTTGATTTCTGACATTTCATCTGAAAAATTAAATGAAATATAATCGGAGTTTTTTACGACTTTATCGAGTGATTTTGATATTACTCAAACGTTGAATGAGTGTACAGTTAATATTTTAGTGTCAAAAGCTATTCTTCAAATCAGTTCGCAGTTTCCAAAAGTGATATTCCATAACCTCTCTTCATGGACCTTCGGAGACCCATATCTCCTGTAATTAGCTTTTCTGCGCTAAATTTTCGATTGCTTTACTGTTTTTGTCGTCTTCTGAAGCGCCTGTGGAAATTTCGTGAAGATACTGGGTGATCTCATTTTCTTGACCTTCACCATCTGCAATCGTGTAAAGAAAAATAATTCTACACTCATAAAATAAGAGAAATTGTACTGGGAGAAAACAATGGAACATTTGATAGACGGATAGTTTTTTATTTTAATTCTGGATTTCGCCGAGTTGTGTGACTCGACATCTCCGGTTCAAGTCCAGAGAGTTTTTCAGTCTATATAGTGTTCTCAAAAGATTTGCAGATCTAGTATAATAACTGTGATAATCCGACGGTATTTCGTGATGACACTCATTTTTGTGTATTTCTAGTTGTGTGTGATAAATATAGATCGATGGCAAAGGCATGGTCTCAAAAGATTTGATCAGAGGCTGGGATATACTCTAGCTATGATCCTCATTGACTTTTTTGTAAGCTGAAAATTTTACACGAAAAACTTGAGTTTCCCTATAAAACAATGCCATAGCTGATAGTTGAGTGGATTAGGGAAAAATATACACTGATTAGTGTATTGTGATTTGTGGGAATTCCATTTCAATGAATCATCAAGATATATGCCAAGAAATTTTACACTTTGACCATCATTGTAGTTTGTTAAACTGGAAAATTTCTCGAGTTCTTTCCTTATTTAATTTCAGTATGTTAACATCGAACCCTTTTTCAATATGAATTGCCATTTCTTCAATATATTATTGCATTTTGGTAATTATTATTAGATAAACAAACAGTGGCATCGTAAGCCAACATAACCAGCTTAGTAGGGCAGATAGTGAAGAACCAAATCATTCACATATACTATAGAGAGCAGCGGTCCCCAGACAGAGCCTTGGGGTACTCCACTTGTGATCTATCTATAATGTGACATCTCGTTTTTGACAGAAACACATAGATGTCGATCTTTCCGATGAGATGCAATGAGTGACAGTGATGATCCACGGATTCCATGAAAATCGAGTTTTTCCATCAACACAGTCAATGGCCTGGCTGAGGTCACTCAACATTGTTCCTAGAGTATGTTGTGGCAAAACATTTTGTTGGGTTCATATAAAGACCACTTCTCTCGCAGTATTCAGCAAGTCTGTGGAGGTCACTCTGAATTTTCGAACAGTCCTCAAACAGACTAGCCGAGAAGTGAGTTTCCTGCGAAAAATATTCCAAGTTTCCAAAAAATATGAGCAATAGTTCATCCGATCGGCATGCAGTTATGAAAAACACTTGTTTTTGTTTTTATTTGCTGACGAATTGCTGCAATTGTTATTAACAAAAAACTAATATAAAAAAAGGTCAGGATTTTCTGAAATTTCCAAAAACGGCATGAATGTTTAAATAATAGCTCTAAAAATGTTTTGCTCCTGGGAGCCCTTCTTATATATATATATATATATATATATATATATATATATAAATATATTGATATGTTATGTTAATTTTGTAAATATAATAATTGTTTTTATAAAATGAATTTTATAATTGAATTTTGTTATTAATATTATTATTGATTTGTTGAAAATATAAACAGGATATTCATAAAATCAGATGTGGAATCATCTGCGACTGAAAGATAAACTTTAGTCACTATCTTCCATCGTCAAGATAACCTCTTGTGGGGTATTCATGTTGAAAAGGGAAACATTCTCAATTAAATATTGATAGAAAGATTTTTCTATGAATTGAAAAATCCACGATTAAAATGAAGTAATTTTTTGTGAATGTCTAACAGAAAACAACTACTTCCCCGGCTAAAGCCACGCTGGACATTGAACTACATCTGATAGATATTCTGAAAAAGCCCTAACTCAAGAGAAAAAATCTGAAACTGAAAATTTGCATTTTCATTCAGATAGTTATTTGATTTTCTATTCCAGTCTTAATTAAGAACTCATAAAGATGAATGAGGCAAAGAAGAATGTTTTCCTAAAGAGAGTACTCACCAGAAATCATTCGTAACATTGACGCAGGAGAGACATCGCATTCATTAGGTCTTCAATACATTTTTGTCGACGAAAATCTATTTCACGCTTCCACGATCATCAGGACGACCGGAAGAAATGGGGAACACATTTTCAAGAAGCAATCTCACTTTGCAAAGGTGGAAAAAGTTAGAATCATTTCTTTTGGAGAGACACTTTGAAATTAGTGTTTTCTGACATTCAAACCTGTCATGGGGTATGATAGATTGATTTGTTGAAAATATAAACAGGATGTTCATAAAATTATTATTATTATTATTATTATTATTATTAATATATTTTTGCACCGCGTTGGGCGCCATTTTGTTATGTTATGATGAATTGAATAATTATAGTTGTTATTATATAATGAAGATTGCTAATAGTTTTTGCTATTCTTTGTGAGCCAAATTGATATTATATAGATAGATATTTTCGCCCTGTATATGTATTGTATGCTGTAATAATAATTGCTAGCGAACGTCACTGTTCTCTCGTCACGCTGCTGCCAATTGTTATCACTTTTCTCACCACGGCTGAGCAACAGTTGGTACGCCTCTTACCTCAGATAGCCGGTTCAGGCAATAGAGCCACTAGCCACTGCTGTCTAATTTCAGTTTATTCAATGGTCATTGTTATGATTGTTGATCATTGTAAGAAAATAAACAACAAAGTATCAAAAAGCAGTTATTTCCTTTATTCAGGAAGACTTAATTTTACCTGGCCTACGAAAAATAACTTATACTAATGTGAATCTACAAATATTCACGGATAATCATTAAAATCAAATCATGGATAGATAGACAGAACCTCACTTTTTCCTTGAGAGTGAATTTTTCTTTTATGGTTCAAAACAAAGTGAAATAAAGTTCTTCAGATGTGAGATACGTTATTTGTGATATTGTTCATGTACCGGATGTGCACTATTAAAGTTTTTATACCTGCTGGAGATGTCAGTGTTCAAAATATGCCCTGAAACTGGATCCTTTCTCACTCCAAGCTCTATCAGGAACTCCAATACCATAAATCAGGAACCATACATATGCATAAATCAGCTTTGGACACTTGGATAAGTTGTATAATTAAGGTAATATTGGTTTCTCTCTTCTAATGTTGGAATTATTTCATTTTTCTTTCTCCCAAAATGAATCAGTTTAAAAACGTAATCAACAAACTTCAAACCACAAAACTCCATTTTAAAGATTATTTTCAGGAAAGATAGATTATTCTGCACACAACAATTTCATTCAGAAACTCGAGTCCTAAATGTAGGAAGTCTTTACACGCTGCTAAGCCTTACCTGGATTTACAAACAAAAAAATAAACTACGTCCTCAACAATCTAGAACTACGCGATTCACTACCAATCTCACAATAGATATCCCTAGATTCCACAAATCTCATACACAAAGAACTTTATTTCATCTAGGCCCCAAAATATTTAATTCACTGCCCACAGAAATGAGAGAATGCAAGAGTCTCAAGAAATTCAAATCATCAACTAAATTATATATCTCCGAAAACCAGCAAATATATTTCAGTATAAAGAAAATATTGTGTCATATATTTCAGTAAAGAGAAAATATTGTGTGATTCCATTGATCCCTCTTCTCCTTCCAACTATAAGAAATTCTAAAAAACTTTTTAGGCTTGGGTTAGTTTTTATATATATATATATATATATATATATATATATATATATATATATATATATATGTATGTGTATATATAGGTAAGTGATAATCAATTTGAAAATACCAGCTACATTGAAAAAAAAACTTTTAGCTAGAATGATAGGAATGCACCACAAGCCTTCCAGGCTTAGGCATTCACTCCAGACTGACTAACCATGCAACTTAATTTAAGAAAATTATTATATGATCCAATGTAATACTTACCTCATCACCTCACTGAATAAAGAATCTGAATCTGATACAACGGCTAGAATACATGATGGAGTTGACATTATTTAAATAAATCCGTGTATTTCATGAACAATTAATGTTAATGACTAAAACCAATTTTTTTTGAATAATTCATATACTAGCCTTCAAAATCGTTCTGAAGTAAAAACGAGCTCATTTTCATAGTATAAAAGATATAAACATTTCAAGAAATGGATAACGATTTTTTTTATAAACAAATGCATATAATCAGGAAACCATGACAGAAACAGACTTGGATAAAAGTTTATTTAAGAGATCAACTAATGTTCTATAAAATAATTTCGAATGTTGATAACTGTATCTTCAATGGTTCAAAAGTTACAGCGGTTTATGTATATTTTTATTTTTTATAGTTTAGAAAAAAAAAATATAATGAGACTTGGAATTTGTTTATAACAAATTGGTAACTTGATAAACAATTACATTTTCAATATTTAATTTTCATTTTTTTTTGATTAAAAAAAAAAAAATCAACTAATTAAAAATTAATTAATTCAAATAATGGAAATATGAAAAAAAAATTATAAACAATAAGAACATTCTTTGAGTATTTTTTTCATTCATTATATTCTCTAGACAACAAAATGGCAAAAACATTTTTTAAAAAATATAATATAACAATTTGCTTATTAACAATTTATAAAAAACCTTTTTTTCAAGTTAAAATCCTTTTTATGAAGGACAAAATATATATATAATTTTTTTATTTTTTATTTATGAAAAAAATTATAATAAACAAAATAAACAACTTTTTAAATATAATATATATATATATATATATATATATATATATATATATATAGGAAGGCCTCCAAGAAGTGAGACATTCTCAGAGCTATTATTTGAACAGTTGTGTCGTTTTTCGTGAAAACCAAGGTAAGAAAAATTAGGCCTAATTAACAAATGCCTAACTTGTTAAAAAAAATTTTTTTTTCTCAACGGGACCTTCTTTCAATTGTTGGAAACACAACATAATTTATTGAAACTTTCAAATTGATATTCAATACTATGAAAAAATTATTTTATGTTTTAGAGACAGCGTTAAATTAAAATTGTAAATAATGGATAAAAAGTTCTGGGAGTACAGACTTTTTTATTAGAAATTTCCGATTTTCCGATTTTTGCTATTGTTTATAGTTTTTGAGTTTTTGAGTTATTCCCAAAAAACTGAACCCCTTTTAATTGTTTTTGTTTTTTGTTAAAAACAATTGTTATTTTCGTTGGCAAAAAACAACTTTCTCAGAATTGCATCCCAAATCGAATGAGCTATTGCTCATATTTTTTTGGAGATTTGGAACAATTTTTCACAGGAAACTCGACAAGACTAGAAGTTTTTCACGAGGGATAATATGGTTACCTTGTGGGACACCGGAAACTACTACCGTTTCTGATAAACAATTCCAATTATATTGTAACTTAACTGATCTATCATGCTTTCAGTCACAGTGATGTAACACAAAAGTAGGCAACACATTGATATTCGATAAAAATATGTCTGTTGAGATCACGCAGTATATTTTGTAACAATTCATTTTCTGTGAGACCAAGAGACAATTCCATTTGTGTCAGGATCCCAAGCGTGTTCAATTAGGTACAGAAGAGGTGCCAGCGCTCTTTCTCTCCGATTTAACGAATTTTTCCAGGGTAGAACTGAAATCTGGAAAAAAGTAGTCATTAACAAGCACCGCTGTATAAAAATACGGGCGGTCCCTTTAATTGAAAGTGGTAATTTACTTTTGAGCAATTTATCAACGTCGTAGTAGGTATAATTTGTATTAGGAAGATTTCTTTAAGAGTTTTTTGTTTAGACTGATTGGCTATGCTATAAGAATAAGTACCTAAAATAAATTCGAATGCTGAAATTGAGTTTAACGACTGAGGGAATTAATATTACCGTGCATAGAAGTCATCCATGTACCGTTTAGGTAACAATGATGGGGATGATAGGTACAGAAATATTTCCAATAATTCAAAAATTATTGAGAAAAATTCTCTGGTAAAATATCAATTATTTCATTTTCCGTTATTCTTTTCTTCACCGACAAAGTCGTAACCGATACCCGCCTGTTTTTTCCTCAAATCTTTCCAAGAGTTTCCGGAGCGTAACATTTTCATTTGTAGCGGTCCAGTTGCCGTTTTAATGAACCTCAGAGTCGATATAAGTTATTATTTCATCGAGAGATTTCCTTTCAGCTGAAACGGCAGTTTTTGATGAAAAAAAACCATTGTGTATTTTACGATCCTTGTTGAATCATAACGAAATTGGAAGGAGTATAAAGCATAAAGGAAAATGGAATTATGTACTGCAAATTGATATATTCCAATCAGTCTTTATCAGAAGATAATTTCGCTGTAGATTCAGATTCAACGTCATATTGAATTTCAGAGATAATATTAAGTTTTTTTTCCGGCGACCTCATATTAACGTCTGTCTGTTAAATCTACACGAAATTGATCGTTAATGACCTCTATTAACCTTCAATTTATCTCTTCATGCATAATTGTGATATATGAAACTAAACATACACCGAAATCGACCATTAATAACCTATTTATGGTCGATTTGGTCCATTAATGTGTAATTGTGGTACTAAACATGCACGAATTCGAAGATTATTCAAATGTCAAATCATATTACCTTCGCGCTGTCAAATTTATGTATTTTAAAATCCAAATATTGTAGTTTCTTCCTAGTTGAAGGAAATGGAACTCGAAAATTTCACGTTGACCCCAGAAACGACGTCGACGAAAATTTTTTGTAATCAACTTGTATATTACGAATTTCTGAAAAGCTACTTATCTTATAGGGAACAGAGAGTTCGAAGGAACTCATAGTACAGCAAGAACAGTTACTTTTGGAGTACCCCAAGGAACTGTCCTTGGCCCACTCTTATTCATTATGTATGCTTTTTCTCAATACTACCGGCGATATTATCAGTTTTGCCGACGATACAACCATATTATATACAGCTTCAACTTGGCAGAAATTGAAAGAAAAAATAGAAATCGATTTTCCAAATATATCAAACTGGTTACAAATGAATGAATTGACACTAAATTACAAGAAAACGAACTGCTTATCCTTTACGTCATATATAAATGGTGTGCCCAACTTAGGGCCTTTGAATGTCGGATTGAACTCTCAAATTCCCGAATCGGAAAAAACAAAGTATCTCGGTATAACGGTTGATCGCCATATGAGGTGGGACTTACAGACAAAAGAAATTGTAGAAAAACTCAGGGGATTCCTATCGAAATTTAAACACCTCAAATATTTCCTAAACATAAAACATTTAAAAACACTATATTTTTCCCTAATAGAGTCTATACTATCATATGGAATATTAGGTTGGGGCGGAGTTATTGACTGTTTTCTAAATGAAGTACATGTTTTACAAAAATGGATATTAAAAATAATATACGGTAAAAAGGCATCTTTTCCCACAAACTCTTTATACAGCGAATCCCAAACAAAAGATGTGAGACAGATTTTTCGTCAAAAAATAATAATATTCGTAAAACTAGGAGAAATTTAATTCACTCTACATAAACACCCCTACAATACTCGAAAAATTGATGAAATTTTCTATCCACGTTGCGAAAAAACTATCGGCCAACGAAATACCAATTATTTAGCACCCAGAATCTATGCTTTATTACCGGACGAATTGAAAGATATAAAAACTACCGAATGTTTAAAAAAGAATTGAAAAAATGGATTGCCAAAGATAGACTTATATTTACTGAAATTGTTAACCAGAGATAAACACATATAACTGAGCAATTCATGATGTATATAAGTGTGTTTATGTATGTGTGCATATAAGTGTATTTGTGTATATCAATGTGTGTATTCATCATGTATATTTCATAACTCATCTTTATTAGTACTGGAAAATTACCCCAATTGTGACTAGAAAATTACCCCGATTGTTACTTACCCTCTAATATATGTAAAATCTCAATGAGAAGAGCCCACTTATGATGGATGTGGCGATCCCACAATTTTCTACAATATTTACCATTTAAAAAAAATACAAATTTTACAAATTTTAATGTAATAATTTTACTATGGAAATCACATACACAAGTAGTTAATACTACTTCTGTGACCCACCTGTTTATTCACAAGCACACTTGTATAAGTGTATATTATGTATTATTATTATGATGAATAAACATATATTATTATTATTATTAAAATAGCGATTAATGATCTCGAACATTAACACGGTCGCTTCGCTCTCGCGTTAAAATATCTCGATCATTAATCGTCACCATTAATAATGATTAAATAACTATTATTCACATACCTGGGGCAAATATTTTTTTTAAATTCACCTATGAGTATAATTGGGCAGAGGTAGAGAAGTATATTTTAGTACAGCTTTCGACACCATCAACTACAATGTTGTCAATTCTTGAATATATGGACATATCTCACAGTATACGTCATCAAATAATTGCTCCGGATGGCAAGTACTCACAGTATTAGAATTCTAGGGGTGCCTCAAGGATCGATTGTGAGGCTCTTATCATTAGGGATGTATACTGCTGCTTATGAAGTGCCTTCACTTTTGCACGCAGTCATACTGCAGACATTGTGTATAATTATTGTACTAGAATAAATATCAACACATGAAAAACAAACCAACATCATGGATTCTAAAAATATTTGCTTTATGTGGGAGATCTGGAATGGCATATCATCATGTGATTGATCTAGCGGCTTCTACTGGCTTGGGCTCAAACAACCTAAAAACATTTGGCCTCGGAGCTTTTGTTTTGTACGGCATTTTGTAACGGTCTATTTTCAGATCGGGATCTTTCAAATTAAGCGACTGATTCTAATAATGCGTATTAATATTTTCAGTGAACCATTTTCTTGTTTCTACAAATAATTTGGATGTTTTATCATTCGACCTCAGATAAACGTAGAAAATACCTGAATAGTCAGTCATTCGATATGTAAACAAATACAGCAGTGAGAACCGACAAAAGGTCGCTAATTACAACTAATATTTAATGTGATGGAAAAGGATGGCCAATCGAGGTACTCCACTTGGAGTATTTCGCGCATTCCTATACGAGAGTTCCATTTAACATTTTTAAAAACCGAATCAGTAGCAAAAGATTCCAAGCGAGAGCACAGTGGTATCTACTTTCATTTAAAATTACGTTCTGGTAATTTTATTGAATATTACCCAAGTGTGGGGATTAAATCTCTGTGTTCGTTTCTGTGATTATCAAGATTATTTGGTATCTGTCTCCTCATTTCAAGAGGAATATAAGCTGGAATCAGACTCTGAGGCCACACGCCATCCAAGGTATGAATCAATTACCATTTATCTCGGATCATGGAATTATTCTTCTCCTTTTCATTTATTATGCCTTTTTTCAATCCGTCATTGGGTACACTCTCGGTAATTCCGCGCGAGGAGGAATCTTCACAGGACCCGCTGTAGTCCTTCGAAGTAGAGAACCACCCTCAGTGCTTGCACTTCATGGGGTTGCAGGGATTTGGATGAGTACCCATTTTATTTTAATTTGCCTATTGCCTTCAACCACCGATTTTGAAACCATATAGGAGAATACGTATCCACCGCTTGGTTTTTCAGTTGGAGAACTGTCACAACCCCTAGTACGTACTGGGCTAGGAATTTTAGCCCTAAAAGCTGACTGTTTGGTATAAATAACGTTCTGGTTAATATAAACTTCTCTCATTCTACATTCAAACTGGGTTTATTATCAACGTAACTATCGTACAAGAACCTCCCCTTCTCCACTGAGCTATCCAGTGTTCTACCCTACTTTTCAATACTGGCTAACAAACAGGTAGATAACTATAAATTTTTGGTACAATTTATTATTAGAACACTTAAGAAATAACTATACTAGCTTTCACTCTTAAAATTAGCACTGCCAGAAAAAAACGTTTCAATTTTTCAGAACCAATGAAAAAAAGGACACAAATTGTATTGTGACAAACTTTTTCGTCATTTCAATCTCTGCAAATCCCAAATTGAAAATAAAATATGCTGCTGGGACAAAAGAATTGGAAGACAGTTGAAATAAAGGGAAAGGGGATCTCATGATGAATTGACAACCGAAAATAGGGATGTTGCATTAGTGAAATGGATGGATAATCATACAGCAAGTCCTTGCTTCCAATTTTGTCTGTGTTGGGTAAGAAGATATGGCTTCTAGGTGGGATAACACCAAGACGGAGTTTGTGGTGATCCGAAATTATGAAATAATATGATCACTCAATTGATAGCGTTGATTTACTGGATCAAATGATAGGACTGAATCGAATTAATTTAGGTTCTTGAAAATGGACATGTTCCTTGATATTTCATGATGTTGTCTTGGCTGCTGTCAACAGTTTGAATATGGGCGAGATTGCAATCAACAACAGATTCCAAAAAAATCTCAAAAGGGTTCCAAAAAAATCTCAGATGGGTTTTTTATATTTATTCTTACGTTTGACAGAATTTTTAGTAAGAGTTGGTAAGCCAGTACAAGTTTAACGAAAGAGGGGAAGATTGAAAATGTAACAAAACACGCATTTTTTGTGATAAGTGTAAGGTTAACTTAAGTGTGAATAAAATAGTGAATGAAAAAACTTTTTAAAGACAAGATTTCATTCAAATGCACTAAAAAGTAAAAAATAATTGCTTTGGATGTGTGTTGTAGGTTATTCCATGATTAATAGATTCAAAAGCTTGTCGCGTAAAGTTTTCAGCTCGAATACAAAAGCGACAAGCTTTTGAATTTAAACTGACGGAATAACCTACGTCACACATATAAAGCAATTGTTCTCTACTTTTTACTGCATTTGAATATAAGCATGTCCTAAAAAAGTTTTTTTATTAATTATTTTATTTTGTGCTTTTCAGTACTTGAGTACGCCTCAATCAATGCATTTTTGTTAAAGCATCGTTATTATGATGCCTCTTTTTCCAGTAAGTTCTGAGCTATCTAGTCCTTCAATGAGGAGACCATCTGAAGATTAACTCATCCGCCATCTTCAATTTATGAATTTTACCTGAAAATCAATAATCGACTAAATTCTTAATCTCCGACCCCAAAAATCCCCACATACCAATTTTGAATAGAATCGGACCATAAACACAGAGATCATCGGCCAATTTATTCCAGACTAATAAACAGTTTTGTATATGAATACACAATTATACACATATTTATCAACAGAAATAATAAAATTTGCCAACTAGGTATATTAATTAATCATTTACAGAGAAGAGTTTATATTGCTTTTCAAAAAAAAAAAAGGTCTTAAGAGGTTATATATTGTACCCTACCTAAATTACTCATATGAAATGGAGAAGTAGAAAGCCAAAAGTGTCCTCAAATCCAAGTTGTCCCTAAGTATGGAAAAAAACGTTTTTCAGTATATTGTCGATATAGGGACTGTTGATGATTATATACCCAACTATTATTATTGTACAGTGAGTTTCAAAAAGTTTGCAGCATATGGGACCTTTTTTAATTATACATTTGTCAGAAAATGTTATGCTTGATGAAAATTGGTGTATAATATCAATAATTCTACCACTGAACCTAGTGTTCAGTTACCTATGTTTTTTTAATATATTCTTGTTTTTTTCAATCTATAAACTTGGCTCTTTGATCAAAATGAAGGACTACTCGCCTAGGTACATTGTTTGCAGTTTCAATGAATTCAAAACTATATCTTTATTATTCAGCTATACAACTCCATTGATGAATGGTCCCACTCCTTCAAGTGATACACATCGCTGAAACAAGTGAGGCCGTCGACAGTAGTTACGATCCAACTTCGAATCCCATTGGCCACACTGGAACACCTGTAACTGGCTAGGTCACGGCTTACTACCTACCGAGTTTACTTCGCAAGAATGTGAACTGATTTCCCCACGATTTAAATGCATACATTCAGTTACGGCCGAAGATACGGCTAATTTATTGTTCAACGCTGTCGACGATATTGTTTATAATGATTTAAAGGCGGTCTCGATAGTGATCGAAATTATAGGAGGCGCTGGGGATAGCATGTTGTTTTGAAGCAATTGTTATCATCGAGATCGTCATTACAATATCCGGTAGCTTGCGGGTATTATACCTACCTAAATATTCAATTCATTGTTAACGTCACTACGTTGAGATGGAATTAAAGATATCACTATGAATTGTATTGCAACCACGGGTTTACCTTCACTAGAATTACAATGTGATGATCTCAATGTTATCTTCTATCTCAACCGCAAAATTGTTTTTCTATTGGTAGAATGAATTTAACAATCACACTTTGTCCTCCATTGTAGTTTCTAAACCTGAGAAAATGTCCTATATTGCTAAATTTTTGAAATTCGTGAATATGGTGTTTTCAAAAATGTGTTCCAACACAAAACCATACCGCAAAAATAATGTTTTATTATACTTCTTTGAAAATAATGTAAATATTTCTACAGAATAAAAAAAATTAAAGGATTTCAGTAATATATGTCATTGTCCACAATTAGTTGCGATCAACTCATATCCAATAATTTACAAAAATTTTTTGGGAGTACACTATTTTTTGCAGTCTTCATCATGACCATCTGCTAACCAATTTTCAATTATTTTCAGTGTCTCTGAAATTTACGTTTTGTTTAGAATATCTGTTGATTTGGTAAAATAATGATTTTCTAAAAATCCGAAGTTGAATAATGTCATCAATAATAATATTGAGGAGGATTGTTGGGATTTGAATCAATTTTTTTGTTTTCTTGCCAACGTTCCGAATTCTATTAAATTCATCTTCAGGGCTCAAAAATTCGTTTTTCCGAGTTGGATGTAAATAAAAATAATACATGAACAGACATTCTAGACACAAACGAATAACACTTTCACGGGACAACAGGTTTAACATCAAGTGCGAGACAAACGAATACTGTATTCATTTGTTTCGCACTTGATGTTAAACCTGTTATTCCGTGAAAGTGTCGATCGTTTGCATCTAGAATGTCTGTTAATGTATTATTTTTATTTACATCCAACTCTGAAAAACTAATTTTCGAGCCTTGAAGATGAATTTGCTAAAATTCGAAACGTTGGCAAGGAAACAATAGTTTTTCTTCAACAAAATTGATCCAAATTCCAACAAACCTCCTCAATATTATATGTTCAATTGGATCACTAAACTTACTGAAAGTCATCAATAACATTATTACTTTTTTCCCTTAAATGAGGTCCGACTTATATGGACAGTTCAACCATATTCATTATTCTCTGTACGATGAAATGACTGATACGGTTCTTTAATTTTGGCTTTGAGTTTCACAATATTTTGTAGGAATTGAATTTCATAGACAATAAGAATCCTTTGCTCCTTCAATAATTTCAATAAACCCCCAAACTAATTCGTAACCATATGCTCATACACATGTTCATTAAATCAATGTTTTCGGAAAAATGTCACATATTTATTTTGATTTGAGCTCAACTCTTGAATGACGGCATACATATATCAATTTCTGATGTAAACGACAACAAAGAGAATTTTGATTCCGCTTTCGAAATATCTGAATAAGTGTTTATTTGATATTACTGTGGTCTCATCCACAAATTATGTGTCTTCCACACATGGTTAGCATATGTACAGAAAATACAGTTTACAAAGTGATTCAACTACACAACAACTGGAGATCATGGAATTATTCAAAATAACATGAATAATTTTTTGTAGGTACATATTATCATTTAAACTTTTATTAGCTTTTTCCAAAACGTTTTTTGTCTTTTCAAAAGTTAATTCATTTTATGAAAAGTGAAATAACAAATAAATGTATATATATATATATATATATTTATATATATTTGTATGTGTGTGTATGTGTATATATCAGTTAATCAATTGCAACGTTTCGTCCCTAGCCAGAAATTTTTTCGGGCTTACTTTTTTTCTTTTTTTACATATTCTGAAAAAGCAATCATGTCAGTAGGATATTACTGGAAAAAAATCCACCAACTGAACCTGTAGAAAAACCTAACAAAAGTTCCATGTCAATGAAACATTTCTTCTTTTTTTTTCTCGAGGAAAGAGAGAGTAAACTCGAATTCAGTCGTGTAATATTCCACGGAGTTTTTAGATTTGTAGGAGGAATGCCCAAAGCAGACTCGTTTTAACGAGGAAAGGAGTTGGAAAGTTTCGCCTCGTAGTGAGTTCCTGATTGCGTTTGTTTCCAGAGAAGAAAACACGAAATTCCAGCCGAAAAATAGACAACGGGCAATTTCGTTCCGTTCAATCTCTGCGTTTCCAATTTGTTGTACAGGAATTTCGTTCTAATTCAATTCTTCCACTGTACAATGGCTTCAGTTGTCTCATTTTTTTAAAACTATGTACGTATACATTTCTATCGATAAACAATTGCTAATGTGGAAATTATATTCAAAATACTACATAAATCGATTATCTCTTGTTATTATAGACTTTGGACATATGGAAGATTAATAAATTTATTTGTTGCAAAAGTTGTTCTTTCATTGATTAAATTAGGATTATACACTTTTGTGTATTCTTTGTTTGATAATTATTTTTAGGAACTTCATTGAATTGTTGTTTGGTAAAGTTTTTATAATTTTTTCATGTATTAGATCTGAACTATTTAGTAGTATTATTGATATGTCTGAAATACTCATATTATAAGTACGCTTTTTTATGTTATATGATCATTTGAATAACAGTTCAAATACCTACCTAACCAAGCCCAACAAACATCATAGGAAAATTATGCCAAGCACGGAGATAACATATCTCCAAGAAGTTCAGATTTATTTATGACTGACAAATTATTTCACTATGGAGTCCTTAGAACTTTAAAATCATAATTCAGGTTGTAAAAACTATAGTAAGGATCAACTAATCTCCTCCCAAAATCCGTCGACCCCATAGAATAGAATATAATTTAATTCCCAGTATCCATTATTGCGATTAAAAGTATCACATATATAAATATAAACAATGGAAAAATCCCTAGTAGGGCGTAGGGAACAAAAATCAATATAATATGGTTAATATTCAGATCTAAATGTATACACCAATCACTATTACGATAAAAAATTGCCTTACGACCAAATAGTTGTTTGCCTCTACTGAAAAAACAGGTTTGTGGTACATACTGCGCTTTTATAAGTTGCTCCTCATATGAACTTCATTCTCATCCAATAAATGATGAGGTAAAATCACAGATTGAAAAATTCGTCAATATTATAAAATTTATGATGTAAAAAAAATTTCAAGGGTGATTTTGAAAACTTCTGCTATTAGTATTTTTCGTGGATTCAAGCAGTTTTAGTCCCAAGTAAGAAGTTGAGTTAGCCGTTATATTATATTTGCAGGGATGAATGTGGAAATCATTACGATTACTTGTATTCAGGTTATGACAGGAGGTCAGTATCCACTTTAGATTCCGTATTAAATACGAAACAGAAGTCGGTTTCATTATTAGTTTATTACAGTGACTCTTCCAATTCAGACACTTATCTAGCGTGGGTCCGAAAAATTTACATTCATCGGTCAGATTGATTTCTACGTTGAAATATATTTTTTGTCTGAGGTAAGACCCCACAAATACAGTTTTATGAGAGGTGAAATTAAGTAAGTCAGCGCCTCACCAGGAAGCCAAATGATTCGACACTATGCGTTATATCTTTCATTTATAAATTTGTCGTCTTTGTCTGAAATCAGAAGTGACGTGTCATCTGCATACATATACATGTAGTATCAGCAACCGCATCCTCAACATCATTACAATAAGATATAAATAGCAGCAGTCCCAACACTGATTCTTGAGGCACTCCAACAGTGAAACTTGGAATTTATTATGGCTTTTGTCAGATCTATGATTCACCGAAACAAATTGACTTCCGTTTCTAGTGAATGACTACAAATATTATTTATTTATTTGAAAAGGTCGATTGATCGCAGTCGAATGCCCTGTTGAGATCACAGATATTTCAACAGGGCGAGGTGTAGTATTATGAGATAATGTATTTTTTTCACTCCAAAATGTTGAAAGTAATTTCTGGCAAAAGCATCAATTTAACTGGTTCATATTAATATCGATATAGACCGTATGGTTTACTTTCAGATTCATTTCAAATTCCACAATAATTCCAGCAAATAACATGAATGCGCAATTTCGATACTTCCAATAAATACTAATCAACTCTCAAAAACATGAAATACAATTATCAACGGAAAACTAGATATAATATGCCAACATCAATTCACAACATTTCAATCAATTATTGAAAAATATTCCATTTGATGCCGCTAGGCATCAGTGATTAATTTCGTGATTATTTATGTATGGTCAAATATCACGTGATATAACAGCACTGATTTTGGTGGAAAAATAACCCGGAAATGAGTTACCATTTCAATTGATTCAAACAAAACATAGGTAATTGGACATCAGTAATGATTCCAATTCTAGGGGAAATTGAATATCACCGATACTACTTTTCGAAATTAGACATTGTGATATCTCGATAGATGGCGCGGGGAGGCAGATCTAGATAAAAATTTCAAATAGCATGGATAGATAGATATATGTATTTGAAGTAGGATGTCCTAATATACAATGAAAATAGTAAATAGATATAAAACAGTATGTAGAAATAACATCGAAAATGAATGTTTTTTGAAATGTTAAAATTACATGGTAGATTACAAAAGAAATAATATATTAAAAATATAATTTAAAATATAGATACCTATTAACACAGTTCATTCATAGCAAAACTGAAAGAACTACAAGAAATTACAACAATTGACTGGGCAACAAATAAAAATGTTTAGGCAATCAATTATTTTGTTTTTATGAGTTCTATCAAATCACTTTTGAAAGTATTCAGTGAAATACTATTTTTTAATGAAGTAGGCAGTTTGTTATATTCATTAAAACGTTATATTTTCAGTTTTTTATCGAAAGTTTTCTTACAACCTAATAGAGTGCGGTATCAAATTAATCGTAATAAAATTCTCTTTTTTTCTAACCGTGTTGCCATTTGAAAAAAATAGTAATAAATTTTTTTAAATCAAACGCTACATAGCTGAAACATTTTGATCTAAAACAGTAAAGTTGTATTTTTACAAACATTTTAGGACCGAAATTAGTTATTTCCGTATCCATAGCCTTCTAGGATAAAAATGTATTAAAAAAAAACTGTTACATACAGTAACAAATGATACATGGTTGTATTCTAAATGTCATATGGAGACAAAACAACTGAAAAATTACCAGGTGTCCCATTTGAAAATCGAAAGTTTATGTCACTTCCGGTGAATCCGGAATTTGCTGAAGTTGAGTTACTTGTAAAAAAATGCAGTTTCATCATTAAACAGATCCTCCAAATTTCATTCCATTATTTCCGAAAACAAAAAAGTTATAGAGGCGAGCCACCTTCCGTGGACAACCGGTATTGATTGCAATTCTCGAAAAGAAATATAGTTTCGTAGATATTTTTTTCTTTATGTATTCAAAATGATCTTCAAAAGATAAGGTATAGTGTAGCTGAAAGCGTAAATACTTCACTGTTTTGACCACTTCAATTCTCTCATTGCTCATGATCAAGTTCATGTCCTCAGAGTTTGAGGACTTTTCAAATTTAGTGGTTATTATCATAGCTTCAGTTTTAGACACGTTCAATTTTAGTTTGTTGAATTCTAGATATTCCTGAGCAGCTGATAATATGGAGTTCATTTAATCAATTGCCCTGTTTATCTTTGAATCACTGCAGGCTAGTGAGGTGTCATCTGCAAACAAGTTTATGAATTTGCAATCAATACAGAGATTCATATCATTCAGATATAGGATGAATAAGATGGGGCCTAGTACACTACCTTGAGGCACTCCGAGCGTGTTTTCTATTTCATGGGGGGTCAAGTGGCACATCGTTGAACAGCTAATTCAATTGTTCTTTCAACCATCCTATTTTGTCGAATTTCGTTTAAATGTTCTTTCATAATATGCAATTGAAATGTCAAGTATAAGTGCGGATCTGAATGGTACCCTTACCTTGATGTGAAACAATGAGACATAAAATATACTGAATAACATCAACATCACATCACAATTAGTCGACAGAGGGCACTGGCGCACATCAAAATTTCGAAAGGCATAGAGGTCGAGGTGCACATCGTTGAAAAGGTAATCAATTATTTTTTTCAACTATGCACACAATTGCGAAGGTGACTTTTCATAGTACCACCCCCCCATCCCCCCTCCTTGTTAACTTTTGAACGTTTAAAAATACTATTTCAATTCTCTTTTCAACCATCTATTTCTTTGGAATTTTGTCAATTCTTTTTTTTTGACAATATGTATTTAAAATTTTGTTATACTTGACATTTCAAATGCATATTGAGGATTGAGTTATTTTTTCAACGATGTGCCACCTGACCACCCAGCTATTTGAAATTTTCAAGTTAATGTGCCACTCCGCGCCATCTATCGAGCAATCACAATGTCTATTTTAAAAAGTAGTATCGGTGATATAATTCAAAATGGGTTTTGTCTCATTGTTCTACGTCAAACCGTTAAAAATTTAAAATGGGGGGGGGGGAGGGGAGACTATAAAAAGCCGAACTGTATAGGAGATGATAATAATAATAATAATAATAATGTTTACTCCTTAAAAATTACACATTGATTGACAAGAAATAGTCTTGAAATCTATTATGAAAAAAAAATAATAGTCTTAAAATATATTATGAAAAAAAAAATATAATCGAGCTACTTATTCGAAAAGCTATACCATACGAATAAACAAGGATATACCACTAAGGCTAAGCCAGCGCGTGGTCTAAAAAGTCTATGTCTATATAGGTAATACATTTTTGAAATATTGTTGAGGCAGATATAAAAAGGGGAAGAAAATAGCAACTTAGATAATAGAATAGAAACTAAGATAAACTGAATACTTAATAACTAATAACTCCTAAAAATAGCAATAATAACGAGTTAAATATTTAATAATTTCTAGTAATAAGTTGAGAATTATTCAAATATTCGGTTCTATCACATCATGGATATAACTCCTTTCTGTTGAAAAGGAAATGGTTCTTTGTTTTTTTTTTGAATGAAAAAATTGATGTTGATTCCTTGATGTTCTTGGGAAGGCTGTTGAATATTCTTATACTCAGGTAAGTGTATCCTCTTTGACCAATTGTTTTGAATGAATATTCAGTGCGGAACATGTTTTCCTGTTTGGCCCTAGTGTTGTATCTGTGATTAATATGCCTCAAATGACTTTCATTTTTGAATTGGTCTACAGACACATGTAGGTAATATAATTGCCTGAGATCCAATGTTTTACTTTCAGAAAAAAGTAGGTTTGAAGAGTAAGTCCGATTTTCATTGAAACAAATTTTCAGAAATTTTTTTTGTAGTACGTCCAGAAATTTTAAATGACTGCTGGCTATACCTCCCCAACCTAAGATCCCATACGTCAATCTCGACTCGACTAGTGTATGATAAAGAGGTTTCATTTGAGAGGTATTCAATATATTTTTGAAATATAAGAACTTATAAAGGATACTCCTCAGGGTTCCTACCGTTTTCTTTGTGTGAATATTCCATCTCAAATGTTTGTCTATATATACACCTAAATATTTTACAAATTCAGAAGAATTCAATTGAATAACATTGTCGGAATTTTTTATGTCCAGGTGGATAAAATCTGGAAGGTGAGAAGAGTAGCAGGCGAATGTGAGGAACGATGTTTTTTCGTAATTGATTGTTAATTTTTTCTGATTGAAACAATCTATTATCATGCTCATATCACTCTCAACTTCACTTTTCAGCATACCCCATGATTCATTTTCATAAAATATTGCTGTGTCATCTGCGAAGCTTATAATATCGCCGGCGGTTTGTGAGGTGAGAATGCCATCCATATATATAATGAAACATATAGGGCCTAAAACTGTTCCCTGAGGCACACCATATTGCACAGTTCTTTCTTTACTCAATACATTATCAATTTTTACGCGTTGCTTACAGAGATACAACAAATATATTATAAGGAGATCTTTTGTACATATCGAAAAACCTAAAAATCGATTTTGACACGTGTCACGTGACCACCAATATGTCGGCAATTTTGAAAAATTCATCGCGAATGAGAAAAGAGTGAGTTTGAAAAAAGTTATTAAAAACAATCCAGACAATTAATTTTAGGCCTCTATGCAAAATTTGAAATATCTATCTGAAATAATTGAAACTTGCAATTTTTTCTGAATATTTTCTGTTGATCAAAAACCGCTGAGTCAGATTACATGGGAATATTAGGTATGCTTCAGAGATTTGAACATTCTACAACTTTTTATCGTATAGCCCTTAAAATAAAGGTGTGGAGTAATAAACCCAATCAGTATGGAAAATACAAAGATTATGGGTTTTTCCTAGCGGTTAGTACTTATACCTACCTCGATTCAATACGAGAAGCGGTTTATTACTCCATGCCTTCATTTTACGGACTATAGAGTTCAAGGTTTACACAAAAATAGAATTGCTTTTTGTATTTCAGAATGAAAATATTTACCATTCTTTTCTGATACATGATATATCAGCTTGATTGATGACATTTTCATATTCAATAGAGGACTTCGTCGTTTTTTTTATTTACAACCATCTCCACAGAATCATTCGTATTCAGTTGGCAGAAGCCAGGGTGTTTATGAGAATGATGAGTTATCAGAAATTAGACCGGTGAAGCATGGTGTCCCGCATGGCTCAATTTTCGGCCCACTACTTATTATCATATACATCAACGACTTGTTTTTCTACCTTTTTCCATTATGTGTGCAGACGACGCTACTTTGGTTAACTCCGACAATAATATTTTTAGTCTAAATATCGCGATTGAGGATGCAGGGAACAATGCCGAAACGTGGTACAATGCCAACAACCTTGAACTAAACAGAGAAAAAACCCAACATCTCACGATCTCCACAAACAACTTGGTTGTAAATGGAAACTACGTGAAGTTACTGGGTATAGCTATATTTTCATGTTACGACAACTAAAGAAGCTGCTGAACATCAACAAACTTCTTTCCGCCCGTTATTCTCTGGTGCACTCTACCTAACATACGGTGGGACTCTTTGGGGGAATCCAAGTACCGTCATCAAAATTTTCTTTCTGCAGAAAAAATGTTTTAGAATAATATCTGAAGCGGGTTTCAATGATCACTGCAAACCCTCGTATGTTAAATATGGAATAATGCCCTTACCATGTTATAGATATACTATTCCATGATCGATAGTCATAATAACAAAAATATTTTTTTATTAATGTCAAAAACCCACAAGTACCTACAGCATCCGTTCATTGAATCTCCTGAAAACACAGTCTTTCCAACTTAACAAAAACAAAATCCCTCCTATAACAAAATACCGGAGATAGTACGCGAGCTTCCAATCGATAATTTAAAAAAAAAAACTGAAATGCTACCTTCTTAAGCACTATTTTTACTCGGTGGAAGAATTTGCCAGTTCGCCCGTGGACATGTAAAACAATGTATGTTGATATGTATTGAAAATACATCAAATCAAAGTTCATCTTCCTTAAATACTTGGCTTTCATACTTATACTTAGCGATTGTAATTACGTCTTTGTACTTTGTATTTTATTTATTTTCATGTCAGTGTGTGTGTATACATATGTGTATGATTTAATGTTTTTTAATAACATATTTCTTGTCTAGTGAGCTGTCTAACAGTTATTATAGTTCTACATTTAGTGTAAGGTCATGACTTGCTACAAATGTTCATCACATAACGTAGCCAAATATCTTTCTATCATCTATCTATGTTCATAAACGGTTCAAATTGAATATCATAGAACAAAAAAACCTTATGGAAGGCGGCCTTTGGTATCTGGATCCTACGAAACGCGAAAAAATGTGATGATTGGTCTCAAGACCTAATTTTACCTATGGCTCCCATGAGAAAAATTTCTATGTACTATTCAGAACCAAAAGTTAACATTTCTAGGGTCATGAGATTAATAATCCATATAGTATCTTAAATGTTGGCAATATAAAAATTATTTTATTCATGGGTTAGTTGAGATTTGGATCATTGAATTATTGTTTTTCTGCCAACGTTTCGATTTCATTTGAATTCATCTTCAGTGCTAACACATTGTTTTTCAATGTGTTTGTCTGAGAAAACAATTTTTGAGAAGAATTGAATTGCATCATGATCATTGGTAGGAAAGCTATACTTCTTCTCGACTCCATTGATCCACATCCTGACCAACTTCTTTTGAAAAATTATCTATATGCTTTATATTTTCCAATATTGAAAAAGCTCACAAAATGAGGACAAGTCATCAAAACTGAATATTTTTACTCGACGAATCAGGCCAAAGCAAGAAATAGGCGTCTTTTTTGGCAACGAGGCGTCCATCTCATCAAAACACAATAGTATAAAATAACTTTCTCCTTAATTTAAAACTTTGATGATAAAGTACTTTCCCCAAAGGGGCGCGCAAACCTCGAAATAAAAAAATCTAAATAACTTAACTAGCTGCTTTGAAAGTAGAAGACAAATCTCTGGTCATAAATTTGAAGCATAATTTTCGCCAACCTCCGCAGACATCTGTAAACATTTGGAGTTTTCCCTAGGAGATTACAAAGTTTGTAACACAAAAAAGTTGTGAAACCAATTTACAAGAAATTTTTATTCGCCAGATTCGGACAAAGTGGCGTCTGTGGGGTTGTAAGTTCAACGTTATGACATACCACTGATATTCCGAGAATAAAGGGCGGGAAATGGAAACAACTAGATAAACAAAACAAACATGTACATTCAGAAATTAGTTTTTCAAGTTGTAGACCTGGAAAAAATCAATGTAGGTATCCTGACTCCATTCAATTCTCGATGATTTACTTTCCTGGAAAACAAATTGATTAAAAATATATCCAGTGCTCCATTCTTGAATTAAGTAAAAGTGTTTCTTGTTTCATATTGTTGGATGCTGAAAAAAAAAACTTTTTTTGGGAATTGATTTGCAGCCGATGATACCATTGATTGGCTTGTGTGAAACTTAATAAATATAAAATCAGCCCCCTTGAGAATTATTCCAATACATTTTCAATTGCGTCACTTACATTAAAACGCACTGTGATAAGTTTCTGAACAGATATATTACTCGACTTACCGCTGACTACACCCTGAGACAATTTTTAAGTTCCAAGTCATAAACTGGCAGCCGTATCTAACGGGCCTCATATCATGTCGATTAGATTATATAATACGCTCCTAATATCAATAAAAAATAAACAGCTTGGAGTCTAGAAAAAATTGCTTCCCAAAACGACATTTTATTCTCTTGATGAATATTTTCAAGTGGCACTAGGAACATGATATTATGCATAGTTCAATATTTTGTTTATACCACTTCTACTAAATATTTGTGATTTCTATATATCAGTGTGACTTTTCATCACTTCTCCTTATAAAACTTTAATTTTGAGTGTACTGTGATTTTTATATCTTATAACTGACGATTTCCGTGCTTGTAATAGTCAAAGGAAATAAAGTAATTGTATTTGTATAACCAATGAATCATACAAGATTTTCATAGATCGAGAGATTAGAAAAAGCTTTGTGAAATGAAGGATGACTAGACTATCGATCTGACTATTCAAGTTGAGTTTCACTCATATCCAAATCAAGATTACGACCAAAAAAAAAAAAAACCCTGAAATCATTTTCAAAAAGGAGACAGGCGTAATGATGCCAGCTTGTCCCAATATAATAATTGGATAGATTGATATTCATTTCCAAGAAAATTCAGAGAACTATACAAGAATATAATGATCAATTTAATCAAAATTGTGAAAAACAAATTGCTGTACTAATTTTTTGAGTTCGATTTTGATTTTATTTCCATTTGTATGCTCTAAAAATTACAGGAAGGTGATTTATATATATATATAATATATATATATATAAAAAAATAGATTGATTAATGTTTTTTTTTTATGATATATTTTTTTAATGATATATTTGACGTAATATAGGGATTGTTTGCCTTTCGATCCATATTATTCATTATTTTCAATTGTGCCGAAAATACATAAAATTCCTTCGAACATTTTGGCAGGGATTATTTGCCAATCCATTTCTGATAGTGTTTGCGCAATTGCCCATTGTCTCTTTGAATACAGATCACCCTCTGACAGATTTCTAGATGCGTCAGATCTAATATTTGTTCCTATTAGAAAATGACAGGAGACAAACTTCCCATATCAATCGTATCAACAGAAACATGAGTCAGTGAATTTCAATTTACTATGTTTTCAGCTTCAACTGATGAAGTATTGAGAACTTCTTCTATAGGGGCTCTTTCTTTGAGGACAACAGATTGCTGTGTTTATGGTAAGTTCTAACCTCTTCCACGATACACCCATATGAGGTGATGCGGCAAGTATAAAATGAAACATATGTTTCTATTCGTCAATTCTTCTGAAAGCCTATTTTCATCAATTTGTGTGATAGGTTGTTTGAACTATTTTTAGATACCTCGGAATATATATGGAGAGACTTTCCTTCTCTTGCCTAAGAGCTGAATTTGTATCTAGTGAGCAGGCCAGCTTAACGTGAATGGTTAAACAGGTGAATTTTACTCCATATCTTTTTTCTTTTTTTCTACCGATGGTAACTTCAGAAGAGCCAAAATAATCTGCTTCAGTATGCGTGAAATATAGATCATATGCAGCAAATTTTTTTTCTGGTAAATCACTCATTATTGGTTCTTCTAGTTGACACCTTCTTTTAGTCAAATAGGAAAATTTCCTGAATTTTCAGAACCTGTGAAAATTGGAGATATAGTTGTTGTAGACGATAAACAACCCATAAATTCATGGCCTATTGGATTGATTATAATTTTTTTTTTCAATAAGATGACAAATTACATGAATAACTGAAAATAATTCGATTAAAATTATTACAAAAATCAAGACGAGCTTTTATACAAATGCGGTAAAAAGGGGAATATTATGTTTTTAATTGTTTGACCTAAGTCATTTTGTGAGTAGATCCGAAAGCTTGCCACGAATATAAAATAGGTATTTTGGCGCGGAAAGATTTTTAATCTGCATTTTTTTTAAATATCTAATATTTTGTTTTATCAATTGAAACATGAATTTGTAAGTGTCATTATTTTCTTTTTCACAAGCTTTTTATTTAGTTTCACTTTTCAGTTCGTTAGTTAGGTCAATCTTGCAAGTGAATTCTGACCGACTTCTAGTAGTTCGATTGATTTGAAATTTGGCAGATGTTCATAATTCCGGTGACAATGCATTATGGAATTTTTGTTGGAGGGAAAAATATGATGGCGGCTCGAAAATGGCGGACGAGATTTGTAGTTATGGTCCGATTTGATTCAAAATTGGTATGTGGGATTTTTGGGGTAGGAGATTAAGATCTTTTTGTGAAAATTGTCAAATTCAAGTTGGCGGCTCCAAGATGGCGGACGAGTTTTGTGATTATGGTCCGATTCGATTCACAATTGGTATGTAGATTTTTCGGGGTCAGAAATCATGAATTATTTTGTGAAAATTCATAAATTCAAGTTGGCGGTTCCAAGATGGCGGACGAGTTATGTGATTATGGTCCGATTCGATTAAAAATTGGTATGTGGGTTTTTCGGGGTCGGAGATCATGAATTTATTTGTCAAAATTCATAAATTTAAGATGGCGGCTCCAAGATGGCGGACGAAATTTGTGATTATAGTCCGATTCGATTCAAAAGTGGGATTTGTGGTGTCGGAGACTATGAATTTTTGGTCAAAATGTATAAATTCAAGATGTCGGTTCGAATATGGCGGACGAATTTGTGATCATGGTCCGATTTGATTCAGAATTGGTATGCGGCGGTTTGCGCGGTAGGAGATTTTGAATTTCTCGTCAATATGCATGAATTCAGGATGGAGGACGAGTTTTCTGATTATGGTAATATTTAATTCAAAATTGGGGATTTTCAGGTTCGAAGATTATGAATTTTTTGACAGAATCTATAAATTCAAGATGGCGATTTCAGGATGGCGGACGAGTTTTGTGATTATGGTCAGATTCTATTCGAATTGGTGTGTGGGAGTTTTTGTGGTCGTAGATCATGATTTCTTTCAGCTCCAGATTAACAGGGAAGAGACCTTGCAATAACGATGCTTTATAATAGTAATAATAATAATAATAATAATGACATTTATTCGTGAATAAATCAATACAATTTATACGGTAGTGACAAATTGTTCGCTATATAATCTGAATTAACATGACACAGAAGTATTATACATACTAGTATGTGGGAATCTAATATAAACAATTTTAAGATAATATAACTATGAACATAGATAAACATTACAGTACTGCCATAATAATCAATAAATATAGTAAGAACAACTTTTACTAAGTAAGGATTAAAAATCCTGTGGGATAAAATAGATAAATATGTGCATATAAGAATACATTTTTACAGTATGAACATGAATGAACATTACAATATTTGCAGAAGTGTTGTAAATAGTGGTGAATAATATAGTGTAGATAAAAACAATTATGTAATACGGGTAAGATTTTATATGAGATCAAATAGATAAATGTGAGCGTATAATAATATATTTTTCAGGGTTAGGTTAGATTAGTTAAATCTCCTTTTTTTATGGTCGGTTTTAGGTTCATCCTTCAATCAATTTATGGATATTAGTTCTTTCACTTTTCTTTACAAATGTTAATAGTTGTTTTTTGAAGCGTTTTAGTGAAGTGAAGTCTTTGATTTGTTTTGGTAAACAATTGAATAATTTCAGTGCTAGATACCAGTAGCTTCTCTGTCCTATTGATTTAGAGGTCACTGGTATGTAATGTTGGTGTCTTGTTCTCGTCTCGTATGGATGGTTTGGGGTGTCATATTTAGTTTTGTTTTTGTATATTTGACATCCTATTTGGACGCTGTATAATTGTCTGATATATAATATTTGTGTTTCTGTGTATAGTAAATCGCTTGAAAATCTTGCAGGTGTTTTGAGTAGTATTGGGAGAAATCGTCTTTGAGAAACTTCAAGTGCATGCAGGTGTGTTCTTGATACTCCTCCCCAGCCAAAAAAGCCATAATTCAACTAAACTATAGTATAGAATTTTTTTGTATTTGTAATTCAAAAATCTCCCAACTTGCTTGAATCGATATAAAATACATCGTAGTTTTTTTGTTAAGTTAGTAGAAATGAACAGATTGAGGCAAACTAACTGAAAAGAAAAAAATAATTAATAAAAAACCTTTAAAGAAACAAGCTTCTATCTAAGCCGTGAACTAAAACGTATGAAATAAGTTTAAGTCATCGCTGACAATGATTCAATTATTTTATGTTGAATTATTTGGTTTCGAAAAGCTTGTCACGGGAATTGTAATAAAATTAATATTTCGACAAGTTGTTACTTATAATCCAATAATTATCCAATGAAATTAATTGGCACCTACCTTTATGAATATTTTGACAAGTTATTACTTATCAACCAATCACTGCCCAATGAAATTAATTGGAACCTACTTTTATGAACACTTCGCGTGACAAGCTTTTTGAAATCAAATAATTCAACAAAAATAATTAAATCATTGTCAGCGACGACTTAAACTTAGTCTATAAGTTTTAGTACACGGCTTGGATAAAAGCTTGTCTTTGAAAAAGTTTTTTATTAGTAGATTTATTTTTTGCCTTTAATTACGAAATCATTCCTACGTGATCGTTCATATTGAACTGAAAATTGTTCTGATTGCTCTTTTTGATTCATGAATGTGAAAGTTGACTTAAGAAATGTGACCCAAGAAGAAATATGTCGATGATTGTACAACAGTTATTCCGGAAAACAAACTTGACACAATAGTATGAAAGTGGATATAGGTTCTGCCACATTTTTATTAGTATATTCTAATTGTTTTTTGAGAAAAAATTTCAAGGTCAGTTGTTGTATGTGTCCAGACCGATTAGGGTTACTATTGATAGTGAGACCTAGAAATGTCCTTAAGAAAAATTCGATGCTCTCAGAATTATTAATAACAAATCAACATTTGTTTTATGGGTGATCGATAATCAAGAGACTTCCCAGTTTTTCAACCGGAGTGAACAACTTCATCAAAAGCTTGGAAGAAATAATTACATCAATGTATGCAAACACTGTTCAGAATAAAGCATCCATGTTAGACAAATAATTCGTTTCAATCCAATTTCAGCTTCCGCTCTATGACCCGCCCAAGAGAACTTCCACTAACTATATATCCCTGTTCCTGGTAGACATCCTGCGGAGTACGGATGAGTCTAAGAGACGTGTTCGATCTCCGATGATCCCTGCTAAGACCACAACGAAGTTCCCAACTACTCCATCGAGTTTACTGTACATTTCTCTCCTCAGTATCGATAATCCAATATGTGGCGTGTGGTGAAGGACTATCGTGGCTGGAACTTCATTTTGGATATTATCCCATCACAATATATTCCGGGGACATTGTGAATGTGACGGATCCACAACATTTATGCAGTGCGCGCGTAAAGTATGGAAACATGAAGATATGTTTGATACAATAACAAAATTTTGGTTATGTATATTAGATGGACCAGCAATTTTATATTCTCGACGTTGCCAAATGTACAGTTTCTGAGATATACGAACAATATATTTATTTTTGAACAGGCAACCCGTATATTCTACAATTTTTAAATAACCCCACAGAAAAGAATTTAGCGGTGTCAAATCCGTGGAGATTTCGCTGGCCATTCGATAGCTCCTCTTCTTCCATTCCAACCAATACAAATAGAAGTAAAAAAGCAATCACAGCCATAAAAAATTAAGCAGGGGTTACGCTTGAAACAAAACGAGAAATAGCAAATGAATTTAATTCAACATATTCTAATATAGGAACGAAAATGGCTAAAAAAATATAGAGAAATCCCAATTACGCACAAAAAAGAAATACATTCTCAAATTCATTCGTCCTCTTACCAACTGATACAAGTTAAATAAAAAAAGTTATTACAAACCTAAAATCGAAAAAGGCCACAGGTATTGATGGTATTAATGCTGACATATTAAAATCAATCTCCCAACATATTGAAGAGCCATTAGCATATTTGTTTAATTTGTGTATGGAGAAAGGTTGTTGGCCAACAGCATTCAAAAAATCGATTGTTACTCCTGTGTTCGAAAAGGGGAATGCCGATATTGTGACAAACTACCGCCCCATATCACTGATAACACACCTAACCAAAATTTTCGAGAAAATTATCAAAAAAATACTAACTTCATATATCTCAAAATACAATTTAATATCTGATCATCAGTTTGGATTTAGAGAAAATGTATCTACACAAGATGCAATATTAGCTTCAACATCAGAAATATCATCAGCGCTTAATGAAAACAAGCCGAGTCTCTGCGTTTTCATAGACCTATCGGAAGCGTTTGATACCGTCGACCACAAATTGCTTCTACAAAAATTGGAAGATAATGGCATAAGGGGTACTCCCTTAAATCTATCCAGGACTTACCTCACGAACAGAGTCCAAACTGTGAGAATAGATGAAATTATAAGCAGTGAGAAGTATATTGAAACGGGGATACCTCAAGGTACGGTTCTTGGACCAACTTTATTCAATGTGTACATAAATGAAGTATTCTCACTAGAAAGAAAAGGAAAAATTTTAGGTTTTGCAGACGACACTACAATATTCTATAAGGCAAATAATTGGCAAGAATTAAAATATACCGTAGAATCAGACTTTGACACAATAAAAAACTAACTTGAATATAAACTATTAACCATAAATTTGGAGAAAACCCAGTACATGCCATTCAGTTGCAATAGCACGAACAAACCACCCTTTTCACATATAGACCTAGGCAATCAACACTTGATTCTTCCTGAAAAAGAGGTGAAGTATTCAGGGGTAATTATTGATTCACATCTCAAATGGAATGAACACATATACTTCATTTGCAAAAAGTTGCGAAGTATTCTATATAAATTAAAAACCATAAGAGAAATATTCTCCACCCACCATCTGAAAATCCTTTACCTCGCACTTGTGGAAAGTCACTTCCGATATGGGATAGCATGTTGGGGAGGGGCTTTTCGAACACACCTTCGTCCTCTTGTAGTACTACAAAACAAGTTTCTAAAATTGATACATTCGAAAAATGCACGCTTTCCAACAGACAATTTATTTTGCGAAGCCGGTGATCTTGATATTCGTCAACTCTTTTATTTCAATATCATTTTAACGTACCACAAGAAGAAAAGTTATCGCTTACCGCCACACAATCATAACACCCGAAAAAAAGATCATCATGTCATTCCACTAACACAAAAATCACTCTTACAGCATACCTATACCTATCTAGCCCCAAAGTTATTTAACACTCTTCCGAATATAATAAAAAACATTGACATATTTCACCACTTCAAAAGGCAATTGAGACAATTTATATGTAGGCAGCCAAGACAAACGATTTCCGATTTTGTTGACGAAAACATATTTTAAATTAAGTTTCTATCAATGTAAGCAATATGTGAATGAACAAAATTGTTATTACTTTTATCATATAACCTTATAGCATATATCAGTACATCAAATTGTCCATTTTATTTTATTTTCTCAATATAACTTCTTACATACCGCTTATCTTTAATAACATTTGTGTCATTCAAAGAGCATACAAACAATGTTAAAGCATTGATATGCATCAACCCTTACATTAATTATAGTTACACATAGATGGGGGTGTGCGAATGTGATTGTAAAAATTTGTCTTTACATTTAGATAAATCTGATATTCAATGGATTTTTTCACATTTCCGTAATTGTTAGTCAGTAGGTTCATTATTTATTTATAAATTTTATCGTATTGTATTTTATTATATTGTATTTCTCGAAACAAGTGTGAACAACACTCATCGAGTACTCATTTATTCACCTTTATCTGTTATTAATTGCTTTGTATCCTTTTCCTAAGTGAATAAATAAAAATATAGAAAAATATACTTTTTTATGCGAAACAAGTGCATCGGCACTTATCGCTCACTAAATAAACTTTATTCACTCACTTCATTGTTTTTTCCTATCAGTGTAATCTATTTTTTTATTCTGAATAAAGTTATTCTTATTCTTATTCTTATTCCAACGATTTGGAAATGTAATGTCGGGAAACTCACGAACGCTTCGAAGATAATGAGGTGGCGCTCCATCTTGCTGAATCCAAATTGATCTATTCACGATATGAGGATTTATATCATCAGGAAGGAGTCTGGCCAATTCTGGAATTAACTCTAATTCTAAAAATGCCCAGTATTCTTCACCTGTCATGGTTCTATTCCAAAAATTAGATCCAATAATGGTATTATTAATAATTCCTGCCCTCACATTGATCTTTTGAGGATATTGCGTATGTGCCTCCACCATCCAATGAGGATTTTTATCTGACCAGTACCTGCAGTTTCGTTCATTGACCGTGCCATTCAACTGAAAAGTAGCCTCATCAGAAAAAAGGATTTGATTAAAGAAATCAGGATTAGTGTCAAATCTATTTAACATTGTTTCACAGAACTCCATTCTGCGATCTGGACCGTCTTCGTTCAGTTCCTGTACCAATTGTACTTTATAGGAATGCCATTTTTTTTTATATTTACGAACAGTTGTTTGACTGATGTGATTTTCGGTTGCAACAACTCTAGTAGCCTTATAAGGGTCTTCAACCATCGACAAACAAATGTCAGTTTTTGTTTGCTCTGGAATAGCAGGGCGGCTACTTTTTGGGAGTTCTCGTACATGTCCACTTTCCTCAAACTTATGAATAATTTTAGGTACAGTACCACGTGCTATAGGAGTTCTGTCTTCATACTTGTTATTAAATATTTCACATACCCCTTCGTGTGTTCGTGTTCTACAAATAATGTCACAAATAAAACATACTCGAATTTCATGATATTATAGTATTACCTGTCACCACATCCTTTTAGCATTAAAACTTCAATTATTTGACGCTTTATTGAATGTACCATTGTATTTTACTCTGATTTTAATTGCTGGTTAACTATTTTCAAACAACTATCACGAAGTACGTACCGACAGTAAATCACGACGTACCTACTGACAGAAAAACCTACTTGATTTAACCAAATGAAACCGATATTCATATCATGTTTATCAGTACAAAAACTTTTCAGACTTTTTCAAACTTTAACAAATACCAAGTGGCTCATTTTATTCTCTCTTGTTGTTAATATCAACGGTTGCAATAAAAATATTTTTCGTAATTTTTTAAAATTTTTGGTCAATATTAGCCATCACCAGTTTGCTGCGTCGGCAATAAAAAACTGTAACAGAAAATTGAAAATTTTACGGTTTGTTCCATTTAAAAATAAATATATTGTTCGTATTTCTCAAAAACTGTACATTTGGCAACGTCGAAAATTGAAAATTTTAAATCCCTGGTCCATCTAATATACGTAACCAAAATTTTGTTATTGTATCTTCATATTTCCATACTTTACGCGCGCACTGTATAATAATAATGTTTATTCAAATTCGGCTTGGAATTTCTGGATAGGAACATAAATATTCCTCTAATCAATAAACACTTGAGAGCATCAAGGAAGTATTCAAAATACTTGTATGTGGTGATGACTTGATGCTTTTTCTATTATGAGTTATGCGTATATGGAAATACTACAATAATAACAATCTATAATGATTTTCTCACCAACCTAAAAATCCTAGTTAAGTAATTTGGGATGGAAAAAAATTAAGGTACCAAAATTCACACTTCTAACTATATGGTTAGAGTAGACGCCTAGTAAAAGATCCGACATTTTTGTGATTATTTTTTATACAGTTTTTAATATTAAACTGATTTGAATAAAATTTTATTCTTTAGACTGTAAGAAGCTATTCGATTCTTGGGTGGAGCCTAGCGGACTCTCCTTTGAACACTCAATTGAAAAACATCATCAAGGTAGAAGGTAAAATAAAAACGAATGAATTGTCGCCGAAAATAAAAAACCAACATCAATTTTTATATAGTTATATATATATATATATATATATATATATATATATATATTATATATATATAGTTATATAGTTATATATTATATAGTTATATATTATATAATATATAGTTATATAGTTATATAGTTATATAGTTATATAGTTATATAGTTATATAGTTATATAGTTATATAGTTATATAGTTATATAGTTATATAGTTATATAGTTATATAGTTATATAGTTATATAGTTATATAGTTATATAGTTATATAGTTATATAGTTATATAGTTATATAGTTATATAGTTATATAGTTATATAGTTATATAGTTATATAGTTATATAAGTTATATAGTTATATAGTTATATAGTTATATAGTTAATGTTTTATATAGTTATATAGTTATATAGTTATATAGTTATATAGTTATATAGTTATATAGTTATATAGTTATATAGTTATATAGTTATATAGTTATATAGTTATATAGTTATATAGTTATATAGTTATATAGTTATATAGTTATATAGTTATATAGTTATATAGTTATATTATAGTTATATAGTTATATAGTTATATAGTTATATAGTTATATAGTTATATAGTTATATAGTTATATAGTATAGTTATATAGTTATATAGTTATATAGTTATATAGTTATATAGTTATATAGTTATATAAGTTATATAGTTATATAGTTATATAGTTAATAGTTATATAGTTATATAGTTATATAGTTATATAGTTATATAGTTATATAGTTATATAGTTATATAGTTATATAGTTATATAGTTATATAGTTATATAGTTATATAGTATAGTTATATAGTTATATAGTTATATAGTTATATAGTTATATAGTTATATAGTAGTATATAGTTATATAGTTATATAGTTATATAGTTATATAGTTATATAGTTATAAGTAGTTATATAGTTATATAGTTATATAGTTATAGATAGTTATATAGTTATATAGTTATATAGTTATATAGTTATATAGTTATAGTTATATAGTTATATAGTTATATAGTTATATAGTTATATAGTTATATAGTTATATAGTTATATAGTTATATAGTTATATAGTTATATAGTTATATAGTTATATAGTTATATAGTTATATAGTTATATAGTTATATAGTTATATAGTTATATAGTTATATAGTTATATAGTTATATAGTTATATAGTTATATAGTTATATAGTTATATAGTTATAGTTATATAGTTATATAGTTATATAGTTATATAGTTATATAGTTATATAGTTATATAGTTATATAGTTATATAGTTATATAGTTATATAGTTATATAGTTATATAGTTATATAGTTATATAGTTATATAGTTATATAGTTATATAGTTATATAGTTATATAGTTATATAGTTATATAGTTATATAGTTATATAGTTATATAGTTATATAGTTATATAGTTATATAGTTATATAGTTATATAGTTATATAGTTATAGTTATAGTCCCCGAAACGTCAATCAGAAACTATATAGAGAAGTATCTTTTGAATGTTAACTTTTTTTTGATAGGCAAATTCAGAATATGGCAAGATACTGACTAATTGGATAATTTTTGCAGGGAGAAACACAACAAAAATCGAATGAAGTCTGCAGTTGAGCTTTCCATCGTTTCCCAGTCTGGTGCTACGAATGTTTAATTTTTCTCCTGGGCGTTACCATCCGGGCTTTGACTAGTACGACCCGCGTTTGGTGCAGGACCGCTCAATTCTCTTTCGATTCAAACTGGGTGGAGTAAAGATAATTCGGCTCAGTTTCATAAACTAGAGCTGTTCCGTTTGTTTCGCCATTCTGTGCATATATTTTGATTAGAATTCAACAAATACGTGCCACCCTCCGTTCATCTGGCGATCTCATTCATTCTTGAACATCTTATAAATATTTGATCGTCAATCATTCCCGATAAATCTGGGAACAAAACACGATTCTCCCTAGCAAAGGTTACATGATTCTCGCCAGCAAATGTTGCATAATTCAGATATTCTTTCGATCTGAGGATTTTATGGCTTTTCGGTTTATTGGTGTTTGTCAAGTTTTATGTCAGTTTTTCCAAACGGAATCATATTTAATCTCAATATTTCCAGAAAGGCTATGAAAATATATCGTATCCAAATTGAACCACCATTCTTGGCGAAAATATAGGACAATCCCACAGACTCTGAGAATGATGGAAGTGTAAACAAAAAGTTTCTTGGCGACGATTGGCAGTCAAATAGTCTTTCTTCGTGAATAATTTCAGCACTTTTCCATATAACTCATATATATATGTATATATATATATATATATATATATATACATATATACATATATACATATGTTCTTCATGTAAAGTACATGAAGAACATTCATAAACAACATAGAAACTAATCTCAAAAAAGATGTAAGTTATTAGTACCTTAAGGTTCGAATGACACACTAATTTTGTTCAATTCTTCATTGTAGTATCCCTGAAGATGGAAATACAACATTCCGAAAGCTTGGACAAACTTTAAAGAGTACACTTTTTCTTTTGCTGTATACCCCAATAATCGATTTGTTTATATATATATATATATATATATATATATATATTAAGTGATTGATATTTGGGTTATGCAGCAGGCCAATAGGTGTACCCTTTTACACGGATTCCAAGCTTTCGATAATATTTATTATCATCATCAAGGATGCTACAAAACAGGAAGACACCTAGGAATATATAATAAGGAAAAACAAGACAGTTATAACTTACTGTGTAAGTGAGGTTATGCGGCGATGATGTTAAAATTATTAATAATGTTATATGGACAAAACTGGGTATAAAACTCACAGGAATATATATATATATATATATATATATATATATA